>JASAOG010000011.1:5705000-6305000 GCA_030265305.1 Biomphalaria pfeifferi
CAGTTCCAATCACTCAACTGTCTCACTTGCAACAGCAGCAGCAATTAATCAACACTTACCATAGCCAGAAACAGATGTCACCAGATTTATCAACAATGAATCCTATGGCTATTCAGAATGGAAACTTCCAAACTTTATCTGGTTAGTAACTCTTTGATACAATGATTGTGTTATTTGACATGTGGACAAAGTACTAGCTTGGTATTCTGACCTAACAACTTGTGGCAGGGTGTGTAAGACACTGGTCATTCTAACTTCCAAGCTTTATCTGGTTAGCATTTTAACTCTTAGATAAAATAGTTGTGTTACTGATAAAATCACTCAATGTGGTTCTAGGCTGAGATTGTCACATAACAACTTGTGTTGGGGTGACTACGTACCATTCATGTAAATCACATTTTTCTAGGAGAAAGGATGGGCATTTTTGTTTTACTTATATTGCTGGATTTTTTGTTTTTACAAAGCTTACATCAATTCTGAGTCAATTTTTTTTTTACACATTAATTCCCCATTCTCGTTCAAGTGGAAACTTTGCGCAGTTATTCATTGTTCCTAACAAAGTATGAATCAGTGAAAAATTAACCAATTAATTAATTAGTGTTAGCCCAATAGCTCCTACTGTAGTACAGAGCGTCCTACAGAAGGATAATGCGTTGGAACGCTAGCAACAGTTTTTAAACTTTCCTATATGAAGAGCTTATCTGGTCAGTTAGAATGAGAACTGGAGCGTTGTTACTAAAAAAATTTAACCAAAACTGGATGTGTATCGCTTTTTTTATTTTTTAAAGATTTTTCAAATGACAAAAATTAAATTCAGATATACTTTGCGGTGTGGGAAGGAAATATAGAGCTTTTTGGTTAATATTGTTTGATATTGATTAATGGAAATAAATCTTATATATATAATATAATATGTATTGCTTGTTTCAAAGCTTATATCAACTTACCTTGTCATGCTGTCTTTCTGCTAAAATTTTTTTACACATATCTCCCACTTCCATTTTGTGATTAATTTTTGTTTTGTTTGATATAGAAAAGGGGAAACAAAACTTAAAAGTTTTGATATATTGCTGTATTGTGCAGTTTTTCCCTTATGCTCTGGTCATTGGCTTCTGTGGCCTGTGGTTAAAGAGGGTGTCATGTGGCCAGAACAATGACCAACCGCCTTTACTTTTGCCCAACTAATGTCAGGTACCCATCAGAGCTGGGTAGACTCTGAGGCACCTGAAGATCCCAGAATTAAAAAATCCAGGATTTGAACCCAGTACCTCGGTTCATAAGCCAAGCGCTCTACCGCTCAGCCACCGCGCCTTTTAGAAGCTTCTTTTTTTTCTTTTAAAAGTATTTTTTATATTTTGCTTGTTTCACTAGATAATTTCTTTTCTACAATTTTTTTAATGAAATTTATTTTTATCTATATTAGGAGCATCTCTTCATGCTAATATAGAAAGCTCTATTCAGCATCAGTTCCATCAGTCACAGCAACAACAGGCTCAGATTCAACCCTCTGTGCAACAGCACATTTATCAGCAAGCTTCTGTCACACATCAGAATCAACAGGGAACACATCACATGCATCAGTCAATGCAACATATGTTACAGCAACCACAAATTCCACAGCATGTTTCAACCAACTTTACTCAGCAGCAGCACATCCAACAAATACAGCAAAGAAATATCTCACAGCTTCAGAAACAGCAGATTCAACCAAAGCAGATCCTCCAACACCCCTCCCATTTAACTAAGAATGTATCAAGTCTTGCTCAACAGTCCAGCCAGCCCCAATCAAGTCACTTACAGACACAGCAGTCTACAAAAGTTACTGTTACAAATGGGCAGTCTGGAACTGTTGAGGCCAAGAAAGAAACAAATGAAAAGGTATTAAGTGGTTTTATGGTTTATGTTGTTCTTTTTTAAGAATAACCACAATGGCTTCTTTAAATTAAAAAAAAACAACTTATTTATTTAATTTTATTGAAGTAATAATTGAAGCTCTATTTTTTCGCTTGCTGTATAGTTACAGTACTTAAACTTGTAAATGTTTTTTTTTATTTTAACCTGAGTGTTTCTCATTCTGGGTATTGGGGGTAGGAATGTCTGGTTGTTTTAACCGTTAAGTCTTTGGATATTAGGTTTCACATCCAGTTTCAAAATGAGCATCTTAATTTAGAATTACATATAAACTCTTGCTTTCATTTCTGTTTTTGTTCTTTTCAGTTATCGTAACATATTGATATGGTCCTGATAGGCTACTGTCTTCATTATATGTGCTATAAAATTCCTATGCTTATTTACTGATTTAGCATGGTACAATTAAGGAAATCAACAACCAAATCCATTTTTAACTGCTACATATATTGCATTTTAATATTTTTCTTATCATCTTTCTTTTTTTAATAGAGTGAAGTTAAGTTACCTGAGAAACCAGAAAAAAATAATGCCACTGAGATGCTTGGCTTGGCAAACACAAAAGAGAAAACCCCTATGTGTCTTATTAATGAATTAGCCAGATTTAACAAGGTGAATGTCATAAATGATGCTATGAAACTTTCTTACCTTGGAACATAAAAATGATTTTATCTTCAATTACTTCAAGCGTACAACCTTTGTTTTAATTAATATATGTTTAAATTTAGAATGATGGGAATTTTCAGAAAAATTTGTCCCATATTCTCAGGTAAACCCCCCCCCCCCCCCCAACACACACACACCTTTTTTTGTAAAAATGAAGTAAAAAAAACAACAGATTTTATTACTATCCATTTTTTGGATGAATGTGAACTACAACTTGCTTTCTTTTACATAAGCACACATCCAGTATGTGTCTATTTAGAAAGTTCAAAATAAAAACCACGTTTAAATTACATTAAATTTTAAATTAAAATGTTTAATTCTTTCTAGATGTAGATTTATAGTCATTTGAATCATTCTAGATTTTGTTACTTTGAATACTTTACTCTTGATGTAAACTAGTTGCCAAGTGCAAAAAAAGAAAAGCTTTTAATGTTAAATGCACAAAAATTATGCCTTGTATGCATCCTTTGTATGTGTGCAGTAATGCTCATGTAGTGTAATTTGTAACATTTAAAGAAAAGACTCAATATAAATATTTGGCATATTTTTAAAAGGATTCAGCAACTCTTTATTTGGGTTGCAGGGACATGCCTGTTCATAAATGCTGTTGTAGAATATTTCCTACACATTTTGCACAGCCTGTTCCCATAACTGAATTTATTTATACTGGCTAATAGTTTCCATTGGTAAACTCTTTCTTATTAATGTCTCATGTCTTTAGATTAGCCATCAGTACACGCTGGTGGATGAGCAGGGCCCTGCCCACAAGAAAACATTCTATGTGAAACTAAAGCTTGGAGAGGAAGAATATCCTGCCTCAGGGGAAAGCATCAAGAAAGCTCAACATGCAGCTGCTGCTATAGCCTTGGACAGTACCAAATATCCTCAACCACCTCCCAAACCTGCAAGATTCTGCAGTAGTAACAGTGTAGACAGTGGAGGTAGGTCTCTGTTGGGTTGACCTTCAATGATTCTGTATTTTAATTGTATCCCATTCTATTTTTAACAGTTGCATTCCTTTATCAATCAGATGAAAATATTACACCTACTGTTGAGCTTAATGCCCTTGCAATGAAGCGTGGGGAGGCAGCAGTGTACAAAGCTATTGAACCACAGCAGCCCCCATACTTTCAACCAGGAATGGATTACAGAGGATTATACAGTCAGAGGTGGGCAGAACTATTAAACAAGTCTAAACTATTTTTTTTAGAAATATATTTGATTACTTGGATGCAATCTTAAGAAAATCTTTTGTTTTTAATGAAAATCCAATTAATAGTTAGCTGGGCTACTTTAGAACATTTTAACCCAAATTTTATTTTTTCTTTGGTTGCTAAAGAATTTTGTAAAGGCTTCTTATACCAAAGTCTTAGTGATTTTAATAACAGGGCATTTAAATAAAGACAGGAAGTTAATCTCATTATGTATAACACATGGGCTATTTTAATTCAAATTTAGGCTTGCTTAATTTCATCTTGAGTGTGACACAAACTTAGAGCATTTTTGTTGAGTTAGCTAAGAAGCTAAGCACATTTTAAAACTTGGATGTGGAAGTGAGTCGTTTGTTAAAGATGCATTAATTTTTAAATTATATACCTCTGAATTTATTTTAACAGATTTTTATCTTTCTATTTAGATATCACCAATATATGCGTGCTCCTCGAGATCCTCGTTATCGTGGGGGTGGTGTTCTTTGGCCCCTGAGGTGTCAGTATCCACGTTTTAATCGTGCATTTTATGTCTCACTGCGTGTTGGTCATCGCGAATTTATAGGAGATGGCCCAACACGTCAAGCAGCTAGACACAATGCAGCACAGAAGGCCCTTCGCATCCTTAAAAACCTGCCTGTACAGAATGAACCTAAAAAAGAAGAGCCAGCTGTAGTAGAAACAAATGGTAAGTGTATTTTTTTAAATATAGGTTGATACAAATTTGTTATAGTGTTTTCAAATGTAAATAAAAGGGATTTCTAATTAAAGCTCAAACCAATGTCATGTTGAAAAGTCAATGTGGTATGTACTTTCTGCAGATAGTTTAAAATCAGAAATCAGCCTGGTCCATGAAATTGCTTTGCGCAGAAACATGCCCGTCAGTTTTGAGGTAAGCTTTTGTCCCTATTTTATCTCAATATATCCAATTTGTGGTTTTGAAATTCACCTTTTAAGTCTCTAGCAATAGGAGACTACTATTTAAAAAAACATCCTGTATAATATAGCTAAATTTTGTTCAACTACCCATTTTTATGTTTGTCCATATACATGGAGGTATTTGACACTCTTTATTTAAATACAGAATGTAGAAAAAAAAGCCAACTATTAAATAAAAATTTTAAACATTTCAATTGTTTTTTTTTTTGTTTTTTTTTTCAGAATTTTTATTTTAGAAACTTTTGCTAGTTTTTTGTTTTTTGTTTCTTTAAATAACAAATCAATTAGTATCATTTTTGTGTTTAAATTATCAGTGTTTTTTTTGTTTTTTTTTAATTTGTTAGGTAATCCGTGAAGCAGGCCCACCACACCAGAAGAATTTCATAACTAGATGTATAGTAGGAGACAAAATCACCGAAGGTGAAGGAAACAGTAAAAAGACTTCCAAGAAAAAAGCTGCAGAGCTGATGTTGGAGGAACTGAGAAAACTACCTCCTATTCCAGCACCTGCTTATCCAAGACCCAAGTCAAAAATACAGCTAAATAAAAAGAAGAATCGAAATATTATCAAGGTACTAAAATCTTTTTTTTTTTTTATTCTTATTTGACAACTTAAAATTGGATAAATAACCTATTTGGCATTTTGATATAGATGTACAACTTCCCATTTTTCAAACAACTTCATGTCTCTTCAAAAATGTTCATTTTAATTTATAACAAATCAAATATAGAAAGTTTATTTTTCACAGTTATTTTTATATAACAGAGTTAACATTTCATTTATTGTATCCCTCAAATCAAGTGCCAAACAAAATGCTCACCATTGACCAAAAACAAAGATTAGCCAAAATTAATTTGTTTCTTTCATTTCTTCTGTATTTTTTTATGTTGGGTGTACTCAAGGCTTTTAAACCAATTCCTTTTCCATTTCTCATTGAATGATTGTTTTATTTTTCATTACCTCTAAGCCTGATTAGGGCCATTCATTTCGCCCCTGTATTAATTTTTTTTTTATAGGCATACTCATGGATGCAAGATCGCCAGCTATAGCCGGCATGCCTGCAAAATCTAAGTTTAAAAAAAAGCTTGCAGGCAAACGCCAGTCTGACTGATTGCCGGCTCGGTATCAGACTTTTTTTTTCACATTCAATAACGTTTTGATCTTTAATTAAAACTAAAACTTAATAAGTCGAATTCTAAGAAAGACAGGAAGTTGCAATTCTTAAGCTACGGCGAATGCGCTAATTTCTGTACTTTCGCTTTATATCAAAAACGTAAACAAAAGTTAGAAACAAATCTGTAAGGCCTATGCCTAAGACACCTAAGTTAGTAGATCTAATTCTAAGTTTGATCTGCCTGCATAAGAACTTATCTTCTTAAAAGAAATTTGAAACCAGACCTAGAGGCTAGATCTAGTCTAGAGATCAAGATCTATTTCTACATCTTAAAATGATTTTAGAAGTTGAACGTATTTAGATCTACTCATCTAGAGTCTAGTACCCAAAAATGCAAAACTACCGTATCATTGTTGTATCACCCGCCGTATGAATAAAGTATAGAGATAGATTTAGCCTAGAGTAACTATCTAGATCTAGACTTAGATGATAGATCGATATCAATGAGTAGATCTATTAACTATTAGATCTATATAATTAGAATAATTAGTTAGATTAGAATCTTAAAGTTACATCTACCACTAGATCTAGATCTACTCTAGTTAAGTATAGTCTAGTACCTGGGCAGAAGCAGCATAGATGGTAGATCTATCTATAGTAAACTAGTAAAGTCTAGATCTAATTAAATCTAATAAAAAAAAGTCTAGATCTAGATTACCAGCATTCCATTAGTATCATCTAGGATGGCTGCCTGGTCGTGCGGTTTGCTCGCTGGACTGTGGTTCGGATTTATCGATGGTCCAGGGTTCAAATCCTGCCCGCTCCCATCCCCCGTCGTCCTGCGGGAGGTTTGGACTAGGAAGTAAACTATCTTCAACTCTGAAGGAACATCCAAAACATGTAAAACATTTTACAAACATTATTACTAGATTAATAGTATCTAGACTAGATCTAACTTCAAGATCTAGAACTAAATCTAGAGCATGGATCTAGGTCTAAGTCTTTGCTAGACCTAAATCTAGATCAAATCTAGTTAATTATATAGTAGCTCTAGTGACACTCTATTCCTAGTAAAGTTGAAAGTAAAGTCAATAGTCTAGACTATTGTGAGTATGTATAGATCTCTTAATACTTAATACTATACTTAATAGTTTCTTTATTAGACCTAGATATAGTCTATGTGTAAATTGATGGATCTACTCTGTTACTATTATCATAGAATGACATATTTGACATAGAATAAGAATGACATCTTGACTAGATCTAGTAAATCAGTCTAAGCTACTATTGATTTGAAATCCAGTTAACTAATGCTAGATTTGATAAGATCAACTTACTACTCTGTCAGCCAATAAATATTTTTAGATCTATTAGGTCTTTTATTTGAAATAAGCTTACTTTTAACATAGGTGCTATGTATACGAATGTAGTAGTTGTAGGCCTATCAATGTGCAAATTAAATTAAAAAATGAAATCTTCAAACATGCATTCATGTAGATTAAAGTAATTTAAGTACAAGAATAGAATTTATAGTTTGTAGTTTGTATTGAAATATATATATATATATATATATATATATATAGTGGTAAATGTTTTATTTATGTTGTGAAGATATAAGAGGCATCATGCTTGCAGGTTTTTTGGGGTTGCCGACCCCCCCCCCCCTTGCAGGCAAAACAGGGCTCAGTTGCTTGCATCCATGGGCATACTGAACCAATGGAAAAGTTTTATAAGATAACATCTAATAACTTATGCTGACTCTTTACTAAACATTACTTACCAAGGCTCCTGTTTACATAGACCCTTTCATTTGTTGCTGTACAAAAATTTCATGAGTAAAAATGGGACATGCTTAATGATTACTATTTTTGTTTGTTCTAAGTTTTAATGTTTTATCAAGAAAAATAAAGTCTCTAATATCTGATGTTTTGTGTGTTTTTTTTTTTTCTTTTTAATTTAGTCTGAGCTTCAGCAACAAAAGGCAGATCCTAATTATGGAGTTGGTATAAACCCAATCAGCCGACTTATTCAAATTATGCAAGCCCAAAAGAAAAAAGAGCCCTTATACACTTTGATAGCAGAGAGAGGACTACCTAGAAGACGTGAATTTATCATGCAGGTTAACATACATTTCTCATTGTTAACTTATTCTGTACTTTGTTTGAAGAAAAAATAAATTATTAACAGACCAAAGTCACAAAATGTCAAATAACAAAGACTCCTTATTCACACTTCCCTTTCAACCCTTGCTACATGTAACCTCAAGTTGCCGTATGCACATCATATTCAAGCTTTTTTTACTTGATGTCTCTTCTTTCATTTGCATACAAGTTTCTCCACCTTCTTTCATTAATTTGTACTATAGACGTAGTTTATACTCATTTGACCTCTTTTAATACATTTTGATCTACTTTCCCAAGTATGTCACTAGCCTTTATCGTTTTTATATTCAAAAATTTTGTGTGATTCTTCACATGTGACAAGTTTTGTGCAACTGTTGACAGGTAGACGTAGAGGATAAAACCAGCACTGGCACTGGTCCAAACAAAAAGTTGGCTAAGAGATCAGCTGCTGAAGCAATGCTGCAATTGTTGGGCTATACTAAACCTAGCCCTCAGCCAGCCAAGTCATCTTTCAAGAATCCTGCATCAGGAGAGGTATACATAAATAAAGCTTTGAGCAATGTTTTCTGTTTTTGTTTCTTATGTATTTACTTTGTGTAATAGTGTTATATCCATTATGGAAAACTTCATTTAAAAAAAAAATAATTTTTGTAGGGCCACCAAAGTAATGGAGACAAGAAAGTTAAATTTTTGGAGAGTGACATTGCTACAGATAATGTTGAGAAACCTTCAGCTGTAACACCAACTGTTCACCAGAGAGTGCCTGGATTGCTTCATCTACCTAACAATAAATTAGTAATCAATGCTTCAGGTATTCACAGTGAACATATCATTAGTATATATCTCTGAAAAAAAATTGTTTTCTTGCTTTTAGTTTTTCTTGTCCTATATTTTTAAATGTGAATATTTCACTTTGTAGCTGTACCTCCATCTGCAAGCTCCCAGTCTCAAGCAAAAGAACCTCTAGTCAATTTAGCAAGTATTCTTAAACCCAATCTAAGACCAGAAATTCAACTAAGGGAACTTTGTAAAGCTTTGGCACTAGAGTTGGAAATTGATGATTTCACAAAGGTTAGTTGTTGTTTTTTTTTTGGGTTTCTATTTACAGTAGGTACTTTTTCTTTTAAGTATGTAAATATTATAGCTACATTTGAAATCCAAGTAAATTTAATATCATTAAACTGTAGAAGCGACCTACCGGAACAGAACATATTACAAGGATTACAGTTGGGAAAGAACCAGGACAGAACTTTCATGGAAGTAGCAACACTTTAGACTCATCTCGAGACATGGCTGCCTTAGATGCCCTCAAAGTGTTGCTTGTCAAAGTCAAGGACATTCATCCTGGAGGAGATGGGTGAGTTGTGAAATAAAAGATTAGTTTTGTTGCCAATGTTTAAACTAGAGATTTTACTACACACTGAGGTTATTGTTAGGTCTATTTCGAATATTCTTAAACTTTTCTTTTCCCTAAAGCATTATTAACTCTCATGTGTAAATTTTTCTTAAGTTTTAAACTTGACTACTGGATTATTTGTTATTAAATCTAGAAATGGCCTGTAATTATTCTAACAAAATAAGAATTTGTCTATTTAAGCAAATGAGATAATTGTTGCCAGATTGCATGCACTGTAGCATACACCAGTGAAATAATAGGAAAGTTTACATTTAAAAGCACCAACAAAGAATGGACATCAGATATGAAGTTATTCCCTTTCTTTAATTCCCCATAACTGTTGTAGTGTTGCATTAGCAAGAGGTTGAGTGGAGATGCAATCTGAAAGAATTATTGACTGAATTCTAAAATGGATCTTATTTATTTTGTTTTAGGCCACAAGTTAAAAAGGAACTCTTGACACGGTCCAACACTGCTATAAAGAAAGACATCAGTAAATAGAGAAGTGGCGGGCATGTTTTAAGACACTTGCACTAAAGTTTGGATACGTAACTTTGCAAACTAAATTTTCACAACTGTTTAAGAAACAATGCTGGCATTCATTTTCCTGTTCAAAATACTCAGAAAAATGTTTGCTTTGATTGCATTTAAATGTCTTACAAAACTTTGTACATTTGGGGGAAACAATTTGTTTTTATATATATATATATATATTTGTGTAGATTGAAAACAGTTGAACATTGACCAACTTTGGTTGTAGCACAAGTTAATTAATGTCTGTGAGAAAGGAATTGCTTTACCAGAAACATTTTTACAGCATTGTTTCTAATAAAGCAGTACATGTGTTCTCAGATAAACCTGGATGTTTTGCTCTGTGGCATGTGGTCTCTGCTAAATTTGACTCTACAGCATTTTAGGCCATATGAAGACATCCCATGGCACAGAGCAATTATGGTTTGGCTCAGGCGTGAAGAGAGATGATCCTGTGTGTAACCACATTGTCCAGTCAACTGTTTTCAGTCTGCTCATATATTTTGGGAAATCAGCATATTCTATGCTGTTTCGTCTTTGGCAAATATAGCCTAGATCAAAGTCTGTTTTCTATTCCTTGGGCCTTGATTCTAAGTGTGTGATGTGCAAAACTGTCCAGTTTTGCTTTTTTCTTCTAGGGATGTCATCTCATAGAGCATCTAGAGCTTACTTTGTTTTTGTGATAGAGTGGCATTCATTGCCATTTTTATTTTTTGTTAACCCTGGTCAAGAAGCACTGCAGCCATGGCTTGTGATTTGTATGTCTAAATATTGTTTTGTTTTTTATTTACTTACCCTCCACTCTTAAGTAGTGAGTGTTTAAGCATTAATATAGTCATCAGGAGTGGATAATGGTCATTACCTCTGATCAATGTTTACTCCTCTTGGAGAATGTATATTATGTAAATGCTTCATCACATTGATTTGTTAACACCATTTTATACTAATCTTTCAAATGATTGAAGATCATAGTTTTGTGATGTTGTTTTTTATTTATCTATTTAATTCAAATTTATTTAAGTTGAATTTTTTTTTAAATCTTTCATTTTTCTTGATGCAGTAAAACTATTAATAGTTAAAGGGTCAGAATTTCTTTTTTTTTTTTTTCATTTTACCTAAATGTTAAAGTAATAATTCTTCTTTTCCCAGTCGATATTAAATAGTCAGTAAGGTGGGCTGCAGTTTTTTTTTTCTTTCTAATGAAGTCCAATTATATACTAGTTCATCTTGTATTTAAAAATTATTTGTGCAAAGTAAATACTGGGAGCAACATTTTAACAAAAGTATTTTGTTTAAAAATTTATTTTGTTTTCTTCCATTGTTGCGTTATTCTCGAACTTTTCAAAGCATGAAAAGATTTGTTAGCCTTTTGTTCTAGTTTCTGAACACGTTGGTTCTCTTTTCTTTCTAGCAGTCCATCTGAAGAAGTACTTGCAACAATCATGAACACTCACCCATTGTTTCTTTAATCTTTGTGTATTCTATGTTGTGAATTGTTGGCATTATCCAGAGTTTGTATCAATAGAATACATGTTCTAGGTTTCCTTTCATTTAGTATTACAACTAATGTTAGATAATTATTTTTTTATTTTGAATTCAAATATATTTTTTTTTTTCATCAATTTAATTTAAAACAATAAAAGACGTTTTTGAGAAGTTTTATTCTTTGTGTGTTTGTGTTAATTCTTAAGTATAGCACCAGTCATTAACTATTGTTCAGTTTTGGACACAGTGCACTAAGGAAATCCTAGTTAAGTAATATACTTGATACAAAAATATCCACTAAATAGATATAAAAGAGAAAATAAAGGGGCTGTTAATAATCAGAAGACCAATTTTTATTTTGAAATAAACCAGACTTGTTGAAGATCAAAGTGATGGAATGGCTAAATCTCCCTTTTACCTTTCACGACAATAGATCATCTAATGAAATACGATTATAAATTCTACCTATAGCAGTGTTAACATCAGGTAGTCAGTAGCAACATATTTTGCATTGGATAGGCTAACAGATCTACTTGTTACATCGCTAGCTTTCACAGCTAAGAAACTAAACTGCATTCAACTAACCTAGATTTTAATAATGAATTTACTGATAGTTCTAACTTTTTATGGTTTATTTTGCCATTGACTATTCTTGTAAAAGGTTTATCTGCGAATCATTGCATTGATCTTCAAATCTTGTTATATGCAGGCTTGCAAAGGAGGTGATATATGGCAAGAAATATAGTCTCAGGGTTCATGGCGCTCCTCAAATCTCCATTAAGATGAAAAGTTTCCTAAAATCATACTATTTTCCGGGTTTCTCCTAAAATTTTGACAGGAATCTTTACATTTATGCCCAATATTTTTTTTTACAACTCAATTTGTCTGTCTGGTAAAAAAGTTTGTACACGTCATCATGGGAGTAGCCGGGGGAGGGGTCGGAATTTAGTGACTGATTTCTTGCTTTGATTTTATTTTAGGTGAGATTTTAATACTAAACCAGCACAACCAAAGGGGGTTCGAGTTTAAAACCCCCTACCAGGGGGGTTCGAGTTTAAAACCCCAACCAGAGGGGTTCGAGTTTAAAAACCCCTACCAGGGGTTTGAGTTTTAAACCCCCTACCTGGGTTTTTTGCAGTTAACTCCCCCCCCCTCTTCTATAAAACGAAACAAAAAAAAATGCAAACGAAAATCCCCTAATTCCAAGATCACAGTTGAGGAAGATTTTGATTTTAAAACCCCCTCTAAAATTTACGATAAACCCCTCTCTTCAATATAAAAAAAAGCTAATTACGCACTCAAAATGTTATGAGCGTAGCTCAGTTTTGAGTTAAAACCTCACTTCAACGGGGTTTGAAGGTAAAAAATACCTCTTTTATAATAAAAACAAAGCAAATTATACACTCTAGTCAAAGGGGTTTTGAGTTTAAACTCCCCTCCAGTGGAGTTTGAAGCTAAAAAGTACCTCTTCAGTATAAATAAAAGCAAATTACTCACTCTAAAATCTATGAGCGTAGCCAAAGGGGTTTTGAGTTTAAACCCCCGCCAGGGGGGTTTGAGGCTAAAAAATACATCTTCAGTGTAAGAAAAAAAGCAAATTACGCACTCAAAATGCTATGAGCGTTGCCAAAAGGGGTTTTGAGTTTAAACCCCCATTCAGAGGGGTCTTCAATATAAAAAAAAAAGCAAATTACGCACTAAAATTATTTGAGCGTAGCCAATCCAATCGGAGGTTTTGAGTTTAAACCCCTTTTCTACAGATGGCTTTTTTTTTTTTAAGTTTAAAACCCCTCCAGATGGTTTTGAGTTTAAGACCCCCCTACAGATCATTTTGAGGTGGAAAACCCCCAACAGATGATTTTGAAGATAAAACTTCTCTTTTCGATATAAAATCTAAAGCAAACTACAGTCACTTAATTCCAAGAGCGTATTCAAGAGAGGTTACTCATTTTTACCAGTTGCAGGGCTCCATTAATAAACTGCAGGGAATAGTCATCTGCCGAAATTGAAAAACACTAAATGTGGCTCAACAAAGATGGCTAAGACAGATTTGAGGAGTCAGTTAAAGAGATCGGGTCTAAATCAAGGAAATCCTATGCCGAACTGGGAGTCGACCCTTAGTAAGATTGTGAGAGAGCGACGCATGAGATTTGCGGGACATATTCTCCGACAAAATGAATTACGCATAAGAAGAGTTGCAATGATATCCTAGTACAACTTGACGCCACTCATTCATGGAGGTCCTCCATAGATACCTAAGAATATGCATTTTGTTGGCTTTCAATATCAGAAATAGTGCTTGGCGTCGGGGCTTCGCCCCGCGTTGGGGGAGCTCCTAGCGCTCCTTCAGACCCCCTTGCTAGTAATGGCGGGGAATCTACAATTTTTCCTCTAACTCATGGAAGAACCTATTCACATAAATACCTATAATTTTTTTTTCGCGGGGGTGGGGTGGGGGGGGGGGGGGGAATTTCCCCCCAAAAATCCTGGCTACGCCCATGCACGTCATTTTTCTGACATCCAATATCGTATCAAGCTGCAATTTTGCTTAATTTTTACCTGACAACCCAAGAATCTATTTTTAAAATTAATCCTTCAGTTAATTAACTATTATTAATTAATTATTTTGTTTGGTATCTCAAACAAGGGAAGAAGTCGTACTTCACGACTTAAGATGGTATAGGCTGTAGTCCGCCCCCCCCCCCCCCTTCCTTTCATACGTCGCTGCTCCAATATTGAAACAATATATAAGCATACAATCTTATAAGTCATAAGTACCTGACTAGCAGAGTGGTTAGCACATCGACTCGAAGAGGCGTGATTCACCATATCGAATTCAGGTTGTTTCTTTTTTTTTTTTTTAGCTTTTAATAACCGATGCCGGTAAAAGCCACCCAGATATTCTTTTTCTTTCTTCCCCTCCCTTTTTCCTAACTGGTCCAGATAGATCATAGCGTATTGAGAAAGCTAAAAAGCATGTATCAATAGATTGGATTAGGCATGTAATTAAATCCGTAATAGAACTAGACTCTAGACTCTAGACCAACTAGTCAAGCACTAAACAAAAACTATTGTATAAATAGTATTAATCGCACAGGTTTATTGTTTTGGGCCAAATTTAAACAAATGAACACAGTTAATTGCATGACTAATCCAAACTAATTGATACAATTACACTTTCTATATGCTTTTCATTTTATTAAAGTATTTTTTTGTTTTTCTTGTTTTTTTTTCTTGTTTTTGTTTAGCGCAATTTGATGCTTTTAGCTTTCCAATGATCCTATCACTTGTCTGGAGCAGTTGGGGGGGGGGGGGGGGGGGGGGGGGGGAAAGAAGAGGATCTCTATGTACATGTTACCGTGATCGCTTTTAAATGCATAAAACTTGTTCACTCAGGGCTTAGGCCTCCTCAAGGGGACTAACTCAACGTATACCACCACATCTGTCAAGTACAATTATTTGCCTTTTTTGATACCAAACAACATAAATATCAATAGTTAATTAACTAATTTGTCTTTTCTTTTTGTCAGGCACAAAAAATAAGTGCACTAAATTTCAACTTGATCCTAAATTGGGTGTGGAAGAAGTAACGTGAATCGATATAAGCTTTGTAGTAAACAAATATTGTCGATCTGAGACAGCGCAATCATAAAGTATTCAATACAATCTTAACTACTAATCGGGAGGACATCGCTGAAGCAATGTTACATTTGCCGAAAAGCATGTGCTCAGATTTGAGGATCAGTGCAGACGTATAGGCTCTATGAAAAAGATGCCATGCAAAGGAAATGGAGATTCTTTATTAACACTCCAGGAAGTTCATAGTTCCATGGACCGTATGGTTCAGGAAATAATTACCCGTTAGACCAACTTTATTATGTGGCAGATAAATAATAATTCTTTTCACCATCTCAACTATTGAGTCCCAAGACCAAATCAATCTCGGTAGTGCACCGAGCGACATTCACAAAACAAGGATTTTGTCTGGAGCGAAACGGTTTGTTGCAGTCTCTTCAGAAGCCTTGGAAATAGCAAAACAAGGACCTGCTGCGATCTTGATATTTTTTTTTTTTTTTAAATCTGCTAAATGATTCATTTCCGAATATCGTCAGTATGATTCGTATATTTCTGACAATTGAGGTAAATGTGGCCACATGCGAACAAAGTTTTTCCAAATGAACAAGAATTATTCGCTATCAACAATGACACATTTTCCACTGACTAATTTGACAACTGTCCATTGAACAAGAGCTGGTGGGGAAAATTGCCAACAAGAAAGCGCGTCATTTGTAGTATCTTTTGGTAAAACTGATGCTTTGCGAATCAACAGTTCTTTACAATGAATACTAATTATTTAGAAAAAAAAATTGCTGTTTATTTAAGATGTCATGAGTAGCTGCCTCGCCGGGCATCGTGTAATCTAGAACGCCACTGAGGTTACATTTCCATAGAATATTATTTAAAAAAACAACAACAATGTTTCGAACACACCGTTTATAATGGCAATGTCTTTGATTCCGAAGATTAAGGATGCGTGAAGTTATTTACATGATGTCACAGATATTTGTGTGTGTGTGTGTGAGCATAGTTAATTCATTTCTAAGGTGTTTTCACGGCTCACCGACAGACTTGACAGAGTACCGGTACAGACAAAGGGTAAGAATAGTGTGACACTTGGATTTATACCCGGTAGCGCGACTCGATACCCGTATGTCGGGGACAGACAAAATTTAGTAGCGTTAGTTAGGGTGTTAGCCTATATACTATATAGAGTGGAGTTAAGGCAGTTGGGACACAGCGCCATGCAGTGTTAGTAGGGGCGTGATTTTCTGGTGAACGACACATACAAACATTATATTCTTCAACCTAGGTCCACCGTCACCTTGCTACGCCACTGCATGCTCTTTATATAGTATTATATACCTTGAATTTTCCTCGAACAACAATAGTGGCCTGTTCTGCCTCCTTATTTATTTGACCCTCGACATTTTTTTTTCACAAAGCTTATAGCAACTCGTTCTGTCTGTATGTGTGTCTGTCTGGCCAAAAGTATGAACATGTTATTTCTCCGACACCCAATCTCGAATCAAGCTGAAATAGTGCACACTTATTTCTTTTACCCGACAACACAAGAATCAATTAAAAACAAGGTTACAAAAACAGTTGGTGAGAAAACAGAAATTCAAAATCGGTTTCCGAAGTGGTCCACCCAGGCAGGTAAAAAGGCAGGTTTCAATATTTTCAGAAAGAATATCAGAATAAAATTCTATCAAATACAAACAGAGAAGAATGGAGAAAGAAGGTTGAGAGATCTTGTGTGGTGCCCCAACGGTCTAGCAGACTAAGGGATATGTGAAAGTGAATGTGAAGCTAGATGTGAGCCTGGCCTAACTGATGACTTATAAAGAATATCTATTTGATATAAATGTTTTGTAACGGGCCAATCTCTTATTCAAAGCCTCAAAAAACAAAAAGTTCAGTAAAAAAAAATAATTTATTTAGTTTCGTATGCCGCACTAGCGGGGAAGCCCTGCGGTTCACGCAATAATATCCAAATCTAGTTATTAATTGTTGTTTTTAATTATGTTCCACTTATATGCATACTAAAAAGATTTTTTCTCTTTAAAAAAAAAAGTACAATTTTTTTTTTGTAAATGTAGTATTTACTATGACAAAACTTACTTAACTTAGCAATAAAAATGGGCCCGCTAAAAATTAACCGATTAGTTAATTAACTATTGGTAATAAAATACTTTATTTTTGTTTCTCAAACAAGGGAAAGAAATAGAACTTGACTGAAGTGGTGGTATAAGCTGAATTAGTTCCCTTCATAGATAGCCATCTGAGGCTTACTACAATTTTAATTACATGACTGATCCAAACTAATTGATACACAGGGCAGGTCCTAACGATTGCGGGGCCCTATGCAAGGGGTCGGCAACCTTTTGAGTCGGAAGAGCCAAAATTACAATTTACATATTTTCAACGCCTTTGAAGAGCCACAAGATTTTTGTCTTCCAAACAATAAATAGTACTCGCATTAATAAAGTTTTTCTTATAAAAAAAACCCAATCTATTTATTCAAAAGAGAAAATATCAATTTATCTTTATATAAATAGTGTTTTACACAAAAAAAGATTATATATATATATATATATATATATATATATATATATATATATATATATATATGGTTCTATTGGATAATTACTTATTTCAGTATAAAATTTAAACAATTAAACATTTACATACAACACTAACCTGTATTTTAATAACAAAAAAATTGAGCAAACAAATTCTGTGATAACTATGGCTTTGCATGGTTCTAGAAAGTTTGGATAAATTTCGCTCATAGCTTGTTTTTAGTTTCAAACACGACTCTAAATTTTCATTTGTTAGTTGGCATCTTACTTTACTTTTAATTGCTTGCTCGCACGAATATACCGATCCGACGATAGTCAGCCTTCCAAATGCCATCTTTTTCACCTGATTGTAGCAATCTGGCAGACTATTCCATGCGTCGAATATAAGTGCCTCATCTCGCTGACCACTTTTGTTGCGTTACATTTCTGGAGCTCCAACTCTTACAACTTGATTTTCAACTCTGTATATTTTCCACTACACAAAGTTTTACTTTATAAATCGATCAATTGCATGTCTAAAGATACAGTATCAATTTCAGATGCTTTGATGTGGATTTCGGTACTATTAGATTTTTTTTTTTATAAATGCTACAGCCATTTTGTTAGTTTTTAATTGCTCAAATAAATTCAATTTTAATTTTTCTTTCTGTGTTGAAATACCTCGTGTTAACAGTTGCACTGGTTTTATCGCAATAATGCTTTACAAATTGAAAATGAAGTAACTGACCGCTCTGAATCGTTTCTGCAAAATTTTTTTTTTCAAAACAAACGAATTCTTCTGCCAAAACATAGACTTGGTATCCCTTTTCTTGCAGTTTTAGATTCAGTTCATTTGATTTCACTGTTATATAAACATAAAGTAATATGCTTAAACCATTTGTTGTTCTCTAATTCAGGGTGATCCTCGACATTATCATCCTCGACTTTATCATTTAGGAATGTGTTGAATTCATTCAAGCACTAAGCAAAACGTTTCAACACCTTACCTTTAGAAAGCCATCGCACTTTATTGTAAAGAAAGAGGTCAGAATACTAAGTCTCCATTTAGTTAAGAATTCTTTAAACTGACGATGATAGAGTGCTTTTGACAAGATACTGTTAAAAATTTGGATTACCAAATTCACGACCTTAACTATTTTGGCCGGAGATGTTTGGACACAAAGGTGTATTATGTAGTAAAACGTAAGAATTTCTTGGTTTAGTTTGCGCCAAAGAATTGTAGTTGCTCCTTTATTTTTTCCTGTCCTACTTCTGGCTCCATTAGTTGCTATTGAAACGATTTTATTTATATAGATTACAGTGTCTTCAAAGTATTTTTTGTAAGCCATTAGCTGAATCTTCTCATATAGTTTGTTACGAGAGCGGTAGAAATCCTAGAAGTTTTTCTTTTGGACCTGGGAAGGCATATATGCGACAAAAAGTTTAACTTGTGTCCTGTGCAAGTTATAAGGCAAAAGAAATGTGAATATCTTCTACCTGCAAATACTTACATTTTAAGACATGGGGGCGCTGAAAAGGGAGTTCAAGTGGCTGAGAGATAGAATCGAATTAGAACGATTTTTAAATATTTTTATTTTCGATAAAATAAATAATATTTGCGCATGGAACTAAAGAGCCGCAGCTGAACATCCAAAGAGCCGCATGTTGCTCGCGAACCGCAGGTTGCCGACCCCTGGCCCTAGGCGAAACTGATTGCGCGGGGCCTACTCTGGGTGGGAATACAGATAATAAGTGAAAATTAAGATTTTGTATTAGAAAAATTCGACTTTGAATTGTATTCATTCTTTACTAAGTACAAAATTGCAATCAAATTATCTTTACTTTACGAGCCTTGCAACATTTGGTATATTTATATGCCAGTGACTATAAAAGTAAATAAAGTATTGGATCTTCCGATTCAGGTGAAAATTCGCCCGATTATTACATTTTTCTTTTCTTTTATCGCGTGTAGGAGTGGCGTTTTCCGCAATGAATGACACCCACAAATGAAGTCTATTTTTCAGGAGATTTTAATAAATTTGGGACATTTCCAGGAATTTTTCGTATATATTTTACAACTTTATTACTACACCTAGAATTAGCGCGGGGCCTATGAAAGCCGACCGCAGTGGTTGCAGTGGCCTAAGACCGGCCCTGTTGATACACTTTGTTTTTGTAAGTATTTTTAAAAAAATTTGCTCGTTTTACTAATATGGAAGGTACGCCATGGGAGAGAGAAAACTCTACAGTATTGGCTTTTTGTTTCTTTGTGTGTTTGAGAGAGAGAATTCTCTCTCCGAGAAAAAGGCGTTGTAGGCTCCACGGACTCTGGGGGTTAATCCTGCAGAGCAATATGTCAAACTCTATCTTCATGAATAAACATTTTTTGGTACACAATACACTTAAAAACGGACTGGCTTTTGTGAAATTTCACTGCGTAAATTTTAATTCTTAACATATAGTATTAATATACATACAAAATGTAATCAGATAATTGTTTTAAAATTGTATGTCTTAAAATTTCTTTTCATTACATCCTTAAGACTCTCTCATGTCTCACTATGGTAGCCTTCAACGCACCTCTAGGTCCCACAGTTGCTGGGGGGGGGGGGGGGGCCGCGAAGGAATTTTTTTCTCAGTTCGGTGAGCACCACCGGGAAATGTCTGAGAAACACTGCTTTAAGATTTTCAATACAACAAATCATAATTTATATTTTACTATCGTTGAATTATAGGCCACAACACATATTAAAGTAAAAGTAAAGTTTCCCTTTCAGACCTTGCGATTGATAGGGCAGATGATGTAAAGTTCATTTGTTTCAGTGACCCACGGTTAACGAGGGTGCCATGCGGCCAGCACAACGACCAACTGCCTTTACTTTTACCCAATTACCCATTAGAGCTGGGCGGACTCAGAGGTGCCGAAGATCCCTGAATTAAAATCTCATTCTTCACCAGAAATCGATAACAAAACACATGCTTGTGCACAAATACGTAGCACTGTTTCCATGTTGAATTCAAATAGAACGGCGCATTGGTTTATACTTGAAAAACAACAACAACAAATAAGCCTAATTAATCTCATTACAATTATTATTAAACTAGGCTCAAAGTTCGCATGTCACAAAATATACCTAGATGCTCGACAGCGCTACACTCTATGTGGAGATCATTCAAAGAAAAAGAAAAAACACACACACTTCTTACTGAAACACAAGTGTGTATTCAACACTCTCCATTCCTAGAGCGGTAAAGCAGTTGGAGTCTTTTTTTTGTCGAAATTACTTACGGTATTCAAATGTCATTGAACCATTCGAATGTCAGAGTTCACAGCCTCGCTGTGAGGCGAGGGCGACACGTTGAAAGGGAATCGCGTGCAGCCTCTTGATCCCTTTTGTCTGCTGCTCATCTAGCAGGTCACAGTTTACAATGATCTCCCCTTTGACTGCCGATTAGTCTCGTTTTTCGAGCTCGGTGGGTGGAAAGGGGGCGGAGTGAAAGGCATCGACGCATGCGCAAAGGGGTGGCAGGAAGAGGGAAGCAGGCGATTGTTGAGCAGCTATTTCTCATTGACAATAATACCGATTTGGGCAATAATATTTGAGATAACAAGGTGATAATTTCCATTGACGCTAAGTGTTTGGGCGGGGAAAATGGAGTGGGAAAGA
This sequence comes from Biomphalaria pfeifferi, assembly GCA_030265305.1. Classification (NCBI taxonomy): domain Eukaryota; kingdom Metazoa; phylum Mollusca; class Gastropoda; family Planorbidae; genus Biomphalaria; species Biomphalaria pfeifferi. The sequence continues at coordinate 5,726,162 of JASAOG010000011.1, forward strand.
ACACGACAGATTTTAAGACTTAAACTTTACCGCAGGCCCACTGCTTCGACTGAGTTGGACAAATGATGTGACAGAACATCGGGGACTCTAGTTTATATCAGCCAAATTTCTTTCCCCTTTTCATGATGAGTGTTCTATAAATAACTATAAAATATTCATTAAAAACTAATAAAACAAATATACAAGATTACACAAGTAGGCCTACTTGATTGCCTTGACACACTAGAATAAAAAATTAGAAAGTAAAGAATTATGGGCAATTTAAATGGTTCTAAATTTAATACCATAGTTTTAAACTCTGAAGTTTCCTCAGGAGATTTTTTAAATGCCCATTACTGTTTTAGATTTAAGCTTAATTAGTTGATTGGGGTAGACCAAGAATACAAATTATGACTGATGACTGCTTAGTATTTGAGCATTAAAACATTAAATATATATATATATAAATACGAAATGTTATGGGACGATTAGGAATTTGGCGGGAAAAGTTTTAATATAATTGGGACATTTTTGACTTGGAGACAATGTCGCGACGAATACAAAACAAGACTAGGATTTTAGGAAGAATAGCGAAATGTAAACATAATACTTTTGCATGCTTTAGAGAGAGGCAGCTTTTTATGGACCTAGATATATAGCTTGACGACATTCGACAGTTCCCTTCGTTATTATTAAACGTTTTGTTCGACATTCGCTGCCAGCTTCGACTAATTTATATTGCTGGCCTTTCGCCTGTGTTATTTGATTTCGTTATTTGAGTGTTACCTCCGTTTGACTTATCTGTATTAGACATAGCACGGAAACGCCTAACAGAAGATTTCTTATATTATGAAATACAGTTTGACAGTCCTAATAAAGATTTATTTTTTACCCAGGAAAGTGAATATGAATATGGATTGAAAAACAAAACACAAAAAAAACAACAACTAAGATATTGAATAAAGAAGCCGAAGAAAAGTCGGTGATTGTATGTAAAATTATTTTGTTAAGGGTGATGATGTGAAACTAGAATTCTCAGGCCAGAAGTACGTGTTTTGCGCGGGAGGTCGATATAAGCGGGCAGTTGTAATTCAACGTAACAAACTGTAAATCACGGGTAAAAATTATGTCAGGGGAGGAGGAGGAGGAGGGGTGGGGAAGTTCCGCCCATGTATTATGTGAGTCCGCTGGATGCAATAATAAAATAGGCTCATGCCGAAAATCATCAGTTTTTTTAAAAAATATTTCTGAAGAGCTGAAAAGTCGATGAATCCTCGTAGATTGTATGTAGGACTATTTCATAAGCCATAGGTTGAAAGGAAAAAAAAAGGGGGGGGTGAATAAGTAATACCGGTAATCGAATTCACGGGTAAAAAGTATACGTTTGGGAGGGGTAGCGTTATAAAGCGGGGCCGTGTCAATGAGATGTAACAGATTATCAAATTTAAGTTTTTGAAGGGGGTTGGGGCGGAGCGAAAGGGGTGGAGGAGAGAAACTGATCTCGAATTGACAGGATAAAGGTAGGGCCAGCGGGTTTTTTTGGGAGGGCGTTTTAAAGCGGGCCCATTTAATTAAACGTATCACGTACTAGAATACCCTGGCCAAAAAAGAGTAGTACGAAAAGTTTTATTGAAAGTTTTAAAAAATAAGGCATGGGGGTATTATGTCAGCATTACAATTTACAGGATGTAAAAAGCCAAAAAATAAAAAAAGTCTCACGCCAAAATAGATCATATATTTCGAAATAATTAAAAAGCAGAAGACTAGTCAGATAGTCTAAATAAGACAAAATAAGACCACCTATCTATCTATCTAATCTATCTATCTATCTATCTATCTATCTATCTATCTATCTATCTATCTATCTATCTATCTATCTATCTATCTATCTATCTATCACCTATCTATCTATCTATCTATCTATCAAATCTATCTATCATCCATCTATCTATCATCTATCTATCTTTCTATCTATCAATTTATCTATCCAAATACCCTGTGCCCTGTGCGGCAGTTCCTCGTGATGCCCTCCAAAAAAAACAAAACTTTTAAAGCAGCGAAAAGTTTCTAATCTCCAATTAAAGTGTATTCATTATTGAAGCTAGGAATCGATTTTACAGAAAGATGATACTAGTGAATCTCACGTGCTTACTCACCGCAAACTATCCATAATTTTCTCGAAATCAGTTGTTTCTACTATGTACTGTACTTAGTGAGTCGTAAATTCGTCATCGTTGAGCTTCATCGGAGTAAGTTTGGAAAAAACCTTACTTGCTTGTTACACATACCACAATAGTTTATATATATATATATATATATATATAATATATTGCAATGACCATGTTCTCTATAGCTGCGCACCAGCACACGAGGATGGAATAAATGAATGGGGAGATAGGAAGACGAAGTGCGAGAAGATTTGAATGGTTCTTATTTTTGGGGATCTATTTTTGATTAAACTTTGTATTGTCTTTGTTCCCATACCTCGTTGAGTTGCCTCTTTAAATGTTGTAACAATATATATATATATAATGAAGTCGGCAATATTCGGGGACTGACATATTTTTTAATTTTTTTTTTATAAAGCTCTAAAGCTTTTAACAGATTCTTGTTTTGGAAGTTCGTGAACTTCTGGAGAAACTGCGACAAATACCAGACAAAATTGGTTTTTGTCTATGTCGCTGGGAGAACCATCGAGATTGATTTCCATCTGAGGATTCAATAAAGACGACTTAAATTCATATTTATCATGACGTTTTTCTTAGGGGGTTATTTTTTCATGAACAATACGGTCCAAGGAAGGTATTTCCATCAGTGGCTCTTTCATATGTGCTGATAGAAAATCTATTTTCATCTTTTTTTTTCGCCTAGTAATTTTTCTTGTGGCCAATACTTCTTTGAGGCTCTGCAAGACAATGTACCATACAATTTTGATTCAGATTTTAGGTGTATTGCGGAAAATATTTTATTTTTAAACTTTCTGTTTGATTTTTTGTTTGTTTTCATGAGCACTTATAGTACAATTAATGCGCTTTTATTTTGTTGGGACATGTACGTATTGGGTCTCCCAGGAATGGATCGTACTTGGATAGTAATTTCCCTTCTGGATATTTCTTTGATTTTGTACTGCCAATTCGCAATTCCCACGGAGTGCCATATTCTGCTTTGAGAGAAAGAATGATTTCCAATATTCTCTACAGATAATCTCTCCACATTTTCCCTCTTGCTTATTTAAATCTTGAGCCTTGCATAACTGTTGCTTAGTTACAGACAAACCTCAAGTTCCCTCCAAGAGAGGCTAAAACCGCTTGGCTACGGATTGGCCACCTTAAAAGGGGGCTTAAGAGTTCGAATCCCGACTCTAGCAGGATTGTGTTTGCTGAGCGGTTGGAAAACCTCCCAGATACCCCTCCACCCACTGGTCAACAAAAGAGATTTGACCATTACTAATTAGTTATTTTAAAAAAAAATACCATTTTAAACTGCCTATAACCAGGGCATCGAACAATGAAGTAACATCATGTAAGGCTTCTAAAGAAAAGTGTAAAAGGGCGTTGCCTTCAGAGATTTCTAAAAAATTTAATTCAAACTGGTCTACAGCTTACATTTAATTTTATTTAAGAATAAATAAAGGACATAACAAATTACCAAAAACTAATAAATGGATTTGTTTTTATGTAATTACAATGTGTAGTTTTAATGAGAAAGTTTGTCCTCAGTTTGATGCCCCCCCCCCACCACTCGATGCCCGTGGGGCCCGCACCACCCGCAAATTGCTTGCTATATATATATATATATATATATATATATACACTAATACAGAGAGAGAAGAGAGACGGAAAGATGGAGAGAAAGATGGGAGTGCGATAGAAAGAGAGGGGGTATAGAAAGACAGAGAAAAAGAAAAGGGAAAGTGAGAGAGAGAGATAGAGAACAGATGGATTTTTTAAATTATTAAATATATATGACTTATATTACTGAACTCTAAAAAGCGAAAGACAAGTTTTATCTTTGCACCCCCCCCCCGCTCCCCCTTTTTTTTTTCTCTTCTCCGTTCCGTCATTTGTCGCCCGACTGAAGGCTCCACCCACTGCACTGACCATCCTTTTGGTCATCAGCGCCTTACATCTTTTTGACCAACGTCATAGCAAAGGTCATCGGGGACTGGGAGTGGGGGAGGGTGTGAATAGCAGCGGTCACCATGATCTGGGGTGGGGGGTGGTGGTAGCGGAGGGTCGATACCGTCGGGGAGGGGGGGTAACGTCTGATCGCTGACCAATGTCAATAGTCCGATTGCGAAATTGTAAGTGTCCATCATAGTGGACACACATGATTAGCGACTTTATTAGCGCTGTTAAGTAAGTCAAGACAGGTGTAGGTTTACATCTATCCAATTGATCTAAAGCCAGTATCTATCTTATGGATATAGTGTGAAAATCGAACAAGATTTTGTTTATGTTTAGTATTTTACAATATGTTTTGTTACAAAAAAAAAAAGTTTCAAAGAAATTTTAGTTCTGAAATGTTGATTCAGAGCTAGAGAACTTATTCGGATATCACAATTCCATTTGACGAAAGGTAAGATTTTTAAAAATTCTCAATTTGAATTTCAATTAAAATATTACATAATTTAACAACTTTTAAATCTGCAAGCCTTTCCATCTAATACAAATCAAGCATAATTAACGCTACCCATTAGTCCACCCACCTCTTTTATGATGTTTGAATAAGTAATAAAGACCCATATCTAAAATATATAGTGGTGAGGATGGATACACTCGCAGTGCTTATATATTTTTTTTATGTATTGTTTTTCAGTTTAGATCTATAGATTAGATGTACTTTTTAAAAACTATGAATTAGGATGAGATTGATTTAAAACACAAAGAAGATGACGGAGAATTCAAACATCTACATTAGAAAATTAAAGCTCTTTTTTATTATAACCGGTACAAGTATAGGAATAATTGCATATTTTCAGTGCCGTGTTTCGACTTGGAAAGCATCAAAGCTATTTGAGACATGCGGGCCTTTCATAAGTCCAGATTATTATATATTAGTGCTAAATATTTCTTGGGGGCCCTAAACTTTACCTCGTGCTGCCGTTTTGTCTTCTGGTAAATCCGGACCTGTATATTTGAAATTAATTTGATATTTGTGTGTGTGACTGAGTGTTTTTAAAGTGTGTGTCAATGCACAATAATAAAAAGGGGGAGGGTAAGATTTTTGTGAGGTTATTAATAGTAAGAATAACAAGAAAAAAACATTAACATATCTACCCACTTGGGGAGGGGGATGGAGTAGAGGATGTTTTTTGGGGATTAATTATAAGGATAACAAAGGATTAAACTGAGATTTTTTTGTGTCGTCATATTATATTTGCAAGATCTGGGGACATTACATTTTTGTATAAAAGGGGGTGGGATTTGTGCTGCATTATTATTTGCTGTTTATATGATGCCATTGCTGAAGCGACTGACTTTTAGCTTTTATACCACATATTTACAATTCAAAATTGATCGTTGGCTTTGAGATTTAAAAACTTGTAGATCTAACAAAACAAGTAATAAATACGATAACTACAGGAAACATAGGCCTAGATGTATTGATTTTACATTCATAGAAAGAAATAAAGTTGCATTGACAAAAATAGAAATAGTTACATTGACACTTAAAAAAGAAAGTATGCTTAAAATGCATATATAGACTAAACTGAATTTTATTTCTATTTAAAGAATTTCCGTCATCGCCCAGAATTAGTGAAATATATATATATATATATTAGTGACTATATATAGATTGTTATGTATTAATCACAGAACTATATATTCACGGGAGGCGAGGTGGCTGAGCGGTAAAGCGCTTGACTTCCGGGAACCGGAGATCTTCGAGCGCCACCCGACGTTAGTTGCGGAAAAGTAAAGGCGGTTGGTCGTTGTGCTGGCCACATGACACCCTCGTTAACCGTAGGCCTCTGAATCAGATGCCCTTTACATCATCTGCCCTATAGACTACAAGATCTGAAAGAGGAGCTTACTTTTTTTTGTTTATGTATTCACACATTTCCTGTGAGTTTCCATTAAGATAATGTTTCGAAAATCCTAGGTCATCTTATGTATCTAAAAATTTCAAAATAATAATTATGAGACGAGAGTGCTCTTTTTTCGGTGTTTAATTACAAGATCTAGATCTAGATCTAAACCATAGACTTATATATACTACTAGACTGGAAACCGGAAACTAATTCTTATCCGCGACTGATCGGTCGTGAACATTTTGTAGAAAGTTGGATCAAGGCGTTGTTTTGTAAAGTAGTTTAAAGAAGTAAAGTTGTTGCTTTTTTTTCAACCCTAACCTATGTAACATATAATTTTATTTTTTAGATCTAGATCTAGTAATTGATTATCAAAAATGCAAAAAATGATCACAATTTAGTGTTGCATTCAGTCTTTTGATAAAGAAGATTATGTATCTAAAAATTGCAAAATAATAATTATGAGACCAGAGTACTCTTATTTTTATATGATTTCACGACATTTTTTTGTAGTGTTAAAAAGTCTCCATGTCCAGTCTAGATATAGTAAGTCTATGATCTATACATTAAATTATATGTTACATATGTTAGGGTTGAAAAAACAACATCTTTACTTCTTATAACTACTTTACAAAAAAAAACGCTTTGTTTCAACTTTTTACAAAATTTTCAAATTTTTGTAGTAGTTAGAGATCTTCGTGTCCAGTCTAAATATAATATATATAGATCTGTGATCTAAACATAGCTTCTTTTTTTTATTTTTTCTGTGTATCCTGTGTACACAAAAAGGAAAGTGCATTTTAAAGTATATGTTAATTTGTGTGACCTTTTTACCACTGCCTAATTTAAGTTCTATGCTCCTCATTTTTTTTTTAATTAAAAAGTCACTCTTATTATTTATTTGGTAATACTGACCATTTAATTTAACGTCCTTGACATTTCTTTTTTGTATTTCGAAATTTCTTCCGATCTTCCTCTTTTTTTGTTTTCTTTCATTTTTCTGTCGGTTCCATTACATCGCCCTCACATCCGTTTTCTCTTTTCGATCTCTTTGGGTGTTCTTTATTGCTTGAAGAAAGAGTTCGATCTGTAATGTGATTTACGTGATTACATAATTGTATTATTGTCTCCTTTTAAAGTGTACTACAAGATCCAATAGACACGCATATAACAAACTAAAGCCAAACTCTATTGCTCTACAGGTTTTATGGCCAGGTTTAGGCATATTGAAGACTTCTCTCTAAATTTTCAGAAAATCTTTTAACAACATTATCACGGTACATTATAATGCTAAGCAGCACAGCTGTTGACGTCAGTAGTGCGACTTATAACCACTCTCATCTTCAAAATAGAAGAGCTACTTCAATGTACTCTAACTTTAACCCGTGTGACGTCACGGCCGCGTCCGTAAACAGTGCAGTACGGCACATCGACATCGGATTTGCGCCAAACTCAGCCTCTTACGTTGAATTTCTCGGATATCCTAACTACAGTGGCTTGGACAATGTCAAAGTCGAAAATCTATGCCACGAGAACATCGATGTCACCCAGAGAAAACCTAACCAAGGCAAATGGCAAGAAGCGCCCCCGTGTCCCCCGGTAACCAGTGATTCCACATCATCAGAAAGGAGGACTAATGGAGCGTATGGTCAAAGCGCTCACCGGACAGTTCCCGCCTTTGGCGCTGACCCCACGGACGAAGCAGACAACGTTGTGAACAATATCAAAAAAGAAGAAAGTGACACCGAGATTACCCCTCATGTATACGCAGCGCCGACGCCCACGGAGAGCCCTCATTGTGGCTGGCGGTACTCATCTGTGAATCAGCAGTCCCCCATCTATGACCCTAGACCCTCGTCCAGCTACTTTCCACATCCCTATCATTCGTACACCCGACCAGCATTCCATAACAGCCCCCTTCCTGGATACGCCTACACGTCTCCACCGCACTCGTCTGCGGCCTCAGCCTCACCCACAGAGGCGGCCCGCAAAACGGGGGAAGACCAGGGCCCCCTGTATTATTGGCAGCACCCGCAGTACCACGGCGAGTTTGCAGCCACGAAGAACTCACGCCTAGGGAGTAATCCCAACTGGACGGTCCAAGGAAAAAACAACTGCAAAGTGGCACTGTTTAACGGAGATATGTGGGCCAAGTTCCACGCCCACACCAATGAAATGATCATAACCAAACATGGAAGGTAAGTTGTTTCTTTTGAAAATTAATTATTATCATTATTCACGTTATTTTAACATCAGTGGCGTAGTTAGGGTAGGGGAGGGGGGGGGGGGTATCCAGATTTGAAAATCCCCCCAGGCCGCTTTTTGAGAGGACCCCAGATGAGTGCCTAAATTTTGTGTACATTAAATATTTAAGTCAATGCTATGTTTTTTTTTCTCGCTCTTCGTGTTTTTTATGACGACGTAACATGTCAAAATGCAGGGGCGGCGGCCCTAAAGAGGCCAAGTCCCCCCCCCCCCATCCCGGGCTCCCAAATCCCATGTTAAGCCACTGTTTCACATTAAACTATCGAAACATCATTAGTGGTGGCTGAGTGGGTAATGCCCGTGGGTTCCGAACCGAGGGGATCTCTAATGGGTAGCTGACAATAGTTGGGGGGAAAGTAAAGGCGGTTGGTCGGTCCTAGAAACAGATGAGCTTAACATCAAAATATCTAGAAGGAGGAAAAAAAATATAGCAGAAGACTAAAAAGTAAACAAGCAGTAATACATAAAACACTAAACCTTGTTTACAAACACTAAAAAACACGACCTCAGAAAGACACATGGATAAATGCACATTTCTTATTCGATATACTAGGAGAAATTCGTACAAGTGCTCCTTCTTCCTTAGGGGAATAGAGCATGGAATGCTGAAAAACAACCAATGACTTAATAGAGTTTAAGCCTCTGATTAACATGCACGGCTAAATAAACACGTGAGCACATGTACTACGTCATTATAATTTTTTTTTTTAAGAAACGTGTGTATTTTTATAATATAAGATGGTTTTGTGAGTGGGTGAGATTTTATCGAGCAATCTATTTTTTTAAAAGTCTAAATCAAATAATAAATTGTTTTTAAATATTTATGCTCTGAATGGCGATAGGTCATAAGTTTGTTACTGGTGTTGTTTGAATGATAACTTAGCAAAGTGATATTAGTATTCCATGTTTCAAAGCGTCTGCTGTGCTACCTTGGCAGAATTTAAGTCATTGGTTAATATGCATGACGCGTAGGACGTAATCATCTTCTTTTTTGAAGTAACGTCTGTATTATATAAGATAAGATAAGCCTCGTGATAAGTTAAGAATAATTTTTTTTCAAGGGATGGTCATGCGATCTCAAATACCGGTATAACCACATTTGATCAAACGTAATTTTTGCGAAACTCCACTTCCTTAGATGAAAATATTGTCTAAGATCAAAGAGCGTATACTCCTTTGGCCAGATTTTTACAAAAGTTGTTTCTAAATATTTTGCCAGATTTTTATGTTGTATTTTTTTTTACACATCTAAAACTACCTTCGGTACAGTAACATTATTTTGTTTTCAAAATAAAAATTTCAGAGTTTACCTTGACCCTGAAAGCCTTTCCCAATATTTTTTCCTCGCTACATTTTGGTTTAAAAATTTTGATTATAGATCAAAAGCGGCGGTGTATGCAATATTGCCTGCCGGGTTCTAGTAAGCTATCACAGTATTTACTCGTGGAGTTGTATTTGTTTCATGTTACCGAAGATTTTGTTTTCGATGCAGCGTTATCTCCTATCTAATCTTTTTGATATCTGATAAATCTTGTAAAGATGGTCACTAACATCCTAGTATAGTATTGAAAAAGTGGGCGGATAAGGTGTGGTGGTCTCTAGTGACTTATCGCGGATGTGTAACCTCAAAGGAAAAAGCCGACGCGGCCTGAGCATTACTGACCTTGGTAATTTTTTTTTGGTTGTGGCACTACTTGTCTTATCGTTTTCCTATCTAGAATAATCTAGATCTATCTTTATTTATCTTAAGTGGCACATATAGAACTGAAAGAATATATAGGTGCGTGATTTGTGTGTGGTATTTATAGGATTGGAAATATATGATTATAATGTGGAGAGTTCTAACTATCTATCTATCCTCACTCCACATTTGCAGTCAATTCAATACTCTATCTATCTATCTATCTATCGTCACTCCACATTTGCAGTCACTTCAATACTGTACAATCATTTCCCCTTTACGATATTTAAAAAAATTATTTAATTACCACTAATTAAGTAACTATTTAGTAATTTTTTATTGATTCATATGTCTTCGACAATAAATAATAGTGCACGTCTAAGTTGTTGAAAGCTATAAAAAAAAATCTAAGTCTGTTGTATTTAAACTTTCGCTCCCCCAAATATCTGGTTACTTAAGCAAAGTTTCAACTTGATCCGAGAACTGGGAAGTGGAAGAAATGACGTGTTCAAAATTGGAATCAGACAGACAGAGTAAGTTGATACAAGTTCTTTGTAAAACCAGTGGAAACAATTCAATCAAATCCAAACAAACATCTGTAAAGCGTTTACAACAAATGTTCTACACCTAACCAATGACCTCTTATCAGATTATCATCCAAAAAAAAAGTAAAGAGCGCCGAAGTCTATGTTTAACTATCGGTGTGCCCGACCGCGCTCGTGATTGTACAGCGCCGCCCTTGATGTATCAGTCGTCTGTTGACAAACACAGCTTTGTTAAGTTTGGCGGGTAAGAAGCGCGAACGATAATTCAGTGCTAGTTCAAATAATTGGGTAGCTTCCCTTGTATATCGTTTCACCATATTGAAATGGGCCTATTGCAAATGGAGGAAAAAAGTCGTGAAACTGACGAAGCCTTCAGTGACCACGTTTTGGGGAGCTACAGGTGTATCTAAGTGAAACAAATAAATAGTTTTGATAGGAAAACAAAAAGTTGTTTGGAAAAGTTTTGATTTCTTCGCCGTGATGTTCGGCAGCCATTCGGGCGATCCAACGCTCGTCTGTTACGTTTGATCAAAGGCGCCGCCTGATTCAATGCGGGTCGTCGAATAACATTTGCCCGAGGCACAAAATCTCGGCTCTGTCAATCAATCAGATAGATGACCAGAGAGGGAAACCTTTGGTGATTGGACGATCAATTCTATTTTTAGCATTAGGGAAAGAAAATATTGATATTTTAAACTACATTCAGGACAAAAAGTGTTTGTAATTCTATTTAATTTGTTTTTCCAAATTTAAAAAAATTAACAAAAAACATTAATGCTTTTTTTTTTTAAAACGATTCGGGAATTAAATAAATAAATATATTTTTAAATCTGTGAATAGGATTATAGTTAGAAAAAACAACATATTCTGGAAAGAATGTGTAAAATAAGTGTTCCAATCAGAGAACTAAAAGCTATAAGTTTTCATTTAATCCAAAGCCTAACCATGAGATATATACATTTGCATGCTTCTATTAGTCACTCACAAAGGCCGCGGGATACACAGAGGAGACTAAAAAGAAAATCCGCTGCCGAGGACAGACGCAGACGGCGAAAAGAAAATGTAAATCGACAACCTGCGGACAATGGTTATGCTTGCCCTGGGAGTAACCAAATATGTTGATCAAAAAGCTGGGGCTGCGCAGCCACGGGAAATACTGCATTCCTCAATAATCTTTGGACTCGAAAAGACAAGCCGTATTATTTGTCTACAAGAAGCATAGTATTATTCTCTCGATTTAGTAGAGATCTATATCTGGACTTTTATCCTGAGGTTGTCACCTTTTATCACACTGTGTGTGAGGTCCATCAAACAGAAATATAACGAGATGGTCCTAAGCTCTTACTAGACGGAAGTGGACAGCCGCGATCACGATTCAAACTATGGACCATCGTGTCGACCGTCGGAAACGCAAACCACATGTTAAGATTCTCATGGACTATAACAAATTTGATGGACTTGACACTTTAAGACGTTAAATGAACTAATGAAGTTGTCATGAACATGGACGAATTTGTCGGTATAAATGCTCCAAAGGCTTCAATATAAACACGTAGGTTTAGATTCAGACTTTTTCCTTCTCCTAGTTTGTACAGCCAGCTAAAGCTAACGAGCCCTTCCTTCTTGATGCTTACTGGTTTAGGCGCCAGTTGCTAGCCTTTGCCACGTCTGTCAGTGAAAATTCAAACATTTGCTGCTATACTCAAACATAGGTAAAGCTTATGGCAGTGAAGTAGCTAGGGTTAGGGTTAGGGTTAGGGGGGCCCCCAATGGGTGTTTTTTTTTACATTACGGAAAATTCAGTGGCCCCCATAGAGGTCAAGCCCTCGGGAACCCAAATGATTTCAAATTCCTAGCTACGCCCCTGGCTTCTGAAATCAACCTTGATTAAAAATCAGGAGGCGATTACCCTTAGGCTGCTTGCAGCACTCGTTGCTACATCCTGTCAGTACCTGACGCACCCGTTGATACCTTTCCTTAGGACACATCAGCAGCTTGGAGACGAAGAAACTTCTGTGTGGGTGACATCGTTCCGACAATAGCTAGTGCCTAGGCTTTCATCTCATTTCTATTGAATGATTCAAAGTCTCTTAGAAACTGAAGGAGGCATTAGATATTATTATATATGCATGTATAATACGCCAGATGTTACATTTCGACTTATAGTCAGTGGCGTAGCTAGTGTGGGGGAGGGGGAGAATTTGAAAATCCCCTCAGGCCCCCAAATGAGTGTTAGAATTTTTTTTTACATTAAATATTACACCATTATCTCATGTCATGACGTCGAATGTCAAAATTGAGGGGCCACCAAAGAGGTCACGCCTTCCGGGCCCCCCAAATGATGTCAAATTACTAGTTACGCCACTGCTTATAGAACTAGTATTTCTTTAGTTAAAATATATTTTTTTTCGAGAAACAATTTTTCTTGACCTTAACTTTTCAGACGAATGTTTCCAGTTCTTCACTTCCTAATCGGCGGCCTTGACCCTGACAGGAAGTACCGAGTTTACGTGGGCATGGACCTGGCAGACGAACATCATTGGAAATTCCAAGCTGGGAAATGGGTCTCTTGTGGAGCAGCTGAACCCCTCTCAACAGGTAGGAAACGCCTTTTCACATTGACGGGTTGGTCTACATTAGTAATACGTGGTGGTAGGCTGATAGAGTCTGGGTTACATAGCCCAGGCCTCAGAGCTCCCTTCCTGGTGGTCAAACTAAGTAAACAAGAATTCCATTTTATAACTTAAAAGTAGGTTAACCCAACTTGTCAGGGGGCGAGGGGATGTCAGCCCAAAGACCAACATTTGCTACAAGCAACATTTGTCAATAAAGATGGGATGAAAGTCCATATGTTGTAAATGCAAATTATAGTCCATGACTCTAATAAATGGTTGAGTATATGAAGGTTATATGTATGTTAGCGCTAAGTACTCAGTTATCATGTAACACAATCCTAAATGTTACAGGTCCAAGCTTTGAATCTGCGTAGGGAAAATTCCCGTTGCTAAGTTTCAGACAGTGTGGCTGTGTGAGAGAGTGACGAGCGGTGCAGATTTGTGCAAACACTTGTCAGACCCATTGGGCCGCAGACATGAACTCTACTTTACATGCTCTCCTTCCAAGGAAAAAAAAAAGAGATTAAATATTTTTGTTCAAAAGTTAATGAATTAAAAAAAAAAGAAATAAAAAGGAAGAGAAAATTATAACAGAAATAAAGAAATAAAAATAAAAAACAACAACCCTAAATTACCATGGTCACGAAGTAGCTTTAATATTATTTTCTAACTTGTAAAATTAAAAAGAGTGCTGGAAGAGGGGGGGGGGGGGTCAAACAAATAAAATAGACTAAGTTATGACTTGTCCAGTAGCCATAGTAGTTTATGGTTTTTCAGTCTTCCATAAGGTCTCCTTACTTCCTGCACAGTTCCTATCTATAATAATGACGTTTATACATAGTTTATATAAGCTGCCACACTCCATGTCATTAAAATGACTGAAAGGAAGTGGCTAAAATTTTTTAAAAATCTGGCAACATCTCATGTCTTCACCTTGACCTTAAACGTCGAGAAATTTCAGGCGGCTACATTTTGTACATTACCCTTATTGCAAGTAAAGGTATAGAGTAGAGAGCAAAATTGAAATATTGCGGACCCCCCCCCCCCCTTTTACCCCATTTTATTTCGCACTCAGGAATCTATATGCGTGCCTGTTCATTTTGAGTGACCAGTATTGACATTGAGTAACTAGCTATTTGAGATGCATTTGTTTTGGGAGAAAGACTGTGCTGGTAGTAAATGTATTGTTAAAATGACTTTAAAAAATTGTAGTCAAAGATATTCAATGAAATCTTTCTGTAGTGTCTACAAGCCTTCTATTACAAAATTATGCCTTAGCTCCACAAGATAGAAGGGAAAAAAAATTGCCCCATCTCCCCCCCCCCCCCCCCCCCCCCCGCTGGTACAAATTACTTCCTTTTATTATCGAGTCGCCTCTACCCACGCGCGCCCTATTCCAATGGTCACTGTGTTAATAGCTGCCACTCGATAGACCCCATTGTTGTGACCTAATGAAACTGTTTCACACATTTCGGCTATTTAAGAACAACAGAGCACTGTATACTAACTCACTATTCACCACTATAGTAGTAAGCCCCTCCATGTGTATTACACTTTACTTTTATACGTTACATGCAGGCCCCTACATGTGTATTACACTTTACATTTATATTATAAGTAGGCCCCTGCATATGTACTCGAATGTTATAGAGATTCAGTTATTTTTTAAATTTCATTAAATATAATGGACCTCATTCACCAATCGTAAACAAACAACATTTAACATTTGATAAAACAATGGAAAAAATGTATCACGTGACAGCCTTTACTGTATAGAAGAGATAGAGAATCACGTGGCTATATGTTGTTTGTTTACGATTGGTGAATGAGGTCCAATACGACGATTACACTAATCGATATCAAACAGCATCACATTTTTTTTTGCATGGCGGATAACTATAAATAGCTAGCTTTTTGGTGTATCCGGTTCTAGTTATTCATAGTTATCAGCCATAGTTGAAAAAGTGCAATGGGTTTGCACGGAGTTACATTTATTTAATGACGGATTCAGCGGGAATATGCGTGAGGCTGGTTACGTGAGGCTGGTTAAGTGAGGCTGGTTACGTGAAGAAATGAAAGAGGATTTGGAATGAATCAAGAGTGCAGAGAAAAAGGGAGAGCAGAAGAGATTACAGCAGTTAAAGATATGTTTAACATTGTTATTTCCCTTTCTTTGTATCTATCTATCTATCTATCTATCTATCTATCTATCTATCTATCTATCTATCTATCTATCTATCTATCTATCTATCTATCTATCTATCTATCTATCTATCTCTCTCTCTCTCTATATATATATATATATATATATGAACTGAGCATGACGTTAGCTCTAGATTTATTAAGCTAAGAAATATAAGGATTCAAATTAGTTGACGTTGGTTAGGTCTAGTAGGTCAGGGAGTTTCCATGTTGTCTCTTTACAGAAGGAAGGATTTACATCCATCCTGACTCGCCCAACACTGGCGCTCACTGGATGAAACAGGAAGTGATCTTCAGCAAACTGAAACTGACCAACAACAAAAGCTGTACACTGAACAATCAAGTAAGAGATCACGATGGCGTCGCCTCGCTCTCACAAATAATTAGAGTTTTTTCATGTTCACTTTATTTTAGATTTACTCAACTTTTTTTTTGTAATGACCCGAAACAGTGGCGTAGCCATGAATTAGCCCTCATTTGGGGTCCCTTGGTGGAGGCCTTGACTCTTTGGGCCCCTTTCTTTTGCGTAATATTTAATGTAAAAAGCACTCATTTTGGGTTTCCCCTCCAGTGGGGGCCTGGGGTATTTTCAAATTCCCCCTCCCTTCCCCACCCTAGCTACGCCTCTGGCCTGAAAGGTGCCATTGTTTTTGTGCTGTCTCCGTGTGTCTGTCACTTGTATCGTGAGGTGCTATTCGTATGGTACTAGGTAAGCTACGTCTTTCAGACCTGGAGGCAGCTGTTGTAAAGGTCATCTGTTAATAATTATATGGCCAACTGTTAGCAAAGGGTGTTATGGGGCCACGACAATGACCAATCGCCCTTATTTTGCCAAACTAATGTTAGGAACACATTAAAGTTTGGTTGATTAAGCGTGGTCTTGATAAATCTTGAAATTCAAATTTTCAGTCTTCACCGGGAATCGAACCCAAGGTTTTCGGAAGCCAAGCGCTTTAGTACTCAGCCCCGCCCACATTTCTGAAAGCTTCATTGTTATGACCAATTTCAGTCAGTTCGACCATAACAGAATTTCACTAGATTGCAGACGTATCTTCTCCCTGTTATATTTACTGCTGTGACCTTTGATTCGGAAGCTGATGATATTGGCCAGGTTTTTCACCTTAGCGCTGCTAATTAAATATAAGCTACTAAAACTAACATTGACCCTTCCTTTTGTGAGTTATCTTGAATTAAACAGTTGTATTCAGTCTGGTCGTTACACTAATGCAGTATCCATTCTATCCAGTGGCGTAGCTAAGGAGTTGGAGACCGGGGTGGCTTGACCTCTATAGGGGGCTCCTGCATTTTGAAATTCCAAATCATAACATGAGATAATGACGTAATATTTAAGGAAAAATCAGATTTCGGACGCTCATTTGGGGTACCCCTCTAGTGGTGGCCCGGGAGATTTTCATATTTGGATCCCCCCTCACCCACCACCTTAACTACGTCACTGAATGAGTCATTCCTTTTATACTCTATAGAAAACTGGAGATATTGTCTGTTGAATTTTCAATTATTTCTAGACTTTGGCCAGTGTGGTCGTACAGCATTATTAGTTAATAATTTGAATGGTACTCTAAATGTATAATAGGGTATTCAATGTTTTATGAATTAAAAACATCTAAATACAATTTAAGAAATCCTTTTTCAGATAATCTTAAATTCCATGCACCGCTATCAACCAAAGATCTTTATTTGTGAAGACACAGAGGAAGGGAAAGAACTCATTTCGCATGGCTTTATAGACACGCAGTTCATTGCCGTGACAGCCTACCAGAACACAGATGTATGTAGTTTCCTTCCTTTGTTCAGTTTTTCCTGTCTGTAAAGTATTTAATGTTGTAAAGTTCCGTTCATCTACTCGGTAATTTAGTTTTTGATTACTTGTATTGGCAACACATTTTAGAAAAAACGTGATTGTATTGGTGGGATGACAAAGTCCGTTCCCTCTGGCCCTCGTTGATGTAATAAATGTATTATATCTATATATGCTGTTTTTTTTTTGGTAAATAGGTTGCCATTTTATTTGGTGAATAAGTTCTTCTAGTGGGGAATGTGTCTTTTTTGTGAACATGTTCCCTTTTTTAGTGAATAAGTTCATTTTATGAATAAGTTCCTATTGGTGAATAAGTTCCTATTTGTGAATAAGTTCCTTTTTTGGTGAATAAGTTCTTTTACTGGTGAATGTGCCTTTTTTGTGAATTAGTTCCTTTTTTTTTCGTGAATAAGTTTAGTTTAATAGACATTAGGGCCTCCACAAGAAAAATAAAAACTTTTTAAAAACTAAAATATGTAGACTAAATATTTTTAAAAAGAAAGTGAGATTAAAGTAACGGAAACATCATTTCTCTCTTTTAAAATATAGCATGCTTTTAGCTAAAAGTATTTTCATCCATAAGTGGATCTTTTATTAAAGCTTTATTAAAAATTGTGGAACCTCCAAAAAAAATTCCTGCCCCGGGCCTCTACCTACAGAAATCTTTTAATGTTGTTTTTTCTCCGTGGTTCAAATAATAGAATTTTTTTTAAAAATAGTTTTACCAATTAAAAAAAAATGTTAGAAAGGGAAACAACTCTTCTATTATGCAATATCTATTTTCTAATGCCAACAACGTTTCCCGCTCTATTTCAATCGAAAAAAAAATTAATTCGCTTTTTTTATTACCAAGCAAG
Organism: Biomphalaria pfeifferi; assembly: GCA_030265305.1. NCBI lineage: Eukaryota > Metazoa > Mollusca > Gastropoda > Planorbidae > Biomphalaria > Biomphalaria pfeifferi. The sequence continues at coordinate 5,744,159 of JASAOG010000011.1, forward strand.
AGTTCAAACATTTCAATTTTTTTTTTAAATTCTGAATTACAATTTGACCTGTGCTTCTAAGAGAGGACCTTAAATTTTTTTTACAGATCACTGACCTAAAGGTCAAGTACAACCCTTACGCCCGAGGTATGATTGACAAATGCAGCAGGTAAGATTTTCAAACGTTTCTGGCGCCCAAATCTTCCCGTAGAGAACTCCATGTTAGTGTCCATTTTGTATCATTTCTATCATGTGTATTTCTATCATTTCTAACAAAGAACAAAACAAAGAACAAGTTACTGGGATTAACTAAATGTTGAAACCCGCCAATGCTATTGCACCCCCTCCCAATTTTAGCTTAGATTACTAGAGTCCGTTGATTAATTGTAAAACCTCCTCTATACCTTACCCATTTTAAAACAAAAAGTTTGATCTTTTAAATAACCAGTATTTTTTTTTTATTGGTTTAATGGCATAATCATAACCATCATGTAATTGTTAGAAACAGAAAGATGTAGAAACTGAAGATTTAGAAACAGAAAGATATAGAAACAGAAAGATATAGAAACAGGAAGATACAGAAATAGAAAAATATAGAAACAGGAAGATATAGAAACAGAAAGATATAGAAACAGAAAGATATAGAAACAGAAAGATATAGAAACAGAAAGATATATATAAAATTCCCCCGCATCCATGGATTGTTTCTTCTTTTAACATAGCAGGATGGGCATGGAGCAGGTTTCCCCCCAGCATCAGTTCTCACCTTTTGGTCAAGGCATGTCGCCAGAACATCAGAATGTCCACACCTCACCGCTCCCTGACATGTCAGTGCCGAACCAGCATCCGCCAATGGGGAGCACGCCATTAACACAGACCAATGGTCACGTGTATCCAAGGTAAGAGAACTCTTTGCTTTGAAAATAATCATTTTATATTTTCATGTCAATTAAGAAAGCAAACATTTTTTTCCTATGTCATCAAGGGAAGTAATCATTATTTGTTGTTATTTTTTTATGTCAACAAGGGAAGTAAGCATTTTTTTTGTTTGTTCTGTTCTGTTTTTTTTCTTCTTTTTTTCTAATGAAGTGTTATTTTGTTTTAGTGAGTAAGGTAAACATTTTATTGTGTTTTATTATATTTTTATGTCAATAAGTTGAATGAATAGGAAATATAAGCAAAATTCGTTTTGTTTCATTTTAGGTTATTTAGAAAGGGAGATAAGCATTTAATTTTGATTGTCATAACATTCACAAGAAGGTTTATTTCATGTCTTTTCCCTGTTTTTTTTTTAATCAGAAAGGGAGGTAAACATTATATTTCTGGGGACTTATGTTAAAAAAAATTAATTTGACTTAATTGTTCGTTATTACCTTTCTTTTCCTTTCTGAAAGCTCTTCGGACACATTCCAGCAGAGATTTGATATCGGGCATAACTCTCCAGAGTCAGGGGTTTCATATTACGAAACACCCTACGCCACAAGGACACCCAACTATATGCATTTTCATGGCTACAAGCACCCAGGAGTGACGCCCTACGTTGGCTCCCCTGGTGCACCTCATCCCAGGTCCGCTGACAGTGATTGCCTGTACTCACCGGGTGGATCCTCGGGTGGCGCCCTTGCCTTGACGACACGAAACCCCCAGTTTCACAGATCGCCCCCGATTCAGAGTGGACAACGCTCCATCCCTACTAGCCTCGTCAACATTTCCGCCTCGTCTTTCGGACCAAACGGTCAAGCATCTTTAGACAGCACAAGTAGCCTTAGCACGCAAAGGAAAGTTCCTGCGAGCAGTCAGCACCTCCATGGGGAACATTTTTTACACAGGCAGGAAAACGATATGGGCAAGGACAGCCATTACAACCACACAAGCCCATTCATGGCCAGTTTCCTGCTGACCACCAAAGATGACCATGAAGCAGAGGATGAGAAGGATTTCGGACAGCTTCAGGAGGAAGCCGCCAAAGTGACATTAAACCTACTCTGCAGGTCGCCAGTTAGGAAACGAAGAAAATAAAGGAAAAAGTCTTTGCCTTTTTCATTCGTTTTCTAACCGGTAGATGTGTCAATGCATATATTTTGCATTTGAACTGCTTTTTTTTTTCATATTTATTATTACATTTTCTTCTTTACTTGATTCTTTTATTCTTTCAATTTTCTTTGTCTTTATCTTTATACAAACTTTTGTACACATTGTTTTTTTTTTTTTACAAAGCTTATATCAACTCACTTTGTCTGTCTGTCTGTCTGGTACTATTTTTGTACACGTTATTTCTCCCACAAACATTCTAGGATCAAGTTGAATCTTTACACAATTATTTATTTTACCTATCAAAGCAGGAATTTAAAAAAAATAAAAAAATATATATACAAATAGTCAATTAATTATTGGTAATAAATTATTTTTTGTACCGAAAACGGAGATACATCATAAAGCATTGAGATGCATGCTATAAATGTAGAGTTACAGCCCTCAGATATTTGTTTAACGAAAAGAGAGATACATACTACAGTATTGAGATGTATGGTGTAAATGTGGAGTTATGCTCCTTAGATAACTTTTTTTTTCAAGTTGTTGTATGCAGTAGTCCTTGTTTCTATCTTCTACTTTAATTAATATTTCTCATGACTGACTTTTTTTTTTTTAGCTTTTTTGTTTTGTTTTTCTAAATTCATTTTATAATTATGAGTATATATATTTTTTTTTCTTATTTTTTACTTCCTATTTTTTTTTTCCTTTAATTTTTTTAAAAGGATTATGAGTATATAACTCTATTCTTAAAGAGGTTTAAGGAATCACCGTAACAAACCTTTATTTATTCTTTCTTTTCTACCTTCCTTTAATGTTATCACTTTAAGCTTTCATTCTCTTAGTTCCTTACAGTCCAATCTATACATTTGTTGAAAGATATAAAATTAGAAAGATTACACTTTGCTTTTTTTTTTATATACCTTGTCAATAAAATTGTAAAATGCTAAATAGTTTGTTTTATAAGGTTTACTCTGTTTCTCTCTCTCTCTCTCTTTTCTCTCCCTTTCTCTCTCTCTTTTCTCCCTTTCTCTCTCTCTCTTATTATCTCTTTTTTCTCCTCCCCAACACTGTTAAGGATTTAACCATGCCAAATTGTATGGTTTGGCCTATTATACGACTCCCTCTCCAATTAATGGAGACTCCCTCTCCAATTAATGGAGCATCTCTCTCTCTTTCTCTTTCTCCAACATTAATGAACAATGACAATGTTAAACACTAATAGAATTACTATTTTATTGATACATTTTCCTTGAATGTCGTCTGACAAAACACTATCCAGAATGATGAAATACTCATAAATATTCAACACGCCAAGAGAGACCACGTGACATAAAGTCTACATTGATTGTACAATTGTACTGTTACTAGAAGTTCTTTTGTTGTTGTTGTCGTCTGCTAAGTGTGGCCTCCGTTCTGCCTCAATACGATGACCTGATGTGTGACTGCTCAAAGTCCTAACGTTGTGTAAATATCCATGTAAATATAATTTTAAAAATAATGTCAATTTACAATAACAGATGTAAAATGTTTTTGATTTATTTCTTGTTTTTTACCCACCGGCTACTCCCGGTGTTGTCATCATGGATTCTGTCTCGACTGATCTCCACTTTTCACGTGCCTCTCAGTAATTCTTTTGCACAATAATGTTGTGAGCTACACAGGGCCGGATTTAAGGGAGGGCAGGCCCGGGGTCCCCACAAGAAAAAGCCCTGCCTCCAGTGATGCCATGAACTGCGAGGCTGCTAGAGCGAGAGGAATAGCTCGCTCTCATTTCTTCATTGGTGAAAAAATATGCATTGCCATTTTCTTTTCTTATTCTACCTTTGACATATTTCACCTTTGACCTATTCAGAACTGAGCAGCTTCGTGCCCTGTCGATAAATATTAATGTGCGTCAACGGAACATTTCCAAACCAGAAGTACACATTGTTATGTTTTTATGATCATAAAATAAAAAAAAAAACATTTTATATTTTGTAAACCTGAGTTTTAAATTTATTTTCTCCTGTTAGTTATATTTTGTTTTTGGTACTTACCTTTAATCCATGTTTTTATTATTTGTGAATTAAAATTAGAACTTGCAATAATTAAAATGAACGCTGTAAAAGAAAATCTGACGTCATTATTATAAATGGCTGCCTGGTCGTGTTGTACCGACACCTTCCATGTCTACAGTGCTGAAACACATGTACCGGAAGCTCAAAATTGGAACCACTGAAATCTGCCCATGTGGAGTATCACCAGAGAATGCAGACCACGTCCTCCAAAACTGCTCTCTATACCAAGAGGCCCGTATAAGACATTGGCCCCAAATCACCCCAATAGAAAGGAAACTATATGGAGAGCTCCCTGATTTGGAAACCACTGCGCAGTTCATCTCATGTATTGGTCTACTCATCTGAACACTCCAACATAACAATGAGAACGAAGAAGAAAAAGAAGAATACAGTGCTGAAATGTGCAAAAATATTGCACGGTTTATTTTAAAAAGAACATACCCATAGACATACATAGATATAGACTGGAAAAAGGACATAACTTCACGTAACTTGAAAACATGTATATCTATTGTTGTCGGATTTCCAAATTCTGAAAAGTTGCACGATCTTCAGTCTTAGAGATTAAACAAAACTACACTGCTGTATAATAAAGTACACACAATTGCAAGTCACAAATTTTCGTTTCCTAAAACTCTTTTTTCGGCCAGTCTATATTTATTTTTGTCTATGAACATACCCTGCGAATTAATACATCCGTATTCTGCTAAATATCTTGTTATTTATAGATTAGCCTGCTTATAAGAGAATCTCCAATGTTATAGTTAAACAAATACAACATCTTCAATTTATCTTGCAAGATTTAAGAGACGCGATATTTGGGGAGAGAACAATTGGGTCGGGCTATCATTTACCATACATCCTGCAGTATGTTTCGTTTTAGGCCTTGGTTCAGATCTGCGGGTCGTGTATTACATAACATTAGACATAACACTGACAAGACCTCCCCCCCCCCCATATGTCATAGCCTCTTTTCTTTTGGCGCCATTTTTTTTTATCTGCCACTGCCATGTAGAAAGTCACTGAGTCTCGTGACTTGTGGCATCTTTTGGTGTTTACCGTATCGATACTGGAGAGGAGGAGGGGGGGCGCATCGATTATCACTGACACACAAAGTCCCTGACTGCCTCTGATGCCTTTTGTAAGTTGGACTAATACCATGACCCGTTGACTAGATCTAGGGCGAGTGTTGATACGATGTGTGTTGTGTGTAGACTGGCTAGTGTTGATACGATGTGTGTTGTGTGTACACTGGCTAGTGTAGATACTTTTTTGCTCCTAGTCTTCGGTTGGACCACAGGTAGGCACAAATAGATTCATCTAGACCATGCTACTTCTAAACATTGATATTTTTTTTACTGAGACTCAGAAAACGAGAAATAGATGTGAACCATTTTTTTTTAACAATTTCTAATTAAGATCAAAACTGGAAACACAATTAAAAGTAATCGTTGACTAGAAATGATTTTTTGTTAGCCACGGAGTGCAGTTTAGATTTTACTTTTAAGTTGCAACGTGAGACAGATAGCGCGAAACAGAGGTTCTCCACTCGTTCAGGCTGGAGGCCGTCCACATTAGTCACATATGTGTGTGTACATAATTAATCTTAATTACATGCTGACCCTTCATTCTGTCGGAAGACGTTTATTGTACCTTTGAATAGGTTCTTCATGGAGTTAGTTGAAAAATTGTAGACACCCCGCCCTTGCCAGCAAGAGGTCTGGAGGAGCGCTATGAGCTCCTCCAGTGGGGCGGGGCCCTCTCCAAGCACTATTTCCAGTATTTAAACCCCCCCAAAAATCACATTTTGAAGTATCTAGAGTGCATTATCCTGCAATTAAAATGTTTTAGTTCAAAAAACCTAATCTGCTATTCTTACTCACGTAGGATTGAGATCCTCCCGTGCCGTTCGGCAAAGCTGCCTCCACAAAAATCTGTCACTGGCAATGCCTGAAGCCTCTGGTTTAACCTAACTGGCAAATTATTGATAACTAGATTTAATCTTGCGTCAGTTTGTTAATGTGAGTGGAATAAATGTTTATATCCTTTCGTTGAATTATTAAATTATTTAGTTGAATGCTTCCTGTTCTCTCCCCAGAAACACACTGTTTAAAGAATGCAACGTAAACTTGACATTCAAAGGAAGGATTTCTACCAGTCACGTTCCTCTGGCAACAAGAAAGTCTCTGAGAGTTCTAGACCCGAAGAAAGATGGGTCATAGCTAGAAATTCTTTGCTGACTGCTTTTGGCTTGACCTCAACCTACTACGTCCTCTACTTTATGTATCCGGTTCCGGTGCCACCGCTTTCAACTCCCGCAGACAGGATGGTCTTCACGCTTCGGCTTCAGAGCCTCTCCTGCATTACCTTGATCTGCGGGATCCTCTATGTGGCCTTGACCCGCTTGCACACGACCGCCATTGACCCCATCGAAGGTCACGGAGAGCACCACGTGGTCCTAGGGGTCCGTTACCTGACCAACACCATGGAGCAGCTGTTTGTGAGTATGGTTGGCCAGCTGGTCCTGTCCACTTACCTGACCGAGGCTCAGATGAAGGTTATTCCCATCCTGGTACTTTTCTTCGCCTTTGGGCGTGTAGCCTTTTTCTTTGGCTACAGAAGGTCATACCTCCAGAGGAGCGTTGGCTTCGTGTCAACTTTTATACCCAGCATAATCATGTGGTTAGTCATTATTGGACACATCCTATCAGACTTGATGCCTTAGTTTAATAAGATATTAATACAGCTTTAAAGCAAGACAACTTCTTCAATTATCCATGTCTAAGTGTCACGTAACATAAAGCAGCTGTTACACTAAGTTTATTTTTAGATGTATATTTTGCAGCGCAAGGTCATGGTTGTATGTTGTTGACAAGTTTATTTAAAACGTTGAAGGTTTTTCCGTAAGCTCTAAAAATAGCTTGGATGATGCTAGAAAGGGGGGCAAGAGGTAGTATTTAAAGACTTGCAGATTCAGTTTAGCTAAGGATCGCGAGTAGAGTAAATGAATTTCAATTGAATTGTATTGTACATTTGCGAAATGTGTATATTATTAAAGTTATTGCTAGTTCCAGAATAAAGACTTTGTATTTATTTAAAGAAGATTTCAGTTTTGAAGTTATACTTTGAAGTAGCGTCTTGGCATCATGATAATGTTTGAGGATTCTTAAAACATGCAATATAGTGGTTTATACGAAATTAGACTATAAAAAAAACCGCATTGTCTGATCAACACAATCTCATCGTAACATCAACCAAGACACCGTGAGCATCAGTCTCAAAAGTGTCTTGTCATCTGGTACTTAACCCTTAAAGTGCTGAGCTGTTTTTACAATGAATGCATACAAAATGAAATTACAATTTTGATGTTTAGAGGCTTAACTATCGCGTGCATCTTAAGGGTTAAACATAGCGTCACAATTTGAATAAATACGTCAATGATAGCGATGTGTGTGTACATGTAGTCTAATTTTACTGAATACGTTTGTTGGGATGGGTAAGGGTGACTGGCAGTGTGTTAAAGATTACATAGTATGTAGAAAGTGTGTAATCTCAGACATAGGTAATAAAGAAAATAAAGTGGAAATGAGTGTGTTGAAAATTTATACTAAGAGTTCATGAGTTTTCCCACCAAAGTCTCAGACTTAGACTTGGATTGAAATAACACTTTGATACCCGTAAGACGAGATTATCTGAAGTCCCTGTCTGTAGTTTATAAGAATAACTTGGTGTATAGTTCTTTTGTCGATTTCATAGAGCTACAGCCGAACCCGAGGACGACAGTCAGTGGCGTAGCAAGGGATATGGGAGCCCTTTGGAGGGCTTGGTCTCTTAAGGGGCCCCTCCATTTTGACATTCGACATCATGACATGAGATAACTTACCTAAGAAATATGTAAGCTTAATGTGTGGAATTCGGACACTCAAACGTTTGGGGTCCCCCTTCAAGTGGGAGACAGGGGGAATTTTAAAGTCGGACCCCCACCCTAGCTACACCACTGACGATAGTGGTGGAAAAAAAAAAACAGTCTAGATGATTATAATACTAGATTTAGATAAGCTGTATTAATATATTTAAAATTTTTGTTTTTAGATCTACTCTAATATAATAAAATGCATAAATTATGTTTACTGTTGTTTTTTTTTGTGTGGACATTTAGGAACTGACTTAATCGATATCATTAAAGTTACCCCACAGGAACGCAGGTGTATCTGAGTCAAACACATCACATGCAAACAAACGCTGCTGGAGTCTGTGCATTGTCCAAAATAGTTTACCTTAACTTCTGGTCTTTGCTTACCTGTGTGCGGACATAAAGAAGATTCCCATTGCAAGTACATCCTGTCAAGGGAAGCGACTGGGTGCCCCAAAGTATCGTGATGATTTCTTTGGTTGTTCCCCCATTTAGTCAATTTCTTACAGAACTCGTCATAGTTGGGATGTGCATTCTAAAAGTTAATCGCAGTAATCTTCTCTTTGTCTACAATCCGATTGCTAAGACTCCATTTACGTTTCTAAAGCAATAAAATACAGGGGAAAAGAAGATAAAGCAATATGAATAAATGTGTTGGCGATATAATTGAAAAAAAAAAACATAAATAAAAAGAGGAAGATTGAAAGAAAATTTACAAATAAATGGACAAAATAAAACACTGCCAACTACGAGATAGAGAAAAAAAATCACTGTTGATAACTAAATAAGAAATAAATACTTTGTATAACTAGCGAAAGAGATTAGAGTAAGAAAAAACAGTAATGTACTCCTTTCAGACCCTGCGATCTATACGATCTATAGAGCAGATGATGTTAAGGTCAACCTTTTTTTTTGGGTTAACGTTTAACGAGCAGGGATGTCATGTGGCTATCGCCTTTACTTTCCCCATCAAAAGTCAATTGCCCATTAGAGTTGGGTGCGCCCTAAAAAAAAATCCCGAAATTTAAAAATCCCAGTGTTCACTGAGATTCGACCCCAGGACCCCAGGTTCGGAAGCCAAGCGCTTAACAACGCCCCCTAAAGAGATTAAAAGTTTGCCGAAAAGTGCGCAAAATTTATTTTATGGTTATAAAAATTCTTCGCTTATCAATACTTTCGATTCTGTCCACCGGATACACCAAAAGTATAAATATTTATTTATGAGGCGTATTTTTTTTAAAAAAGCAGATATATGAAATAAAATCTGAAACTGAATTAAGTTCGAAACAAAAATTTCACTTCTGTAGTCACTCGTGAAATCGCTGACGTTCTGTGATCCTACAAACAGGTCGATATATTATGTTCCACTTTTTATCAGTTGACCTAGATTTATATCTTTACTTTTGCTATTGTCATTGTAGATGCCGTTCACATTTAGAAACATAATAGCGCATTAAGCAGTGCAAATCAAGTGGTAAATAGGAAGGTTTGGATAAAGGTAAGATTAGCTCTTTATTTTCATCCTTAACAATACAAAACTTCTATACAAAGCCTTCCTCTTGCCGAACTTTATATTAGGTCTATAACTCAGATTTGGACCAAATGCTGCTCAGACAGGACTTACAGTAGAGATTATGAGGTCAGCAGTGTTGTGTTGTTATGGCATGTGTGTTTGTGTGGGTCTACTAGTGTCTGGTGTAGCTATGAGTAGGATCGACACAAATGATTGTATACAAGAAGGGAACGGAAGCGGAAATGGATGTGACGAAAACAGAATCAAAGTGACATAATCGAATATCGAATCGAATAGATTATCTTCAACTCTGATGGAACATCCGAAACATGTCAAAGATTTTACAAACAAACGTTATTCAGTCATGTGTGAACGTTCAGTAGCACACCTAGGGTAAGTTGGATTATCTGTCTAGAGCCAACAAGAGCCTACAAGAGCCCATATCAACATTGAAGTTTAATGTTAATGTAAAAAAAAATTTCAAGTCTTTCTTTATGAAATGTGAAAGTATGGCCTAGTGGAATAAATCTCTTGGCTACTTATAAAGGTTCGAATCCCGACTCGAGACAGCACAGAAACATTCTACCTACTCCTTCCTCCACGGGTCTACAAGAGAGATGGGGGGGGGGGGGCAGACTCCGTAATTATTTTCCACGTTCCGATGGAATTCTTCCTTTCCTCATTAGTATTTGTTTACCCTGTTATGATTAAGCTTGAATAACTTTGTTTGCCATCAGAAAGTGTTTTATTTGGTATAGAATTAACGGGGAATGCAGGCTCTTTTTATGCAACACAAGGTAACGTTTATACAATCAAACTTTAATTTAACGAGGTCAAATCAACGATGGTATCGTCAATGAGGAGAGAAAGAGTTAAAGATACGTTGTACAAAAAACAACAACAACAAAACCTTATACAGTCAAGCTGGAGGCTCTCTCAGTAATCACTCTAAGCAGTGCCAAACCAGGGCTACGAATATTGGTACGGTTGGATGAGGGTGATAAAAGATTTTCATTATCACGCGGCCCCCTTAAGAAGCGTGGCCTTTTGGCAGTTGACTCTCTCGCCACCCTTTAAGGGCTGTAAGGCCGCCTCTGATTCAAGCAACCCGATTTTTGTTTTCCACTTTATCGGACCACATGAGCACATTTGCCACAAACTGAGAACCTCCTGTGTAATAAAATCGTTTCAATGTGTCAGGCCATCTGTCATGCCATCACTTACTTTGTCATTTGCTGCTCACCAGCATCACGAGATTCTCGTTTCCCACGAGATCTACCGCTCAAAGTACTCACCTCGTTTGTTCGTCTACAAGTGTTTTTTTTTTATGCGACAAGAGTTGTCGGGATTTGCAGGGTAACACAGGAACCAAACTATCTGTCGTCTGAATTAAAGCTGACAGCTACTTAACATTTTTCAATATTATTAGAACAACTAAACAATATCAGAGAAAAACAAGCCTACTTTATTAACAGTGTCCGATATAAGAACTGATACGTATATAATAATTAAAAGTGGATTCTCCATTAACTACGAGATATTTAGTTCACAAAGTGCACTATGAAGGAAATATAATCACATATTCGAGGCGATGTCACTTTAATAGTAGTTTTATATTAATTAATTTACTAATTTGTTGACTGGTTAAATTGAAAGCCTAGTTTTTAAAGTTTAATCTTGCATTTTTTTGGGGTTATTTTTTGTGTTCACCTTTGGGCTGTACAAGTGTCTAGCAACCCTTATTGATAAATGACAACAATAGTGCAGGACAGAAAGACATGATGTCAGAGCTGTGGAAGAACGAGGTTAGTCGTACTTACTGGCACGTCTACAGCTGGTGTCTATTGCATCGATCCCGTAACAGGGCGTATCGTATCCAATCTTCACTCGCTGCTAACGTGGCTTATCGGGATAGTGACTTGTTTCATTTCTGCATGTTTGATTTAATGAAAGCTGTTGATCAGAGCTTTGATTTCAAATCAGGGGCAAAAATATAAAAACACAAACGCGCACAAATTGAGATATACGACTCCATTGGAGAGCATGGTACAAATACAGGGGCGTAGTTTACTTATTTATTGTTTCATTCTGGGAGGATTTGAGTTGTATATTGATTAAAAAGAAATCGCCCAGAACTAGCAGTTCCTTCCTGTACCTAAATCCAGATATTTCAGGACAATTTAAAAACTGATTTTAATCACCCACCCTCCCCCTTCCCTTTCCTTGATCACACCAATGAACGCGGACTAAAGGGAAAAGCCAACACTCAGCTTCCCGTTTCGCTTGGTCAGCTTTAAAACAACAACAAAAACTAACGATTCAATGTTTGGGTTTGAGGTTCGGAAAAAAAAAAGGTGTGGGGGGGGGGGGGGGGCGAAAGTGAAGAGGGCCAGTGACATCACCACAAGTCACCGCAAGAGGTCGCGTTGTAACAGCTGGTGTGATGGCCTCAACAGATTGTGGAGTTAGAAGTACGATGATAGGCCTGAACTTGTGAAACGGGTTTGTGCATATGTCAAGACAAAGGAAAAGAGAAATATAGAAGTGGGAAAAAAGAGAGAGAGTGTCTAACTCCCATCAGTTCTTCGTGAAACTCTATGAAACTAATACAAGAGTTTCTCTCAGTGGTCAGGGGGGATGTAACCAGAGTCTTTTCGCTTCTGCCTTTGACTCATGGTGAGTTTGGGGCCCCACGCCATCTTCTCGAGCTGTGGTTACTCCCACGCGCTCCAGGTCTGAAGCAGCCGAGGGACTTCTTTCAGATTTTATGTTCCAAATTCTTTAGGAAGGAGAAAATCTCTAGGTGGAACTGTACGATGGACAGAGAGAGAAAGAGTGAGAGAGATAGAGAGAGAGAGAGAGAGAGAGAGAGAAGGATCGAGAAAGAGAGAGAGAAAAGAAAAAGAGTGAGAGAGGTTATAGAGAAAAAGAAAGTGAGATAGAGGAGGCGAGGTGAAGGAGAGAGAAAGAACGCGAGAGAAAGAGGGCAATAAAGAAAAAGAGAGAGAGAAAAAAAAAGAGAGAGAGGGATAGAGAAAGGGAGAGAGAGAGGGATAGAGAAAGAGAGAGAGAGAGAGAGGGATAGAGAAAGAGAGAGAGAGAGGGATAGAGAAAGAGAGAGAGAGAGGGATAGAGAAAGAGAGAGAGAGAGGGATAGAGAAAGAGAGAGAGAGAGAGGGATAGAGAAAGAGAGAGAGAGAGGGATAGAGAAAGAGAAAGAGAGAGGGATAGAGAAAGAGAGAGAGAGAGAGGGATAGAGAAAGAGAGAGAGAGAGGGATAGAGAAAGAGAGAGAGAGGGATAGAGAAAGAGAGAGAGAGAGGGATAGAGAAAGAGAGAGAGAGAGGGATAGAGAAAGAGAGAGAGAGAGGGATAGAGAAAGAGAGAGAGAGAGGGATAGAGAAAGAGAGAGAGAGAGGGATAGAGAAAGAGAGAGAGAGAGGGATAGAGAAAGAGAGAGAGAGAGGGATAGAGAAAGAGAGAGAGAGAGGGATAGAGAAAGAGAGAGAGAGAGGGATAGAGAAAGAGAGGAATAAAGAGATCAGAAAGAAAAAGAGGAAAAGAAAAAGAGAAAGAAAGAGAGAGATAAAGAGAGAGAGGGAGGAAAAAGAGAATTTAAAAAATCTTCGTTCGAAACTCTTTTATCAATGAAGATACAAATCTTGTCAACTAACAGCAGAGTTGTCACAGCTGATGACCCCCCCCCCCCCCCCCACACACACACTCACATCCTTTTCAAAGTCATCCATGTAAGTATTGAAAACAATCTATGACTGATTGGGTGTGGGTGACTGTACGCCGATGAGTCATGGCAAACCACGCAAATTCGGTATCACTCGATAGATTCCGTTGGGCTGACAAAAACAAAAAGTACAATGTGTAGATCTAGAAGATCCATACTTCACACTGTTACTCAGCCTTGTTGATTCCAAATCCACGCCGATGAAATTCTCTGCACCCCTTATTGACACACGAGGACAAGCATTTTAAAATACGATTAACTATCATCTGTCACTGGGTTTATTTGATATCTGGAATATAGTCAACACTGTATTCCTACAGGTATTGTAACTATTAAGAAAATAGTCAATTGTTTTTATTCTGGTGTTATTGCATTTGAATATTTTCTTCTCAATAACTGTTAAGGGAAGCGTGGTCAAGAGGCTAAATAGGCCTACGCTTGAACATGGCTTGTCTTGGCTACCTATGAAGGGGGGGTCAAGAGTTGTGTTAGCTGAGCAACTAAAAGCAGCTTGGAAAACCTTCTCTCAGATACCCCCTTCCCCCACTGGTCCACAAATGAGATTGGACCATAGTGCTCTGAGCATACTATAACCATGAAAGTAGCGCTTTATAAAACAATACTGTATTTATTATTAGCGGCCCGAAAGGGGAATAGACGCTATTCGTTTTGTGTGGAATGTCTGTCCGTCCGTTCCGTTTAGAGCTCGTGAACTAGAAAAGATAGTGCAAATCCGACACCATAATATTTTAGACCATTCAAAGTTCTATGCAACGGCTACTTTTTCTTTTCTGAGAGCGAAAAATTTCATTTTAAAATCAACCATGCAAGCAGTTTTTTTCATAAAATACACCACTTTTACAACTATTCGCTATTCACTATTAATAGTAACAAACACGGTAGGCTCTTTAGTAGAGCAAATATCCATATACCATATTTTTAACACATTTATGCAAATGGTTTTATATTTTTTCTGAAATATTTTTTTTTTTACATTTGTATTTGTAAGTTAAGTAAGTTCTGTCCTACTAACTATCATACTAACTATCATACTAACTATCATACTAACTATCATACTAACTACTACATTAACACACATTTTTTTTTACTTTTCTTAAAGAGAACAAATCTATGTAGTATGCATATAAGTTGGACATAATTTACAACAATTAATAAGTAGTTTTTCATATTATCGCTTGAACTGCAGCGCTGCACTATGGCTATAGAACACTTAATTAGGAATTTATTTTTTTGACGGAAATGTTTTTTTTCTTTAGGATTTAAATAAGTGATTGACCATTTACAAAACAATTAGATTAATTAGATATTCATTATAAGACATCAGATAGGCCAGGTTCACATCTAACTTCACATTCACTTTCACCTATCCTTTGGTCTGCTGGACCACTGGGGCACCAGACAAGATCTGTCAACCTTCTTTCTCACTCTTCTCTGTCATTTGTCTTTGATAGAATTTCATTCTGATGTTCTTTTTGAAATGATTGAAAACTGCCTTTTTACCTGCCAGCGTGGACCACTTCGGGGGCCGATTTTGAGTTTGTGTTTCTTTGTAACCTTGCTATTTTATGGGATGATTTGGTTATCTAAGAATCTCGTGTGGCCATGTGACGTCGTATATGAATAAAAACTTCTATACATGTATGCTTTTAACCTAAACTCCAGTAGGCCCTACTCTCTCCATCGAGGAATACTGAACTACTCTGTACCTTAATCTATAACCTCATATCTAAAAATAGTCTTGACCTTAGGGGTGAGTCGAATATAACACCTCTACACCCCATGACGAGTCCTCTAGTGTAAGCTTCAACTAATTTCTAGTAGGTTCATATAAATTGTAACTTAAAATACAAAATAGTTTCAACTTAGTTACATCAGTACGTCTCTTTTATGTTAATGTAACACTTTTTATATCCGTTGTTGTTACATTAATTGACATTGGGGCTAATAAACGTAGCCTATAAAACTTGACCTACATACGCATGACGTCGTCTGCAAGTTTCTATTGAAATGTGGTTAGCAGTTACTTTTCTTGTTTAAAAATATAAAAAAAAAAGTATTAATCGCTGCATTCACATCTTTTATTTTATCTCTCATTTGTTAGGATCCCCCCAAATTATGTGGGGTTAAGGGTAGAGGCTTGTGGTAAGTTGTGGAGATGGGGGCGTAAAAGGGGGTATGGCGGAGCCAGTATACTCAAAAAACTTTTTTTTTCACAGTCGCGTTTAAGTTTTTTAAATCACCAAGTTCCCACAATTCAATTCCATGATATGTTCTTATTACATAATAGGATAAGACTTGGGCTACTTTCTAACTGCATAAAGGTCATAAATCGGAGCCAAAGTGAACCACCACAAACACCGCTCTCCTCTTACTGAAGACAGAAATAACCCTCCCCGCTAACGTACTGGGGGTTTTATTTCCTTGAACTCTGACCCCAAGACCCATTTTTGCCAAAGTTTTTTTTTTCCCTCGTTCACGAACCATGGCCTGCTTAGCAACCAACGGTGTAAACGCTTATCTGGCAAATGATACGCAACTGTTTTTTTTTTTTTAGTGATCTAACTCTTGTACTCAGAATACTAACATACTTTCATAATCTGTGCTGGATGGTTTCCAGTGTTGCTGAAACATGTAGATCTAGGTCTATGACATATTTTTGATGAGATAAAGTGTGTGCGTTTTTTTTTTTCTCAAATGTAAACTGGTGGAATTTCCATTCTTTATTCATAGCAGACGATTGCCAGGATCGTCTCGATCGAGTAACTTATCGAACTACTTATTGCGTATCAAGATGATAATGGCTGCTTACTGTGTATTAGCTGCTTTAACATCTTGATGTTATCATCATTATAGATGTGTGTAGAGTACAGGAGGTAAGTCTGCTTGTAGTGTGTTGTGTGCAGAACAAGGGCTTATAGGTAATTGATAGTGTTCCACGTATTTTAAAAATTTATCCCCCTTACTTCATCTTCTTTTTCCAGAAAAAGAAAGTGGTATTGTTAAAGATGATTAATTTGACAGACTTGTTATTTTGGTTTAAAATGAACATAATTCGATATAGTTACTTTAGTTTTCTAAACATTCTATTGATCAAAGAATTTGGTTAATGTCTGAAAATAGATACTATTAAAATACTTGCTTTCATGTCGTATCTTCACCACTTTTCTGTATAGCTACTTCTATCATATGTGTAGTTACTCCTATAGCTCATATGTGTAGCTACCTCCATAATCTATATTAGTGCAGCCACATTCATTACCAATACAAGTGTAGCAACATCTACCAACTGAATGATAGTAGCTCTCTGCATGACCTTGTAGCTACCTGCATCACCTGTATGAATGTAGCTCCCTCCATGATCTATGTGGGTAGCCACCTACATCACCCTACAAAGACATTTTTGCCCCCAAAACGTGTCCCATCTTTTCAACTTCTTGACCCAAGCTTCCAAAACTTGATTGAACATCAATTCACGTTCAAAAGTAGCTCAAGTTAGTAAATAGTATTTCGGGTTCTTAGTTTTTTACAATTACAATGCCTCTATTCAGCTTGTACATTCGTGAAACAACCTTCTGTGTGGGTGGGAAGAACCTGGATACGGATCTCGAAAACGGTTCTAACGATTTTCCTAGAAACGTGTCAGGTCTGACGTCACGTCCTGTGACATGACAACGAACTATTGGTCCGAACTGCCCACAGGTTACGACGTCGCAGGTCAGTAATCAGATCTCTCTAAGTGTGTGGGGAAGAACAGGTACTGTAGTGTCATCGTTTTGCTTTACGAGAACCATCGACTAAATTCAGTGGCGTAGCTAGGGTGGGGTGAAAATCCCCAAATGAGTGTTCAAATTTTTTTACATTAAATATCAAATGTTACGTAAAATGCAGGCTCCCCCCCCCCCCCCCGAGAGGTCAAGCCCACCCCTCCCCGCCCGGGCCCCCAAATGATGGCTAATTCCTAGATACTCATCTGACCCTGTTAAATCGCCAAATCCCACCCTTTTTTCTTTCTTATTCTCTACTATGTAGCAATTATGTTGACATTAGTCGGTCTAAGTATGATTTATTGAGTATTAAAAATTCATATACAGTATTAGCTAATGATAGTTAATGGCGTTGATGTGGAACAGTTTGTGTTATGACTAGGCTATTGGGGCGCTCTTTTGTCCCCGCCAGTGCAGCGAACTCGGTATCTTTTGGAACCCCAACGTGGGTTCTACTTTGCACCCCAATCTGTCTATTGGTATCCTCTAAGGAACGTTTCCACCAGGGCGCCAGGTTGAGGCCGAGAAGTATTGCCCGGGTATTTAAGTGGGAGAAGAACACAGCTTAGCATGGGAGTACCTCAACCAGGTGGTCTATCGAGGTAAAAAAAAACCTGGCACATCCCGGAAGCGGAACCGGGCCTGGTGTAAAGTAAGTAAAGTGATTTATTTTCTAAAATAAAACCAAATGATAAAAATAATAATTAGAGGCCAGCTCTCTTTCTCGACTTAATTAGATATTCATTATAAAAATTCACCGAAAAAAATAAACTACATAGATGTGACCCAATAGGTGTCTGGTCATGGATTCACCTTCACCTTTACCTATTCCTTAGTCTGTTGGACTGTTGGGGCAGCACACAAAATTTGCCGAAGATCCTCCTCCATTCCTCTCTGTCTTTGCTTTGGATAGAACCTATTTCAATGGCAGGCCTGTCTATTCTTTTATGTTGTCTTCCCATCGATTACTGTCTGCTTCTTCTTCTTTTTCCTGGTACTGTCCCCCGCGGGAAGGTCCTTTTCGAGCCCCGAAGACCTTGTGATATAGCCTAGATTTTTAATTGCGTTTTTTTTAATAGTTAGTAGGTCATCGTGGGGTCCAGTCGCTGAAGTAACTTTTTTTGAGACCAAAATTCGAACTTTGACCTATCTATTTGAATTCTCACCTTATTGTCTACATCGCCCATCATTACGACGTCATTTTGTTACAGAAGGCCTTGATCTACATTGTGTTAGTTATCAGCGCTTTATGTTACTTTTTCATTGCTAAAAAATATAGAGATCAAACCCTATTAATGTATTGGAAATATCCTTCCCACCTCTAAACTCAACAGTAGCAAAAGAGTTATCACACAATTCTTTGCGTCGATAACGATCGATTTTAACTTTTAATAGAGGTAATAGCAAAATCGTACAACAGGCCGATCTAGAAATGCACATTCATGTAGTGGAATAGTTAATAGACTTCGGAAATATCGATAAAGTCTTCGGACGTTGTTCTTACTGTTCGAACGATTGATCTCTTGCAGGAAGGAAACAATAATTTACATGTATTTATACAGTAGAAACAATTAGTATAGGGGTCAAGGCTGAATGATAATTTGTTATGGCCAAAATAAAATGAATAAAATCGTTGTAAAGAGTAAAGATCCTTTCATAGCTGCATTATGTCTAGTTTCCTTCAAGGTTGCGTATTTGAAAAAAGCGACAAGGTTGTCAAGAAAATCTTCCGAGGGAGATGAGTGTACGTTCTTCAGGCTAACAACTGGCTGCTTTGTCGTGTGGTATGTGCTATGGGCCCTCGATTGCTCCGGGTTGGAACTCTGCCCACCACCCCCACCCCCCTTCCGGAGGGGAGGTTTGGGCTAGAATTTAAATATCTTCAATTCTGAAGGAGCATCCGAAACATGTCAAACATACAAACACCTAAATAATTACAAAGAATATATGTCTAATATTTCGTATGTATTTTTTTTAAGCATTATGAAAACAGAAAAAAAAAAGTATTACACCGGTTTCCGCGTTTGACCCCAAAACCTCTTCAGTTGGTCTTTAAACCTCGACGACTTGTACAATATGAGATAGGTTTATGTACCGACTTGTTTAGTTACGAAATATTATTCATTTAAATTTAGGAAATGTATGGCGGAATGTCAGAAAAAACTCTTGGCTACCTAACAGTTCGAGTCCCGACTAGAGTTAAGTTATGTTTTGCTGAGCGCCTAAAGGCAGCACGGAAGCTTTCTTCCAGATACTTACCCCCTCATTGGGCGTGCTGTAAACATGAAAGCTGTGTTAAACAAAATAATTTTTTTTTAAAGTTATACATTTGGAAAGATAAAGAAGTTAAACATTTTAAAAAATATTTTCGTATTAATTAGCATTCACATACATTGGGTATGTTGATTGGGGGGGGGGGGGGGGGGATGAAGCGGATCGAAATACGTTTCTCAAATGGTTGGCATTTATTTCCCTAACATCTGAAAGCATACGGAAAAAAAACAATTTTATTTCCAAAACGTTTTAATACCCCTTCCCCCTGAAGGAAACTGACCTAGATATTTGATACTTGGATTGTTTTTTTTTCGAGAAAATGTGCCAGTCTTGAGTAGTCAACTCGTAAATAAATATCAACCAATCAGGGGCGTAGCTAGGAATTTTCCATAGTTTGGATGCCCGGGAGGCTTGACTTCTTTGGGGGTCCTGAATTTAACGTAATATTTAAATTTTTAATGTAAAAAACACTCGTTTGGGTGCCCCTCCCTAGTGGGGCCCCGGGTGAATTTTCCAATTCTCCCCCTTCCTCCCACCCCCACCCTAGCTACGCCACTGCAACCAATTAAAAAAAAAAGCCCCAGCTTACATCAGTTGCCGAAGTAAACAAGTGGCGTTGAAGAAAAACATAAAATGGGATCTACATAAATGTAGGTACGTGGTTTCTTTCTTCCTGTCACAGTTCATTGGACATCGTTCTCAACTGAGCTTTTGTTCTGGGAATCTTCGTATCTAGATCCAGTCAGTTAACTTGTGACTAACTGTGCTATGCAGCTGTGTACTTTTGGTTGTTTTTGGATCAAATATTTCTGAGAAATTAACTTAGTGTGTGCGTGTGTGTGTGTGTGGTACACACTAAGCTTCGGGACATTGATTTTAATAAGAACAATTGGAGAACGTGGCCTGGTCACTAATGCACATAGTTTCCTAGTGCCCTAGATTTTCTCTATGGTCACATGATGTGCAGTGAGGACCAAAATATTTGTATTATGGAAATTAATTTTCATTCTGTGGCACTGCTAGAGTTGAGATCCGTTTTAAAGAGAAACAAAATTCATTGTAGTTCCCTTAACAGTTTCCACTGAGGAATTTTCTGATGTTGTGGCAGGTCTGCAGCAGTACCGCCTTTTGACAGGTAATGATGATACTTTTAGGAATGCTCAGGGCTTAGGGCTTTGAATGAGTCTGCGTGATCAGTTGACATTATCCCCTCGGTTGATATAAATCAGGGTTTATTGTTATTTTAGTTTCCATAGTTGCTCAATATCTAAACTTAGAGATTTTCATATTTTCTTTCCTTTTCCATTACACATTTTTATACATATATTATGGGATAGTGGTACAGCGATATCAATGATGGTTGAGAATTATTCTTTCTTGTTGTTGTTGATGACAAGTAAATCTGGGCCATTGAAATTCACAGTCTAACAGTCAAAATAGGCCTACCCCAGTATATCATTAGTACTATTATTATTATTATGTTAGAAATGAACGAGTAGTCATTCTCTGGCGCTGCCAGGGTCGAGTTTCGCTAAAGAGAAACAAACTTCATCGTAGTCCCTTTAACCGTTTCCACTGAGGAATTTTCTGGTGATGTGGCAGGTCTGCAGCATTACCCCCTCTGACAGGCAACGAGTATGTTCCTAGGAATGTTAAGGGCCTTGAAGGTGTCTGTGAGGTAAGTTGTTATTATCCTCTCGGTTGATATAACAATGGGGTATATTGTTATTTTGGACAATTTCCATAGACGCTTAATCTCCAAGCCTAGGTTCCCATATTTTCTTTGTTTTTCTATCTCAGTTTTTCTTAAATTATGAGACAGTGGTACGGCGATATCGATAATGGTAGCGTTTTTTTCTTTTTTATCGATGAACAGCAGATCCTGGTGATTGAAATCTACCGTTTTGTCGGTCAGAATAGGCCTATCCCAGTACAGCAGATGTTCATTAGACTCGAGAACCTCTTGTGGAGAGTATGTATAATAATAATTTTATTTATAAAGCGCTGTTAACTAACAAAATGTAGGCTCAAGGCACTGTGATAGCATTATAAACACAAACACGACAACTATAATCATCAACTAATCCAAAAAAGTTTTAAACAAGTAGGTCTTAATGTTCTTCTTAAAAGTGGTATAGCATGTTTTCTGGCTGAGATCAATGGAGAGTGAGAATAATAAGGAGGAGTGTCCTTACCGATCAAATTGTACGTCAAAGCCAGGTGTTGGTGTATTAACTTTGCAACTTGGTTTTGGCGACCTAGGTAGGCTGATTCTGATAGGGCTGAACATCCTGCCATAATGTGTTCAATCGACTCGCCCACATTTCCACATTTTCGTCATTTGTCGACAACATTGAGTTTCATGATATGCTTCTCGTAATTTTTTGTCATTATTATTATTATTAAGTGAAAAACCAACTAATATTCATTCTCTGGCACTGCCAGGGTCGAGCTTCCTTAGAGAGAAACAAAATTCACTATTATTATTATTATTATTATTATGCATATTATTTTTTTTTCTTGTCTACGATAACAGTGACCTGAAATAAATAACTTACAAAGACAGCTATCTAATATATAAAGTAGAATGTAAGGAGTATGTATATATGCCCCACATAGAAATCCAAACCGTTTGACCAATCTTGACGAAACATGGCACAAATGTTTCTTAGATCATGGCGGAGCCCGTATTTTATGTTTTATGTCCCAGCTACAACCGGAGGGCCCTAGAAGTAAAAAAAAAAAAAGCTAAATGTATTCTTATTAAAGAACGAAGCTTTTTAACAAATCGGGTAAACCCATTTTCACACTATTCTATATTAGATATTAATATGTCAGCTCAACTGGTTAACCAATTTCCATACATTACTTTCTTTTTCGTGGCAATAGCCATGTTTGACATAAAACTTTATCTAGATCTAAGTCGAATCCACTAAATCAGTAACACCCAAACTAAGGCCTGCAGGCCGCGGGTCATTTCGGGCTAGTAAAGGTATATAAATCAGTGGCCCACTACCACCTATAGAAGTCTCCTTCCTTACAGCTCTAACTGTTACAGCCAAAATTGGCAACACTCCGACTGCCCTCAAAAGGTCACCAAATGTATTTGATCGCTTAAGGAACCTTCTATCAATAGTGCTGAGAAAAGCTGAACAAACAGAACGCGAGACGCGTTTCTTTCAGGTTAGGTTGATTTTTCCACCTCCATTTAATCACTCCGCTGTGTTGGTTGGGGGCAAACTTTGTGGCTCTTTCCCTGTTTGTTTGTTTGTTCTAACCAATCCGACTTAAAAGTCAATCACACTTTTTTTGACATCCACAATTTTGATTACAAAATCCGTGAAACAAAAAACTGCCCTTTTTTTTTTCATTCTACATTTTCTGCAAGAAATCATATGTATAGGCAAAGGCAATATATCATAAGAGCCTGCTGGCAGAGGCGGCTTTTGGAGGTGGCGACGTGGCAAACGCACCAGGTCACGCGGCCAAAGGGGGCGGCTATATGAAGATTATAAAGTGGCGGGTTTGGTGTTAAAATTTGAGAAACACTGCTTTAGACACAATCTTCTCTTAACTCTTTCTCTCCTAACTGACGATACCAGCGTTGATTCCACCAGAATGTGGTAAATAATTAGGGAGAGAAAGAGTTAAAAGTTACAGACGTTCTTCTTAAAAAGATAATTAAGTCCTACACGTGTCCACGAGTCAATCTAATCTTGCATGTTTATTACAGACTTAAACTCTGCTAGATCATTAGTTTTCCTGTCTGATTCAGGCAACCCATTTTACGTTCTAATGGCACTAGGGAAGAAGGAGTAGCCCACTTGCATGAATTTGTCCTAGCATAGGAAATAAGAAACGTACTTTGTGTCTTTCTAATTATGTAATTAGGTTTTGTTTTTCTAAATATAAATTATGTTTTAGTGTTCTACGCATTATCGACACTCTGCTTCTTAGTCTTCTGTCCTGAAGTATCTCTTATCTTATATAATACAGACATTACTTCAAAAAAGAAGATGATTACGTCCTACGCGTCATGCATTCAGTCATGCATATTAAACAATGACTTAAATTCTGCCAAGTCACTGGTTTTCCTGGCTAGCTCAGGCAACACATTCACTGCTCTAATAGCACTAGGGAAGAAGTGATTTGACTAATGCTGTTACTCTAATCAAACGTGAATATTCTTTTGTTGTAAATCTCACGCGTACTCTCATTACTTTGTCTTACAATCAGCAAATCGTACAAATATTCTGGGCTCCATATTGACACGCGCTCTGGGGCACGCGCACTACTGAGGTAGCCTCTTGTGCTGTTGTATCTCTTGGATAAACAAAGTGTCATAAAAGGTACGCACTCCCTGTCGAATGTATAATGATTAACTTTCAAAACATGTAGCCTTTTAATAATGTCAAATGTACTAATGCTCCTTCTTCCCTTGTGCGATTAGAGCATGGAATAGGTTGCCTGAGCCAGCCAGGAAAACCAGTGTCTTGGCAGAATT
Source organism: Biomphalaria pfeifferi (assembly GCA_030265305.1). Lineage (NCBI taxonomy): Eukaryota > Metazoa > Mollusca > Gastropoda > Planorbidae > Biomphalaria > Biomphalaria pfeifferi. The sequence goes on from JASAOG010000011.1 coordinate 5,767,959, forward strand.
TAAGTTAATGGTTATCATGCATGACTAGACGCATGACGCGTAGGAAGTAATCTTTTTATTTTTTGAAGTAACTTCTGTATAATATAAGAGAAGATGTCTTTGTATACAATTAAACTTTTTAAAAAATGTATAAATGTTACATTGCTGTTTTGACATTTCACGACATGGAGATTTTTATTTGACAATGTAAGTATCTTAAGAGTTGTGCTAAAGACTCTAGGAGCTTAAGGCTCATGGAAGCTTGTCTTAAGAGTTGAGCCAAAGACTCTTGGAGCTTAAGGCTTATGGAAACTTGTCTTAAGAGTTGAGCTAAAGACTTTTGGAACTTAAGGCTCATGGAAGCTTGTCTTAAGAGTTGAGCTAAGGACTCTTGGAGCTTAAGGCTCATGGAAGCATCCCTCCATCGACCTGTTTAAACTTATTGTCCTGTCTGAGAGGGATCCTAGCAGATGCAGCTATTTACATCCTATTTATCGATGGCTCGTATCCCAAGACGCTTGGATTAGAAGCGAGGCCCAAGACCCATCATACAGGGGAAAACCCCATGTTCCTTCTCTGAACCACATCCGCCGTGCCGGTATCCGCCATAAAACGGCTCCTCGTGGAACGGTGTGTGGATAGTGGCATGACTTTAATAGTTCTCTTCTACCCCCGCAGATGCAATGTTCTCGGTCCTTAACCACACAATGGGGACTCTGCTTTGCTTCCCTATTGGGATGAATGAAGAAACACATAATGGGCCTATATAACTATATGTTTATGGTTTACTGACGGAGCTAATGCAGACATTACTTCAAAGAAAAAAAAGATTACGTAATACGTATGTCCCTAGTTCAATGTTGTCATTTTTAGCGCCCCCGAAATGGGAAAAGACGCTATTAGTTTTGTTTGGAATATCTGTCCGTCCGTCCGTCACGTTTAGATCTCGTAGACTAGAATAGATATTGAAAATCCGACATCATGATATAAAGTTCTGATGCAACGGCTACTTTTTTTCTTTTCTGAAAGTGAAAATGTTAATTTTTAAAATCAACTATGCAATCAGTTTTTTCATACAAATACACCATTTTTACAACTATTCACTATTAACAATAACATACATTGGAGGTTGTTTAGCAAGGGAGATTGCCATCCACCATAATTTTAACACATTTATGTAAACGGTTTTAGATTTTTTGTCAAAAAATATTTTTTTTTACAAATGTATTGCTTTGCTATTTATGTTCTGTCATACTAACTACTGCATTTACAAAAAAACAACAAAAAAAAAGTTACTAGTTAATATGTATATAAGTGGAACATAATTTAAAACAATTAAAAAGTAGTTTTTCATATTATCGCATCAACCGTAGGGCTGCACCTCACACGCAGAACACATAACTAAGCATATTTTTTTTTAAATGAGGCTTTGAATAAGAGATTGACAATATACAAAACAATTAGATCAATAAGATAATCATTATATGAAGTCATTTAGGCCATGTTCACATCTAATTTAACTTTCTTTTTCACCTATCCCTCGGTCTGCTGGATCGTTGGGGCACCACACACGATCTATAAACCTTCTTTCTCCATTCTTCTCTGTCATTTGCCTTTGATAGAATTTCATTCTGATATTCTTTCTGAAAATATTGAAACCTGCCTTTTTACCTGCCTGTGTGGACCACTTTGGGGGCCGATTTTGAGTCTTTGTAACCTTTTTTTTTCTTATGATACCTCAGCTCTTTAGCTTTTAACGTCAGTTGTTAAGTTGTCGGTACCTTTGTATTGCTTTAAATCTACATCTACAATTCATATATATATATATATGCAGGACTTTTTTTTGACGGTACGCACCGGTACGGAGTACCGGCACCTTTTTGAAAAAAATTACTTTTCTTTTTTTTTTAAACGTATATTATTAATTTTGAGTAGTTAAAAGTTGGGCAATCAACACACAAGAAAGAGCTACTGATGGAAATACATCATGATAAATATGAATTTTAGTCGCTTTTTTAAATCCTCAAATGGAACAAATACTTTGCATCAGCATTCTCAGCCCCAGGAGACAAAGACATATTTCTTAATTTGAACCAAGTAGACAACATAGAAGATTTAGTAGTACAAGAAAATGGAATTCAAAAACTATTAGCCAACACCAAACCAAATAAAGCGTCTGGATCTGATGGTATTCCAGCTAGATTACTCAAAGAACTAAGCAATGAGCTAGCCCCAGTGTTCAAAATACTTTTCAGGCATCGCTTAACCAGGGCAGAGTACCAAAGGACTGGAAAGAAGCTAATGTCACCCCCCTATTTAAAAAAGGAGAAAAATCTGATCCAGGAAACTACAGACCAGTATCACTTACCAGCATCACATGTAAAATCCTAGAACACATAATATGTAGCAACATCATAAACCACTTAGACAAACATAATGTTCTCACACCATACCAACATGGCTTTAGGAAATATAGATCATGTGAAACACAACTAATAGGACTAATTGATGATTTTTCAAAAGGTTTAGATAATAGTGAACAAATAGATGCTATCTTACTAGATTTTTCCAAGGCTTTTGACAAAGTTCACCACCATAGTTTGCTTAAAAAATTAAAATATTTCGGCATTAATGGTCCACTGCATCAGTGGATTAAAGATTTTCTGATAGGGAGTAACAAACTGTAATAATAAATGGCTCTAAATCAACACCAATAACAGTAAACTCAGGTGTACCTCAAGGAACAGTCTTGGGTCTACTACTATTTTTAATTTACATAAATGATTTACCAAATTGCATTAGTTCAGGAACAAAAGTCAGATTATTTGCAGATGATTGCATAATATATAGAACAATAAAAACAGCACAAGACACAGATATTTTACAAAAAGAATTAGATGAATTACAGAAATGGGAATCAAATTGGAGCATGTCTTTCCACCCAGAAAAATGTCAGTTGTTAAGAGTAACAAAAAAACTAAAACAAATTAATTCTACTTATCTTATTCATGGCAAACCAGTAACACAGACTAAAAACGCAAAATACCTAGGTGTTATAATAAATGAAAAACTGTCATGGAATCCACATATTGATGAAACTATAAAAAAAAATCCAACAAAGCATTAGGGTTTATTAAAAGAAATTTCTATAAATCAAATAAGAACATAAAACTAAAATGTTATTTAACCTTGGTTAGGCCAATAATAGAATATGCATCCACCGTTTGGGATCCCTCAACTCAAGAAAACATTAAAAAACTGGAACAAACACAAAATAGAGCAGTGAGATTCATAACAAACGAATATTCACATTTGACTGGGGTAACACCATTAGTAAAATCACTAAATTTAGAAAGCCTTCAGGACAGAAGACTCAAAAGTAAAGTAGCAATTATACATAAAACACTGAACCATAATCTTCAAATACAAAAACAAAATTTAATAAAATACTCCGAAAGACACAAAGATAAAGGCACATTCCTCGTCCCATATGCTAGGACAAATTTGTACAAATACTCCTTCTTCCCTAGTGCCATTAGAGCATGGAATGGGTTGCCTGAGCTAGCCAGGAAAACCAGTGACTTGGCAGAATTTAAGTCATTGGTTAATATGCATGACTAAATGCATGACGCGTAGGTCGTAATCATCTTCTTTTTTGCCGACGAGAAATCACGTGAGATTCACTTATATTACCTTTTTTTTTGTGTAAAAATCGACTCTTTACGAAACAGAAATGCTTAAATAATGAAAACACTTTATTTCGAAATCAGAAACTTTTCGCTGTTTTAAAATTTTTTTGGAGGGCATAATGAGGAGCTTCCGCACATGGCATCAAATACCCTAGCTACGCCACTGGACAGACCGATTTATTGACATGGGCTTTATACATTGGTTTGTAGTTTATATAAAATCGTATGTGGAATGGTTGTGAATGGATATTGAGTAGACAGATACTTAACAACTTATAGCTATAGTGTTTGTGTATATTGGCATGCGCGCAAAAAGGATATTGAGGAGTGAAAATAAAGGAAAAAGAGAGAGAGAGAGAGAATTAGGGCAGTTGAAAAAGGAAGATCTGTTCATAGCCTGGGGCTCCAATTAGAAAGTTTTAAATTACCCTTGCGTATCTGTGCTTTGATGGGTAATGGAAAAAAATAGTGACCACAATCTTTCAAATATAATAATATAGAAATTTAAGAAAATTATATAGATCTATATCCATATAATAGATATCTAAAGTTAGAAGTAAAAAAAAACAACTTTGCTGCTAGATATGCTAGATTCGTAACATCAATTGTAGGCATCGGTGGTCTAGTGGTAGAATACTCGCCTGCCACGCGGGTGACCCGGGTTCGATTCCCGGTCGATGCACATTTTTTTTATACATTCCTAATGTAATTTTTGTGCGTGTTTATGTTGGATTTATGGAAAGCCGTAGGCTTATTATATGTTACAATCTGAAAAGCTCGAGTTTTGGGTTATCTTTCGAATAAACACTGACCATCCCGTCTAGTGGGCACATTTGTAAATTGTACTAAGTTTTAAAAAAGCAAAAACAATAACAAAACAAAACAAAAAAAAAAACTTTAAAAAAAACAACAAAGCTTATATTAAGTGTACCAGTTAGTTTGGATCAGTCATGTAATTAAATTTATATAAGCCTCAGACGACAGTCTATAAACGGGACTAATTACTACCACTTCAGTCAATTACTATTTCTTTCCCTTGTTTGAGATATTACCAATATTAATTAACTAATTGGTTATTTTTTAAAAATTGATCTTTGTGTTGTCAGGTGAAAAAAAAAAATAATTGTGAAAAACTTCAGCTTGATCCGAGATTGGGTGTCTGAGAAATAACATGTACAAACTTTTGTCCAGACAGACACACAAACAGAGTATAAATAGTAGGCTAATTAACTTTATACTTAGAAATATTTTGATTCAGTTTTCCTCCGAACTGAGTTTTTCTTTTCAAAATTGCATGTAGGCCCAATTGGTACATACAACATTAAAGTTTTAACCTTAGCACATCCATCAACATGCTATTAAACTATTTAAGGTGATATTAATTTCAAATCGAATGATCTAACGTGTAATGTATTATTGCAGGTCAAGTGTGGCTGCCCACCAGTGAAGAGCTACTTTTCAAATTTACTAGGCGCCTTCAGAGTTGACATTCTGGACGACTGTCCATAACATACTTCCCACCCCATCTCGTAAAGGGCACCAGGAGTTTCCTAAGCTGGCTTGTGCAAGATCCAGACAGGAGGGGGGGGGGCTCTCAGTATTGAAGCGTCAGCAATGACAAAGGTGTGTCAGCGTGTACATGTTTAAGGTTAGACATCTGTTACATATTAATGTATTTCACGTGAACGAAATTAAAGGTGTCAGGGGGATTCTCAAGTTGAGTCGTGGCGCTCTTGAGTGTCGTCAGTCATTTAACGAAGTAGATCTTAAACCTAGAAAAAGGTGAACCTAGTAGCGCATGTTAATTACGGACTTAAACTTTACTACAGGCAACGGTTCATCCCAGGCTCCAAAAAAAAAAAACAACATACAATGTCACTACCAACCTCTTTAAACATTTTTAATTTATGTACAGAACTATCATCAGTGAATGTATGCTTTATTTCAACCCATTCATGCTGTAATGGCGCTAGGGAAAAACGAACTCGTATGAATTTGTCCTAGCAAAGGGAATAAGGAACAAACGTTTACCGTCTCTTTTTTTTAATTTGTTTTTGTTTTGTTTTTGTATTTGTAGGTTAGGGTTAGGGTTAGGGTTAGGGTTAGGGTTTAGTGTTTTATGTATCATTTGCAAAGGTTCCTCTTTTTCAAGAGTTTCGCAAGTCGAATACATATGAAGTCACTGACCTACTTTATGTGACATTATGTATTAATAATTAAAAACATAACTTCTAAGTGATAGATCACTATAGGGAGCCTAGGCAAATAAAAAAAACAACACATTTTGTTATCTCTAATAACATATTGTATTGAAAATATGGCTAAAATGATATTTAGCTGAGCTCAAGCGGTGAATGGAGCTAATTCAAGAAAGATCACGTGTTGTTTTGTCAAAGGTTAAAGAGAAAGTTATGTAGCCAGTACGTGTGGGACTTTTTAGATGTGGGTGGAATAAATGAATGAAGAAATTGTTGGGGAATCGGGATCTATGCTTATTTCCTGGTAAAGGCACTTCAACCATTCAAAGGGATTCAAACCCTATCCCCTCGTCCACCCCCGCCTGCGAAGAGATAAGTTCACCTAATCAAACTATTGGATGAGCTTTAAAATGTTTTTACAATGCCTCTATTCAAGTCACCCCTTCATGGAAGGCAGACGCTGATCTCTAACGATTTTCCTATGAATTTAACAGTTGATGCATATCGCCGTGAAAAGAATTACTAGCTCGTTGGCCACAATGGGAAAACTCTAATTTGACCGTCATAATTTTTCAAAGTAAAAAATAAATAAATGAGAAATTTGGCTGGAGATTAAATCTAGGTATAGATCCAACATTGCGTTAGGAAATTTCTACTGAATGTGTTGCATTGATTCAAGAGTTAAATAAGTTAGTGTTTACTAAATTTTGCGCATTGTCTTCAAAATCTAGATCTAAATGCTTATCATTGGAATATTAAAAGATACACTAGATCTATACATTCGCTTAATATGGGTTCTTTCTGAGGAAAAGGGGGAAGGGGGGCGGGGTAAATAAAGATTTGAAAAAAATCTAACATTCATTAATTTTTAAGAGAAAAACTATCTCTTAATAAGTTGCATAAAGCAGGTAGTCTATTTTATGTATGTTATGTTTTAATAGTAGGTTATGTCCCTTCAAGCACGGGTCGATACTATTATTAATTATTATTATTTACTTCATTGTTACAGTAATCGGTTCGTCTGTTCAACTAGAATGCCTCGGTCGCAGCCGATAGAACGACAGATTATTACTAAAGGCATATACAAGGCAGCTGCTGGGGTTGGCGTGGCTTACATAGCTCTGTACTTCGCCTTCCCGATTCCGGTGCCGCCTCTGCCTTACACGATTGACAGGCTGGTCTACACGCTCCGCCTACAAAGCTTCTCCTGCCTGACGGTCATCGCAGGCATCGCCGACGTCTCGCTCACCCGCTTTCAGACCACGGCCATCGACCCCATCAACGGGCGAGGGGAGCACCACGTGGCCCTGAGCGTCAGATACCTGAGCAACACCCTGGAGCAGTTCGTGGTCAGCTTTGTGGGCCAGGTCATCCTGGCCACCTACCTGACCGAGCCCCAGATGAAAAACATCCCCATCCTGGTGGCGTTCTTCGTGGCTGGCCGCCTCATGTACTATATCGGATACAGGAGCAGCTACCTGCAGCGGGCCCCGGGGTTCGCCGTCACCGCCATCCCGAGCCTTGTCGTCTGGGTCTGCGTCATGCTCTACGTCATTTCCGACGTGCTCTCTTGACCTCTAGTTCAAAAGCTAACCTTTGACCCAAGATTTGAAAATAATGCAAACGTTAACAATGCATTCGCCTATTGAGTTCTTACACTGTAGTTCCAAGGGCAGCAACTGTGTTTTTTTAAATAACTATCATGCAACCTAAAAAAAAGGATGTTTTTGTGTTATAGAAGTATCAGGGAATGTTACAAATTGCAGAAGCTTTAATTTGATACCAAGTGTGACGGTAAAGACCTCTTTATCTGCAGTGTTAGACCATACAATAACTTCCAACAGAGACGCAGCAAGTGGACTTTCTAACTCCTTCCTTCTCCAGTAACCATAAGACAAGAGGCTTTTTTATGTTTTAGTCATTTATTATAGAAATCAACGTTTTCGATCATTTATTGCTCCGGAAGTATTTGTTGTCCTGGAAGTATTACTTTTTTTCCGAAAGGAAGCATTTGTTATGCCCGGAAGTATTATTTTACAAGAATGTTTCTATGTGATTGTGCCTCTTCATAACAAAGTTGATCATAATAAATGTTATTTGAGCCAGTCCTGCTAGACAATCTCAAACAGCTGTTACCGTCAAAGTCTTTCATAGCGGTCTACTTCAAGTTACACTAACCAATCAGCCAAAACATTGGTCAATCGACTACAACTTCAACCACTCCGTCAAATAGAGCTCACAATCAAGTGATGCTTTAGAGTATTAGGAAAAAAAAACAACAGAAGGCCCCGCGATGCAGTCTTGTTTTAAATTCATTTCATTTCATTGTGTTTCAGTCGATTCGCGCTGTAAACATAGTTTTTAAATGATTGAATAAAACAATTCAGAGCGCGTACCTACTGTCAGCGACAGGTATTCGAGAGTGAGTATTTTACTTTGTTGATATTTTGGTATGATAGTTATATCCCTTTGTTTATGTACTCCCAGGTTATGAATGTGAATAGTCTTGCACGTGATATGAACTGAATGTTCTAGTCTTCCTTGAATGTGCGAGAGAGTGTGTTAGTCAGTGAGGTCTTGTTCCCGGTCCAGGAAGGTTGGAAGGTTGCTTCCTGGACTGGTGTTTGTGCATTAATATTTCCTGAGAGCTGCTGTCATTTTTTTGTGTGCTATATCGGATATTAAAGTTATTGTTGTTTTTATGGATATCTGGAGTAGGAGTTTATTTAGTATTAATTGTAATTGATTAACCCCTAATGAGCCAAGCAAGAAAAGAACCTGACATCTATTTTCTATGCTTTTATAACACCATCTAATATATACAATCTTTAAAACTACCAACAGCAATAGCGATAAGTATTAACAACACTGCTGTACCACTTGAACTGATATCTACGACGGTGACTACGAGATCTTTTGGACAACTCAACGATTCTTGAAATGTGTTCATTTGCTAATTATGTTGGCCACATGACACCCTCGTCAACAATAGGCATAGAAACAAACGACGAATGGACAACCTTATCTTATACAACCGCAATTCAGTCTGCATACAGACATCAGGATATACATTGGATTCGAACCTGAGCTCCATAGATGGGAAATGACGTTACTATACTCAAAGTAGTAACGCAGTGAATGTCTGTTAGCGTTTTAAACTTAACACTCTCTCCCCTTCCCCCTTTTCCTTAGGTGTAATCTTTGCTGTGGGTAATAATAGGAGAAAGGGCGAAGGGTAAGGAAGGTGAAGAGATGCAGGCTTCGTAGTCGCCCATCGTCTTGCCGCCAAATACATTTTTAATATTTTCTTGTACACTTTTTACAATGTTTGAATCGCAAATTATTTTATATTTATAGTAAGTTATAAAGATTCCTATAACAATACAATATTGAATTTTGTATTTGAATTTGTCTGTATTTACTATTAAGCTTGGTTACATTTTCCTTTAGGCAGAAGACAACAAATTACATTGTGGCCATCCTCCAAGAGGGCAGTCGTCCAACTGGACATGAACGAATACCAAGAGAACACTTGGGTTGGGATTGTGAGGATATAGCGCCAATACTTATTGATGCTGTGAATAGTTATTATTCTATCAATGCGTTACGTATCTTTCCTTTTTAGCGGCCCCCGAAAGGGGAAAAGACGCTATTACTCGCTATTGTGCGAAATGTCTGTCCGTCTGTCCCGTTTAGATCTCGTAAACTAGAAAAGATATTGAAAATCGGACATCAGAATATTTTAGACCATTCAAAGTTCTGATGCAAACGGCTACTTTTTTTTTTCTGAAAGCGAAAAATCTAATTTTTAAAATCAGTTATGCAAGCAGTTTTTTGACAGAGAAAAAGCTAATTAGTATGCATTATAAGTTAGATAAGTTAGACCTAATTTAAATGGAATAGTAATCCTACAGATGCAATTTTCCTGAACTTTTTTTTTTAGGACTGGAATAAGAGATTGAACATTTTTCAAAACAATTAGATCAATTATAAGACATCAGTTAGGCCAGGGGAGGCGCGGTGGCTGAGCGGCAAAGCGCTTGGCTTCCGAACCGGGGGTCCCGGGTTCGAATCCTGGTGAAGACTGGGATTTTCAACTTTGTAATCTTATGAGTCCACTCAGCTCTAATGGGTACCTGACATTAGTTGGGGAAAAGTAAAGTCGGTTGGTCGTTGTGCTGGCTACATGACACCCTCGTTAACCGTAGGCCACAAAAACAGATGAACTTTACATCATCTGCCCTATAGACCACAAGGTCTGAAAGGGGAACTAGTTAGGCTAGGTTCACATCTAACTTTACATTCACTTTCATCTATCCTTTGATCTGCGGGAAAGTTGGGGCACTACACAAGATCTGTTAACCTTCTTTCTCCATGCTTATATCTCTATTGTCTTTGATATAATTTTATTCGGATGTCCTTTCTGAAAATATTGAAGCCTGCCTGGGTGGACCACTTCTCTTTTGTAATCTTGTTCTATATTAATAATGGCACAAACAGAATTATCTTGCCGGAGATATATATAAAGCTTGAAAGCACACCGAAGAAACTTCTGAATTCTTTTTTTCTCTTCTGTATTTAAACTTCTACAAACGTATAACTCAAACAATACATAGATTTTCGGTTCAACATTAACTTGACATAAATATGATGTTCATATTCAACTTTCTACTAATGCAACTTTAACTGATTTGACTAATTACTGTAACCACTTAGTGATATAACTTTAACTTCAACTAGTGGACCCGCAACTGTTTAAGAACTCATTACAACGCCTTTACAGTTACAACACTCTGTAACCATTGCTCAATTGTCTCCTTTTCATGCGCCATAGGGGTGTCCCCTTTAACCTCATGGGCATAACTTGGGGTACCGCTCCTTCCCTTAGGGGGCTCGTCTCGAGCCAGAGCAGCCTTTCGGGCAGGACACTGATTAGACCAATGCTGGTATAGTTCGCAGTGCCAGCATTGTTGCCTTCTCCTCGAGATAGTTACTAGAACTTTGTATCTCTTGGGGTCTCCTTCGTAGCGCAACTGTAAGTAGTGCGGGACGAGCAAACCTTTTTTACCTTGACCTAGGATACCCATTTGTCAGAAGTGTCTATCTGTGCCACCTTTACCCTGGATCCTTCCTCTGCGAAACATTGGGAAATTTCCACAATTCTCCTTTTGGCTACAGACGGCGAAACCCAATGCAACGTATTTTAGTTTTTTTCCTCTTCAATGGACCTCATTCACCAATCGTAAACAAACAACATTTAGCCACGTGAAAATATTGATAAAACAATGAAAATTACGTATCACGTGACAGCCTTTATGGATTGTGTAATTTGTATAGAAGATAACCACGTGGCAAAATGTTGTTTGTTTACGATTGGTGAATGAGGTCTATTGGGACGACCTCGATCTGGAAGGTCTCAGTCCCAAAAGACTTACCAACAAGTCTCTCCTTCTCCCTCCTTGAAATCGGCACTAGGAATCACGTATATGGGTTCTCAAAGCGATACAACGAGGTGAGGTCGGCACCAGATATCCCGAGAGCCTCCATGAGGCTACTCATTGAGCCTTTCATGGCATTGGTGTCCGACAACTTTAAGAGAAGAGTCCCCATGGGGGTGAACAAGCCCGTTCTCCAAATCTTTCTTCTCTGTTAGTATTGTCTGAAAGGACATTTCTCAAATAGAAAGCAAAACAGGAAGCAGGAATGAAGGTACAAGGGAAGCAATTCACGCGATTCAATAGCGACCGCCAATTCACAAACAAATTTACGGTAAATAGAAAGAAGATAGAATAGCAAATTAAACACGATGACTGTACTCCCTGAACATAAGAAATCTAGACTGATGTGCAGAGACCAACAGCAGAACCTCATTAATTAGCGAGAAAGCCAAACGACTATATCTAGACTAGAGGGCCTCCGCCATCTGAGATCTAGAGCCTTGTTTCTAAGATTCTAGTCGCTCTCTGCGTCTAGCTTATGAGTTTCGATGACTCCTGTGTTTTTTTTTTTTTTTTTTTTTAGCTTTTTAGCTTTTGACTACAGTTGTCGAGCTTAGTACATCCTAGGAATCCTTGGGCTTTGCCTCTTTTCTTTGCCTCTTTTTTGGGCTCTTGGCCTCTTTATTGGGCTTTTTTTTTTTTTTTTTTTTTTTTAATTCAAAAGAAGACTCACAAAACATTGTTCTAAATTAAAAATAATAATAATAATACAAGGAAAATTTCATTGAAAACATTTTATCAAAGTCATATTCCAGGATTTCCAGTACGATCGCGGAGTAGGCTGCAGCGAAGATCCATAAAATGGTGACAGCAAGGGGTCCAGAAAATGATGACAGCAGAAGTCCAATAGAATGATACAGCAATGGTCCAGAAAAAGGTGACAGCAAAGGTCCAGAAAATGGTGGCAGTAAATGTCCAGAAATTGTTGACACCAAGGGTCTGGAAGACATTCACAAAAACTTTTGAAAGTGTTCCTTAAAATGAGTATTGCCAAAAATAATTTCTTTTTTTTTTTTTTAAAGACTTATGAGTTATTCAAATTCATTTTTGTTTTTATTATTTTTGCAACAATTTTTCCCTTAAGAACCTAAGACAAAGGACCTTCATCCTATATCCCTAGGATTCTTTGGGGTCTGCTAGAGTTACAAAAATGTACATATAATGAAGTAATTTGGTTTCTATAAAAGTACAGAGCTCAAAGTAAGTATGTGCATGAAGAACTTAAAAAGTTATTTCATTTTGGTATATAACTCATTTTTAGGTTATCTCTATTTTTTTTTTTATTATTGTTTATTGTAATAGTGTTCTTTTTTTTTCCCCTCTTTTTCCGTTTCTGCTATGTTTTTTAAACAATTTAGTAGTCCATTTGGTTCATTTTCATGAAATCCGGTCCTGTTTGGGTTGTCTTGAAATTTTGTTGATCTGGTCAAAGGGATGTAATCAAAAGAAGTTTCACCTTGCATCTTCCAGTCCTAATTGTCTCTCTTGTTGAAAGAAAATAAATAAATAGTTTACAGGTAATTTTTAGAAGTTATAATTTTTAAAGCAAATTAGATACATACACATGCAAATTTTAAATATAAAACACACACACCCATACATTCAAACTTGTTTTCTTCATTGTTTAAACAGACTTTGTAAATTGATAATTTATGATACAAATGTAACCTTCCAGTACATTTAAAAAAAAAAAATTTTTTGTATATATATATATCTATATATAACATATGTACATACAATGGATCAAAGTAAATTACATTTGGGGTTAGCCTTTATAGTGTTCAATTTTAAAATCAACTATATTTCTATATATTGTATCCAACATATTTGGGTTAAAATTGACAATTTGATACATAGCTTTAAGTCTACTGTTCCATACTAAGTTTCTGTATTGAGATATAATTATTAAATTGAAATTTTGTATCATTTTGTGTTTACCTTTAGGCATCTTATTTAAGAGGATAGATAGATTAATGTTCACATGGGTTTCACAGTTTCCTTCCAATAACTCTCTTACAGTATTTCTGACATTACTAAAAAAAGAACATTCTAAATATAAATGCTTTTCATTATCACCATTAACAGATTGACAAATTTTACAAAATTTTACACCAGGTTTTTTTTTTGAAAATGGAGTCATCCCAAAGATGAGTCTGTAAGATATTTCTTTAGCCTTTGTTGTAATGTGTTTGTTATGAAGGTTTGTAAAAGTGTCTTTAAAATCTGTTATATTTAAATCTTTTCCCCATTTAATCCTCATAGCTAAATTTTCTTGTAACTGTTTTTTTAATGTTGTGTATATTTCTTTATATTTCTTGTGTATTAAGGGTTCATTGCCAGGAAGAGTTCTTGAAATGGATCTATAAAAAGGATGTAAGTTTGTACCAAAATAGTGTGGAGCGTTGTTTTGTATTGGAATTAAATTGCTTAATCTCAAACCATAATAATATATTGTAAAGGGGAAATCACTTGGATTTTTAACTACTTGACCTATGAATTTTAATCTGAGCGCACATATTTTAGTTTTGATGTCTTGTAAATTGATCCCCCCATCCTCTTTGTTTTGAATGATTGTAGTATGTTTGATGTTTTTAAGTGTATTTTTGAAGATGAAACTTCTAATTATGTTATTTAATTGAAATATGTATTTTGTTGGAGGTTCTATAATATTGGCTAGAAAGACTATCTTTGGGATGACTAAATTGTTTATTAGAATGGCTCTACCAAAGATGGTAGAACTTGTATGCTTGTACATGTTAACTATATTGGATGCCTTAATAATAATATTTTTCCACTGATCTTCACAGAACAAAAAAGGGTTACTATTGTATTCTATACCACATATTTTGATTCTGTTTACAAGTTTCAATGAATATTTTTCTTTAAATGTCCACCTCCCTACACCCATTATTGAGGATTTATTTATGTTAATTTTTGATCCACTGGCATGGCCACAAAGAGTAAACTTTTTAACTATGTTATTTATATCCTTTTCAGAGGAGGGAAAAAATGTTGTGTCGTCGGCATAGGCCTTGACTTTAGCTACCGGGATGGGTCCCGGGATTTTTGTTCCTTTGATAGATGGATCTGACCTAATAGATTCTAGAAAAGGTTCTATACAAAGGATATATAAAAAGGGGGATAAGGGACAGCCCTGTCTAACGGATCTTTGAATTGGAAAAGGTTGGCTTAGAGAATGGTTAATTATTAGTCTACTGTTGGCATTGGCGTAAATTAGTTTAACAAATTTAATTAAAAAAGGGCTGATTTTACATTTTTCTAATACTTTAAAGAGGTAGTTATGGCTGACTCTGTCAAATGCTTTCTCTTGGTCTACAGATAACAAGGAAGCGCTAGAGTTTTTTTCATGGCTGTAAATGATAAAATCTCGAATGAAGTGTGTCATTCCATCAATATTCTTGTCGGGGTGGGTGCAGTATTGGTCTTGTCCTACGAGTTGGGGGATGAAGGGTTTAAGACGTTTAAAGATCATTTTTGTCAGTAGTTTATAGTCTGTATTGAGTAGTGAAATGGGCCTGTAGTCACTTGGAGAACTGTTATCTGTTGTTTTTTTGGCTATTAGTGTAATATATGCTTCGTTGAATTTTTCTGGAAGTTGTCCTGTTATGATAGCGTCACTATATAGTCGCAGTAATACAGGACTTATTAAGGGAAAAAAAGCCGTAAAGAACTCGAATGTCAGACCGTCCGGTCCGGGGGATTTATTGTTTTGTGTCGAGTCTAATGCCGTTTTGAGTTCGTCTAGAGTAAATGGGGTCCCCAAACGTTCTGCATCAGCCTGCTTCAACTGTTTGCAATGTTTTAGAAAACATTCTTGAGCCTCTTTATTTATGGGTTCTTCCTGATAGATGTTTGTGAAATGTCTCGTGAAAACATCTTTTATTTTGTCTTCATCTTCAACTTTGGAGCCGTGTATATCAAGAACACTTGTTATGCATTTATTTGACTGGACATTTTGTTCAAATGACAAAAAGAGTTTATAAGGACCTTCCTGACTAATATAGTTTCTGCATCTAACTTCAGCTCCTTTGTAGATGTAGTTGTTTAATTCTGCCAGCTTTAAAGAGGCTTGTGTTCTATCTATTTCATCCTCAGCGTGTAGTAGAGTGTGCTTCAGTTTTTCTAATTTTTGTTTTCTCCGTGTTTGTACCAGTGTTGATATTACCTGACATTGTTGTTTTATTGAATTTTTAACTATTGTCCATATTTGTGCTAGGTTAACGTTTGGATTGTTTAAATCTTGCAAGCAGGAATTGAGTGTGTTTGAGATTAGTTCTATAAAAAGAGGTATTTCTAGGAGGGAGTTATTAAATTTCCAGTGACTAGTTTTCCTTTTCTTTTTTTTGCTTTCCTTACTTATTGCAACTATTACTGCCTTATGGTCTGAGTATTCCAGAGACTCTTCCAAATGAGCTATCTTATTTATATGGTACTCCGTTGGAACATAAATTCTGTCTAGTCTGGAAGTTGCGGGATAAGCTTTGCTCACCGAAGTAGTGTCCTGACCTGTGGGGTTTACTCTTCTGTACGCATCAATTATTTTGAATTCGCTCTCAATGTCTTTCAGAAAGTTATTTATGGTAGGGTTCATCTGTAAAGGAAGATTCGCCGTTGCTGTGTACTGCCTGTCTAGTGAGGACGTGATGTAATTAAAATCCCCTCCTAGAATCAAGGTATCCCCTTTATATGTGTCATGTAATTTTCCACTCAAAAATTCAAAAAATTCCCGTTTCTCAGTATTTTTTGCTGGTGCATAGATGTTAGCCAGTGTAATTGTTTCATTTCTTGTTTCCACTTTTATGATGACTACTCTCCCTTTATTGTCACTATATTTATGTACTATTTTAAATCTATCTGACACTTGAAAGATGGCTACTCCCCTGGATCTGCTACCATAACTAAAATACCCTTCCTTAAAGCCCATATCTGTTGTGTATATGTGTGCTTTGTGTTCTGTGCCTAAATTTGTTTCTTGTAAAAAAAATAAAGTCTGGTTTGTACTTTCTTGATAAATGGACTACGTATTTTTGTTTCTTTGTGAGTCCATGAATGTTGAGGGTCAAAAGCGTGATGTCCTCCATGATTGTGTATTTAAATGGGTTTGTTTGTAACTAAGGCGTATGTGTGTTTTTATGGAAATTGAAAATTGAAATGGTATTTAATCCCTGTAAGAATATAAAGTCCAGTTTTCGTGTTCCAGTTGAGTGAGCTAAGTATTTTTGTTTGTTTTTCAGGTTTCGAATGTTAAGTGAGAGAATTGTAATGTTTGCCATGATTGTGTGTTGGTGGGTTATTGAGTTGTCTGTGTGAGTGTGACTCTGTGTGTGTCAGGATCCTCCCCTTCGTCTATAACTAGAGGTCCAGGAGAGTTGGGGATATCTTCCAAAACCACCCTTTCCTCTCTCGTTCCCTCCCTTTCCCCTCTCACCTCGGAGCCTTCCCCCTGGTCATCCGAAGTAGAGGACAAAGAAAGAGTTCTTTTCCTGTTTATTTTGTTTGGAGAGCTAGGCTCCGATCTAGCGTGAACGGTAGTTTTCATTTTTTTGTGTGTGTTAGACCCTGTGCTGCTTTCGCCTTTTTTGGGGGGAGAGGGGGAAAGGGTACCCTTCCCACTGTCCATGCGTTTCTCAGGTGTTGTACCTTTTTTTTTACTTTTTACTGGTTCGAACCCGTCTTCATTTGCCTCGGGAGGTATAACTTTGGTCTGCCCTTTTCCGCCATCTTTCTTTAAGGCCGACGCATAAGTGTTTCCCTTTGCTTCAACGGGCCTTTCACCGTCCTTTTTGAACCCCCTGGGGGGAGCCCTGTTGGGACATTGGTTTGACCAATGATCTTCCTTCTGGCAGAACCAGCATTGCTGCCTTCTCCCCGGTGTAGTGATTAAGACCTTGTAGGTCCTGGGGTCTTCTTCATACTTCAGCTGTATGTAATGGGGTAGCTCGGTACCCTTGCGGAGTTTGATCCAAGCCGCCCACTTGTCACTAAACCCAAGTCTAACAGCTTCTGTTTTTGTGCCTTCTGCGGCGAGGGTACTGAAAATCTCCTCAATTTTTTTCTTTGAGATGGTGGGTGACACCCAGTGAAGAGTCACTTTTACTCTCTCTTCCTCCAGGGTGGTAACCTCCGCCCTGAAGGTGTCCTCACTACCGAAAACCTTTCCTATGATCCTGTTCCTCACCACCGGTGAGGAAACACCCAGGAACCATAGGAAAGGGTTCTCAAACCGGTACAGGGAACCCACCTCCTCCGGCCCGAGCCTCAAGGCGGCGACGATGGACGCCATCGAGGCTCGAACTGCTCCCTGTCCGGACAGTTTTATTAGTAAAGTACCCGGTTGGTGGACCAAACCACCCTCCAGATCCTTTTTCTCTATTAAGAATGTCTTAATAGACATAGTGAGAAAAAAAAACAACACTTCTCACACTCCAAAGAAAAACACGAAAAAACCGTAAGATCTCGATGAATAAAAAACTCCAATGAAAACACAAATGAAGAAAAAAAATAAAAAAAATACTTCCAATAGATCTGATTTAAACCGTGGAAACAGAGGCTTAAAATGCTGCCTCGACCTGATAGACCGCAGTGATCGCCGTTTGTCCTATGCCAGGTAAGTAAGACTCCTGTGTATATCGATTACAAAAGTTTACTCCTTTCGAATTAAAATGTTCACATTTTGTTTTATTATATAAGAAATAATAACGTTTTAAAAACGGTGACTGAAAAGCAGTAAAACTTTCCCTCTGTTTCTCTCGTTCTAATTAAACAGTGAGCTAATGGATTTAAAATGAAATCAATCGAGATTAAACATTTCTTTCATTTCATTGCGATTTTATAAGCTCGATAGTCTTAACACATCTACAATATACAATTCTTGGCCTTAATCACCAACTCTGTAGTCAAGACATTTGACATGCCCACTATTTTTTTTAACCGGTCTTTATTACAAATCTTTTATCAACTCACTTTCTCTGTCTGTCTGGGGAAAAATTATACAGGTTATTTCCTCCACACCCATTCTCAAATCAAGTTGAAACTTTGGTCAATTTTGGACATAGTGAAGACATGAATCAATAAAAAAAAATGTTACAATTTCGTCAATTAATTATATAATTGATGAAAACATTAACCATTTAGTCAATTAATTATGGATGATTAACATGTTTGATATCAAATAAGTTAAATCATATGACTTCTACATTATTGAGAGACATCTCTTGCTTTTTTTTTAAAGTCGTACTGCCTGAGCAGCCAGAAGCAGAAATGTCTTTCTTGGTTATCAATGAAATGTAGAGACAGTCACATCTTTTTTGTAGGGCAGTTTTAGTTTGAACTCTACGTTTTGTTTTTCTATATGACGATTGTATGTTTCGCCAATAGAAAACTCATTTAACATTTAGAAGCTAACGACAATTCAAAGATGCATGTGCTAGATGTTTTATCTTTAAAAGATTCCTATATAAGAAAAACGTTTATATGTACATAAAACTTGCAAAAGATATGCACACCTACTCAGACAAACTCCCAGACGTCAGTCCTACTCACAGACACGAAGATACAAAACACATTGATATATTTCTCTGAATATAGACCGACACAAGTATAACTTATTTTTTACATCTACTTTTATTTATGTCTAACAAGTAGGAAAGACGACATAGTCCATAGCGAACACATTTTGTATTTCAATAAAACAAAGCAGACACAGGTACAAGATATACATTTATTTAGGTACTGCCTTCTTCGAATTATCAACGAAGCGAGAAATAATATAAGCAAAACTTAAACATAGGGGAAAAAAAGAAATAAAATAGAAGCATACAGAAAACCAAAATGTGACATAAAATTATTTCAAGTGTAGGCTAAACGAAAAATTAGAATAGAAAAAAAAAGGTGCACAGTCTAAGAATGTAACATGCCATCGCTCTGGTTGTGCTGATGTAGTGACGAATGAGTCTTGCCATGTTTGAATGCTGTGTCAGGGGTGGCAGTTTTTCAGGTTGAGATCCAGTGTTGATGTCGTGCTGGTACTCACGCTGGTGGTTGGCGTGTGAGCTGAGGCTGGCGCGGTTGTGGTAATTACGGTTGTGGTGATGGCTCGCTGTGTTGACGTGGTGACGGTAAACGTTGTAGTGGTCACGTCTCCCGCTGTGGTAGTCGCTGTGGTGACCGTGGTACTTTCACTCGCTGTGGACGACGCCGTCTTCGTATCGCAAGCACAATTCGCTTTGGCTGTGATTGTCTTCGGTGTTGTAGATGGCGCTGATGACGTTGTCTGAGTGGTAATAGAGGCTACACAAAACAAAATGAGGCTCACGAAATAGTAAGAAATATATAAATTGGCACTGAGATAAATACTATAGAAAAAATAACAATAAATAATAATGATTTTAGACCATGCTTAAATTTACCTACATCTTGCATACATTTATATATTTATAAAACCAATTTTAATATCAAAATATTTTGTATATAGAACAATTAAAGTACGATTAAAAAACAACAACATAGAAAATTAAGCACAAAAGGATTGAAAACTAAGCCTCTATCCCCCGTCTACTGAAATTGTACCACGTGGCAGCTTTTTTAGAATATATTTATTTGATTTTTTTAAGCTATGAAATTGATGTATTGAATTGTTTCCATATCTTCAATGAACAAAGCCTTTTATAATTGTACACAATGATAATCATGCGAAATATGGGACTTTTAAAATGTGCACATTTTGAAACTATTTTGAAATTCATTTCGTAGAAATAGATTAGTGAAAACTATTTGAAAGTCATTTCTTTGTTTATGTACTTACGTGTGTTGGGTGGCGATGTTAGTGTACAGTCAAGTCTCAACTGACTTGCTGCAGTGGACAAGAGCTGACCAGAATACATTGTGTTCACTCCACATGTCGGTGAGACTATGTTTGCATGATTGGTCAAGAGTTCGGCCAACCAAAGAGTGTCACAGTTACATTGCCAGTTAGTGTTGTTGAGATTGACTTTGGTGGAGGTGGTGGACAACGACTTTTCCTTTGATCTAGGTAAAGACACGAGTCTGGTATTGCTAAGGTCAAGGTTCAACAGCTGGAGTCCATCAAATGTGCCGTCTTCTATTTTATCAATCGGATTACCGCTTAGACTGACACTTTCTATTAGTACATTTTGAAATAGATCCTTTGGAATATGATTGATTTGATTATCACTAAGATCTAAAGTTTCCACAGTAAAGTCAACGATATCAGCGTTGGAAATATTTGGAATTTGATTGTGGGCTAATGAAAGTCTTGTTGGTTGCTTAGTACATCGTTTGATTGCTGCAGTAGGGACTGACGTCAGATTATTGTAAGACAAGTCCAGGTCTTCTAAAAACGTCATCAGAAAACTTCTCACTTCAATTGAATTGAGCGAATTGTGTGAAATATCAATATTCCTCAATGTCATGTGTTGAGCGAACCAATTTGGATCAATGTCATTCATTTGTACATCTTGAAGTTTTATAGTTTCAATGTTTGTCAGCAGCTTAAATGTGTCTTTGTCAATAGATTCTAGAGGATTGTGTGACAATACAAGTGTTTGTAAGCTGTCTAGTCCAGTGAAGGTTTCCTTATATAAATGTTTAATTTGATTGTGTTCAACGTTAAAAGTTTTTAATAGACTAAGATTTGACAATGAATTGTTTAACATTGTCCCAAAGAAGTTAAAACTTAGATCCAATTCTTCTAACTTGGTTAAATTTTCTAAATTTCTTCCATACGTTAAAATTCTGTTATGAGCAAGTGACAAAGATTTTAAAATGTTTCCTAAATGTTCAAAAGGATGATCTCTTGGGTGAAAGTTGGCCACATTAGCGTTTGTAAGACTGATATTTTCAAGTTTTGTGTAATTGATAAAATTTTCTGTTCGAAGTATCCAAGACTTGCCTGCTCCATTACATGTACCACTTCCTGTTTGAATATACGTTGTTATGTCCTTTGGTAGATTGGCTTTAGATACACAAATTGTACTACATACTGCAGTGCCTCCAGGATCACACTGTGTACAGTTGGCTGGACAATGACTGATCGTTGTTGTTGATTGTGTTGTAGTCGTTATACAGTCTGTTCTTATCTGATTTGTTGCAGTGGACAAAAGTTGACCAGAATACTTGGTGCTGACTCCACATGTCGGTGAGACTATGTTTAAGTGAGTGGTCAAAAGTTCGGCCAACCAAAGAGTGTCACAGTCGCATTGCCAGCTAGTGTTGTTGAGATTGACTTTGGCCGATGTACTTTTCAGCCAGGTTTCTTGTGATCTGGGCAGAAACACTAGCCTAGTGTTGCTAAGGTCAAGACTGGACAATTGGAGGTCAACAAATGTGTTATCCTGAATGTTATTTATAGGATTACCGTTAAGATATATATTAGTAATTTTAACATTTTGAAACAAGTCTCTTGGAATCTGACTGATTTGATTGTGCCTAAGATCTAAAGTTTCTATTGTGAAGTCTTTGATGTCAGAGTTAGAAAGACTTGAAATTTGGTTGTGGGCCAGTGAAAGTTGTGTTGGTTGTTTGTTGGATCGCTTCATGGCTGCTGTTGGAACTGATGTCAGTTGATTAGAGGATAGATCTAAATTATCTAGAGATGTCCCATCAAAACTGTCATCACTTAGAGTCGATAGAGAATTATTGGAAAGATCAAGGTTTCTGAGAGCTGTCAGATGAGTTACTAAACCTGATGGTATGGTTTGGATGTTGGCATTATGCAAATAAATGTTTTCAATAGTAGTCAGTGGCTGAAATAAATCTGGATCCAATGAGACGAGAGGGTTGTTAGACAATATCAATGTTTTGAGACTAACAAGTCCTTGAAATGATTCTTTATTTAATTGACTCAGGTGATTGTGATCCAGGTTCAAAGTGTGTAATGATGTTAATGTTTCCATTGATTGATTTAACAACACTCCTATCAAGTTATAACTTAAGTCTAATTCTTCTAATTTGGTAAGTCCTAATAATAAAGTTTTGCCGAAACCCCTGAACATATTGTGTGCTAATGAAAGAGCTCTTAAATTTGTCAAATGTCTGAACGGAGGCTGTGTTGGGTGTATGGCAGCTACATTGGAATATGTAATACTTATGTTTTCCAGCTTGGTGTAATTGATAAAATTTTCAGTTCGAAGTGCCCATGGTCTTCCTGATGTATCACAAGTAATATTTCCTTTTTGAACGTAAGTTGTAATGTCTGTTGGTAAACTGATTTTATTTGGACACACTGACCCACAAACTGCAGTACTTCCTGGCGCACATTCACTGCAGCCTGATGGACACTGGCCAGTTACATGTAAGCAAGACCACAATAGTAGATACACTTGAAAGACGTACTTCTTGAGACTCTTTGACCATGACGTAGCCATCGTGTGGATGTATCACCTCAGTAGAGATATTTGCTGACCTTTATAATATTTCAAAGATATTTTTTACAAATTAGTCAAAAAGCTAGTACATAATGATCTAATACAAAAATATACTCTAACAGGTAATACTAGTTGTTTGTACTTGTTTCTTTCCTCGGGTCCTAGTCAGTTTTGTTGATATACAAACTGGTACAGTTTATTTCATACACTTCTGCTTTTGATGTATCTGAATTTTTCAACGCATATCGAAAGTCTGTCTCTCTCATTCTTGGCGCACACGCAAACACAGACACACATTTATACATACACATGTACAAGTGTTTATTCCATGTATGACATTGACGCACTTAACTTTGTTGATCATAACATCCATGTACCTTTAATATTCATTGCCAAATCTACCCAATACATTTAAAAATCATTTCAACTTAGAAACTCAAAATGTTTTTAGATAACATTTTATTATACCATATTTATTCATTAATAAAAATTAAAATGTGAAATGATCAACGTACCCTCTAGAAGCCTTGTTATTTAAACTTCCGCTGGCTACTGACTCTGCATCTGCGCTCAACACATTTCAATGTTATCTTTTTAAACACAAGACTTGTCCTCAAGAGTGCTTAAAAAAAACATTCAAGATATTCAACTGTCATTTCCTTGTTATTGTTTGATATGTCTTCCACTTGAACACGATGTGTCACGTGATGCATTTACTTTAGAACTCCTTACATTGTTTCTTTTATCATTTCATTGTCGATCTTATCAGCATTTTTCTTTTTTCTTTTAAAATTGAAATTTTTTTTTTGGTTTAAATTAAGTAAAATTAAGTACCCATTTAAAAATGGGCCATTTAATAGGCTTTGACCTTTCTTCAGGTAATGTTGGGTTGATTCTAAAAGTACCGAAATTCCAAAAATCCCAGTCTTCTCCAAGACTCGAACCCGTGTCTCCTCGGTTCGGAAGCCGTTATGTCCTTATTCCCTCTAAAGAGACTTAGAATATTCATTATATAAATTATTAGTAACCTCTAATCAGTATTTGTGATACAATCCTTCAATGTTATATCTAGATTGTTTTCCCCTGATGCTACACTGCAAATCAAGCCACAAAAGGGTAGTTGTGTTTCTATACTTCAGAAAAGGAAAATTAAAAAAAAACAAACAACTTTTTTTTTTAAACAGCAAAGCTTAAATTCAGTGTACTTGTATCAATTAGTTTGGACCAGTCACGTTATTAAATTTGCAATATATCAAGACTAACAAATAAAAAAAAAACATTTAGAAAAAAATATTTAAAAAAAAGGAGGGGAAGCGGCCTGAATTTGAACTCATGGCTCAAGTCCTCTCTGGCTTCTCAAGACAACACTGTAGCCACTCTGCTAGTGGATAACTTATAAACATAGAAGATTGTAGAGTTATAAAATGCTTCTATAGTCTCGACCTATTTTTCAGGTTTGTGTTCACTAAGACTCAGACGACGACCTATATAGGGGATCTAATTCAGCTGATACCACCATTTCAGTCAATTACAACATCTTTCCCTTGTTCGTGATACTAAACAATTATTATAATAATTATCGCCTTGGTATAGGGCTACTTTCATGCTTTGATCATGGTTGGAGCGCTTTGTTCCTATCTTATTTGCGGACCAGTGGGGGGGGGGGGGGGTATCTGGGAGAAGGTTTTCCGTGCTGCCTTTAGGCGCTCAGTAAACACAACTCTGCTCGAGTCGGGTGTCGAACCTCGAGCCATTCATAGGTAGCCAAGCCAAGGCCAAGTTCAAGCATACTTACCCTCTCGAACACTCTAACCACAATAGTTAATTACCAATAGTTAATTGACTTAATATTGTGTTGTCGGGCTATAGTAATAATTGTGCAAAATTTCAGCTTGAACCGAGATTGGGTGTGGGAGAAATCAAATGCACAAACTTTTTGCCAGA
This sequence comes from Biomphalaria pfeifferi, assembly GCA_030265305.1. Taxonomy (NCBI): domain Eukaryota; kingdom Metazoa; phylum Mollusca; class Gastropoda; family Planorbidae; genus Biomphalaria; species Biomphalaria pfeifferi. The sequence goes on from JASAOG010000011.1 coordinate 5,792,672, forward strand.
TAGACAGACAGACGGACAGACAGTGTGAGCTTTGTAAAACAAAAAACACGAAAACATGATGATTCAACCAAATATAACGAAACAGAGAGTTGAACAATTGCTTAGAAAAATACAATCACTTACTTCATTCTTATCTTATCTCATATATTACAGACGTTACTTCAAAAAAGAAGATGATTACGTCCTACGCGTCATGCATTTAGTCATGCATATTAACATATGACTTAAATTCTGCCAAGTCACTGGTTTTCCTGGCTAGATCAGACAACCAATTCCATGCTCTAATAGCACTAGGGAAGAAGGAGTAGGCCTATTTGTACAAATTTGTCCTAGCATATGGGACGAGGAATGTGCCTTTATCTTTGTATCTTTCAGAGTATTTTATTAAATTTTGTTTTTGTATTTGAAGATTATGGTTCAGTGTCTTATGTATAGTTGCTACTATATTCACTATGTCAATACACTTACCTTAATACGTTATATCTATCCATAGATACCATGTGAGTCAAACAGAGTAGACAAAATTGAAGAAACCAAAACAAGAATCGGTTCTAATACAATCGAAAGCCGGTATCTTTGTTCCAGTGAAACAAAGTGAACAATGTTCATCAGGCGTACATTACAAGACTAGCTAGTGATAGCAAAACGGGGGTTAACTAGCTAGTTTCTACCATACGGGCGCCGGTGTGATCGCTCATCTGCGTACCCTGTCTAAAGGATTAGTCTTAAGCCTAACAAAGTCACTGCGAGCTTATTAATTTAAACAAGAATAGACGTGAGGCTGTAACTTAACAGAAGGATGCATTTGTCTTTCTATTGGAATATCTAAACAATACAACTACATATTTTGTGTTCACGCTTTTGTTGACTGAAAGGCAATGTCTGGGCGTGTTAAGTGCAACTCTAAACACTTCCCAGTACTTGTACTATTACTACAGACTTGTGTAAAGAACACCTTGCTTTTAAAATATTTCTTTACTCCTTGCTAAACTTATATAAAAAATATTCAGCACTAGTTCCATTGCTATCTCTGAAGACAAGATGCAAAGAACAGTATGTATCGGTGCTTTTAATTTTAATGGCTGTTAGCCTTTTTTCCGTTACTCATTCCCATTGAGTACACCGTTAGTTAAATAAACTTGGTTTCTATACCAACTTTATCATACGTTTAAACATCTCATCCTAAATGTAAAATGTAAAATGCCAAAATGTTCACTTATTTATTCGTAACAATATCTGTTCTTGTTAATATCATTCTATTGATATTTATAAAATATCTATATTTATTTATAATTGTATTTTTGATTCTATATATAAGATGCTTTTTGTTTTACCTGAGATACAAACATCTCTTATTTGAATTGCTGCAGTGGACAAGAGCTGACCAGGATATTGAGAATTGGCTCCACACGTTGTGAGACAATATTTGAATGACTGATCAAAAGTTCGGCCTACCAAAGTGTGTTGCAATCACATTGCCAGTTGCTGTTATGTACATTTATCGTTGATGTACTTCCTTTGAGCTACGCCTCTGTAGAGTTACATAATGATGTCAAACCTGTATTGCTCAGATCTATGTAGGAGATGGAAGCTCCATCAAAGGCGTCACCAGCAACTGTAGTTATTGGATTGCCACTTAGATCCAGTCTGTTAGCTGTAATACCTTTTAAATCTGTACTTGAGATCTGGGTTATTTTATTGTGAGCCAGGTTCAATACTCTGGGTGGTGTGGCAGAATTTTTGAAAGCTTCAGATGGAATGGATGTCAATACATTATTAGATAGATCTAGTAAATCTAAAGTTGTTCCAGTCAAGAAATTATTCGCCACTGAAGATATAGTGTTATCGGAAATGTCCACAGTTCTCAATGATCTTAAATTACTCAAAAGTCAATTGAAATGTTTGTTAAAGTTAATTTTTTCATTTGTATTGTTTCTACATTAACCAAAGGTTGGAAAACATTTGATCCAATATTTGAAATGGGATTGTTGGATAAAGTTAATGTCTTCAGTTGTGCAAGTCCAGCTAACGCTTGTCTGGTATCTGCATTGTGATTTTGTTATTTGAAAGATCTAATTGTTTCAGATTGATCAGTTTTGAAAAATACTGAGCAACCAAGCCTACAATAGTATTGTGACTTAAATTCAAATGTTCTAGTGACGACAGTCCAGTCCATGCAGTTGGAGAAAAACTTCTAATTAGGTTGTGTGATAAATATAGTTCTATAAGATTTGGCATTGAAGTAAACATGGCCACTGGCTGAAATCTGTCCACATGAGCCTGGGTTAAATTTAAAACTTTCAGGTCATTATAAGTTCCGAAGTATTCAGGTCTAAGCGTACCTTGTCTTGCCCAGGCATCACACGTTCCATTGTCCACTCTTAGGTAAACAATATTAGCTGGCAGTGCCACATCTTTAGGACATATAGATCCACACACTGCACGACCTCCTGGATCACACACTGAACATAAAGTAGACACAGAACATTGCCCAATGACAGACACAGTGACGCAAAACAGCACTAGGAGAAAGATTTGAAACATATTCCACACCATCAACTTGCAACACTTTCTTTGTGTTAGTGTGTTACAACTAATACAACCTTGTTTGTTTTTTTTTTCGCCTTAGAGCAGCGGTTCTCAACCTTTTAAGCTCGGCGACCCCTTTTTAGAATCCCCCACTCGGCCGCGACCCCCCCCCCCCTCCCTATACACACAGCAAAAGAAGAATAGACAAAAACAATCCATATTTTCAATGGTCTTAGGCGACCCCTGGCAAATTGTCAATCGACCCCCAAGGGGGTCGAGACCCACAGGCCGAGAACCCCTGCCTTAGAGGAAAAGAAACTATAATTTAAAATAGTTGGCGAGATTTTAGGCAATATTTTGATTGATATGGTTCTCGGTGAGCAAAGCAAACTCTTCCTTTTTACCCCCAAAACCTGCACTGGCTAATCCCTGTGTATGTCAAGTATGTGTTCAACATTTATTAGCTCATTTCGAGATTTGAACGATGAATTGAACTTATTTTTTTGTTCAATAATAATTCTTACTTTTTTTTTTCACTTTAATATTTAATTATTTGATAAATTAATTTTTATCTCTATGTCCATCCCCCTCCCCAATCATAGAAAGCTTATATTGGATATGTATTTTTATCAGTTAGAACAAGTTCGCGTTCATACTCTGTTCACTGTCGTTATATTTTGTTACTTCATTCCAACGACTTGGTCACTTTTCTAATCAGACCCTAAGTAAATGAATGCTAACATTCTTCTAAGCCACAATTATAATTTTTTTTTACGCCAACACCAAAAATTGTTGAACCATTTCATTAATTTTTGAGTTGGCATTTTGTCATTTATTTAAACATATTGTTATGACCCTATTGGCGGCGCAAAAGGGTTAACTATAGGCTCAGTTGACACACACGAGAATCACTCAGGTCAGCGGGGGCCATGGACAAGGGACAGTACTACGATTACATGATTACACGCAAATATGACCAATGTTATGGTCATGTGATCGAAAGCCTGCGTGTACGAGTGACACAGTGGATAGAAAAGCGGGAGTTCAAGACCGGAGAGCGTCGAGACCAGCCCAGTTAGTCGCCATGAAATCGGGCCTGGTTGAGTCCTGATGTGTTGATGTACAAGTCCAGAAAGAGAGACAGTAGAGTTCTTTTAAGTTGGTGATGTACAGAGTGACATTTTAGTTGTTGATGTGTTTGACGCCAATTGTCTAGTATTGGCTGTTATCTACTTATTCACTCATTATTAAAGTACCAGATTATTTGGAGCCTTGTTGTCAAGTTCTTGATGTGTTGATGTATGGTGTTGTGTTTAGCCGTGTTTACAGAAGGTCAGAAAGGAGGGAGAATCGTAACATTGGCGTCAGAAGTGGGATCCTTTCTGGCTGAAATGTCTTCGAAGAAACTACTTAACCAGTTGTTGGTCAAAGAATTAAGGCAAGAACTTCGCGAGAGAGGTCTGCAGCTCAACGGTAACAAAGAAACACTAACAGAACGCCTAAGACAGGCCCTTATTGAGGAAGATCAAGATCCAGATGAATACATATTTGAATTAAACCCAGATATGACAGAGATCCTGAGTAACATGCAGGGCCAGATGGACTTAATGAAGGAGAGCCTCAAGAAAATAAACGCCATGAATGAAAAAGTAAATGAACAGATGAGCTCTATGAACGAGAAGATTGACCAGAGAGTCAACACTGTGGAAAAAGAAATGGAAGAGATAAGGACTCATGTCCAAGAACAACTGAGCAAGGAACGGGGTACTAGAACAAAAACATTAGTGCCCGAAATCTCTGTGAAGATAAAGCCGCCTGTGTTTGATGGATCCATCTCATGGACTGTTTACAAAAGACAGTTTGAGGCAGCGGCCAAGGTTAATAACTGGAACACTGAAGAAGAGAAAGCGACTGCTCTGGTGTTGGCTTTAAGAGGGAAGGCAGCAGAACTGCTCCAGTCAATGACAAATCAACAAGATTACGCTGCCATTGTTAAGGCTATGGAGCTCCGTTACGGAGACGAACATTTACAAGAAGTTTATAGAGTTCAGTTGAAAACCCGACAACAACGCCCCGGTGAAACCTTGCAAGAGCTAGAGGCGGACATAGAACGTCTTGCTCATTTGGCATATCCAACAGCAGCACAAGACTTTCTGGACGTCGTTATCACTGATGCATTCATTGATGCTATTCGAGATCCAGAACTGAAGAAGGCAATAAGAATCAGTGGTAAGCGCAAATCCAGCGAAGCCCTGGTCTACGCCCTTTCCTATGAAGCCGCCAAAGACGCCTCTAAGAATATCCATCATGGGCGTATGCTGGAAGTCCAAGAAGAAGATCTTACACAACTTCTCAGAAGGGTAACTGAAGTGCTAGAAGAACGCAGACCAAATAAGAAGCAAGAAGGACGGAATAGAACCAGTGTACGTTGTTGGAATTGTGGAGAACCTGGACATCTACAAAGGAACTGCACGAGAAGATTTCCCCGACAAACAGAGTATCGGCACAGACCGGAGACAGATGCAGGGTCAGGTGCTCATGTCTACCAGGGAAACTAACTTTCGCCGGTTTTATGGGGCAAAAATCGGCGACCAAGAACATGACAGCCCCTGCAACTATAATTCCAGTCGCTGTGTTAGGGAAGGAATTTAAAACTAAGCACCGAAAAGGGCAAATTCACCAAAATGCTGATACACTGTCTCGACGACCCTGCAAATCAGAATGTAAGCACTGCAAGAAGGCTGAAGAACAGGAGGTAGCTATCAATTGTCATCGGCTCGGAATAGATGTTTCCGGACCCTGGTGTGATAAAAGGATTCGAGAGGATCAAATGCAAGATGAAGATCTGGCTCCCATTCTTCTATGGAAAGAAGATGGACAACGGCCAGATTGGAAAGACATCTCTGAGAAGGGGGTAGCCACCAAGGCGTACTGGGCTCAGTGGGACTCGCTGACGTTGGTCAATGGTGTCATCAAAAGGGTTTGGGAATCTGCTGATGGAACATCCAAACGCCTTCAGCTGATGTTACCGAAGGTGAGAGTTGCTGAAGTACTGAAAGAGATGCATAATGGCGCTAGCGGATCTCATCTTGGTGTCAATAAGACTCTGGAAAAGGTTCGTCAGCGGTTCTACTGGTTCAGATATAGAGAGGATGTAGAGGAATGGTGTCGAAGGTGCGACATATGTGCGGCAGCAAAAGGCCCTCGACGCAAAACTAGGGGTCTTTTGCAACAGTATAATGTTGGTGTTCCATTCGAGAGGATCGCAATAGATGTAGCAGGCCCATTTCCTGAAACCAAGAAAGGAAACAAATACATCTTGGTAGTCATTGACTATTTCAGCAAATGGCCAGAAGCTTATGCCATACCAAATCAAGAAGCTATCACAGTGGCCGAAACACTCGTGGATAACTGGATCAGTCGCTTTGGTGTACCTAACGAGTTGCACTCTGACCAGGGAAGGAACTTCGAGTCCAAAGTTTTCCAGGAGATGTGCAAGACACTTGGCATCGACAAGACTCACACGACAGCTCTCCATCCGCAATCTGATGGGATGGTAGAGCGATTCAACAGAACCCTAGAACAACATCTGTCTAAGGTTACTGATGACCGACAAGACGACTGGGACACCCATATCCCCATGTTCCTCATGTCATACAGAGGATCCGTTCATAGCACCACAGGATATGCCCCAGCGAAGATGTTATTTGGTTGTGAGCTTCGTCTACCATGTGACCTGTTATTTGGGATTCCGAGAGATACGCCAGTGTCTTCAACTGAATATGTCACCAATCTCCGAAGACGATTGGAGAATGCTCATGTATTGGCCCGCAGAAACATCAAGACCAACAGTGACCTGATGAAAACAAGGTATGACAGACGGGCCAATACGTCGGGGTTCCATGAGAATGATCTAGTGTGGCTCTATAACCCACAGAGACGAAAAGGCAGATCCCCGAAACTCCAAAGAGACTGGGAAGGTCCATACCGTGTCGTAAAAAGAATAAACGACGTGGTCTACCGGATACAGAAAAGTCCACGGTCCAAACTGAAGGTTGTCCACGTTGATCGACTCCATCAGTACCGTGGTGAAATAGAATCTGTTCGGGACGAACAGATCTAAGAAGGGGGCAGTGTTATGACCCTATTGGCGGCGCAAAAGGGTTAACTATAGGCTCAGTTGACACACACGAGAATCACTCAGGTCAGCGGGGGCCATGGACAAGGGACAGTACTACGATTACATGATTACACGCAAATATGACCAATGTTATGGTCATGTGATCGAAAGCCTGCGTGTACGAGTGACACAGTGGATAGAAAAGCGGGAGTTCAAGACCGGAGAGCGTCGAGACCAGCCCAGTTAGTCGCCATGAAATCGGGCCTGGTTGAGTCCTGATGTGTTGATGTACAAGTCCAGAAAGAGAGACAGTAGAGTTCTTTTAAGTTGGTGATGTACAGAGTGACATTTTAGTTGTTGATGTGTTTGACGCCAATTGTCTAGTATTGGCTGTTATCTACTTATTCACTCATTATTAAAGTACCAGATTATTTGGAGCCTTGTTGTCAAGTTCTTGATGTGTTGATGTATGGTGTTGTGTTTAGCCGTGTTTACAGAAGGTCAGAAAGGAGGGAGAATCGTAACAATATGAACAAATATATTCGATTATCTGGAATACATCCGGACGAGATCATCTTGGTGTTACAAACAGAGATGCCACCAACACAGCATGTTCCACAAACAGCTGCAGTATTTAGGGCTGTGGCCCAAATAATCGATTGTCCGTTTAATCAAATTATATAATATGTTCATGGCCTTTTTCCTTTATTACTATTAGTTGTAGGTACAGTTTACTATTCTATATATGATTACAATTACCAAATGAGTAAGAACAATGAAATGTAATTTAAAAAGATATTATTTGAATTTGCATTTTAGTTTCTGCGTCTCCTGTCTTTCTAGTCTAGTGAATACTAGATTAGTGAATACTAGATTATTGTTTCTCATGGTAAAGTTGGTATTTTGTTGTGAACTAAATTCTAGTTTTCATGTATTTTTTTCCCTTCAAAAAAATTCTCCTTCCACTTCAAAAGATACTTGAACAGAAAACTCCTACATTGGCTTAAAAATCAATGATCTATTATTTTTATCCTATTTCTCAAACTTGTCTCTGAAGCATGTGGTGTTCTCTTGGTAAACATGTCTTCTTCTCTGTGTCTATGCAAAAACGTTCTTACTCTTCGGTTATACAATAAATAAATAATAAAGCTAGTATACTTCGCTCCAGTCCAACTGGCACACCACAGACGTTCAATAATCTGGGTGTAATTAAAATAGGCAGTTTTATATGTGATTGTAACTACAATAAAACAACTCTCAGCCCACAGTTTTACTCCTTGACACAATATTACGAACACTTTAATATAAATCTAGACTGACACAAGTAGAATATATATTTTTTTAAATTTACATCTTACAAAATAGTTCAAAGATAACACAGATTAACAAAATAAATGAATCAAGCATCTTCTTCGAATTATCAACGAAAAATACATTGGGGAAAGAACAAACTAGCCATAAATACCTCAGGATTGTAGGCCTTGGTAATCAAGGGCCTAGGAAGTATGTGGTTTGACTGTTTGTGTCTGTATTAGGTCACAGCCGTTCTATAAGAAGAGAAAAGGTTCAAACACCAGCGTGTTTGGGGGGGGGGAGGTTCATTTAAAAATGGTGTAGGTGGGGTGGGGACATGCTTTACGAGAAGGCTCTACAAATGATAGGTCTGAGGAGTGTTTGTGTGTGTGGGGGGGGGGACATGCTTTACGAGAAGGCTCTACAAATGATAGGTCTGAGGAGTGTTTGGGGGGGGGGGACATGCTTACGAGAAGGCTCTACAAATGATAGGTCTGAGGAGTGTTTGTGGGGGGGGGGGACATGCTTACGAGAAGGCTCTACAAATGATAGGTCTGAGGAGTGTTTGTGGGGGGGGGGGACATGCTTTACGAGAAGGCTCTACAAATGATAGGTCTGAGGAGTGTTTGTGGGGGGGGGGGGGACATGCTTACGAGAAGGCTCTACAAATGATAGGTCTGAGGAGTGTTTGGGGGGGGGGGGACATGCTTTACGAGAAGGCTCTACAAATGATAGGTCTGAGGAGTGTTTGTGGGGGGGGGGGACATGCTTACGAGAAGGCTCTACAAATGATAGGTCTGAGGAGTGTTTGTGGGGGGGGGGGGGACATGCTTACGAGAAGGCTCTACAAATGATAGGTCTGAGGAGTGTTTGTGTGTGTGTGGGGGGGACATGCTTTACGAGAAGGCTCTACAAATGATAGGTCTGAGGAGTGTTTGTGGGGGGGGGGACATGCTTACGAGAAGGCTCTACAAATGATAGGTCTGAGGAGTGTTTCGGGGGGGGGGGACATGCTTACGAGAAGGCTCTACAAATGATAGGTCTGAGGAGTGTTTGTGGGGGGGGGGGGACATGCTTACGAGAAGACTCTACAAATGATAGGTCTGAGGAGTGTTTGTGGGGGGGGGGGGACATGCTTACGAGAAGGCTCTACAAATGATAGGTCTGAGGAGTGTTTGTGTGTGTGTGGGGGGGACATGCTTTACGAGAAGGCTCTACAAATGATAGGTCTGAGGAGTGTTTGGGGGGGGGGGACATGCTTACGAGAAGGCTCTACAAATGATAGGTCTGAGGAGTGTTTGTGGGGGGGGGGGGACATGCTTACGAGAAGGCTCTACAAATGATAGGTCTGAGGAGTGTTTGTGGGGGGGGGGGACATGCTTACGAGAAGGCTCTACAAATGATAGGTCTGAGGAGTGTTTGTGTGTGGGGGGGGGACATGCTTTACGAGAAGGCTCTACAAATGATAGGTCTGAGGAGTGTTTGTGGGGGGGGGGGACATGCTTACGAGAAGGCTCTACAAATGATAGGTCTGAGGAGTGTTTGGGGGGGGGGGGGACATGCTTACGAGAAGGCTCTACAAATGATAGGTCTGAGGAGTGTTTGTGGGGGGGGGGGACATGCTTACGAGAAGGCTCTACAAATGATAGGTCTGAGGAGTGTTTGTGGGGGGGGGGGACATGCTTACGAGAAGGCTCTACAAATGATAGGTCTGAGGAGTGTTTGTGGGGGGGGGACATGCTTACGAGAAGGCTCTACAAATGATAGGTCTGAGGAGTGTTTGTGGGGGGGGGGGGCATGCTTACGAGAAGGCTCTACAAATGATAGGTCTGAGGAGTGTTTGTGGTGGGGGGGGGGACATGCTTACGAGAAGGCTCTACAAATGATAGGTCTGAGGAGTGTTTGTGGGGGGGGGGGACATGCTTACGAGAAGGCTCTACAAATGATAGGTCTGAGGAGTGTTTGTGGGGGGGGGGGGACATGCTTACGAGAAGACTCTACAAATGATAGGTCTGAGGAGTGTTTGTGGGGGGGGGGGACATGCTTACGAGAAGGCTCTACAAATGATAGGTCTGAGGAGTGTTTGTGTGTGTGTGGGGGGGACATGCTTTACGAGAAGGCTCTACAAATGATAGGTCTGAGGAGTGTTTGGGGGGGGGACATGCTTACGAGAAGGCTCTACAAATGATAGGTCTGAGGAGTGTTTGTGGGGGGGGGACATGCTTACGAGAAGGCTCTACAAATGATAGGTCTGAGGAGTGTTTGTGTGTGTGTGGGGGGGACATGCTTTACGAGAAGGCTCTACAAATGATAGGTCTGAGGAGTGTTTGGGGGGGGGGGGACATGCTTACGAGAAGGCTCTACAAATGATAGGTCTGAGGAGTGTTTGGGGGGGGGGGGGGGACATGCTTACGAGAAGGCTCTACAAATGATAGGTCTGAGGAGTGTTTGTGGGGGGGGGGGACATGCTTACGAGAAGGCTCTACAAATGATAGGTCTGAGGAGTGTTTGTGGGGGGGGGGGACATGCTTACGAGAAGACTCTACAAATGATAGGTCTGAGGAGTGTTTGTGGGGGGGGGGGGGACATGCTTACGAGAAGGCTCTACAAATGATAGGTCTGAGGAGTGTTTGTGTGTGTGGGGGGGGGGGACATGCTTTACGAGAAGGCTCTACAAATGATAGGTCTGAGGAGTGTTTGGGGGGGGGGACATGCTTACGAGAAGGCTCTACAAATGATAGGTCTGAGGAGTGTTTGTGGGGGGGGGGGGGACATGCTTACGAGAAGGCTCTACAAATGATAGGTCTGAGGAGTGTTTGTGGGGGGGGGGGACATGCTTACGAGAAGGCTCTACAAATGATAGGTCTGAGGAGTGTTTGTGTGTGGGGGGGGGACATGCTTTACGAGAAGGCTCTACAAATGATAGGTCTGAGGAGTGTTTGTGGGGGGGGGGGGGACATGCTTACGAGAAGGCTCTACAAATGATAGGTCTGAGGAGTGTTTGTGTGTGTGTGGGGGGGACATGCTTTACGAGAAGGCTCTACAAATGATAGGTCTGAGGAGTGTTTGGGGGGGGGGGGACATGCTTACGAGAAGGCTCTACAAATGATAGGTCTGAGGAGTGTTTGTGGGGTGGGGGGACATGCTTACGAGAAGGCTCTACAAATGATAGGTCTGAGGAGTGTTTGTGGGGGGGGGACATGCTTACGAGAAGGCTCTACAAATGATAGGTCTGAGGAGTGTTTGTGTGTGGGGGGGGGACATGCTTTACGAGAAGGCTCTACAAATGATAGGTCTGAGGAGTGTTTGTGGGGGGGGGGGGACATGCTTACGAGAAGGCTCTACAAATGATAGGTCTGAGGAGTGTTTAGGGGGGGGGGGACATGCTTACGAGAAGGCTCTACAAATGATAGGTCTGAGGAGTGTTTGTGGGGGGGGGGGGACATGCTTACGAGAAGGCTCTACAAATGATAGGTCTGAGGAGTGTTTGTGGGGGGGGGGGGGGACATGCTTACGAGAAGGCTCTACAAATGATAGGTCTGAGGAGTGTTTGTGGGGGGGGGGGACATGCTTACGAGAAGGCTCTACAAATGATAGGTCTGAGGAGTGTTTGTGGGGGGGGGGGACATGCTTACGAGAAGGCTCTACAAATGATAGGTCTGAGGAGTGTTTGTGGGGGGGGGGGGCATGCTTACGAGAAGGCTCTACAAATGATAGGTCTGAGGAGTGTTTGTGGTGGGGGGGGGGGACATGCTTACGAGAAGGCTCTACAAATGATAGGTCTGAGGAGTGTTTGTGGGGGGGGGGGACATGCTTACGAGAAGGCTCTACAAATGATAGGTCTGAGGAGTGTTTGTGGGGGGGGGGGACATGCTTACGAGAAGACTCTACAAATGATAGGTCTGAGGAGTGTTTGTGGGGGGGGGGGGACATGCTTACGAGAAGGCTCTACAAATGATAGGTCTGAGGAGTGTTTGTGTGTGTGGGGGGGGGACATGCTTTACGAGAAGGCTCTACAAATGATAGGTCTGAGGAGTGTTTGGGGGGGGACATGCTTACGAGAAGGCTCTACAAATGATAGGTCTGAGGAGTGTTTGTGGGGGGGGGGACATGCTTACGAGAAGGCTCTACAAATGATAGGTCTGAGGAGTGTTTGTGTGTGTGTGGGGGGGGACATGCTTTACGAGAAGGCTCTACAAATGATAGGTCTGAGGAGTGTTTGGGGGGGGGGGGACATGCTTACGGGAAGGCTCTACAAATGATAGGTCTGAGGAGTGTTTGGGGGGGGGGGACATGCTTACGAGAAGGCTCTACAAATGATAGGTCTGAGGAGTGTTTGTGGGGGGGGGGACATGCTTACGAGAAGGCTCTACAAATGATAGGTCTGAGGAGTGTTTGTGGGGGGGGGACTTGCTTACGAGAAGACTCTACAAATGATAGGTCTGAGGAGTGTTTGTGGGGGGGGGGGACATGCTTACGAGAAGGCTCTACAAATGATAGGTCTGAGGAGTGTTTGTGTGTGTGGGGGGGGGGACATGCTTTACGAGAAGGCTCTACAAATGATAGGTCTGAGGAGTGTTTGGGGGGGGGGACATGCTTACGAGAAGGCTCTACAAATGATAGGTCTGAGGAGTGTTTGTGGGGGGGGGGGACATGCTTACGAGAAGGCTCTACAAATGATAGGTCTGAGGAGTGTTTGTGGGGGGGGACATGCTTACGAGAAGGCTCTACAAATGATAGGTCTGAGGAGTGTTTGTGTGTGGGGGGGGGACATGCTTTACGAGAAGGCTCTACAAATGATAGGTCTGAGGAGTGTTTGTGGGGGGGGGGGGGGGACATGCTTACGAGAAGGCTCTACAAATGATAGGTCTGAGGAGTGTTTGTGTGTGTGTGGGGGGGACATGCTTTACGAGAAGGCTCTACAAATGATAGGTCTGAGGAGTGTTTGTGGGGGGGGGGGGACATGCTTACGAGAAGGCTCTACAAATGATAGGTCTGAGGAGTGTTTGTGGGGTGGGGGGACATGCTTACGAGAAGGCTCTACAAATGATAGGTCTGAGGAGTGTTTGTGGGGGGGGGACATGCTTACGAGAAGGCTCTACAAATGATAGGTCTGAGGAGTGTTTGTGTGTGGGGGGGGACATGCTTTACGAGAAGGCTCTACAAATGATAGGTCTGAGGAGTGTTTGTGGGGGGGTGGACATGCTTACGAGAAGGCTCTACAAATGATAGGTCTGAGGAGTGTTTAGGGGGGGGGGGGACATGCTTACGAGAAGGCTCTACAAATGATAGGTCTGAGGAGTGTTTGTGGGGGGGGACATGCTTACGAGAAGGCTCTACAAATGATAGGTCTGAGGAGTGTTTGTGTGTGGGGGGGGACATGCTTTACGAGAAGGCTCTACAAATGATAGGTCTGAGGAGTGTTTGTGGGGGGGGGGGACATGCTTACGAGAAGGCTCTACAAATGATAGGTCTGAGGAGTGTTTAGGGGGGGGGGGGACATGCTTACGAGAAGGCTCTACAAATGATAGGTCTGAGGAGTGTTTGTGGGGGGGGGGGGGGACATGCTTACGAGAAGACTCTACAAATGATAGGTCTGAGGAGTGTTTGTGGGGGGGGGGACATGCTTACGAGAAGGCTCTACAAATGATAGGTCTGAGGAGTGTTTGTGGGGGGGGGGACATGCTTACGAGAAGACTCTACAAATGATAGGTCTGAGGAGTGTTTGTGGGGGGGGGGGACATGCTTACGAGAAGACTCTACAAATGATATGTCTAAAGGAGTGTTTGTGGGGGGGGGGGGCGTTCGATTTAACGAGGGAAAAAAATCTTTTAGCATTTTATGACTAGAATAGAAATTGTGTTGGGGCCTCATGGCTATCTGCTCATTTATAATGAATATGAAGGATAGTTTGAGAATAACAAATAATGATGTAGAATACAAAACTAGTCCCCCCCCCGGGGGTCCCTTTTTTAAAATGATACCAGAAATAAGCTATGTCAAACTTTAACTCAGAGAATGCATTTCATTTTCAGCATAACGCAATTCTAGACCGTCTTTTTTTTGGCGGCCCCCGAAAGGGGAAAAGACTCTATTACTTTTGTGCGAAATGTCTGTCCGTCTGTCTCTTTTTTTTGATCTCATAAACTAGAAAAGATATTGAAAATCCGACATCACAATATTTTAGACCATTCGTAGTTCTAATGCAACGGTTACTTTTTTTTTCTGAAAGCGAAAAATCTAATTTTTAAAAAATCAGTTATGCAAGCAGTTTTTTAAAGAGAAAAAGCTCATTAGTATGCATTATAAGTTAGACCTAATTTAAAACAAATATTAATCTAGTAAAAAACATCTATATATATATATATATATATAAATATCAAGGACTCTGTCCGGTATTAGAGAGATTAAACATTTTCCAAAACAATTAGATCAATTATAAGACATTCGTTAGGCCAGGGGAGGTGCGGTGTCTGAGCGGTAAAGCGCTTGACTTCCAAACTGGAAATCCCGGTCTCGAATCCTGGTGAAGAATGTGATTTTTAACTATGGAATCTTCGGGCTAGCTCAGCTCTAATGGGTACCTGACATTAGTTGGGGAAAATTAAAGTCGGTTGGTCGTTGTGCTGGCTACATGACACCCTCGTTAACCGTAAGCCACAAAAACAGATAAACTTTACATCATCTGCCCTATAGACCACAAGGTCTGAAAGGGGAACTAGTAAGGCCAGGTTTACATCTAACTTTACATTCACTTTCACCTATCCTTTGATCTGCGGGAAAGTTGGGGCACTACACAAGATCTGTTAACCTTCTTTCTCCATTCTTATCTCTCATTTGTCTTGGATATAATTTCATTCGGATGTTCTTTCTGAAAATATTGAAGCCTGCCTGGGTGGACCACTTCGGGGGCCGATTTTGAGTTTGTGTTTCCACACAAACTGTCTTTTGTAACCTTGTTTTCTTTTTGTTTGCTGTCGATGTTGTACATGCGTCTCTCATCTAATGTACTGCTGTGGACAAGAGCTGGCCAGAGTATTTGAGTGTTGACTCCACACGTTGGTGAGACTATGTTTAATTGGACGGCCAACCAAAGTGTGCCACAGTCACATTGCCAGTAAGTGTTGTTGAGATTGACTTTTGTTGATGTAGTGGTCAACAAAGTCCTGGGCAGAGACACAAGTCTAGTGTTGCTAAGGTCAAGATTGGACTATTGAAGGCCATCAATTGTGGTGAGTCCGATCTTGGCTATAGGATTGCCGCTGAAATTTATATGAGATATTTGAACATTTTGAAACAAGTCTCTTGGAATCTGACTGATTTGATTGTGCCTAAGATCTAAAGTTTCTATTGTGAAATCTTTGATGTCAGAGTTAGAAAGACTTGAAATTTGGTTGTGGGCCAGTGAAAGTTGTGTTGGCTGTTTGTTGGATCGCTTCATGGCTGCTGTTGGAAATGATGTCAGTTGATTAGAGGATAGATCTAAATCATCCAAAGAAGTTCCAACGAAATGCTGTAGCATCTCTGACTGAAGTTATAACACATCTAAATGAATGAAGTTGTAACATCTGAATGGAGCTTCAGCATATCTGACTGAAGTTGTAACACATCCAAATGGATGAAGTTGTAACATCTGAATGGGGCTTCAGCATATCTGACTGAAGTTATAACACATCTAAATGAATGAAGTTGTAACATCTGAATGGAGCTTCAGCATATCTGACTGAAGTTGTAACACATCCAAATGGATGAAGTTGTAACATCTGAATGGAGCTTCAGCATATCTGTCTAAAGTTGTAACACATCTAAATGAATAAAGCTGTAACACAACACCAACATTTAATCCTCAATGTACGGGATGTCCACCATATTGAACACGTGGCTAAACCGTCCAACAACGTGAAGAGTGTAGGAAGTGAAAAGGAAACGTCTTTGGGCGCCATCTTTTACTTTACAGTCACTCGGCTTTGTTCTGCGTTTAAAATAGTGCCTTGGTTTGCGCCTCGATCTGCTCGTTGTAGTTGTCACTAAAAGCGGAGTTTTACATTTCAAAGCAGCATTGCAGCTGTGAACATTTTTGCAAGAACGAACATTGGCCTCTGGTAAATCTGCACATTGACTATTGATGCCTTCAGGCAATGTTTCGGTATCCCCTGTTGGAGAAAGTTGCTTTGAGTCTGGAACGTCCAGTTTGCCTTGTGAAGATTGAGAAGTTGATGCTTCATTCCGTGTTGGACAAAGTTGCTTTGAGTCTGGAACGTCCAGTTTGCCTTGAGAAGATTGAGAAGTTGATGCTTCATTCCGTGTTGGACAAAGTTGCTTTGAGTCTGGAACGTCCAGTTTGCCTTGAGAAGATTGAGGAGTTGATGCTTCATTCCGTGTTGGACAAAGTTGCTTTGAGTCTGGAATGTCCAGTTTGCCTTGAGAAGATTGAGAAGTTGATGCTTCATTCCGTGTTGGACAAAGTTGCTTTGAGTCTGGAACGTCCAGTTTGCCTTGAGAAGATTGAGGAGTTGATGCTTCATTCCGTGTTGGACAAAGTTGCTTTGAGTCTGGAATGTCCAGTTTGCCTTGAGAAGATTGAGAAGTTGATGCTTCATTCCGTGTTGGACAAAGTTGCTTTGAGTCTGGAACGTCCAGTTTGCCTTGAGAAGATTGAGAAGTTGATGCTTCATCCTTTGTTGGACAAAGTTGCTTTGAGACGCTGTTTAATGTTCGCAAATATTTCATACGCGGATCTTTCTTAACTCTAAGTGTTACATCTTTGATATTGCTATAATAGTGATGAGATGTTTTTCTGAAAGCGTTGGATAGAAGAATTTTTCTTTTTTTGAGGTGACGCTTCAGCTTGAGATCATTAACATAAATGCAGCCCCGTTCAGTGGCGTTGCTCTGATTTATCGGGGAATCATTAGAAGCATTACATATGCCATTAACAGGACACTGGATTTCTGAGAAAGCTCCTATGTGAAAGTTGGGCATATTGATATAATGAAGGTGTCGAGAAGGTTCCAGAAGAGGGAGCTGGTTGGACGCAGTACTAGTACTTGTAGTTGGCATTGTTACCAAGGATACATTAGTGTAATCAGCTCCGTCAATGTCTTCATACGTGTCATCGATGTCATCCTTGTCAGTAGGAACTCTCCAACAGAGGCGCTTAATTATATAACAAAACCAGGCCAGGAGTAGCAGTAGAAACAAAGCCAGGAAGATCCAGGTCGAGGGAGGCTGCTGATCATTGGGCGGACACAATGACGTTGTGGGAAAATCCATCTCTCCATCAGGTCATTGATAAAATAAGGATATCTGGCAGCGTGAACTCAACTTTTAACTTAAATCAATCCTTTTCCTTCAAAGTACTTCCCAGTACATAGACCTGCAAATGAAAATTGATAAGTATTAGTATTTAGAGCCTAGCGCACAAGCTTAAAACCGGCCCTTGAGTGTGAGTGGGTATGGGGGGAGGGGGGGGGGGAACCTTAAAAGCAAAACAACATTTTAGAGGCATTTATAAACAGTTTCATATCTTGGCGCGCTAACATATCTAGTATTCTTGATGGGCTCACATCAAATGTACGGTTATGGTGGGTAGAGCCAAGTTATTCTTAGCCGCCCTCTAGCGCCAACTCTGAGATTTTATATATGTATAAAGAGGGATTGCTTTGTATCCATAACAAACGGATTGATTAATTAAAAATTGATTCTCGGTCTATACGAAACAAACAAGGGAGATTATTTAGTATCAATAATAAAAGATGTGAATTAAAGTCAAACTGTGGTTCTCTCCCTTGCTTCATTTTTAATTGTGTTAAAAAATCTCAAAGTGATTTGTTGTTGTTATTATTATTATTATTATTATTATGTTTATTATTATTATTATTATTATGTGAAAAACGAACTTATATTCATTCTCGGGCACTGCCAGGACAGAGCGTCGTTAAAAAAAAACAAAATCCATGTCGTTCCTTCATCAGTGTGCACTGTGTAATTTTATAGTAATTCGGCAGCTCTGCAGCTGTACCGCCCTTTGACAGGCAACAAGAATCTTCATAGGGATGTTAAGGGCCTTGGAGGTGTGAGGTCAGTTGTCATTATCCCCTCGGTTGATATAACAAGGTTTTTTTTTTAGACAACTTCCATAATTGCTTAATCTCTGAATATTCATTTTTCAGTTTTCCTTATATTACGGTCATAGTGGTACGGCGATGTAGATGATGGTGGCTAAGGGTCGTAGTTTGGGTAGCACTGTAAGTATAAAAAAAGTAAAGTTCTTTTTTCAGACCATGTGGTCTATAGGGCAGATGACGTAAAGGTCATGTTTCTGTGGCCAATGGTTCACGAGAGTGTCATGTGGCCAGCACAATGACTAACCACCTTTACTTTTCCCCAACTAATGTCAGGAACCCATCAGAGCTGGGTGGACTCAGAGAAGCTCTTAAGATCCGATCTTAAAAATCCCAGTCTTGACCAGGATTCGAACCAGGGACCATCCGGTTCGGAAGCCAAGCGCTTTACCACTTTACCGCGTCTTCTGGGCATAGCAGTAATACATGGACTTTGAATGAATGTGTGTGTGTGCTCTCAAAAACATTTTGTGTGTGAGTTTGTGTGTGCGGGCCTGGAAATGCGTTTTACTTGACAAACTAGCTCTGATTTACAAAGATGTGGAGGTTGAATCATTTAATTGCTTTTTGTTTACTCTCATTTTTACAAAGCTTATATCAACTCTGTCTGTCTGTCTGTCTGTCTGGTGAAAAGTTTAAACATTTTTTTCTCCCATTTCCCATTCTCGGATCAAGTTAAAACTTTGCACAATTATTCATTGAGCCTGACAAGAATCAATATAACAAATAAACAATTAGTTGATTAATTAACAATGATTAATTATTGTGTTTGATAGGGAAATAAGGGGAATAAATGCTGCTTAATGAGGTGTGGCTGAATATATGGATTTAATCCCTTCATTTCGCTCGGAAACGATTTTTTAAAATCCCATATCGCATTCTCAGATCAAGTTGAAATTTTGCATAATTATTCATTGTCGATGACAATATACGAATCAATCCGAAAATTAAAAAAATATTTAATCATTTAATACTAATTAATTAATACTGTTTTATTTAGCAGAAAGGTAGCTAAACCCTGTATTTTTTCAAATAAATGGCAGCAGTTAGCGTTTGTTTACCTAAAATAAGCTTTGTTTTTTAAAAGTATTCTTTTTGTTTTCTATTGCTTGTTGTAGCAATGTCAACTGCTACCCAATACGTCGGCTACACCCGACGATTTGATCAAAGGTAAACTAGAAAGTCATGCTTTTGTTATTCTGCACCTCCTACCAGTAGCTTACACTTTCTTATTTGGGTGGAAGTTGGTCCTAAGTTGTAAGCATGCGCACTGCGGTGTGAATGGAAAGTAGTGCGGAAGAGTGCTGAACAAAAAAAAATGTTGTTTTTTTTAAAATTGTTTGACTTGTTTTGGATGTTCGTTTAGAATTAAAGATTATTACATCCTAGCCCAAACCTCTTTCAGGATGTTGTGCTTGGCGGTGGGCTGCGTTCGAACTTGACACTATCGAGACTACAGACCATAGGACCAGGCAGACAGAAAAAAGACAGAAGAGGAAGTCGACAGATTATGGGGATCTTTTTATTTATAGAAATTATGGAGATATTTGAAAATTAAAAAAAAAAGTTCTAGACAGCATCTGTCGTGGGTTCGATCCTCATACTGTCATTTTTTTCTCTGATTTTTTTTTGACAAATAAAATATTTTTTTGACAACATTGAATGAACCCTGCCAAAATACAGAAAGTATATTGTCTCTCCGTGGTTTAAGAACTAACACAAATCTCTAGCATCAATGTCACGAGTGAATGAATATTTATCATATTGAATTCTGTATTTTCCTTTAATTACCTGGTCATTGTTGCTAGGAATGGCTATAACAAAAAACAACCTCTCTTTTAACTCTTTTTCTCCTGATCGACGATACCATCGTTGATTTTGATCTCATTAAATTTAATTAATGTTTAATTTTTTTAACTTGACTTTGAATTATATAAAAAGAGCATACATTTCTCTTTAATTCTAAACCAAATACAACATTTTCTGATAACAAACAACAAAGCTATTGAAGTCCAATCATAACAGGGGGAGTGAAATAGTAATGAGTCAAATGAAGAATTCCTTCAAAACGTGGAAAAATAATTACGGAGAGAAAGAGTTAAATCCAACAGGTAACCAAACACATTTTTATATTCAGTTTCTTCCTCTTTATTAGTCAATCAGCCTGTATACAATGGCTCAGAACATATGACTTTGACATATACACAAGGTAATGATGACTGAGGAACATTTCTTTGCGTTGATTAGCCCAGTTTTAGGTATACATTGTTGGGCATAAAAACATTTATGTAATGATCTGCCGCCTGGTAAAAGCACCAACAAAAACATTAAGCATTATGTTTCTCGAAAATTTGTGGGTCTTCCATAGAAACTAAAGACAGTTCCTTTCAAAAAGAATCCCAAATGTCAAGGACTTCGTTCGTTTGGCATGTAAGACAGACATGTAGGTTACACGTGTCTACAACAGAAGACAATAGACAAGTTTGAACAATGTCTGAACAATGTCTGAACAATGTTAACCTTAATCGTCGTGAAAACGAGGAGCTTAAGGTTTTGTTTATTTTTTTTTTCGGCAATGTACCCTACTGGTTAAAAAAAAAAGATTCCTGTGGAAAAAAAACCTTTTATTTTCGACATTGAGTTGTGAAGCCGAGTAAAGTCAACAGTCAACATAATTTGAATTGTATTATTAGTTGACTTCACTATTTCCTACTGTTAGTTGACTACTTCAGGCAATACAGTCCATGTAACAAAAGTACAAAGTAATTCATAATATTCTTGCTCCAGATAGTGCTCTCATTATTTGAAAATCTCTTTTGTTCGTTTCTTCTGATTGCAAAAACTTCAACAAAATAGAAACGAAACTAAAATGTTCCAATTATTTGATTTTCTAAATATTTAATGCGATGAAGAGCTGATTTAAAACAAAAAAATCTTGTATTAATCAAAGACCAAAAATATCACTTTTTTCTACTGGATAACAAATTTTTTTTGCATTCATTTAATTTTTACGCGTGTCTTAAACATAGACTGTGTGTCTATTACATCGAAGTCTGTGTGACTACGTCAAGATCTACGTGACTATGTTTAAGTCTGTATGACATGCCCAGAGCCTTTGTGCATGTCATTTCCTACTTTGCCGGTTGGCTAACATAAAAAAAAAAAAGAGTGGACATTTTAATGCTAAAAATTGTAGTTGCAGTCGATCATGTAAATAAACTGAAATATACAACATACCTTTGTTTTCATGAAAGAAAAATAGTCTTTATGTAGCATGATAACCCAGTGGCATAGCTAAATGTCACATTTCACGTTTATCTGGTGTAGAAATGTAGACTTGGGTACGTCACAAAGCTGTGCTGACCCCGTGGTGTTTTTATTTTTTCCAAAGAGTAGCTCTTTACTTTAAAAAAAAATAATTTTTTTTTCTAGAAAGTGTAGCGAAAAATGATTGATCAGAGTGGAATTTCCATACGATAACAGCAGACGTTACGAACGATAACTCTTTTGCCTATTCTTTACTGTATTGAATTTACTGTATTGAAATATGATTTGTGCGTTGCGTGGGTACTTAAAGGCACAATAGGCCACAATAAATGTTGGTTTTCCTGGCTAGAATACTTGTTGGCCTAGTTTGCCAGAAGGCTAATTGATTTAGACGCCCCATTACGTGTTGGCTTGACTAGGAATAAAATAAAGTAACTCAAAATGTCCACATGTAGTGGAGTTTAATTAGATTGTAGTTTGACTGGGGTTAGCAAGTTGTTATCCTGTGCAACACACTTGACACTTTTACTTAGGTGTCTCACAGGAGACGATGATTCCATCTTATCCATTGCCGCTTTTGGACGTTGTCACGTGTCACGTTGAGGCTAGGAGAGAGTAGCTAAGGCTGTTTCCTAGTTGCTTACATTACTTACATCATGTTTGTTCTTACATCATGTTTGTTCTTTTATCAAATCTGTTCTTACATCATGTTTGTTTGTTGTTACATCATGTCTGTTCTTACATCATGTTTGTTCTTACATCATGTCTGTTCTTTCATCATGTCTGTTCTTACACCATATCTGTTCTTACATCATGTCTGCTCTTACACCATGTTAGTTCCTACATCATGTTTGTTATTAAATCAAATCTGTTCTTACATCATGTTTGTTCTTACATCATGTTTGTTTGTTCTTACATCATGTCTGTTCTTACATCATGTTTGTTCTTACATCATGTCTGTTCTTACATCATGTCTGCTCTTACACCATGTTGGTTCCTACATCATGTTTGTTATTAAATCATGTCAGTTCTTACATCATGTCTGTTCTTACATCATGTTTGTTCTTACATCTTGTTTGTTCTTACATCTTGTTTGTTATTAAATCATATTTGTTCTTGCATCAATGTTTGTTCTTACATCATGTCTGTTGTTACATCATGTTAGTTCTTACATTATGTCTGTTGTTACATCACTTTTGTTCTCACAATATGTCCGTTCATACATCATGTTGTTATTAAACCATGCCATGCCTATTCTTAAATGATGTCTGTTCTTGCATCATGTCTGTTCAATCGTATCTGCTCTTACGAACTCTCGACCTAATTACCAATCCAGATGTTATCAGATCATTGCCTAATCGCATATCGTTATTAGACCAGAATTGGACTTCAAGAGGCGTTGCGCTTAATATTGTTGCGTGATAAGAACATAGGCGCCCCATGATCTACAATAAAGTCCCAAAACATACGCCTGTTGGAGTTTTTTCCAAGGACGATAAATATAAATATACTCGCTATTTCGGTGTATCTGGTGTACAGAAAACAATCCGTTAGAGTTGATAAGCTATAAAATTGAGAAAATATACATTTCTAGGCTCAAAGCTCTTCTTGAAGGACAACCCCCCCCTTTTTTTTTAGAAATTATTTCGTTTACAGCAGCGATCTATTAATATACAGTTGTTGACAATTTTTACAATATTGTTACGAATCTCACTATCCAGGCTCTCTGCAAACTGCACCATACACCACCAACTTAAAGAACTTGACAACTCAGGGCTCCAAAGTAACGTAAAACTTTAATAGTTGAATAGATCTGAGCCAAAACTGTACAATTGGCAGCACGTAACACAAGACTGTACAAATATCTCTCCGATAACACCGTACCGCCGTATCAACTCTTGCACTGGCCTCTCCGTCTCTTTCCGGGCTTGCACTGAGTTCAACAGTTCAGGACTGACTTCACACACTAGGCTCGTTGTGTCGGACTCGATCACAGACCAAGATCAAGGCGCCAGTCGTCTCAACTGTACTTGACAGTACTCCGCACTGAACCGTCGTAATGCTCCGTACAGAACCACACCGTTGAACTGTGCTGTAGTCGACCGTGTTCTGAGCCCTGTCGTAGACCTTCTGTCGTGAACTACCTGTCATGAACCACACTGACTGCGACACCTCCGCTCTTTTTATAGGGTCGCCACTGGCCTTCTAGAACCGGACAGAACGCCGCTCGACGTTTCTGGGTGGTCAGATGACTACAACTCTCGTGACGCTTCTGAGCTCTGTTCACGACGTCGATCCTTCCCGAAACGTCATGTTGACACTCGTCTCGGCCGACCGTCGTAACTCGTCACGGTTGACCGCTCGTCTAGCGCTGGCCTGGGGCGATTTGCGTCGGCTGACTACACACATACCACTACCCCCATCTGTGCCACCACCAGGTTTATAACAATATATATATATATATATATATACATGTATATATAAATATTAAAACTCTACTTACTACTACAAACGCATATCACGGATTCACAATGACAGCACTTTTGAGGATTTAGCTACGCAGGTTATTGTTAGATTGTTATATTGAGTCTGCATTTAAGGAAGCTTATAAATAACACTTATGATCAATTCAAGTTTCTATTCTGTTGTTTTTTTTTCCACAGAGGAATAAATCTTTAAAAAAAAATTAGTTTCATTTTTTAAATGGGAAATAGTTTTGGGGAAAATCTAAAAGGTGGATGACTCAGGACAGTTTCCGGTAGTGTTTTTGTTTCAGTATCACGATTATCGTTCCTGGTTTTACTTAACTTATAATTAGTGTGCTACAATTTAATAAAAAATGTTGCCAATAAAATTCACGAAGACTTGTCTGACATGCTTTTAATTAATTTGAAGTACATTCAATTAATTGGTTATATATGCTCTGATAAAAAGGTCAAGGTTCAATGCAACACATTCGCCCTTAACAAACAAGTTCACTTATATAGTAAAAAAAAAAAAAGTAAAGTTCCCCTTTCAGACCTTGTGGTCTATAGGGCAGATGATGTAAAGGTTATCTGTTTCTGTGGCCTACGGTTAACGACGGTGTCATGTAGCCAGCACAACGACCAACCGCCTTTACTTTTCTTTACCTAATGTCAGATACCCATTAGAGCTGGGTGGACTCAGAGGCGCCCGAAGATCCCGAAATTAAAAATCCCAGTCTTCACCAGGATTCGAACCCCGGTTAGGAAGCCAAGCGCTTTACCGTTCAGCCACCGTAATTAGATCTATTTCATGCTCAGCGAATAGTATTTAACTTTAAAAATCACCTTCTTTATAAATCAATAAGATTATGCAAACATACCATAGACCTTAGTGGGTTGTGTGGCTGAGAGGCCAAAACCGCTCGGCCACCTAACAAGGCGGCTTATGTTCGAATACCGACTCCAGCAAAGTTGTGTTTACTGAGAGCCTTAAGGCAGCATGGAAAACCAGATGCCCACTCCTAACAAGGTCCACAAATGAGATTGGACCATAGCGCTCTGAGTATGCTATACGCATGAACGTAGCGCTATATAAAAGCCCTAATTTTAATTTATTTAGTTGTGTCTACTGAGCACCTAAGCGCAACACGAAAACCTTCCCCAGATCCCCCCTCTACCTCCCCCAGACTGGTCTATAATTAAAGCATGCTATAATCATGAAAGATTCGATATATAAAAGCAGTTAATGAAAAATACATTATTTAGTCCACATATTAAAACATTAACAATAAATAATGTGTAAAAAAAAAGTCGCGGGCGGGAAGGCGAAAGGTGAGGTAGTGATTCGCATTGCAGATTCGTTCATGCGTGACAGCAGACGACTATATATATGACCTAATTAGTTTCACTTTTGGTACAGATTTGTAACTTTTGTTTTTACTTTCTCCTCGTTTATTCCTAAATTGATATCAAACACATAAAGTAGAACATGATTACAAAGAAAGTTTGTGTGAAGACACAAAACTCAAAATCGGCCCCAGAAGTGGTCCGTTCAGGCAGGTAAAAAGGCAGGTTTCAATATTTTCAGTAAGTAATATCAGAAAGTATGAACTAAAAACTATCAACAACTACAACCCTATCTCCGTCGATACAAAAAGAGGAGATCTATGCGTGTCGAAATTGTTGCCAATAGTAGGCCAATACTATTGTAGTGTTTGTTCGATTAGCGACATGATGCCACAGGATACGGAGATTTAGAAATGTTATTATTATTACATTAATAAAATATTCATATGTATTCAATGAACTGATAGTTATCTTATCTTATAAAACAGACGTTAATTAAAAAAATGAAGATGATTACGTCCTATGTCCAAATTATGAAGATAAAGTTAAATCCTAGGTTTTACTTGCAAATACCGCATCACGAATGAAGAGTTTAGAAACAGGATGAATACAGCTATTGGACCCCAGATTGACCTGTTTACCACTGTAAAAACGTTAACTTAAACTCTATGGTCACATCATAAGATCCTTGGGGAACGAAAATACATTCCTTTAGGGAACTGTACCAGGAGGAAGAAGAAGAGGAAGACAGAGATGGGAAGACAACACCAAGGAATGGACAGGCTTGTAAGTCAAATTCTATCTAAAGGAAAATGACAGAGAGGAATGGAGAAAGATGGTTGAAAGATCTTGTGTGGCGTCCCAAAAGTCCAACAGTCTAAAGGATAGGTGAAGGTGAAGTTACATGTAAACCTGGCCTAACTGATGTTACTGAATGATTATCTCATTGCTATAATTGTTTTTGTAAAGCGCTAATCACTTATTCATAGCCTCCGGGAAGAGACTTATCTCTAGTCTCCCGTGTTTTTTTACTATTGATAGTGAATAGTTGTAAAAATGGTGTGTGTGTTTGTTTTTTTACTGCTTGTAAATATGATTTTAAAAATAAACATTTCGCTTTCAGAAAAAAGAACAGACGTAGCTGTTGTATCAGAACTTTGAAAGGTCTAAAATATCAAGATGTCGGACTTTCAATATCTTTTCTAGTTTACGAGATCTAAACGGGACGGAAGGACGGACGAACAGACAGACCACACAAAACTAATAGCGGCTATTTCCCTTTCTGGGGCGCTAAAAAATATATCATAAGATTTAGTGACGGTGTTTCTCAGACTTTTGCGAGTAACATCCCGGACCAAAAAAAAGTTACGTTCGCGCCTACCTTTTGTTACGGAGTACGTGTGTGTTTGATACAAATTCAAATGTAACCATGAATAAAATTATGGCAAAGAATTTGTTTGTATTGGTTAAATAGGAGGTGGGGTAGCCGAGTGGTAAAATGCAAAGGCTTCCGAACCGGAGGGTCCAGGTTTCAAATCTTGGTGAAGACTGGAATGTTTAATTTCGCGCCTCTGAGCTTGCCCAGCTCTAATTGGGTACCTGACATTTAAAAGAAAAAAGGCCGTTGGTAGTTGTGGTGGCCACAACCGTGGGCCACAGAAACAGATGACATTTACATCATCTGCCCTATAGATCGCAAGGTCTGAAAGGGATACTGCTACTTTCATTGGCTGAATGGATTCTGATGTAACTACCAGGAAGTCCATCGATGTTCAAATTTGAAATGAAGGAGACGATTGCCAGAAAGACGTGTTGTGGGAAAGTGATTTGTAGTTTGGTTGACATTATTGAACATAGGACTTCACTTGTGTTCTGCGTACATCTACATTGAAGTTAAAATGTGTGCAAATGTTATGGATAAAAGTTATGCTCATTTTTACAATTCCCTCTTGCAAACTCTTCATGGGTTCAGGAATCAACAACAAACAACAACAACAAAAAAACAACGATATTTAGTTATTAGCGCGACTCTCTACCAACCTTGCTGAGACCTCCGGGAAAATTCAGATTTATAACTTTTTAACTATTTTTTTCTTTCCACCTATACATGAAGAGAGTGTAAGGAATTAGTGGGAATTTAATTTAATTTTTTTTTAAATTACAGCCAAAAAGACATTATAAAGAAACTCTTTCTGTAACGCAAACAAATAATTTATTCACATTATGCATAACATTCGTTTGGTAAAAATACGAAAACGGTACAGTGCTTCAATGAAACAAGAATATTATTAACTCTTTCTCTCCATAATTATTTTTTCCACGTTTCGGCGGAATTCTTCGATTGGCTCATTACTATTTCACTATTCCTGTTATGATTAAGCTTCAATAGCTTTATCGTTTTCAATCAGAAAATATTAATTTGGTATAGAATTAAAGGGGATGTAAACCAACTCTAAACATACACACCGTAACATATATATGTGTCAGCTCATAAGCCTGTACTAAGGTAGCCTGCACTAAGGTAGCCTGTACTAAGGTAGCCTGTACTAAGGTAGCATGCACTTAGGTAGCCTGCACCAAGGTAGCCTGCACTAAGGTAGCATGTACTAAGGTAGCCTATACTAAGGTAGCCTGTCCTAAGGTTGCCTGTACTAAGGTTGCCTGCACTAAGGTAGCCTGTCCTAAGGTAGACTACTAATTTTTTTGACTTGTGGTTTTGATTGTTTGTAAAATGTTTTACATGTTTCGGATGTTCCTTCAGAGTTGAAGATAATTACTTCCTAGTCCAAACCTCCCGCAGGACGACGGGGGATTGGAGCGGGCAGGGTTTGAACCCTGGACCATCGATAAATCTGAACGACAGTCCAGCGCGCAAACCGCACGACCAGGCAGCCATCCTTATACTTCGTGCGTGAGCTAAAAATTTGATTCGTTTTGTTATTCCATACTTCCTGTAACAATCAAGAAATGTGATATAACATTTGTTACACAATGGTGAGTACTATGATATCAAACTTAAGTTACAAGTTTTGAGTGGTCTTTTAAAATGAACACAGAACCATTTTTTATATTCTCCAACTTCTTACTATGTTTTTACACAACTGTTTGTTTTTTTATAATTTGAATATAATTTTAATAATTTTATTTCGCAACATGGTTAATTAAATATACAAATGACAAGGTCGTAATATATATGTATGTGGCAATTCTGCAGGATTTCAAGGGGCAGCCATCTTTGTTATTGTTTAGACTGTAATCTTATATCTTGGGTTTTCTCTCAGATTTGGGTTTTTGTTTGTTTTAATTTTTGTAGCTAAAAAATATACTAGATCTAGCTATACCGGTATCATCTAGTCCTAATAAGTCTATTAATTAAACTCATAATCTAATAGACACCAAAACACTAACAGGTTAATGCTAGACTCCCAATGGGGGAGGTAACAGATCTCCCACAAGAAGCTCCTTCAATACCAAAAGGCGAAATTCTAAAAGCGATAATAGGCTTAGATTTACATTTAAAACAAGTGAATAGAAAAATGAGTATTAAAAAGTACAAACATTTGTTAAAAAACAATAAAGATAACAAACATATTATATAAATATATATATATATATATATATATATATATCAGAATACATAAACAATGTAATATCTAAAGATAACAACAAAAACCTATGGTCATACATTAAGTCTAAGAAAATGGAAACAACAGGCATAGCGCCATTAAAAGATGAACATAACATAATACATAATGATAATGAAACTAAAGCAAACATCCTAAACAAATACTTTGCATCAGCATTCTCAGCCCCAGGAGACAAAGACATATTTCTTAATTTGAACCAAGTAGACAACATAGAAGATTTAGTAGTACAAGAAAATGGAATTCAAAAACTATTAGCCAACACCAAACCAAATAAAGCGTCTGGACCTGATAGTATTCCAGCTAGATTACTCAAAGAACTAAGCAATGAGCTAGCCCCAGTGTTCAAAATACTCTTTCAGGCATCGCTTAACCAGGGCAGAGTACCAAAGGACTGGAAAGAAGCTAATGTCACCCCCTTATTTAAAAAAGGAGAAAAATCTGATCCAGGAAACTACAGACCAGTATCACTTACCAGCATCACATGTAAAATACTAGAACACATAAAATGTAGCAACATCATAAACCACTTAGACAAACATAATGTCCTCACCCCATACCAACATGGCTTTAGGAAATATAGATCATGTGAAACACAACTAATAGGACTAATTGATGATTTTTCAAAAGGTTTAGATAATAGTGAACAAATAGATGCTATCTTACTAGATATTTCCAAAGCTTTTGACAAAGTTCACCACCATAGTTTGCTTAAAAAATTAAAATATTTCGGCATTAATGGTCTACTGCATCAGTGGATTAAAGATTTTCTGATAGGGAGAGAACAAACTGTAATAATAAATGGCTCTAAATCAACACCAATAACAGTAAACTCAGGTGTACCTCAAGGAACAGTCTTGGGTCCACTACTATTTTTAATTTACATAAATGATTTACCAAATTGCATTAGTTCAGGAACAAAAGTCAGATTATTTGCAGACGATTGCATAATATATAGAACAATAAAAACAAAACAAGACACAGATACTTTACAAAAAGAATTAGATGAATTACAGAAATGGGAATCAAATTGGAGCATGTCTTTCCACCCAGAAAAATGTCAGTTGTTAAGAGTAACAAAAAAAACTAAAACAAATTAATTCCACTTATCTTATTCATGGCAAACCAGTAACACTGACTAAAAACGCAAAATACCTAGGTGTTATAATAAATGAAAAACTGGCATGGAATCCACATATTGATGAAATTATAAAAAAAAATCCAACAAAGCATTAGAGTTTATTAAAAGAAATTTCTATAAATCAAATAAAAACATAAAACAAATATGTTATTTAACCTTGATTAGGCCAATAATAGAATATGCATCCACCGTGTGGGACCCCTCAACTCAAGAAAACCTTAAGAAACTGGAACAAACACAAATAGAGAAGTGAGATTCATAACAAACGAATATTCACATTTGACTAGGCTAACACCATTAGTAAAATCACTAAATTTAGAAAGCCTTCTGGACAGAAGACTCAAAAGTAAAGTAGCAATTATACATAAAACACTGAACCATAATCTTCAAATACAAAAACAAAATTTAATAAAATACTCTGAAAGACACAAAGATAAAGGCACATTCCTCATCCCATATGCTAGGACAAATTTGTACAAATACTCCTTCTTCCCTAGTGCTATTAGAGCATGGAATGGGTTGCCTGAGCTAGCCAGGAAAACCAGTAGACTTGGCAGAATTTAAGTCATTGGTTAATATCCATGACTAAATGCATGACGCGTAGGACGTAATCATCTTCTTTTTTGAAGTAACGTCTGTATTAAATAAGAAGATCTATATAGATCTAAATTTATAGATCTAGAATTCTCTAGATCTACATTTATAGATCTAGAATCTAGATCTACATTTAAGATCCATACATTAAGTCTGGGTCATTTCAAAAGACATATATAAAGAACGATAAAAATACTTATATAGTGGTAAAAAAAAATCAGAATAATTCAGAATTGATATAGACAATATTTAACAATTAAAAAGAAGACAGAACAATAAGAAACGTATTGTATAGACACCAAGTCAAAATTAAAAGAAAAAATAGCATTGCTTTGAAAACACACAAGTAATTTTTATTCTTGGTATTATTAAAGACACTATCTTGGTATTTCTTTGGAACATAAACAATAAGAAAATAGTAACAAAGATGGCTGCCCCTTGAATTCCTGCAGAATTACAATATATATATATATATATATATATATATATATATATATATATTTCGCAACATGGTTAATTAAATGTAAGAATGACAAGGTATTTATATATATTTATATATAGGCGCATGTAGCATTGATTAGTTCCGATACCATTTTAAACAAATGAATCAATAGCAGTTATGAGAGGGACTCTTGGTAAATGTCTGATGTGTACCGACGTGTACACTTATGGAGAGTTACTACGTCACGAGTATCATAATCCTGTTGTAAGGTTAATAAGGGATTAAGGTACTATCAAAGACGAAACCAATCAATGGTGGGAATTTATTACAGTGGGAGCATAATGTGCCCATTGTATTCTCTTTGGTAAACAAATTATTTATAGGCAATGTTTATGTTTTAATAGCTGCTTTTAAGCTTTTAGATTTTTTCAATTAAAAATACTTCAAATAATAATTAATTCAAGAAATTTTACAATTGTATTATGCATTTTTAATATCCATATTTAATAAACTTACTGAATAAAAATATTAAATCTAATTATTCTTATTGTGTATAATAGTTTCATGCATCACTTGAAAGTTGTTGCCCTTTCATGACAAACCTAGAAAACCGCTAAATGGCATCTGTGAGATCTAACTGTAGTCTGCCCAGAAATACCGCACCAACTAGACCGACAGTGCAAATTATGATTTATTAAAACTAATCATGGTTATGATTCATAGATATGAATTTGTATAACATACAGCGGCAACTCCCTAGTTCAAACATAGAGGTCTACATATTGCTTACCTCCAATTTACCCCCCATCCTCTTAAATAGCTTATGAAATAGGGGTCACTTTGATTAGCGTTTTGGTGCCACGGGAGGCGGGATTCCGGACAGAGGGATTGGTGAAGAGCCGATGCCTCATTTTGGCCATGGATAAAAGCTTTTCCTTGGTTAAGAGGTCCTTTAATAGGGAACTAGACGTTCTCGGACCTTCAGAACATCTGTATCAGGTGCCACGGGATGAGCAAGAAAGACCTAACCTCCTTGACACTCTCTTTATATTATGCAATTAAACCAGGTCCCGTTCACAGCTTAAAGGTCGTTCCATCGACTCTTCGGAATAAGAGTTGAAGATGCCAAATATAAAAAAATAGGAATAGGTAATATATTATAGGAAATTAAATAAACGAAACAAATACAACTTAAAGGACAAAAAATCAACTGGACGGATTGAAACAGTTTCTTGCAACTACAGTAGGGGCTTTGTTTCGATTCGTAAAGCTCTTGGCTTCCTAAATGAAACGTCTCAAGTTCGAATCCCTTCGAAGAATGTAAAGATTAAGTTCAGGATTTATTTTAGGACGCCACTTAGTCAAACATACTCTAAAAGGAAACCTTATAACCTCGGGTCAGTAAGGGTGGTCGGTTGTTTAGCTGTCGTTTAGCGTAACCGTCTTCAATAGAAAAAGATGACCTCTACATCATCTGCCCCTATAGATCGCAAGGTCTGAAAGGGGTACCAACCTACAATTGTGACTACTTGCGTGAAGCTTAGCTTTAATACCAGTTGCGTTTCTAAAAATGTTTTACAAGTTCCTTCAGAGTTGAAGATAATTTACTTCCAAGCCAAAACCTCCCGCAGGACGACGGGGGGCTGGAAGCGGGCTGGGTATGAACCCGGGACAAACGAAACGACCGCAAACCTCATGATCAGGCAATACATTATACAACACACTTGTTTCATCAAGTTACTTTCATACACTGTGTTAAAAGTTCCCCTTTCAAACATTGTGGTGTATAGGGCAGATGATGCAAAGGCCATCTGTTACTGAGGTCCACGGTTAACGAGGGTGTCATGTGGCCAGCACAACGACCAACCACCTTTACTTTTCCCCAACTAATGTCAGGTACCCATTAGAGCTGGGTGGACTCAGAGGCACCCAAAGATCCCGGAATTAAAAATCCAGGTTTTCACCAGTATTCGAACCCAGGACCTCTTTGGCTACTGTATCTAAAACGTGTAGGTGTCCATCAAAGTCCTCCAGGGGTCTTAAAACGTGAACAAAGGAGCGGATCGGAATATTTTGGAGTACATCGTACACTGTACAGTACTACTCGATGACTAGGTTTGTGAGTTATGGCATTGTGGTATTTAATTTTAAAAAATCAATTCATATTTTGTATTCAAATGCATTGACACTTTTTTTTTAACGCTATTTTTTTTTAATGATAACACTATAAGAGATAATATTATCTAGTGCACGGTAGCATAAAGCCGAACGTCATGTAATCACAGACAAACTATTCCACATTTTAGCTTCTAGAACTCAGCGAAGAGATTTGACAGCAACCAATTGTTACTTTTCAGTATACTCTTTTCTACAAGTTACACTTAGATTGATATCCTAGTCTTCAGTATCTTTCAAAAAAGACATCGAAACCCCAGAAGTATCAGAGTCGAAATTAGTCTTTGTAACAAGGACCAGCTCCTGGCCTTTGGTAGGTCTTCTGCAAGGAAGCGGAGGCGGAGCTCTGCATTCGCATTCGTTCAGGTATTTGCTGTCGACCGCAGTCAACTGAGCCATCGAGGAAACCGCCCTTGGAATAAGATAGCCGTCCTCATCACTACGACAGCGCGCAGAAGTGGTGAGCCTATCGGTATCGTAAGGCTCCCGCTGTTCAAAGCCTGCTTCAAAGACATCGTCCTGCGTCCAACCAACAGATGATCCAGTTGATGGGTTGTATTCGATTCTTGCGGGAACATCTCTCGCCAGCAGGCATACTCGTGCATCGTCCACTCTGACTTCGGAGCGTCCACGAACATCGTCCACTCTGACTTCGGAGCGTCCACGAACATTGTTCACTCTGACTTCGGAGCGTCCACGAACATTGCCCACTCTAGCCACGGACATTTCACGGGAACACAATTCTCTAGCCTCCGGAAGTCCACGGTTATCGTCGAATCTGGTCTCCTCCAAATGTCCGCGTACCCTGGATCCTCGGGGAGGAAGGCGTGGAGGAGGAATGGGTGGAGCCCCTTTTTGATGGGGTCTTTCCCGGAGCTCCCTCTTGATTCTCCTGTAAACATCGAAGTAGTAGTACGTGTAAAGCACGGAGCCATTTCTGCAGACGTAGATGCACGTGCTGGAGACAAAAATAAAGCAGACGACAGACAATACGCTAGCAACGACGTAGTACAATGTCACCATGACGTCATACTTCGTGTACGCAGGTGTACAGGATTGGTTTAAATGCGCTCTTGGCAAAATCAAAATGGCCGAAGCATTACCGCATTCGGGATCTTGGACGAAATAACATAGACAGAATACTCGATTATCGGCGTATACTTTTTTGACAGAGAATGGGGAGGCGTATATCCCCCACTTTGTCCAATTCATAAAGTCGTTGTAGCATGTCACATTGACGTCGGCCCCCTTAACCTGGCAGGTTAGTGTATCGTCGTTTTTTGAAATCGTAATGTCATAACAATCGATCGTTGTATTGTTCGTTGTATTGCTTAACGTGAACACGGGCTTGCATGAATCAAGGTTATTAACAACGGAACGATTGAGAACACTTCTCAAGGATCTTCTAAGCAAGTGTCTCGTTTTGAGCTCGGCCACTCTATCCTGCCAAGACAAAACGTCACGGGGGTATCTTGTTCTTCCTTGCGCGGGCGATTCCTTAGATCTCCTGCAGACAGATTTCAATAAAGTGGATAATGACATCAAGGAAGATCTGCTGTGGGTCCAGAATGTCGTGGGGCTGGGGCTCCACAATGTACTAGCTTCATCTCCAGTTTTCTTAGGGTTGATCAGAACTGGATTGATTCCTTCCTGCGCAAAGCAATAAGACCCATGCCCCTTGCAACGAAGCTCCAAGCCGCTGACCCGCGACAAAAGGTCAGTACAACGAGGGACATTTGTCCTCTCTGCGACCTTGGCGGCACAGAGAGCAACTTTGCTCTTAACGCTGGTCTCCACTCTGTCCCAAAAGATGCAAGTTGTGCGAGTCGCCTCCTGGTTAAGTGGCAAACGCTTAAATGTCAAAACGCTCAGGAATGTTTCACCCTCAACGCTTAGTGTGGCCTGGACATCTTTATAGCCATCAAAGTAACACCATTGAGTTTTAATGTTACAAGAAATTTGCCCCGTTCGATCTTCACTTTGGTCAACTGTTTGTATGGTCCAGTTTAGGAAAGAAGAACTGTGAAATACAAAACAAGAAAACATTAAAAAATTAAACAAGGGGGACAAAGAGAGTTTATGTGAAAACACAAACTCAAAATCGTCCGCCGAAGTGGTCCACCCACGCAATTAAAAAGACAGGTCTAAGTATTTTCAGAAAGAATATCAGAATGAAATTCTATCAAAGGCAAATGACAGAGAAGAATGGAGAAAGAGGGTTGTGTGGTGCCCCAAAAGGTCCAGCTGACCAAGGCATAGGTAAAAGTAAAGGTGAAGTTAGATGTGTGTTAACCTGGCCTAACTGATGTCATAGAATAATTATCTAATTGATCTAAATGTTCTGTAAAGGTTCAATCTCTTATTCCAATCCTCAAGAAAAAAACAAGACATTTCCATAAAAAAAAATATTTAAAAAATGTTCTCTTTCTTTGGTTTAGTATTCAGTAATAGATCTAGACCAACAACAATCTCTGCGATTAATAATATTTTTAACCTATTTCCCAATTCCAGTCTTCACTGAGATTCGAACCCAGGACCTCAGGTTCAAAAGCCAAGCGCTTAACCACTCAACCACCGGGCCCAATCCTCTTCTTATATGCCAGACATATCATAAACTCTATTCAAAGTCAAAATCCATATATCAGTCTATAATGCTTCCATTGTAACGAAGTAGGACTCTGTTAAACATAAAAATGTTACATAAAATGGAAAAGTCCATCAAACTGTAGCTCTCATGCAACAGGATTTCCCAGTTCCGATATGACTGAACGATATTTTATGAGCATTACATAATAAATAATAATAGAAAAATAACATAATTTTATTCGATACACAAAGAATGGTAAATATAAATGTATAAATTGGATTTGTGCGTTTCACTATAAATTAAAATCAAGGGCCGTAAATCTACATTCAACGTTGCCAAGTAAATTAAAGTCAAAGTTGAGCTACAAATGGATACATTCCCTTAGGACGACAGGCGATAGTGGAGGGCAGGGTTCGAACCCTGGACCATCGGCAAGACAGTCCATAGCGCATACCACACCACCAGGCAATAGAAATCTTTTAAATTCAATGTTCTTGACATGGTTTAAAATCTAAAATATATTGCAAAAATCTTTATCACTAGTACATCTTGAACAATGTATTGTATATATTACTTATTTCTAAAATGAACAAACCTTCTAGAGTGAACTTTCCCTGCACAGACGACAGAGACAAGGCCGTCGTGGGAATCCAAGGGACACAACCGATCTCCGGAACCACATTTACAGCTAAAGAGGCCAAACACGAAAACCACTAAACACATCACGTGACTCCCCATGTTTACATCCTGTCAGTTCTATAACCTGTAACTCCCTTGCTTTATATAGATCTAGATTGCCTTATTCCGTCAGTAGAATACTAACTAAAACAAAAATCCTTTCTGCTTTTCTTTTATCTAGATTCATGTTGATTCACCATCATTCATACTCCATGGTATATGTCTACACTAGCCATTTCATGTATACAGCAGATCTGTTTTCGATGACTCTCAAACATTGTGGTGACCTGCAGTAAATGATCAGAGCGATATCTGAGAAAAAAATAAATAAAAAATATTTAAAGAAAAACTGTAATCAGGAACGACCAGATAATACAAAGATCTGCAAAACACTAAAACAGGCAAAGAAAAAAAAAACTTAAAAAAAAAAAACCAAAAAGTTTAAATTGAATAAATTGCTGCCATATCTTTCAATATTGCAAGGTCAATGTCTATTTCCCATTTTTTCTAAATAAAACAAAATTAAATGATTATACTAATTGGTCAATTTTCTAATTGATTCTTGTGTAGTCTGGGAAGCGTTGTCGAGAAGCTAAGTGCGCTCGAATTTAGCTTGGCATGTTTATCTATGAAGAGGGCTCGAGGTTCAACACCGGACTCGAGCAGAGTAGTGTTAACTGAGCGGCTTAAGGCAGCACGGAAAACCTTCTCCCAGATACCTCTCCCCCCACTGGTCCACAAATTTGAGCATCTTATAAGCATGAAAGTAGCGCTATATAAAAGCTGAAATAGAAATGCGCTACTTTTCAGCTCAGAGAATGCGAAGTGTGAGAAAAAACGTATAAATGGAACCACCCAAGACAGACAAACAGACAGACAGAGTGAGCTGTTATAAGCTTTGTAAAAAAAATAATTCATAAATAAACAAGTACAATAAAAAAAAAACAAACAAAGTTTTATAATTTTAATAAATCTAGATCTAGAATCTAGAGTATCAATAAATAAATGTTAAGCGCAACTTTCATGCTAATAGCATGCTCAGCGCGTTATGGTCAAATCACTTTGGTGGACCAGGTTTCCGTGCTGCCGTTTCAAACGCGATTTTAAAAAAATTCTCAATTCTGAATTCGAATTCTAGCTTCCGGATAGAATGCCTACTAGTTAGCCACTGAGCTATTCAAATACTTATAAAATTAGAAGGTGTTATTGTTATTTAAAAATTGTTAGCTAACGACTTAATTCACTACACAAGGCTTATTAGCTTAGTGCATTTTATATATAAAACAAAGTACATTAACTACGACTAATTGATTAACTAACTGTTTTTTTTAAAATATCTTCTCTTGTGTTCTTATCGACAATGAATAATTCTGCAAAGCTTCAACCTGATCCAAGAATGGGAAGTAGGAGAGATAGCTTGTACAAGATTCTGACCAGACAAACAGACGAAGGATTGATGCGATATACTAGTGGGAAAAAAAAAAGCTGGCTACTCTAAGAATCAGTAAGGCGGCGCTGCTTTCGCAAGTGACGTCAGAGGGCGAGACTCTCTCTAAAATAGATATCTAAATCCGCATTTAGAAATAGAAAATACTCTATCGCTATCAAGTCTAGAACCAGCTCTTTGTATTGTACCTCCTGTTATGTCTTTATTGTACCCGCGCCCCTCTTTTATCGGTAATGAACACCCCTCACACACCCACACTCCCTCACACACACGTAGTCCCACACGTCAAGTTTCATACAGGTCAAGAAGTTTGGTTTCCGTTTCATCATCAGAGGGTTCTCAAATTCATCTCTGGTTTTATCTTATCTTATTTTATCTTATCTTATCTTATCTTATATATTAACTTTGCCATCACCTGCTGGTATGGTAATACTTCACTGGCACAAAGACTTAGACTAAATAGACTAATTAAAAAAGCATCGTATATCACTCAAATACAGCTACCATCTCTTGAAGAGCTTTTTAATGAAAGGTGCATTTCCAAAATACTCACGATTCTTAAAGACAACCTGCACCCATTAAACCTCTGTTACATAAGATCTGAACGACGTGGTCGCCTCCTTTCCATTAGGACTAAAACAGAAAGATTTTTAAAAAACTCCTTTATCCCACTTTCGGTCAGAGTGTTACAAGATCATCTGTCGTCATCGAGAAGTACATAGAAGTGTAATTCATAAAGCGCTGGTTGTGAATGTGTATGTGTTTCGTGTGTGAATGTTGTTCGAGTTTTTCAACTATACTGTTATTGTTACAGTAGTTACGCTGATGTTGTCAATTGTAGTCAAACTGAATTTGCATTTGATTGAATCAATAAAATTATCGTATCTTATCCTATCTTATATTACGGACATTTCTCCAAATAAGAAGATAATTGCGTCCTACACATTTCATAAGTCTATCTAGTCATGCATGCTCCTTGAAGGATAACTTTTGATAGTGAGTTACGTCTTACAATAAGACCAAGCCAGCTCAACTTTGCCTGGTAGTGCGGTTTGCGCGCTGGACTGTCGTTCAGATTTATCGATGGTCCCAGGTTCAAACCCTGCCCGCTCCCATCCCCCGTCGTCCTGCGGGAGGTTTGGACTAGGAAGTAATTATCTTCAACTCTGAAGGAAACATCCGAAACATTTTACAACATTTGTACAACTTTCGTCTCTTTACAGTATTGAGAAGTTGCAGCGAGAATGTTCACGTGTAACAGTACTAAGTCGTTTGTCTTCTTTTCGTCGAATTTGATACCCAGCATTTTACGGTAGCATTTGCTCTCCAAGGCCTGAATTCTACTTTCTGCCTCGGCGTTCAGTGTCCAACTTTCACAGCCATATGGGAGCACAGAGACCACTAGCGAATATTAATTTTACTTGAAAGCTGATGTTGCTCTTCCAAATTTCCCATTGTTTGCACGTGGCAGCGGATGCCAAGCTCAAGCAGGTTCTTATCTCTTTGATTGATCCTCCATCTTTTGTTATTTTTGACCTTAGATATTTAAATGAGTCAACTTCATCTAATGTTTGGCCATTCAAATGTATGCAGCATCTTGTACTATCTCCACCACAAGCTAGTAGTTTGCTTTTTCCCGCACTGATTTCCAAGTTTAAAATAGGATCTTGTATCTGGTCTGCAATTTCTCCCATATCATCTGCGAATCTGAGAATGGAAGTAGGCCGCTTGTTTATAAGTGCGGCAAGGCTACACCCTTGCAGAGTTGTCATCATAATATGCTCCAGAAAAAAGCTGAAGAGTATAGTGCATCCTTTCCGCACTCCCATGGATGTCCTAAAACTTTCCCCAATTTGGTTGTTCAGAAAGTACATAGCTGTTTGAATTTTGGTGATAATTATACATTTACGATATTGATTTTTATCATACAATCCAATCAGGTGTCTCTGACACTAACAAAGCCACCTCGTGTTTCTGAAACCAGTTGAGAACTAGTGATCTATTTGCTTCAATGCTCGGCAAATATTCAGGTCTTAGTTTCTGTTTCATGAGAAGTTTGTGGAACACCTGTTCAGGCCTCGCGGGACACCAGATTTCCACCTAACATAGTTTGGGAAGCACTGTCATAGAATATAGAATCCGTGTCATATGATGAGCATCCATTGATACCTGCCTTCAAAATAGCTTAATGTAAATTAGAGAAACTCTATTACAATACTGTATACGATACTAGCCTATAACTTAGTATTACATACTGATAAGTTTCACTGTACTCTTTTATAGATAATTCAACCAAATTTATTCACACTGCCTAGAAATCTATATGTTCATAAGAAATATCTGCCTTGTGTTGTTTCCTAATCTAATAGTGTGTCTAAAGAATTGAAGCATGCTCTTCTGTTAAGGGTATTGTAATATTTCGGGAATAAGCGTTAGGCTGACAGGACTATTACACTGCTATCCATCCATCCTTGTGGCGCCACAGCCAGAGGCGCAGGTAGGGTGGAGGGAGGGGGAGAATTATAAAATCCCCCCAGGGCCCTACTTGAGGGGGGCCCCCAGATGAGTGTTTTTTTTACATTAAATATTACGCAAAATGCAGAGGCCCACAAAGAGGTAAAGTCCCCATAGCTCCCATACGATGGCTAATTCATAGCCACGCCACTGGCTACAGCCCATGGACGGCCATGGCCTGCTTCAAAACATCCCTCTATTCAGATTTCTAATGGGCCTTTCGTCTCCACGTCCGAACCCCAAGCTGTTGTAGAGTCTACGTCCACGTCATCAGTCCCTCGTACATGTTGTGATTTCACTGTTAAGTTTTTTAAAAAAATGTATAAAAGGCCAACCTAGGACCAATCATGGTGGCATTATTAAAGCTATTTACAATGTAACGCGCCATGTGGTCCATTCGTATATGGTCTAATTTTGGTTGCGTTCATTACCATGTCACTGAAAGACTTATTCCTGTGTGTGTATGTGTTCGTGTGTGTGAGAGAGATATATTTACATGGAAGCGTGTTTGTGTTTTGTTCTGTGTGTTTGTTTACATGTTTGTATGTAGCTCGATCTGTAAAAGACTATTTATTGTGAATGCGCGTTTGCAATTCGCATCATATGAGTAAGTTTATTTAAATATCGAAATGTAAACTTAAAAAAAAAAGATCACAGACTTACTTAAATGTATACAATCTCTGCCTAGTAACCATAGATACTGTAAACAAATCTTATCCGACAGTCCCACTAAATGAACGAATAAATAATCTCCATTTTACCAACACCATTGAATACATTAGTTTATATCACTTCACAATTTACATTTACCACAAATAAAAGTTCTCGACGACACAAAAGAACCCAAGAAAACAAACACACCAACAAAAAACAACAACCCACCCACTAGATTCTAGATTTATCGCATTGTGTCGTTTGTCTATCTCATGATATCCCTACACATTGAGGCCATTTTGTTTAGCATTCAGAGCACATTGAAACTCCACGAAAACGTTTTTTCAATAATTACGTTTTACCAGGAAAACAAACTATAGCTTGCTTCTATGAAGGAAGACAGGGATTACTCATGGCTAGGTTCTTTGACCTAGTTTTAAGTTGTTGTTTTTTTCCCTCTGGCTTGATGGCTAGAACTTAGGAGTACATGAGATATTGAAAGACTTGAACTGTTCATTTTCTGTCCTCTTCTTACTTGTCAACATCATCACTCTTTCTCCACACTGCTTCTCCACACTTTCTCTAGACTCTTTCTCCACACTTTTTCTCCACACTCTTTCTCCACACTGCTTCTCCACACTTTCTCTAGACTCTTTCTCCACACTTATTCTACACACTCTTTCTCCACACTGCTTCTCCACACTTTCTCTAGACTCTTTCTCCACACTTTTTCTCCACACTCTTTCTCCACACTCTTTCTCCACACTCTTTCTCCACACACTTTCTCCACAGTTTCTCTAGACTCTTTCTCTACACTTTTTCTCCACACTTTTTCTCCACTCTTTCTCCACACTCTTTCTCTACACTTTTTCTCTACACTCTTTCTCTACACTCTTTCTCCACACTCTTTCTTCACACACTTTCTCCACAGTTTCTCTAGACTCTTTCTCTACACTTTTTCTCCACACTTTTTCTCCACTCTTTCTCCACACTCTTTCTCTACACTCTTTCTCTACATTCTTTCTCTACACTCTTTCTCTACACTCTTTCTCCACACTCTTTCTCTACATTCTTTCTCCACACTCTTTCTCTACACTCTTTCTCCTTACT
This sequence comes from Biomphalaria pfeifferi, assembly GCA_030265305.1. NCBI lineage: Eukaryota > Metazoa > Mollusca > Gastropoda > Planorbidae > Biomphalaria > Biomphalaria pfeifferi. The sequence goes on from JASAOG010000011.1 coordinate 5,834,803, forward strand.
TTCTCTAGACTCTTTATCTACACTCGTTCTCCTATCTTCACCTTTCTCTATCCCTTAGTCTGCTGGGGCACCACACAAGACTTGTCGTACGTCTTTCTCGACTCCTCTCTCTGTCTTTTGCCTTGGACAGAAGTTAGAACGCTTTTCAAAGGCATTCCCGTCCATTATTTTCTCTTATCTTCCCCCTCCTTTTCTCTGTCTGTCTCCTTCTTCTTTCCTGGTACTGTTCCCTGAATGAAGGCCCCCGCGAGACCCCCCCCCCCCTCTGTCTTATCTGGGTTTTTTTTGTTGTTCCTACAACATTACCATCTCTCTTTCTCTTGCTCATTTCTTTCTTGTTCTTCTCTTTCTCTCCACAGCTCTTTTTTCTCCCTCTCTCTCTTATTCTAGTATTCTCTTTTTCCTCTCTCTTTTTCTGTATCATGTTTCTCTTATTCTTCTTTTATTTCCCTCTTTATCTCTCTTTTCTTGTTCTCTGTAATTCTTCCTTCTTCAAGTTCTTTTCTCTAATCCTTTCTCTTTTCGTTACATTTCTTTTCTAGTATATCAATTTAGCAGTAAAGAAAAAAAAACTGGCACACTTACAGCGGACTTTAAACCGTTGTGTTAGATTTACTTAGAAAAAAAAAGATAATTGATAGTATGAGTAATTCTGATTAGAAATCTCTTCTTGCAAACCTCAACTTGAAGAGTGTGACAACCTTTTTGTTTATGGTGCACAACGTAATTCGACCTGCGGGCCATTTTAATTTCCGACACTCGTCTCGCGGCCACATGGCCAAAAACGACGTGAAATGGACCTGAAACAATTTTGTTTAGAAACCTGTGGATCAGGTGCTTGCATTAACTAATGGGATATGCGGCGAACCACGTCGATGTCCAGATCTGGTCCGTCGGACGCACGCCACTACGCTAGCACTACACATTGTTCGGCTAATGTATGAAATATCTGTGTTGTGAATGTGGTGAATCACTTAAGATATCAAGACCCTTTTTTTTAAAATTATCAATTGAAGTATCACGACTAGGAGATGGTGATGACAGTTAGATTTGACTGGGCCAAGTGAATGTATAGAGCATCATCTTAAACTAGGCAGTGATTCTTAATATCTGGCTAGCAGACCTGGTTATTATAGAGTATAGAGCATCATCTTAAACTAGGCAGTGATTCTTAATATCTGGCTAGCAGATCTGGTTATTATAGAGTATAGAGCATCATCTTAAACTAGGCAGTGATTCTCAGAATCTAGCTTGCAGACCAGGCTGTTATATAGCATCACCTTAATCTAGGCAGCGATTATCAATATCTGGCTCTCAGACCTGGTTGTTATAGAATATCATCTTAAACTAGGCAGTGATTATCAATATGTGGCTCGCAGACCTAGCTGTTATAGGGCATCACCTTAAATTTTCAAGAGCTTTCCCATTGCACGGTGCGGAGTTGAAAGAGAGCTTCCACGTCTCTGTCGATTATACATGCGCCGTTCTTCAAGGGACCGTTACACGAATGACGAGTCCTGCACTGTTAGCTTGGTACAGCATAGGAAAATGGCAGGGGTTCCCGGTGTGCTCGGCCTTCGGCCATGCATTTTAGTCCATGAGCCCGGAGTACCGGATATATATCGGGAATAGCTATGTTTTACATAGACATTGGCTTGGACCTCTTCCAGAAAGAACGGTTATGTTCAAGCAGGTTTAGATGCCTAGAGTTCGAAGAGCCTTCAGCTCAACTCTTTAGATCAGGGGTCTCAAACTCATTTCAGCATGTGGGCCACAGTGGAAAGTAACAACCATTCAGCGGGCCACACCACAAAAAGAGAATGTTTTTTTCATTAAGTTGTACGAACACTACTGTCACTGCAGTTCAATGCTACAATAAAGTTTTCATAATTATTCATTACATTTAGTGTAGTTTATTACAGGCACAGGCAGTTTAGTTGACTCAAATAAATTGACGTTGTCTCTGCCACTGATTAAAAAGCAGAAACTGTAGTTCCCCCCCCCCCCCCAAAAAAAAAAAAAACTATAATTACTAGGCCTACTGCAGATGGCTCGTCACTCATGTTTCTGTCCACTCATCTGAGAGCGTTTGGCAGAGTCCAGACCATCAACGTTAGGCCTGAGGTCGCGTGTAGTGGCAAGCCGCAAGGTTGCTCTCAGATGCTCACCAGTCAGTCTTGATCGTAATGCTGGTTTTTTTTATCTTCAATCTGGAAAAAAACTGTTCGCAAACGTACGTGCTCCCAAACATCGCTAGAATTCTAGCAGCTGCGCAGAATTAGTGTGGAAAGTTCTCTCTGGGAAGAAACTGGTAGAAATCTGGAACACCAACATCAGCGTATTTTTGCTTCAGAACAGTGTCACACTGCAGGTACAGTAGTTTCATCTGGACTTCCTCTGGAACGTTTTTCACTTCAACTGCGAACGGAGTGGCAACAAGGAAAAACTGTGGTTCGAGAGCAGTGAATTGATGAAAGCGGGGTTCAAAATCTTCCAGTAGTCTGGAGAGGCGTTGTGGTTTAACCGTAATGCTCTGTAGAAAAAACAAAAGAGCCAGGTTTCCATCTGCCAGCTGAGTGGCCCACAAAGTCATCATGTATCTTAATAATTTGATGCGGTGAAACATCACGGTAATCAGCTGCTTTGTGCGGCTTATATGTGGTTCTTGTAAATTTTATCAATTTTTTTAAATTCGCGGACGTGTCCGCGGGCCACACAAATTATGTGGCCAGCGGGACACGTGTTTGAGACCCCTGCTTTAGATAATCACACGGATACGAATAGGATATATATATAGATGTATGTATACACTAGTATGTCTTTTTGAAAACCATAATAGTATCCAATCAATTTGTAGAACTAGCTTAAGGTTTTCAAACTTAATACAGATACCACAAAATACATACAATACACATTGATGACTTGAGACACGAGGTGACATTGTGTATTTGATCATATATAATAGGAAGACAACTCGATCGTCTATTTGTCATGCCAAGGGCAAAGTCTCATATTCAATCGTTGAGATACTTAATATTCTTTAAGACGTTCCGACATCTTTTGTGTGTCACTGAGTGTTTGTAGTGTCCCCACAGGGAAAAGATACTATTGCTTTTGAGCTGTCCTTCCGTCTATTTCTCGCGTTTAGATCTCAAAAACTAAAAGATATATACACATTTTAATTTCACCATCGCCTGTACTAGCGAGCTCAAGACAAACTAAGGCTACTAATGGCATTCTAAAAATAGAATACCCAACGCGAGACTGTATCTTTTAGCTGCAAATTTTTTATGGGTTCAGAAAATGGGTGGAATCTGGACTTGGACGGACGGATATTTCGAAAACGGCTTTAACGATTTTCCTAGAACTTTGACATTTTATGTATATATTTGGGGAAAACTAAAATAACTACCGATTTGCCACACGCGGAAAACTAAGGTTTGACCGCAATAATTTTTTTTTTTCAAAATATAATCATCTTAAAATTAATGAGTTACGTCTTGAGACGGCTCAGCGGGGATTCCCGCACTCAACTGAATTATTTCTTAACTCTTTTTCTCCGCAATTATTTTCCATGTTCCAATGAAATGATTCATTGTGCTCATTTGGTATTTCACTTTCCTGTTATGATTAAAGTTTAATTACTTTTGGGGTTGTCATTAGAAAATGTTTTATTTGGTTTAGAATTAAATTGGATTGCATGCTCTTTGCACACAAATTTAATTAAGGTTATGAAACCAAAAAATTAATGTAATTTCATGGTGCGAATCAACGTTTGGTTTCGTCAATTAGTAGAGAGAGAGAGAGAGGGTAAAAAGAGTTCAATAAACAGATTCGTACACAAACATTTTGCATACCGTCCGCCCCCGTCACAAGACGAAACCTAAGCCAGTGACTCATTTGTGCGCACCCATCCATTGTCTTCCAAGACAGAAGGAGCCATATATATATATATATATATTACTAGAAAAGAAAGACGCTGTATACGTCAGGAGAACAAATTTCTTGATATTCAGAACGCAGAAAATCCGTTAGAGGTCCCCCAGACCCCTTTCTGGATGACCAGGGAACCTGCTGGAACTTAATCATTATGTCAACGTAAATGTGAAATAAAACATTATCTCGTAAATACGCGTTATCATTACATTTTTCTATCTCTCTCGGAACACACTTCTGGAGACTGCAGCGCTCCTTCAGAGACTCAGCTGGCTAAGGGAGGCTACACTTCATGTTTGTCCGAAAATGAGGAGCCAAGAGAAGTAGTAAAAACACATCAAAGGAATCCCTCGTAAGGAAATAGTCACTACACATTTACTTAGTCCGTGACTATGAGATAGCTGTGTCATTTTTACTACACCCTCACGAGAATATTGTCCCTGTTAGTGGAGTGAGCTATCTGTTTTAAGAAAAGGAAAGGGGGGTCAAGGCTGCATTATAATAAAGGTCAAAGGATACAATAAATTACAAAGAAGAGAGTATAATCTCAAAACTAAATTGTTTGCTGACACAAAAAAAAAAAATAAGCTCGTTTCAATAAGCTCATCAAAATGACACAAGAGGAAACAGACCAAAAAAAACAATAAGAAATCACGAGGGAAAACACATAAACACTAGAGAAACCAAACTTTAAAAGTCATTCCTTTTTGCCACTTAGGATTGATTGGAAAAGAAACTCTAGAAATCATGTTTTTTTTTATTTAAAATACCTTTATTCCACTCGTAACTTTGTGTAGACATGTTTCGGATGTTCCTTCAGAGTTGAAGATAATTACTTCCTAGTCCAAACCTCCCGCAGAACGACGGAGGATGGGAGCGGGCAGGGTTTGAACCCGGGACAATCGATAAATCTGATCGACAGTCCAGCGCGCAAACCGCACAACCAGGCATCCATCCATCGTGGAACCTAAAATCTTCTGGGTGGGTTGAACTTGGACACGGACCTCAAAAATGGCGAAAATGGCTCTAACGATTTTCCTAGACATTTAACAGTTGATGTATATCGCTGAGAAAATAATTAATAGCTCGCTGGACACACTGCGAAAACCGTTATATTTTTTTAAAGTAAAAAAAAAAATTATTAAATTTGGTTAGAGAACTTGGTCTAGATCTAGATCCAACATCGGTTTTGAAAGGACTATCGCATTCGGAAATTTCTGAATGTAATGCATTATTGATGCAAAATTTTAATAAATTAATGTTATGTGCAGGACTATTTTGTGCTTCGTCTTATAAGTTTAGATCTAAAGACCTATCATTGGAATTTTATAAAGTGTAGTAGATCTATACATTTGCGTAATAAGGATTCTTTCTAGTCAGGAAAAGGGTGAAGGGGCGAGTTCTAAAATGTCCCATCGTTTTTTTCATCTAATATTAATTTGTTATTAAATGAAAACAATCACTCTATAAGTTGTATAAAGGAGGTATTGTCTTTTTTTTAGCGGCCCCCGAAAGGGGAATAGACGCAATATTATTTTGACGAAACCACCCATATAGTACCATCCATTCAAGGCTCTACTTGGTTTCTTTTCTGAAAGCGAAAAATTTTAATTTTTTAAAATCAACTATGCAAGCAGTTTTCTACTAAAAATACACCATTTTTACAACTATGCACTATTAATAGTAACAAACACGGGAGGTAACCATTTATGCAAAACGTTTTTTGTTTTTTTTTACAGTTGTATTGCTATAAGTTAAATAAGTTCTGTCATACAAACTACTACATTGTGGGTAGCGTGGTCGAGAGGCCAAGTGCGCTTTAACTTGGCTTGGCTTGGCTACCTAGAAGGGGTCTCGAGGTTCCACACCCGACTCGGGCAGAGTTGTGTTTACTGAGCTGTCTAAAGGCAGATACCCCCCTGAGATTGGACCAAAAGCGCTCTGAGCATGAAGCATGAAAGCATGAAAGTGGCGCTATATAAAAGCTACATTTACACCACAAAAAAATGTTTACTTTTATATTTGAAGAGAAAAAAATCTTAGATCTTATATATCAACATTATATATATTATTATTATTTATATGACATTAGTTAGGCCAGGTTCACATCGTACTTCTTCGATTTCACCTATATGTGTATTTCACCTTGGTTTGCTGGGGCACCTTTCTCCTATTCTTCTCTGTCATTTGTCTTTGATAGAAATTCATTGTGAAAATATTGAAACCTGCCTGGGTGGACCACTTCGGGGGCCGATTTATAACCTTGTTTAAAATAGAATCTTTAGTGTTTTTCTATGTATGCATGAGATTAATACCGGTATTGAAAAAAAAACGTTTAAAATGTTTAGATTAATTTCTTTGTTGTCGTTTTAATTGGAACAAAAATTACTTAGCATGTTCCGCCTCTCCGGAGGAGGCGTCGAGAAAGTCTAATAGCATTTCTTTCCCCTCCCCCCTCCAGATTATCTGTCGGTGTACAGTCTCATTTTTACTTGCTAGCATTTCAACAGGGCTTCCAAATACTGCATTTGTTTTCTGGCCACACTATAAATAAATGTGTGGTCCAAAGCTTTAATAGTATATCAAAATATTAATGATAGTGTGTATTTTATATTAAATCTATGACAATATTGTGAGGTATGGCAACTCAAGAAAAAGTATTCAGGATCTATTTTTACAGCGCGAGTATCGAATTTGGAAGTTCATTGTGACGATAGAAGTTCAAACTTGTCAAATAATACGACTGATCGATCTACCAAGGAAGAACAAGTCCCACTTGGTTTATCATTGTGTTTGCCATCTCCGAACAACTGATTGACTCTGTCACGTTAAAAATACTAAACATAACGAGGCCTGCAGTGTAGGGGGTAGACAGTGTAGGGGGTAGACAGTGTAGGGAGTAGACAATGTAGGGGGTAGACAGTGTAGGGGGTAGACAGTGTAGAGGGTAGACAGTGTAGGGGGTAGACAGTGTAGGGGGTAGACAGTGTAAGGGGTAGACAGTGTAGGGGGTAGACAGTGTAGGGATAAATCTCAGTATAGTACGACTACTGGTAGTATGTGTGGGGTTCCAAAGACTTCACAATCTTGGGTCTGAGGTTTGATTCTAATGAGGATTGTGGAATGATGAAAAGGACAAAAGATGAATTAGATAATGAGAAAAACGAAAAGCCAACTAAAAGTGATTACAATGACGTATTTGGTATGGTGCGTGTGTGTGTGTTGAGATGTATGTTGAAATGTCGAACTTGTGTTGAAAGGATTATAGATCATAAGCAAGAGTATTTCACACAATCCATACCAAGGATAATTTGTATGGAAAAAGCTAGTTAGAAAGCCAAGGCCAAACCTACGTCTCGTGGGCCATATCCGCCCCCCTTCGAAACTTCTCCGGGGTGGGGTCTATTTTCTTTGACTTTACAAATTTTTTTTTGTCTGAGGTAACTAGGCCCTTGACACATGGGCTGGAAATGTACATTACCCTTCCCATTTCAAGATACCTAGCTTGACCTGCTAAGCGCTGTCAAAAAAAAAAAAACACGCTAAAAATGCAGGGCTCGTAAAGATCATCCTTCAGGTCACCGAGACAAAGAAGAAGAGGCTGGGAGAGATTCTAGTCCAGGCAAAAGACAGAGAGGAATGGAGAAGACGGTCCACAGATCAAACTAAAGAATATGTGAAGGTGAAACCGAAGCTTTATCTAAGGAGAAGAACTACACATTTACATACATATATCTCAATACTGTAAGATTTATTCCCCCTTTTTCGGTATAATAAATAATTAAATATCACTAATTAATTAACTACTTGGTTGATTTTTTTTTAATTAATTTTTTTTAGGAACTAAGAATAATTGTGCAAACTTTCAACTTGATTTCAGAATTGGAGAAAAAAAATGTACAAAAAGTGCTGTAAAAACAACAAAAAAAAACAAAGAGGAATTCATTTGAAAAATTTAATATAAATTAGTTAAAAAAATAAAAGATATCACATGACCGGAAACATCATCATAAACAAATAACGAAACAAATTGAAGATTGTCATACATGTGGCTCAATCTATGGGGAGTGGTGGCTACGTGGCAAGGCGCTTGGCCTCAGTGCCTAAAGGTCTCGGGTTTGAAGTTCGATGCTGAATGTGATTTTGAATGTTTGGATTTTTGGGACACCTTTTTTTTTCATTACTTTTTCTCTTACAAATTAGAATGTAAACAAAGAGCAAATTACTGTGATGAACTGTTAGCGGAAGTCAACCCTGAAGAAAAAAAAATCATGAGCGCGTGATCCACTGCCAGGCAGCTTGAAGCACACAGCGCTACACCCTGGCAGAACCTGCGACGCTATCGATCCCAGATCCCAAATTGTATCGGGTACCTGTCTTTCCTTTGGAAACATCGGCTTTGTGTTTTAAGAAACGGAGAAAAGGGGGGGGGGGACTAATGTTTGTAAAATGTTTTACATCTTTCGGATGTTTCTCCAGAGTTGAAGATAATTGCTGCCTAGTCCAAACCTTCCACAGGACGACGGGGGGATGGGAGCGGGCAGGGTTTGAACCCGGGACCATCGATACATCTGAACGACGGTCCAGCGCGCAAACCGCACGACCAGGCAGCCGTCCTGAAATGTGTGGGTGACATCGTTCCGAACATAGCTACTGCCCAGGCATTCATCTCCTTGCTCTACGAGCCGGTAGTCGTTCTATGGCAGAACGTTCCATGGCTGAACGTTCTATGGCTGAAGTTCCATGGCTGAACGTTCTATGGCTGAACGTTCTATGACTGAACGAGGCCAGCATTTGTTAGTATTAAAATCTCAAAAAAACCCAGTCCCAAGGACAAAACGAATGACACTACAAGACTGATAACTCCTTGCGCATCCACTGTCATCGCCCGCTAAGTATCCACTACTTTTATAATCACATATAGAAATATAACTATGAATTATAGAGGTATCAACTCCTGAGCAAGCCTGTCTTACATAACAATAATAATTCAACTTATTCATGGCACAACAAAATATGAATCGTATGTCACATTGCATCAAAATGTCGATCATTACAACAAAGTGTTTGTGCGGGATGCAATTGATGTTCTAAAACAAATTGTCACAATAAAATGTCAAATATTCCGATTTTCAGGATTCCTTCTTGTTCATCGTGGTTACAGCTTGATTTTCGTGTGGAATAAAACCGTGGTTTGAATTTCATTTCAGCAGATACTCTCACATACAAACTTACTTTGTAAGGTCCATGGTTGCTGGGCTTTAGCATTTACCATTCCTAATCAATCAAACCGAAACTAGTATTTAGACTAAAGATTGAACAAAAAAATCGTTTTTATGAAACAATTTATATTAGTCGAGCGCTATTCCGGACTAAAAAGTGAGTGAGTGAATCCTAACCTTTGGTTTGCACATGGCTATAGACAGTCTTATATCCGCTGAAATAAGCGACACAAAAGTATGACTTTTAGAAATGGGTGGGTTCTGAATCTTAATATGGAATAAATAGTTAATAAATGGAGCTTTCTACATAAACATTTTGTTCTCTGACAGCTCTCAGCATAAGAGACGACGGCCCTAAAACCCTGTCATTGTTTGGCTCGGAAGAAACGTACCCACCATCTTGAGGCAGAAGGAAATCTTTCCTCGAACCCGATTGGTCACTGCCATCTGACTCGCCGTTAAAATCCAACTCTACATCGCTCATACTTGTGTCTACCCACACTGACTCTGATGCCTGTTGGCCGAGGTCTTCGCAGACGCCACCAGCCGCCCCGGCAGACACTTCCTGCCCAGTCTCCCAGCGTTTCTTGCCTTTCCCATCCAACTTAACATACCTTGCTTTACACGTCACACTGTTGGCACCAGTGTTTTCAATCTCCGTATTCTCGCTTGGGTGCCTCTTTGTGTTATTCATGGGCAGAGGCGCCAACGGAGCAAATCCCAATGAGGCTTCACCGAAATTTTCATTCATACAATTCATAGATAAATAATCACTGTTGTTGGCTTGTGTTAAAGATTTGTCACCCTCAGTCAGATCACTTACTGTAGTTTCAAAACGACGAGGAAATGGAATTAGATAGTCAGCGGAAGTATCGGACGGTGTGGCGTGGACTTTTCTCCTTCTCTTTCGCCTTTTCAATCTCTTCTGTTGCGTCCTGGGCGGCACCGCGGGGCATGGTAAGTAGACGGGGTCGTTATCCTTCATCCACCCTTCCTCATTCGAAGGCGCCCGACCCCGTACGTCAACTGGTTGACTCCCAGCTTCGTCATTATTGGGTAACAAATACCCGCTGGGTCGTGGAGGGACACGAGGTGGGGGGAGCGGAGGAGCAGCTCGCGGTGTCAGCCTCGTGGAGCCTCTGTTAAACTTGCCAGGCGTGTGACGTCTGTACAGCCCGTAGTAGTAATCGTACAGCTTAGCGCCATGTTTGTGGATGAATACACAGGTCCCTAGAATGATGGGAAGGAAGATCAAAATCAGGACGGCGATGATAATGTAGTAGACTGGCGTCATTTTATTCCACATGTCGCTGCTGTGTCCGTCACGCTTCTGCCCAAGCTGGCGAACAAGAAAGATTATCCCCCCTGTTCCGTTATAACAATCCGTTTTGTGCTTCGCTTGGCATACGCAAAAGGCGCCGTTGTAAGTGTCGTTTCCGTAAACGATGACGGGCAGACGATTAGAGTTTGTGACATTCGTATAGATTACTCTCCCTTTGCTCATACAGGTGACATTTATGAACGAGACTTTCGGAAAGCCATCCAAGGCCTGGCACTCAATCGTCATATTTTGACCTTGAGTAATGTCCAGAATTTGGCTTAATGTGGGCAGTGCGGTATTGGTGAAGACCGGTGGCTTGGGAGGGTAAGAAAAATTCAAATGTTTCGTGTCCCAGACCCCTCGGAACGCACCGCCGCTGTCGTTATAGCCTACAGTGCAGTTCATCAGAGCTTTGAAATTACCTTCCTTGATTGGAACATCGTAAGTCATTTTGTATTTGTAACCGTTTTGAGACGTCTCTTTGCTGTCTAGGGTTTCGCCGAGAATTCTAAATCGGAATAATGGTTCGGTGCCGAACCAATCGTCTACAGAGCAAACGACACGAACAGAGGAAACGCCGGGACAGAGGGACGGCGCCGTCTCAACTTGATCAATTTCGACTTTCGGAGACTTTGTCACTTGTACAGTTTTCTGGCTGGTAAAACTCCATTGTCCTTGTATCTGATAATCAGGCACAACGAGGAAGCGGTATTCATAGCTTCCCTTTACCAAAGGGAACAAGCTCGTCTCACATTTACTGGAATACAGGTTCTTACCGTTCATTTTTTGCCTGCTTTTGGGCATTGTTTGGTTGAGCCTCGAAGGCAAAGAGTTAATATATTCAGAGTACTGGCAGGAAATGCCAGGATATACATCGTCGCTGAAACAACGCAAATCAATTTTCCCATTGTTGTTCAAATTTGCGGTGCAATCGGTATTACTCCCAGGTTGAAACACCGCCATCTTGCAAGACCAAACAGTTGTGTTCGAGTTCCACAATAGGCAGACCAGGGTATTGTCGCGATGTTTGTCTGTGACTTTGTGGAACGTGAGCAGACTGGTGAACGGCTGTCCCAAATTCCTGTTGGTAACAGAGAACTCGCTTTTGTAATTGGTTTCGCAAGCCTCATTCAATACGCACAACGTGATATCTCTATCTCCTCCGCTTGAAGAGTCCTTTACAGTCCATTTAATAAATCTGAAACGAAAATAGATAAACGAAAATGTTATATGCTCCCAATAAAAATGTTTTTTATTGCCAGGAGATATAACAAAACGCTTAAGAGATAACACCAGAAATACAAACAGGAGTGGGTTTAATAGGTAATGTACCTTTTTCAGACCTTTAGGGCGGATGATGCAAAGATCATCTGTTTCTATGGCGGGCTGATTACGAGTTTGTCATGGGCTAGCACAACGACCAAGTGCCTTTACTTTCCTTAACTAAATTCAGGTACCCATTAGAGCTGGGTGGGCTCAGGGGCGTTCTAAAAATAAATCCCGAAATTCAAAATCTCAGTCATCATCAAGATTGAAACCCGGGACCCCCCGTTCATAGGCCAAGCGTTTACCTCTCAGCTACCAAGCTACCATGCTTGGGTTTAGATGTATGGAAAGTGTGCGACCACCCAGCGCCTCGAGGATAAGGAGCCTCAAGATTTTATGCGTACCTATGACTGACCAGAACTGCACAGTCTACAGCAGTGCTTGCGAATTTCAATAACGATTTTAAAGACAAAAAATATAACTCTCAGCATAAATCTCGGACTGATGGCGACATTCTTGCTCGAATGCGTATCGTGAACTGCCGAACTAGAGAGGAAGATCATAGAAGCCATGAAACTGAGATATGACAGAAGAATTCTAGGTACAAAGCTTTTTCCAACTTACTCTGTCTGTCTGGTTCAAATCTTGTACACTTTATTTCTACCACTATGTATTTTCGGATCGTTGAAACTTTGTGCAACTATTTATTCTCAAAGACAATACACGAATAAATAAAAAAAAACAAAAAAACAATTAGTAAATTTATTAGTGGCAATTGATTAATTTTGTTTTATATTGAAAACAAAAGAGTTAAAGATTGAAGTATAAAGGGATGTGTCAGTAATTTTTCCCCTTGCATAAGCTTTGTTTTTTATATTAATTTTTAATTATTGCTTGTTAGAAAGCTATAGTTACCTATCTGTATTAAGTCTAGATTCCAGCGCCGACCCGGTACAGGACAGGTTATATTGTGAACCTTCCAAGGCCAAGGGGCATAATTCCTCACTCCGGACATGATCGAGAGACAACAGCAAGACACTGCAGACGATAGCGATTGGACATAACATTGCTTCCCTTGCCTTTCAGACCACCTCCAGGCTACGTGAACGGTATCTTGAACCCCATTCAAGTGTCTCGTAAGAGGATGCGAAGTTAAAAAGTAGATCTTTAAGTCATCAAAAGACTGGAACAGACACAAACACAAGAAGCAAATATAATAACAAATTAGGACTTAGAATAGTATCTGTCCTTCATTTTCAGAATGGACCTCATTCACCAAATCGTAAACAAACAACATTTAGCCACGTGATAATATTGATAAAACAACGAAAAAAAAAACGTATCACGTGACAGCCTTAAGATATAGAGAATCACGTGGCTAAATGTTGTTTGTTTACGATTTGGTGAATGAGGTCCATTAAAGTGAACAAACAAGTAAAACAAAATATTAATTAACAACTTATATTAAGTTACGGGAGATCACCGTTCCATCGCTGCAACATATCTCGATATTGTAAGATTTATCTACTCTTTTCTATATAATAAAAAAACTCCGGATTGATTAGTTTTTTAAAATTGATTTATTTGATTGTCATCTATAAAGAATGTTCAATTGGGCAAAATTTAAGCTTGATCCGAAAATGGGAAGTGGGCGAAAAAAAAAATGTGCAGACGAATCTACCCAGACAGACAGACGGAGTGAGTGAATATAAGCTTTACTTAAATGTTATGGTCCCTTTTTCGTTGTGTTTGACCGATGGTTATCAAGTGGCCAGTAAAACGAACAACGGCCTTTTCCCCTCAAGTCATAAAAAAAGTTAATGGACACAGGGGCGTTTTAAAACTCCAAAAAGTTCCCATCTTCACCAAGAATCTAATTCATGACCCCCCCCCCCCCCCTAGTTTCGGAAGCCAAACACATTATCACTCGGCCACCAACGTTTTTTTGAACGATGTAAAATAAAAACAGATAATAAAGAAAATAGAATAATGAATTTATTAAGTGAAAATTTTGAGGAATAAAACTGTTTAGGTAATAATTACAAGGTTAAAGAATACCTTTCCAATCTATACCACAGATAAAATAAAGCTCATCTGTTTGTGAGGTCGATGGTTTACGAGGGTGTCATGTGACCAGCACAACGACCCATCCAACGCCTTTACGTTTCCAACGTATGTCGGAAACCTATGAGAGTTGGTCAGACTCAGGAGTGGGTCCAAAAAAAAAAAAAGCCAAAAGTTTGAAATCCCAGTCTTCACTGGGACTCAAACCCTCTCGGTTCCGAAGCCAAGCGCTTTGACGTTTACCTACCATGCTGCATACTGTTTATGTGTCTATGATCTAAAATATCATGCTGTCCGATTTTCAATTTCTCTTCTAGTTTCTGAGATCTAAATGGGACGGACGGACAGACAGACAGACGGTGTGTTGAAACATGCTTTATGTAAAGAAAAATTGTTTTTAATTGTGTGTTCATTACATCAGGGATTTTAAGGTTGTTCTATAATTATTGCTCTGTCACTAGTAGTACAGTATGTGTGTGTGGGGGTTTTGTGGGATTGTGGAGGGCAGAGTTCTAACCGGGACTATTGAGACATGTACCGAGCACATAACACGTGACCTGGCAGCCATCTATAGTTCGAAATATGCATTTATGACAGTCAAAATTATTTTTATTAATTTTTTTTTCGAGGGAGGAGGGAAAATGAACATACTATAAAATAGAATAGTGAAAAATATAATGTTTATTATAAAAAAATGTTTTTAATAAACTATTATCGGAAATTTCTGCGCCAAAACGGAGGCGCCAAAACGGCTCGCGTCAAAACGTCGCGTACCCAATTACTTCTCCTGTTAGCCAGACGACAAGGAAGTATCTTTACCATCTCCATTGACAGAATGAAATGGGGAGGGGTGACGTTTGGAATGGCGTGGAGGGTACATATGTGTTGCGCCATCGTTAATGCGGTAGAGGGCCAGTGCAGTTAAAGCTACTTATTTCATGAGCGTTAAAGAATCTACAAGACGTCTCTGTCCAAAAAAAAATAAAAAAAAATAATAATAAACTTTCAAAGGAGGCAAAAGTTTCGTTGTCTTGAGTCTATCGCCCAAGACAATCTAATAGCAACCCTCACGTCACTTCCGTGTACTATCGCGTCATCAGTTTCTGTGGTATACGCAACTATTTGGTTTCGAGGTTAACTTCTTAATAAAGGTTCGTATAGTACTCTTCTGCCAATTATTTTGCGTGTTGTTGCTATTACTACTTTAGTAACGCACAACTATTTTTTCGGCCCACGGTCTTGTAACTGGCCTTGTCAAAGAAAGAAAACCACGTACCAGAAAAATAATTTAATAGTAAAAAAATCTACAAAGGTTTTAAGTTATGTAAGTATGCGATTCATTCAATTTCCTACAGTTTGTGGGCCCCTATTGGTCCTGGCCCAGGTGCATCGAACCCCTTCGGGCTACGGTTGCTACGCCACTAGCTGGACCCTTGTGCTCGTGTCTGCCCCACAGAATGTGTTGGCCGGCGCTGTGGCCGTTGTCTGACGCTGGTGAGTGATACACTAGAATGTTGACCATCATCATTGATATGTAGATGTAATACTGTTAAATTTAATACTGTACGCACCATGACAGCATCATTTCATGGTGCGAAGTTAATCGGGCATGTACTATAACGCCATTCTCCATTCTCAAACACCGTATTGTATGGCATATAACCCGCGGGTATACAAGTTTCCCCTCAACGGATGGCATCTGTGCGGGGTATACAAAGGATCGGGTTTACTAAATTAATTTTACTCATAAAGAAAGAATAACGTAAACTATGGATAGATCGGTGGGTCTTGAATCTCTTGATACCTCATGGAGTTGGCTGTGTGGTTGTGAAATGTACATTGGAAAGTTTTATGAGCATCTCACTATAAACATTAAAAAAAATAGTACCGATGCGTCAGAGAATCTTTATCATACCAGTAATCAATTGTGACAAGCTTAGAGCGAGTCATGCTTTATATAAGGGTGCGGGTGTACGATTTTTAAATACTTAATTTGTAATTTGTGCGGCGTATACGCGTGTACGGGGTATACACCTATGCGGGATATATGCGCGAAAATACGGTAGTTCAAAGGCCGTGGACAATACGGCAGCCTGTTCAAAACTTCTCAAGTTATCAGATTGGACAGATGTTGATATTAGCTTTGTAACAGGACAAGGTTCTTTATTTTGTTCTTTCTTTGGGTAAGTGAGCGATGAGCCAATGCGGATGTGAGCACTTCCAAGACACTGAGTTAGTGATAACACGTAATCATATCAAGATGAAATCAACCTCGCTCTATGAAGCACCGTTCATCTAAATCACAACAGCAAGGCCGGCCATACTAATTGCGGGGGCCCCATTTATTGGATACTTGAGAGGCCCCTCTTCCGACGATTAGTGGCGGTGATTTGTAAAGTTAGACAACACAGGGCTAAAACGGCTTACAGAAAAGAGACACAGATGACTAATACAAAGAGACAATAGATTTCCCCATGTGACTTCCTGAGATTAGAAACACACTTCAATGGAAGTTGATACTTTGTATTAAATACTTAGTCATTGTGACTCGAGGATGATTTTTTTTTAGACATTTGATTTTCCCTATACCTAATTTTTGGACTCTTTTCTAGACACATTGTATGCCGTGTAGCAAATATAGAGCCGTCAAAGTTTAAGATGTTCTTTAAATTACTGGAACATGAGAATTGTACTTATTCTTCTTATCTTATCTTATATAATACAGACGTTACTTCAAAAAAAGATGATTACGTCCTAACCGGCATGCATCTAATCATGCATGTTAACCATTGACCTAAATTCTGCCAAGTCACTGGTTATCCTGGCTAGATCAAGAAACCCATTCCATGCTCTAATAGCACTAGGGAAGAAGAAGCATTTGTACAAATTTGTCCTAGCATATGGAACGAGTAATGTACCTTTATCTTTACCAAAATGATTATGACAGAGTTGGGTATTCGTATAACTGAAAAAATTTCTCATTTCCGATCCGATGCAAATAAAAAAAAAATCCTGGACATAAAGAAGAATAAATACATAAAAATTTAGATACTTGTTTTCCAAATTGTAATATTTAGGTTCTTTGTTATGTTTCTTTCATTTTTTTTTTCAAAAAGCATTACCACGCTGTTCGTCATGATTAATCGTGATTAGTACTTTCACTACATCCAAAGAAGTCATAATCAACCCTTTCTCTACGTCCTAGGACGTCATCAGTATGTCCTGAGACACCATGATTAGTACTTTCATTACGCCCTGATTGATACTTTCATTACACCCTGATTAGTACTCTCATTAAGTCATGGGACGTCATGATTAGTAGTTGTTTTTTTTTAAGTCTTGAGAAGTCGTGATAATACTTTCACTAGTTGTGAGGAGTCATGATAAGTACTTTTATTATGTCCTGTTTAGTACTTTCAAAACGTCCTGAGACGTCATGATTAGTGCCGTCATTACGCCACGAGACGTCATGCTTAGTACAGTCATTACGTCCTGAGACGTCATGCTTGGTACATTCATTGCGTCCTCAGACGTCATGTTAAGTACGTTCATTGCGTCCTGAGACGTCATGATTATTTCTTTCATTACGTTCTGAGACATCATGATTAGTATTTTTATTTCGTTCTGAGACGTCATTATTAGTACGTTCATTCCGTCCTGAGACGTCATGATTAGTACTTTCATTGCGTCCCGAGACGTCATGATTAGTACTTTTATTTCGTTCTGAGACGTCATGCTTGGTACGTTCATTGCGTCCTCAGACGTCATGTTAAGTACGTTCATTGCGTCCTGAGATGTAATGCGTAGTACTTTCATTTCGTTCTGAGACATCATGATTAGTACTTTTCTTACGTCCTGAGACGTCATGATTAGTACTTTTCTTACGTCATGAGACGTCATGATTAGTACTTTCCTTACGTCCTGAGACGTCATGATTAGTACTTTTCTTACGTCCTGAGTCGTCCAATACACTGTTTAGTTTTTGGTCAATTAATACGGAGAAGGAGTAGCCAGAAAACAAAAAAGTGTGCATGTGTTCGTGTATGTTGATCAAAAGTGTGGGGAGGTCTGTGTGTGTGTGTGTGTACATTTTTTTGTTTGTTATTCTGTTTTCTTTTTATTGCAGCTTGTTATTTCAAATCTATAATGTCAATTTGCTTCGCTTCATCCTTCATATTTATTGCAGGATCCTGATTCCTGACAGATAAAGGCTCTTTGGTGTGTGTGTGTGTGTGCGTGTGTAAAAGCTCAATGTATTTATTTCGTTATCCCTCGATGGGTGTGTGTATGTGTGTGTGTATCGATGCATCAAACACCCTTTTCAAATTTAGGTGGTTGTAAATTTTCTGCAACAAGTGTCTTTCAGGAGAATTACGGCCATTACAATTTTTCAATATTTTTTTTTTAAATATCCAACTCACAAAATAACAAGAGTTAAAATCAAACACGCAATCGCCAGGACTTTGAATAAAAGATTTAAAAGATTGAATAAGATATTTAATTTCATATGAAGGTATTTCATGACATAAATTGCCAAAGAATATTATGCTTATTTCCCTTTGATACAGAGTTCATAATGCAGTCTGGGCATAACATGGATTTATTCTTTTTAGATTAAACAAAGGTACATTTCAAATGAATCAGAATGGGAAGATCTCATTATGCTAGGTAAGACTTAAAACCCAGAGAATGCGACAAGGCTATTAAAGGTAGTAAGCTTTTAACATTTAACATAAAGATTAACCACACGCACGTTTAGGCTATTTGGTCTTAAGAATGCTGGGTAGAGCTAGGTTTCAGAGAATGCACTACGACTGTTAGAGGTAGAGGTGCTTTTAACAGAGCGATATAACGGCAATGTCTTCTAAACAGCAGATGACCACAACGACCACGCCAATTCAGTTGCGCCCTGCATATATGACCACATCTGAATGATCCTGACGCAAGCAAAACCATTGTCCTGAAAAAAAGGAGGGTTTATTAGGTAAAGTTTATCCCCCGGACGAATTTCCGCCATATATTATAATCATGTTATCACTACCTGTTACTGACTTCCTGGTTTTGGACGAATACATGATATTCTCTTGAATGACTTTCTACCTCTTGCTAAATTTGTATCACGTTTGAACACGACCATTAAAACAATGCTCAGGTTTTGTCCCCATTTGTTCAATAATCTATAGTTCCTGGATGGCTGCCTGGTCGTGCGGTTTGCGCGCTGGACTGTCAGATTTATCGATGTTCGAGGGTTCAAATCCTGCCCGCTCCCATCCCCCGTCCCATCAACTCTGAAGGAACATCCGAAACATGGCGAACAACAAATAAAACATCCTGACTCAGAATACAACACGCGTAACACAACAGAAACTTCCTTTGGGCACTAAGAACTAGACAACCAAATTAAAGGTTTCTGCTTACTAACCTATAAATCTAGATCTATTACAAGATCATAACAAGATCTGGATCATATTTTTTTATCGCAACAAATGAAAACTCTTTGTAAAAAAATATCAAAGGTCAATTAAGTATTTGTGAAGCAAGGTTGAGCAATGAATTACTTCTAAAATATTTGGTCAAATAAATTATATGCTTGTTTTAAGAAATTAGTTTTAAAAAAAAAGTTTGACGTGGTGTCAATGAGGAGATTTAGCACTGTCAAGGACTAGATTTAGACATTGTCAAAGAGATAATGTCCATGTCATTGAGGACATTTAGACAGTGCCAAAAAGATACTGTCTATGTGAAGGTGGAGATTTTGACAGTGTCATCTCATTTTTACACCCCCAACACACACATACACACACTTGCATCACAGCAACCAAACTGAAGGACTAGCAAGCAATGAGCCATAGCGCTTGGGTTACTAGAATCCATTTCAAATCGCGAGAATCTAATTCCGTTGTATGATAAAACTTCAGGGCCAAAGCCACTATAAAATATTGAAAGGAATACACGGTCTAGATAGAGATAGTGGATTTGATGATATTACGTTTTGAAAGCAAAATGATTTTTGCTAACACACACACACACACTTACGTGATTTAATATTAAAACATTTACAGCAAATCTGTTGCATTTTACGTCTCGAAAGACGATCTTTTCCCTTTGCAACTTCTTGCGTGACTAAAGAGGCCAATACACAGCTGCGATCGCAGGTTGGGCATATGTAATCACCAGGCGCCGTTGCATTTTCACCCTTCTTTCTGCTTCTGTTGTGTATGACATCTGCAATCCGTGACCCTTTCTTTATGCTCTCTCTCCATGTGGATCTGTCCAGTGCCACCTCTTCCCAGTTGCCAGTGTCGATTTTGAAGAGCTTCATGTCGCGTTTGCATACATCCGTATAACGTAAAAGTGGACGACTAGCGGCTCTCCTGCCTTCTATTAGATCACCATACAGGATGTCCTGTGGAAGCCAGCCAAGGCGTCTGCTGCTGATAACAGATCGGATGGCATGGCACCCTGCTCTTTGTAGCACTTCCTCATTGGTTATCTTATCTTGCAGCCTTATTTTAAAGATCCGCCTTAGGCATCGGAGGTGGAAGACATTCAGCATTTTTTCCTGCCATGAGTAAGTTGACCATGTTTCACTTCCGTACAGCAAGGTGCTCAACACACAGGTCCGGTAGACTAGGGCTTTAGTACTGCTAGTCAGCAATATGTTGTCCATTACAGCAAATAATAGGTGACAAGATATATACGTCTTCTATAATCAAAGAGGTTCACTTCACAATTTTTTGTTCTTTACTTTTATAACAACATAACATCTGTTTTTTTCTCTTTCAATGGTTCTATTTCTACTTCTGCCTCTGAGGGTGAACTTCTCTCCCCCCCTCCATCCCTACTACTTCTGCCTCTGAGGGTGAACTTCTCTCCCCCACCTCCATCTCTACTACTTCTGCCTCTGAGGGTGAACTTCTCTCCCCACCCTCCATCCCTACTACTTCTGCCTCTGAGGGTGAACTTCTCTCCCCCCCCCTCCATCCCTACTACTTCTGCCTCTGAGGGTGAACTTCTCTCCCCCCCCTCCATCCCTAATACTTCTGCCTCTGAGGGTGAACTTCTCTCCCCCCCCTCCATCCCTACTACTTCTGCCTCTGAGGGTGAACTTCTCTCCCCCCCCTCCATCCCTACTACTTCTGCCTCTGAGGGTGAACTTCTCTCCCCCCCCTCCATCCCTACTACTTCTGCCTCTGAGGGTGAACTTCTCTCCCCCCCCCCTCCATCCCTACTACTTCTGCCTCTGAGGGTGAACTTCTTTCCCTTCCCCCTCCATCTCATCCCTTCTACTTCGATCATTACCTTTTATATCAAAGTTTTGTTTTTTTTATTTTGTAAAAAAAAGTTGTGCCTGGGGGGGCGAGTGTGGAAAGAACAAAAGAAATAAATGTTACTTAAACGCTTTTAAGTTATCAGCCCCCCCCCCCCAACCGACAATCACCTTTTCCCGCCAAAATGGATAATCTTACTCTTATAGTTTAGAAAGGCTTTGATTCTTACATTGTTAAGCGGAAAAAAATATTTTATTGCCCAATCAGTTTTAAAATTTTATTAGTTTAAACCAGGGTTTGCCAAGCTTTTGACTTATGCGTACCACTTCTAGAATTTTTGTAACACCGAGTGAATTTTAGTTTTTCAATGTTTTGCACGCTTCAGAAACACATGGAATACACTCTAAAAAAAATGGAAACATAGTTTTTACTCTAACCATAGACTTTTATATACTATGTTTAGACTGGACATGGGGATTTTTTTAACACTACAAAAAATGTGAGAATATTTTCATAAGTTGAAACAAGGCGTTGTTTTGTAAAGTAGTTATAAGATGTAAAGTTGATTTTTTTTCAACCCTAACCTATGTAACATATTATGTACATCAAAAGTAAGAGTACTCTCGTCTCATAATTATTATTTTGCAATTTTTAGATACATAATCTAGAAAGATTTAGATAATCAATCTATTTAAATGCACATAAGATGATTAAAATATACAGACACGAATTATTTTTATCTAGGATTTTTGAAACGTTATCTTAATGAAAACTAACAGGAAATGGCTTAGTTTCATATATTAGTGTGAATATATTGTTATGTCATTGATAGCCCATTCTAAAGAAAATCCGAGAAACGATTTTGCATTTGAAAACTAAAGATCATTACTTTTCTAAGACAGAAAAGATTGATTGGGGCGACTTCCATTAGAGCTTGTAAAAAGAGTTACGTACATAAAAATCTTTATATATAGGTCTGTGAATCGATCAATTGCGGATGGGAATTTGTTTCAGGTTTCCAGTCAAGATATAATTATAATATAATATAGAAGTCTATGGCTTTACATTGAAAAAGTGGGCGTGTCGAAGGAAGTTTAACATCCATATCTATTTCCTGATCTTTGTAGACATTTGTTTAAGATGCACAATAGCGAAGGGTCTGAGTTTGTAAAAGCTAGAAACAAATAATAAAAAGGATTTAAAACTTTTGATATTTTATTCTAATTAATAAGCTAAACGGGTATTTAAAAAAAAATCAGCATGGTTAACCATGTGCAACGCGTACCTCTTCAAACTCTTCAGGTACCCCTGGGGTACGCGTACCCCACTTTGGTAACACTGCTTTCAACGATAACCCCCCCCCCCCCCCAAAAAAAAAAATTGGCTTGAATATTGGTGGTCCATTGGTAAATTCGATGGGGGCTGCCTTTGTAATCCATGCAATCTTGTTAAGAGCTGCATTCATACATATTCCCGTAGCAACACCAACAAGAAAAAGTTATAGACTCTATATTCTCATATCATAACTACATAAGTATCATATTTACACACGTTTCATATTTAATATTTACACAAATGTATCATATTTACATAAACCTCAGCTGTAAATGTATTATACCTACTCGCATCCCAGCTGTAAACGTATCAAAATTACATGCATCGCAACTATAAGCCTACCATATCGAGCCGAATCTCAGCAGTATACGTATCATATTTACCTGCATCTCAGCTGAATTAACACACAGGTAACAACTTATACATTTTTAAAAGCTAAAAGTACACACACATAAAACTATAGATCTACAATTGTTCTATTTATACAATTTACAAAACTAAAATTATACACTACCTCTACGCTTGATAGAATACAAAGAAAAAAATAAGATGTACTTACTCTGATTATGGGTGGCAGTGTCTATTTAGAAACTAGATCTTTCTAGATTTGTTTTATTTACAAATCTTTGATAGGCCAAGACTACATGCTAATTAAACAATATTTGTGAATTATGTTATTGATTTAATCGCACATTGAAGCCGACTAATGGGACGGCACTCTTAGAACTAACGTGTACACACTGCTCTAACTAACTCTTTTTCTTAGAAACGGTCTTGATGTGTCATTTCCAGTGTTTTTTTTTTAATGCTGTGTAACGCGTACACACTATTTTGTTGAAGAGATAGGCACTAATAGGCAGGGAGTTGACCTACATTTTTTTTTTTTAAATATCACCCGGCCGTGTCAAAGTTTGCAGCCCTTGTTTCGCTGTGTCACGAAATCTCGGGGAATCCCTGTTTATATCTATTTATAGAGAAAAGGAAACCCTTGAACTTTGACTAAAACACGAAAAAAGACGTATAATTGATTAAAGGGAAGAAGAAATTCAGTTCCAACTTACCCGAAAGCGAAATATTAAAAAGTCTTACCGTAAAATCTTAAATCACGACTATTGTAATTGAAATATTGAATTATGGAACAAAGAAATTCATGTCCAACCTACCCGAAAGCGAAATTTTAATAGTTTTTCAGTAAAATCTTGAACAAATCATGACTATTTAATTGTAGACATAGAGGCCACTGGTGGATCCGTTTGATTGTCATATGAGCTCAAAGTTTGAAAAAAAACCTGTTTGGTCGTCCAGCCAGAACAGTTAAAAAAAAAAACCTGTGGGAACACAGTTCTGTTTGAGAGCGACCCGAGTCAATGCCTATGTAAAGCATTGCTGTTTCCAATGCCTTTGGCCCCCGACTCATGGCCGAGGGCACCGGGATTCTCCGTCATTTTCCTTCGTTATACCAAGCTAACCGTGGGGGATTCGCCATTTATGTAACGGTCCAGTGAGGAACGGCGCATGGATGTGTGACAGGTTTGTGTGGACTTTTTTACAACCCCTCCCGTGCAAGGGGTGGACTCTCGTCTACCCGTGGGCATCCCCACGGGAGTTATGTTTCGCCATTCATTTAGCCTAGCTACCCCCTCAAGTAGCCGTTTCCACCCAGGTGCCACGATGAGGCAGAACAGCGTACCTGGGACTGGTGGATCCAGACATGATTTAAGGATTTATAAATAAGTGTATGAATAATTATTAGTAGACATACAATGGAAGAGGGGGGGGGGGGGGTATGAAGCATTTGTTTAAATACTGTTTTGTAATTCATCTCGACTTGATAGAGTCATTCAAGTCAAATGAAAGCTAATTTATAATTTAATTTGTTCACGTCATACTTAAATATTCATGTAAATATACACCCCACAATATTACTTTTTTTTCTAAGATAACAAACTAGAATTTTTGTTAATAACACGTGCTACGTCCGTACACGGTAATGTAACATCTAAATATCAGAGTTGTAATTGCATTTTGGATGCACTCAGCTCAGAACTTTAAGGGTTAAAGATGGTACATCCCTGCAATTTCTCAATATATTAAATATACTATCAAATGACCATTGTTCTCATCGGATAATACGGATAAAAATAGGTAGGGGTTGTTCAAATAAATGTCCCCTCTCCTTTTTTAGTTCAAAATGATTTCTAGTTAATTCCCTTCACTGTAGTATGGATTTTACATATCCGTTTACATTAATAACTTATTACTTATACAAAATGGGCAAAACTTTCCAAAACAACGTCCTTTTCTCAAAGGTTCCACATCCGCCAATGTGCATTGGGACATTCTAGCCAGAGGGCCAACCACTCACAACAACTACCGATCCTTTGGCCGGACAAGGTGATGCGGCCTGCATGAATTCGGCCCCCGGCCAAGGCAGTCAGTTTGCCGAGTGGACATTTCTGACTACAACTATGTCCTGTTCGTTAGTTCTTCCCCCCCCCCTCCCTCCCTTTCTGTTAAGGCCAGGAGGGCTTCCGGTTCTTCCCTGACCCCATTACTCAAAGTTGGGGGTTAAGCAGGACCATCGCAACAAAGAGATAGGTATCGCCTGCTAAATCTTACATAAGTTACCAGTAAACTTCAAAAGAATATAAGAAAAAGCGCCCAAGTGTTTTGGTACACTGACAATTATCTTTCTGTATCAAAAAAAAAATAAAAAAATTTTAAGCAATGTTTTAAAATTCTATAGAAATGTGCTTCTTTTTCTTTTATAACCCATTTGTTATTTAAAGAATCCGAGTAGTGCACTTCTATTATAGTCTTACACGTATCGTGTTCATATGTTTAGCGCGTATAAATATGTGAGTTTTTTCGTGTATCATCCTTATTAGGACTGGTTTTTGACTTGACATGGCCCTAAGCTATTTGAGATATGGGGCCCCTTGTCACCAGCAGAAGACAATTTCTATTTTGCTCTTTCTTCAAAATGATTGAAAGTATCTCTGGAACCAATTTTATGGGGGGGGGGGGGGGGGGGGCAAACAGGTGGGGGCTCTAATCTGTAACTTTTGTTGCCTGTATGTAAATCCAGCACTGATCCTTATTGATCCTTAGTCATGCGTGCCAGGGTGATGTGACCATAAGATAGACCACTGGTGCCCTGACATTTATGACCCAGGGTCAAATACGTTTTCGTCAAACGTGTCAGAGGTCGCATCACAAAAAAAAAAAAAAAACGGTCGAGTCTAAAGAAACCGAACTTGTGCGTATTTATTATGTCCATGTGGTCATCGATGGAGCGGACAGCGCAACGTCACGCGACGGAGATATGGCCGAAACCAATCGTTATGGTATGTCTCAACACTGACCTGCGAAGTGACATCAGACCTGCGACGTGCCATCAGACCTGCGCCGTGACGTCAGACCTGTGACGTGACGTCAGACCTGCGACGTGACGTCAGACCTGTGACGTGACATCAGACCTGCGACCTGACGTCAGACCTATGACGTGGCAACCAGCTATTGGTCTAAACTGTGCACAGGTTGCGACGTCGTAGTAATCTACTTAACTTAGGCATTGTAAACCTTAAACTAGATTTAGACTAGACCTTTAATAGCTAAAATCAACAACAGTCATCATGAAATTGCTCTGGCTATTTATCCTAATAATTACTAAATACACACTAGCTGAACATAGAACTAGATCTACCTTAGTCAACACTAAACTTAAAAAGGAAACAACAGTCATAATCAATCATCACACTCTAGATCAATGCAACTTCAAAAATAACCTAACATACACATCCATAACATTAAAGAAGATCACCCATCACAAATGGAAGTTCTCAATCAGACACAGCAGAATTAAATAACTATCACTGTTAATATTAATAGCAGGAGATGTAGAGTCAAATCCAGGGCCTAGATCTAAAGATAGATGCAACATCTGCAAAAAAGTATGCACCATGAAACAGAAAGCCATTCAATGTGACACCTGCGATGAATGGTACCATGCATCATGACTCCATATGAATACACCTGTGTATTATGCCTTAGGCTACAAAGACGCATCATGGCACTGTGTACCGTGTGGGTTACCTCAGTTTACATCAGGACTGTTTGATTCCTTTGATGCAGACACTTCTAACCCATGCAAATCCTAAACACCATCCCAAACCAAACTTACAAACCACTAGCCAGATCCATTCCTGTTAAACCTAAATCTACTAAAATTAATACGACAGCCTCACTAAACAAACCTACTAAAGAAGTAATACCAAAATACCTTAAAACCTTAGTAATAAATTTTCAAAGCATTAGGAACAAAACAGCAGACTTAAAATTTTTATTAGAATGTGAGAAACCAGACATAATGGCAGGAACAGAAACTTGGCTACATCCTGAAATTTATAATGCAGAAATTTTCAATAGTAATTATGAAATTTTTAGAAAAGATAGTGCTGATAATCATGGAGGAGTTCTTCTAGCAATAAAAACACTCTTATAGCAGAAGAAATTACCTTACCTAACTCAAATTATAGAATCAACATTTTGTAAAATTAATACCACCTCAACATCCCTAATAATAGTAAGCATTTACAGACCACCAAATTCTAGTTTAGAATACATGCAGGAACTATGTAATCAGATTACTACACTTAAAGAGACAAATAAAAATGCAGTTTTTTTGGATTATGGGTGATTTCAACCTACCTGATATAAATTGGAAAACACTAACCATAGATAAACACCAAAACCTTAAGGACATAAATGAGCTTTTCATAGAAACTTTACACAACCTAAGTTTAGATCAAATCATTAAAAAGCCAACTAGATTAAACAACACATTAGATCTCTTCTTAACCAACAGACCTGGATTAGTAGTTGATTATGATATTATCCCTGGTCTATCAGACCATGAGATCGTAAAAATACACAGTCAGATAAAAGCAGTAGCCAATTCAAAACCCAAAAGAAAAATCTTACTCTGGAATAAATGTAACCTAACACAACTACACCAAGCTGCATTAAACTTTCAACAAACATTCTTATTAGAAAAAGACATTAACCAACCAGTCGATGACCTCTGGAATTTCATTATATACCATCTTAAAAGCATTATAGAAAATCATATACCAAGTAAATATACATCAAACAAAATAAATAAATGCTGGTTTAATAATAGACTAAAGAAGCTTTGTAAACAGAAGGAAAACCTATATAGAAAATTTAAAGAAACTAAGGCAGAAAGAATTTACAAAAAGTATATAAAAATTAAACACTTAACCCAAAAAGTAAGCAGACAGCTGCAGAGTGAATACATAAACAATGTAATATCTAAAGATAACAACAAAAACCTATGGTCATACATTAAGTCTAAGATAATGGAAACAACAGGCATAGCGCCATTAAAAGATGAACATAACATAATACATAATGATAGTGAAACTAAAGCAAACATCCTAAACAAATACTTTGCATCAGCATTCTCAGCCCCAGGAGACAAAGACATATTACTGAATTTGAACCAAGTAGACAACATAGAAGATATAGTAGTACAAGAAAATGGAATTCAAAAACTATTAGCCAACACCAAACCAAATAAAGCGTCTGGACCTGATGGTATTCCAGCTAGATTACTCAAAGAACTCAAAGAACTAAGCAATGAGCTAGCGCCAGTGGTCAAAATACTCTTTCAGACTTCACTTAACCAGGGCAGAGTACCAAAAGGACTGGAAAGAAGCTAATGTCACCCCCCTATTTAAAAAAGGAGAAAAATCTGACCCAGGAAACTACATACCAGTATCACTTACCAGCATCACATGTAAAATCCTAGAACACATAATATGGAGCAACATCATAAACCACTTAGACAAACAAAATGTCCTCACACCATACCAACATGGCTTTAGGAAATATAGATCATGTGAAACACAACTAATAGGACTAATTGATGATTTTTCTAAAGGTTTATATAATAGTGAACAAATAGATGCTATCTTACTAGATTTTTCTAAGGCTTTTGACAAAGTTCACCACCATAGTTTGCTTAAAAAATTAAAATATTTTTGTAATTAAAATTTTGGCATTAATGGTCCACTGCATCAGTGGATTAAAGATTTTCTGATAGGGAGAGAACAAACTGTAATAATAAATGGCTCTAAATCAACACAGATAACAGTAAACTCAGGTGTACCTCAAGGAACAGTCTTGGGTCCACTACTATTTTTAATTTACATAAATGATTTACCAATTGCATTACTTCAGGAACAAAAGTCAGATTATTTGCAGACGATTGCATAATGTATAGAACAATAAAAACAACACAAGACACAGATATTTTACAAAGAGAATTAGATGAATTACAGAAATGGGAATCAAATTGGAGCATGATTTCCACCCAGAAAAATGTCAGTTGTTAAGAGTAACAAAAAAACTAAAACAAATTAATTCCACTTAACTTATTCATGGCAAACCAGTAACACAGACTAAAGACGCAAAATACCTAGGTGTTATAATAAATGAAAAACTGTCATGGAATCCACATATTGATGAAACTATAAAAAAATCAAACAAAGCATTAGGATTTATTAAAAGAAATTTCTATAAACAAATAAGAACATAAACTAAAATGTTATTTAACCTTGGTTAGGCCAATAATAGAATATTCATCCTCCATTTGGGACCACCCCTCAACTCAAGAAAACATTAAGAAACTGGAACAGACACAAAATAGAGCAGTGAGATTCATAACAAATGAATATTCACATTTGACTAGAGCAACACCTATAGTAAAATCACTAAATTTAGAAAGCCTTCAGGACAGAAGACTCAAAAGTAAAGTAGCAATTATACATAAAACACTGAACCATAATCTTCAAATACAAAAACAAAATTTAATAAAATACTCTGAAAGATACAAAGATAAAGGCACATTCCTCGTCCCATATGCTAGGACAAATTTGTACAAATACTCCTTCTTCCCTAGTGCTATTAGAGCATGGAATGGGTTGCCTGAGCTAGCCAGGAAAACCAGTGACTTGGCAGAATTTAAGTCATTGGTTAATATGCATGACTAAATGCATGACGCGTAGGTCGTAATCATCCTCTTTTTTGAAGTAACGTCTGTATTATATAAGATAAGATAATCAGTGTTGAGACCTACTTAGTGGCGTAGCAAGGCTTTTGGGTGGCCCGGCGGGCTTGGCTCTTTAGGGGCTCCTACATTTTAACATTCTACATCATGACATGAGATAATATTTAATATTAAATGTAAAAAAAATAAATAATTCAAACATTCATTTGGGAGCAAACTTCAAGTGAGGGCCCCTGTGGGAATTTTCTAATTCTTCCCCCATCTTTCGCCATAGCTACGCCACTTGACCTACTGTTAGGATTGGCCTCGATATGGCCCGCAGCTCGCTTATCTCTTCGCTAGACTAGCATTTTCTTTTTCTCGATAATACGCCATCCGCATGAGCGTATCATGCGTATCAAGCGGTTAGACTTTTCACCAAATAATTTTTTTGTATCCAAGTTTTTTAAAAATTGGCAAACTTTCCAGCGTCCTCGGTATACGACATCTTGGAAGGACAATCTCGGCCAAGGTCATGACTCACAGTGTGTATTAATCATCTCAACTTCCGCGTAAGTACACACCATTACAAATTGCTTAATTATCTACTTTGAGATTAATCTCATACTCTGAAGGTTTGAGACATGACATGACCAAGCCAGCGCAGGCGGCGTTGTCTGAGGGTTGTATAGATGATGAGAAGACCCATTCGAGCAAGCATGTCAGTAGTACACACTCTCTCTTTAAATTGTAATTGTCATTGTGCTGGTCACATGACACCCTGCTCTCTGACCGTTGACCAAAGAAACAGATGACTTTGCCCAATAGATCGCAAGGTCTGAAATGGGAACTTGTATGTTATATACACAGAAAAAGACAGTGCTATTTAAACATAAATTATTAAGAGAGTGTGTCCTTCTGTTGGAAAAGCGCACTGTTTAGACACAGATTGTTGACAGAGTGTTATATAGACATATACCTTTTTGAGAGTGTGTTAAAAAGAGGAGATCTACTATACAGAAGTCAGAGTAATATATTTCTGAGCAGATCTAATGATTCTAATAATGCGCAATGCTTCCCAAAAAAAAAAAGACTTTGCCCTTTTTAAAAAAAAGACACTACCATACACATATAAAGTTCATCAATTATACCTTATACCCCAAAAAAATTTGGCTTTCACAAATAAAAGAAATAAAAATGTATCAGGTTTTTTTTTGTTTGAAGAGTCAGAAACTTTGTTGTTTTTTTTTTAAACATTTGAATGCTCTCAGTGAAAAACTAAAAAGTGCACTCTTGTAGCATGTTATTGTAGCATGATCGGAATAAGTAAATACAGCTCAAGGTTTACGACAGTGCGTCTTACCAAGGGCCATACTCTCCACGAACTCAACAATATTAAAACTAAAAAATGCTTACAAATATTTTTTTCTAAAGGAAAGTGTGATTAAATTGTCGAAATTGTATTTCTTTTTTCTT
Source organism: Biomphalaria pfeifferi (assembly GCA_030265305.1). Taxonomy (NCBI): domain Eukaryota; kingdom Metazoa; phylum Mollusca; class Gastropoda; family Planorbidae; genus Biomphalaria; species Biomphalaria pfeifferi. The sequence goes on from JASAOG010000011.1 coordinate 5,865,766, forward strand.
AAATATAGCATGCTTTTAAACAGTGCTTTTTTTGTGATGGTACGCACCGGTATAGCGTACCGGCACCTTTTTCGATGTGAAGGGACGATATTACTTTTCTTGTATTTTAACGTTTATTATTAATATATTAGTAGTTAAAAGTTAGGTAATCCATCACTGAGTACTGGCACCTATTTTTTCTACAAAAAAAAAAAAGAAATCCTGTAGATTAGCGTTCCGAGTTCACAAAATGCCGATAATTAGCCAAAATAAAATTAAATTCATTTAATAGATGTAAATAGTGTTTTTAATAAATTTGGTTGTAAAAAGTAACCTTTATATTTTGACTATACATCAATAAAGGGCCTTAGCGACTTCAATATGATTTGTGCGCTGCCATTTTGTTTTTTCATGATTTACAGTGGTGTTGCCAACTTGTAGTATTTTAAGAATTTTTTTGGTCACATTTTGCTTACAAAAAGCAACTGCATATGTGCTAAACAAAATTATATAGTTAATTATAGAAACTATTGCTATTACTAGAAACTATTACCAAAATCTTGATATGGGATGGATGGTTAGTTGGTTCTTTAACTTATTTGATGGTTGCATGAGGTTGGTTGGCTGGTTGGTATGATTGATGGCTGTGGTTAGTTGGGTGGTTAGTTGGATGGTTGTGATTGTTGGTAGGTTGGTTGTGGTTAGCTGTATGGATGGGTGGTTGGCTGATATGTTGGTTGTAGTTGTTTGGTAGGTTGGTTGTGAATGGTTGGATGGATGATTGGTGATGGCTGTATAGTTGTGGTTGGTTGTTGTTGATTGGCTGGATAGATCGATAGTTGGTAATGGTTAGCTGGTTGGTGACTGTTGGTAAGTTGCTTAATATGTTGGTTGGGGTTGTTTGAATGGTTGGTTGGTTTGATGGATGGTGAGGGTTGGTTGATATGTTGGTTGGCTAGATGGATAATTGTTTTGTTAAATGGTTGGCTGGTTAGTTGTGGTTGGTTGGTTGGATGGATGTGATGGTTGGCTATTCTATGTTTGTTGTGCTTGGTTGACTAGATATATATTATTTTATGATTGGTTGTGGTTGGATGAATAGCTGGTTCTTGTTGGTTGGCTGTATGGGTGGTTGGTTGGCTGATATGTTGGTTGTGGTTGTTTGATAGGGTGGTTGGGGTTGTTTAGATTGATGGATGGTTGTTGATGTTTGGGTGGTTGTGGTTGGTTAACTAGATGGATAATTGTTTTGTTAAATGGTTAGCTGGTTAGATGTGGTTGGTTGGTTGTGGTTGAATGGATGATTGGTAGGTTGGTTGTAGTTGCTTGTTTTGTTGGATGATTGTTGGTTGGTTAGCTGTGGTTGGTTGATTGGCTGGTGTGTAGTGCTTTGATAGTGTCAGTATCCTAGCACTTGAGATGAACTCCGATTGGGAACAGACCAATTGTGCTCTGGCAAGAAACTGGGCCTTCTGGCGTAATGCCTCAGAGACATAGATGGAGAAAGAGAGAGAAAGTAGTAGTGAAAGAGGTTGATGGGGCAGGAAGATGAGAGTGAGAAAAGGGAGAGAGAAAGAGAGAGAGAGACAAAAAGAGAGTGATGGATAAAGAGCGAGCGTTCCGATGAGTGCACCTAATTATTACTGAGAAGAGTGAGTTAATCACTAGTGATAAAGGCTGAGAACTAGCGATACAGGCTAAGAACTAGTGATACAGGCTGAGAACTAGTGATAGAGGCTGAGAACTAGTGATAAAAGCTGAGAACTAGTGATACATGCAGAGAACTAAAGATACAGGCTGAGAACTAGCGATAAAGGCAGAGAACTAGTGATACAGGCTGAGAACTAGTGAAACTAGTGAAACAGCTATTGATAAAAAAAGTAAAGTTCCCCTTTCAGACCTTGTGGTCTATAGGGCAGATGATGTAAAGGTCATCTGTTTCTGTGGCCTACGGTTAACAAGGGTGTCATGTGGCCAGCACACCGACCAACCGTCTTTACTTTTCCCTAACTAATGTCAGGTACCCATTAGAGCTGAGTGGACTCAGAGGCGCCCGAAGATCCCGAAATTAAAAATCCCAGTCTTCACCAGGATTCGAACCCCGTCCCCGGTTCGGAAGTCAAGCGCTTTACCGCTCAGCCATCGAGCTAGTAATACAAGCTGAGAAACAGATCCACGTACGTATCAAAAATTAATGCAGGCTTGGGTTACAAAACAAATAAAAAGAAATCATTGTTTGTGTTCTTTGTTAAGAGTCAACTTTATATTTTTCATATCTATATATTACAAGATTTATATTTATATAGTTCATGACATCAAAACAATGCAATTCAACATAGCAAAGTCTTATTACATAATTACACTTTGAGTTATTACACAATGATACGATCACAGTCTAATTACACATTTTACATAGGAATCAAATTATAAAAGAAATTAAAATAGCGTAAGTGCCTTAAGTGTATGAAAAAGAGAAACCACAGCGTCAACCACAACTCCCACAGATTGATTTGAGGAAAGGAAATGTGTAGGATATATAATGCATTAAAGAAGGCGACTTATTGAAATAAAGGGAGGGGGGGGGGAAATGACACATCTCTCTTATCGTTAACAGGGCCGGCCTTAGGTATAGGCAAACTAGGCAGCTGCCTAGGGTCTCCGATTGGTGAGGGCCTCGCACAGGACTAAAAAACAATGTTTTTTTTTGTGTGTTTTTTTAAGAGAAGAAATAGTAAAACATGGGTCAAATCTCAAACATAGCAAAACTCTATGGATCTACTAGTAGTGTAGATCTAACTCTCTACCATGATTCAATGTTTATTTACGAATGTTTAGATCTTAGTTAGAAGATTTTTTTTTCTTCCTTTCATTTTGAGCCACCCTATTCCTTTCGCCTAGGGCCTCCATATTCTCTTTGCATAGGGCCTCCTATTACTTAAGTCCGGCTCTGTTGTTAAATTAGTTCCCAATACAGTGATGCTGAAGTATTAACACAAAGCTCTGTGTCGCCGTTTTGTAGTCAACCTTGCGCCAAAAAAATCCGGTCTTTAAGGGAGGGGAGGTAAGCGGAGAGGGTAAGGGAACATCAGGAACCAGCCCGATATTATTCATTTAGGTCCATACAAGACAATATACTAGAGTAAAAACAGAACAAAGGGACTTAATCAACTCTTAGTTCTATTTACACAAATTTATTCTAAACCACATGAATACATAACTCCCCTCCCCCATGATGTCATTAGCTAAGAGGTAGATTAAGCCCCTTTGTCCTTGCTGTGTCAGTGACACAGAGCATGATACAATTATAGGTGGTATTAATTTCAATTATAAACACAGCACATGAAAAAATAAATGACAATTATTTACGACTAATTGAAAGAGCGAACTAGAATTTAACAATTGTAATACAAAAATACACCTGAACTTATGAAGGAACAATGACCATATGATAGTTATCTCTTTTGGTTTTCATTCTTAAAGTAAAGGCGCTAGAAAGATTTGGGGGTGATAATTTTGAAGTACTGTAACTGGCGCTTCTATGGTTTAGGACGTGTCCCAAGACGCGATGAGATATTTCCCTAAAGACAGCAGTAACTTGGTAGCCTAAAACGAGGGAAACTAAAACATGGCCGCCCCCCGCACAACATCCTCATTGAAGATCCTAATCAAATAATGGACACTCGATGGGAAAAGTCTGAGGGCGTCGCTGATGACCATTCTCTGTGTACTGTGGTGACAATTTGACGCCCCAAGCGCGGAAAGGCACAGAAGATTTTATCTGTTGTCTCAACATTTTTTTGTTTGTTTTCTACGACAATTAATGTAGCCAAAAAAAAAAGTTTCAGAGAATCTATTAATAATTGTGTATACATTAATCATGAATTAATTATGCTGAAGCCCCGAACATGAGCATTTCAAGGCATCTCTATTATTTGAACCATTGTAACATGCTTATGAGACGCCAAATGACCTCATTTCTGACGACCCCTTAAAATATACACTAAAACCATCGACTTGGTCACAGTAGTATCTGCTCAAGCTTATTTTCTGCTCTGCATCCTATATAGCAACAGCATTAAGAGTTATAGTAAATATTTCTTTAATTACGATGTAGCCGACATTATAATATAGATGTAATGTTTACTGGTCAATAAATACTTTTAGATATAGATCTCAAATCGGTTTCATAAATATGAATAAAAAAAAATCAGTAACATAACTGAAAGAAGCAATTTAAAAAAATGTCTTGCATTTGATAACAAATAAAGGAAACATGAACAAATACTAGTAGTTGTATGATGATTTAGTATCAATGCGTTTAACTTTGAATTTAAACATCTACTTCTAATATGTAGTAAAGGGCTCTTCTATCAAACAACTTTCTCAGAAGGGGCAATACGCCATGCATTTAGCGCCAAATTTTTATCTTCTTTACAGACAACTATTATGTCACTTCCTATCACGTCACACGTTTCTGTTCTATTCAAATCTATTTGGTTTCGAGATTATCTACTACATTAAATTGAGAGATTTTCATGATAAACCTAACAATGTCAAGGACGCTAGATTCAACTTCAATGCTGAGAACTAAAATTAAAGTACAACAGGAAGTGCTCAGAAAACTTGATTCTGTAGTGCTCATAAGTGCACACAAGTTATCATAGCTTATGAAAAATGCTTTTATTTTGTACACCGGAAGCACCAAAAAACTTGTTATTTATGAATTTGATTCTGAGTATGATAATGTTCAATGAATCAGTGGGAAGCGTGGTCGAGAGGCTAAGTACGCTGGGCTTGGCTACCTATGAAGGGGGCTCGAGGACCGACACTCGATACCAAAGGCAGCATTTTCTCCCAGAATCCCCCTCGCCCCACTGGTCCACAAATGAGATTAGACCATTGCGTTCTGGGCATGCTATAAGCATGAAAATAGCACAATATAAAAGCTATTATAATTATTACATCTTAACCTAATTGTTTTGTGCAGGACATTCTTACTTTAAACAAAATGAAGCTGAACTAATGAATATGTGGTTTATAAAACCTTTTTCCAGTGGGCAGGTAAACAAAATTGTAGGGATCCTTGAAATAGCTGTAACAAATAAAGCTAAGACCGTATTTAGCCCATGGAAGCCCACTGGCACTACTGTATTATTTTATCTTATAAAATACAGACGTTGATAACGTCCTAATCGTGTTTTTAGGTCAATCTAGTCATGCATGTTAATCAATGACTTAAACTCTGCCAAGTCATTGATATTCCTGGCTGACTCAGGCAACCCATTCCAAGCTCGTAAAGCATTGGGGAAGAAGGAGTGTTAGTACAAATTAGTCCTAGCATATGGAACAAGGAATTCATTCGTACATAACATGCTAGCAAACATTGTCAACGGGAAGAAATGCTATTCATCTCTTGCAGAAGAAGGAAATAGTCAAATTTCTTAAAGCTGTTTTATCGTAAAAAGCAAGCGACTAGATTTTATACTCGTATATGTGTAGCCTCATGTTCAAAACGAGGCACTCTAGCATCATGTTCGAAACGAGGCACTCTAGCCTCATGTTCAAAATGAGCCCATAAAGCTGATTGTATACATAAGAAACAAATATAAAAAGATTTTACAGATTAATTATGTATTACATACTAAATGCATCTAAGGATTATGACATAGGCGTCAAAATGTGCACAGTCACGTGTTATAGCCAGCTATAAATAGTACGACTTCTGCACAAAGTTCTCTTCCATTTTTTTATTTCGTATGAGATTGAAGGAACAATTTTTTAGCAGAAAACGTCATTTCCTGTTATACGTCTGTGACGTCATTACTTCCGTCATCCGAGGATGAGCTGGTGTATTCAAACAGACCGGTCAACCTCTTATCAGTCCATTCAGCGGGGCTCTCCACGTAGTGGTTTTGTTTAAGCTTGGCCGTACACGGGCGAGGTGTAGGAGGCTGAAACCCAAGCGAGACCAAGTTGGAACTGTCCTCACTTGAGGGCGCCTTATTCAGCGTAGGTTTAGATGAGGACTGTTTGCGCGCTCCTGGAAGAAGCAGTCGAGATTCTGTTCCGGAGTTTGACGAAGATGTCGAACAGGATGTCGCTACGGACGTAGACGAAGTTTCAACATTTCGATCTGCCTTAGGGTTTTTACTAGGATACATAGGTATGTAGCCAGAATCGTCTCCCGAATTAGAATGAGTCTTTGGTGTCTTTTTTAACTTGCGAACATTCTTGAACAACACGCGCCCATCTTCAGCCACCTCAAGACTTGGATCATTTACCCAGACTTCAGAACTCGAACTCAAGTTGTGTACGGTGGAGCAGTCAGCCACCGGGGGAGAAGAAAGTATCAGATCCGGCCTGGGAGGGATTCGGGGCGGAGGGAGCGGTGGTGCGGGCGGAGCCCTACGCCGTAAGGAAGTACGAATCCTGTCTCGAAAAGAATTGGTGTCAAAATTACCATAATATTCAGAGTCTTTAAGTCTGCAAACTTTACAGATAAAGAAAATGACTATTGGAAGCATAACCAAAAACACTGCGCCGGCGACTATATAATATATCTTGTCTTCAAGTTTCCCCTTTAAGTCAATAGTCCTGATGCCAAAGGGAATAACTGTTATTCGAATTTCAGTGACGGAGCTATAGCAGTGCTGCAGCTGGTGCTGTGCAGTACATATGCACTTGCTGTTATTGAAGGTGCTATTTCCGTAGATTGTCACCGAGACCTTATTGGAGCTGGTAGTATTAATGAGGAGGATGTCTTCCCCATGCTTACAGACAACACTAATGGACTCCACATGGGGTTCCCCGCCTTGTGTGGAGCAAACAACCGTGGCGTCGTCGCCCTTTTTAATGTCTAAACTCTTGCTTAGCTTGAAATCCCCCCTAGAGAAACCCGGTGGAGTAGGCGGGGGCCAAGTCAGAAGAAGATACTTGGTGTCGGAGAGAGACACACTCCTTTTTTCAACCGGCACAGTGTCATCCTTTTTCAAATAAGACACCTGACAGAGCATGAGAGACCTGTGGAGCTCTTTGGTGACTTCAAAACTGACGCTTGCCGAGAAAGTTGAATATGAATTGGAGTCATTCCCGTATTTAACCTTCTCAAAAGTCAACCCCTCAAGTTCTTCATCCTTTAGAAACAGACGAAATGAAGGGGCGGTCTCCATCCAGGTGACCTGACACGTGAATTTCACCTGAGACTTACTGTGGCACAGAGAAGCTGTGGACTGACTGACAGTGACAACAGGTTTAGGCTTTACGGTGATCGAACCACTTGTGCTGTGAACCTTGTAAACACAATTTATACAAGTGGGGAAATCCGGCTGAAAAGCAAAGTCATACAAATAGACACCTGGTCTCGTAGGGTATACCACAAGGCTGCATACGTCTTCGTAGAGATGCCTGGAGAGGTCAACAATCTTTCTGGTTTTCCTAGTCATCAGGCCTAATCTGTTAATACTGGAGTTCACGCGTTCAATGTACTGACACACTACTCCCGGGTAGACATTGGTGCTGATGCAGCTGAGATCGATGCCCCCATCCGGTCGGGGAGAGACAGTACAATTTTCGGTATCGCCCTTTTTGTGCACGGCCATCTTGCAGCGTTCTAGTAGCGAAGTTCGACCGCTGGAGGCGTCCCAGGAACTGCAGGTAAGCTGGCTGTCTCGATGATCCAGAGTGGTTCGGTTAAGGGAGATGGTGCTGGTATAGGACCCGTCGTGGAATTGATTTTGTATCGCCCATCCATACAGATCTGTCTCACAATCTCTGTTCGCGACCACACTACATCGGCTGATCTCTTTCACTTGGCCTGAAGAATTTAGATTCCAGATGACGAATCTGAAGAAGAAAGAAAAATAAACGAATGAAAGAGATTAGAAACATAATCTCCGGTGGGCTTTCATAGACATAGACATAAGATGTAAAAAAAAAAAAAAAAGCTCATTAACTCGTTTAATCCGCCACACTGTTCCTCACATGTTTCGCACGTTGATGTGGCGACCCTTGCACGATTAGTGGCGGTACATTGTAGGAATATGGAGGAATCGCTTGTAAGTAGAGGGAAATGGCGTGGACTAATAAGTTGAGTTTCACAAATTGAATAAACAAAGCTTATATCATCTCACTCTGTCTGTTAAAAAGATTGTACACGTTATTTCTCCAACAATCAATCTCAGATCAAGTTGAAATTTGGCACAGTCATTTCTTTCACATGACAACACAAGAAAAAACAACAGTTAGTTAATTAACTATTGATACAAAATTATTTTGTTTGGTATCTCGAACAAGGGAAAGAAAATGTACTGGACTGAAGTGGTGGTATAAGCTGAATTAGTCCTCTTTGTAGGTCGCAGTTAAAAATTGAAAAAAAAAAAATATATATAACTAAACAATTTTTTCTAGTCATAAATTCCTCACTGGCAAAGTGGTTAGCACGTCGGCCCGAGAAGGCGTGAGCCACAGATTCGAATTCCCGGTCGTTTTCCGCCTTTGTGTGTGTGTGTGATGCATTTTTCAAAAACTATGACTGTAAAATCCACCCAGAAATCTTCAACTTTTTCAGACTTCAGTGCTAGGATCATAGCGTAGTGAGAAAGTGCTAGGATCATAGCGTAGTGAGAAAGTGCTAGGATCATAGCGTAGTGAGAAAGCGAAAACCATGAAAAGGCGATAAACAAAACAATTGTTAAAAATACTTCTAATCGCACAATTATTACAAATTTGATGACATGACTGATCCAAGCTTGTATATACAAATACACTTTGTATAAGCTTTTTCTTTAAAAAAAAAAAACTATTAAAAAATCTATTACGTTTTTCTTGTTTTAAAAACTTACTTGATATCACTGGGTACATTGCAAGACCATGAGAAAGACTGGCCCTCTAAAACGACTGGACAAAGTGGAATGTGGTCACACCGACACAACGGCATAAGAAAGCAACATAAGATGAACAGCAGTAGGTCAACGCATGTTTCCATATTTAGCACAAGGGCCTAGTTGTGCCATGTTTCGTTGCCAAGACAACCGCTGAAGACGCTTTCATGACACGTGACTCTCGCCTGCCATGAGAGAGAAAACGTTCTCTAGGGAAGAAACAAAACAACAAAAAAAAAGTTATTCTTGAAAAAATAATTGAGATAACAACATCTTTTTACATCAATTAATGAACACATCTTTGTACATTAATTAAAGCGTCAATCCTTGTACATATCTTTTGTATATTAATGAAAGCGCACACCATTCTAGGCCTACCTTATTGAAGTTAATACCTTTCTACATCATTTCGAGAATACATCTGTAAGTTATGACAATATAAAATACAATGCTCTAAAATACGAATTTTTATCGATTCTAACAGATTATTAATAGAAAATTTATACTTTTCCTAAAAAAAGAAACCCAAACAATGCAAAGATAACAATGCAACATAAGTAAATAATATAAAAGCAACAGCTAAACACTAAGACATCGCTGAAACCCCAAAAGGAAATACAAATGAACTGAAATAAAGAAAAAAAAAAAAAGAAACCAATATATGGGAAACGAAGCTACTATATTAAGCGATCAATGAATCGAATCCAAAGAGAAGTGACTATAAGTAGACGTTATAACCACTAAGTTTTGAAATATTTATTGAAGTACACATCACTTGAAGCTTAGAGTTCAGCACTAACAAGCTGGTTAGAGGAAGAAGAATTAGCACAGTACATACATCCACACGCCTACTCCTTTTTTTTACTTTGTTTTCTAAGAATAAAGTCTAGATCTAGATTGATCTTCAGTAGCTGTGATTAGTCGAAACCTATTCATTTTTTTTTTCAATGTTAAAAAAAAAAAAAAAAACAGACCTTTATAAAAATGCTGTTTTGCGTTGTAGCCTCGAACTTCAAGTACCAAGTTAGAATTAAACTTATTCATTCCTCTCTCTCCCCCCCCCCCCCCTCAATCCTTAAAAAAAAATATAATAGGAAGAATTACGCTCACTATCCACTATTATAGTCTCAAAGATAGGGACGACAATTCATTTTTTTTCCAAAACGGTTGATGAACATGAGTTGTCGAAATTAGCTGGTGGTTTTTATTGCAGGAAACTAACAGATCTAATACAGTTTACCTTTATTTTTTTTGGGCTTTGTTTTCCATAACTTTTTTTTTTTTACTATGAAACAAATATTTAATGTCTTTAAGTGGGGAAACAGGGCTGACCCTATCCCTCCCGTTCTTGTCCCCTCTCTTACATACTTCCAACCAGGTGGCAGTGAGAGGATTTCGAAGACGTTACAAAACGTAAGGTTCCACCAGAGAGTTAAGGAAAGCTTAAGGCGCATTAAACAGCTTTGTTTACATTACAAATAAATAAATAAAAAAAATATTAAAAGCGGGCAGGGTTCAAATCGGAACCATCGAGACGACGGTCCAGAGAACTTGTAGAAAACAACAAAATTTGTTATTTAAAATCCAGAGGTCACTGTACATCACCAGACAGCCATCCTGCAATGCACATCACCAGACAGCCATCCTGCACAGCACATTACCAGACAGCCATCCTTAACTGCACATCACCAGACAGCCATCCCGCAATGCACATCACCAGACAGCCATCCCGCAATGCACATCACCAGACAACCATCCTGCACAGCACATTACCAGACAGCCATTCTTAACTGCACATCACCAGACAGCCACCCAGCACTGCACATGCGATAACTCCATACATAGGGCCCACTAGACCTACTCCAACTGACATTATCCTTATCACTTTTGTGAGGAGAATAACTGAATTTATAAGATCACTGAAGAAAAAAAAAAGACATGTACTGGAACTAGTCGATTTGAGCAATGAGATATAAAACATAACGATAAAATGCTAAATACTTAGAACGGGACACACACACTCGCGCACGCACACACACACACACCAAATCATGAGACAACAATAGGAACTATTGGAACGAAGAACATTTACAATGCGTCATTAAATCACTGTCTAGTCAAAACAGAAACAAACAAAAAAATAGACTATAAAAACCTTTTGCAATTTTTTTTTGGGGGGGGGGGTGGACATTACGAATCAAAGAGGAATGTCAATGCTTAAAAACATAGCCTCATAGACTTATATATTATATCTAGAGTGGAAACCGGAAATAAATTCTTATTCGCGAGTGATCGATTCACAGACCTATATAGACTTTTATGTACGTAAACTCTTTTTCAGGCTCTAAGTTGAGTCGCCCCAATCAATCTTTTCTGTCTTAGAAAAGTAATGATCTTTAGTTTTCAAAGTTTAGAAATAATGCAAAATCATTTCTCAGATATTCACGCAAATATACGAAACAAAGCCATTTCCTGTTTGTTTCCATTGAGATAATGTTTCAAAAATCCTAGACGGAAATAATTCATGTTGATTTTAATCATCTTATGTACATTTAAATAGATTGATTACCTAGATCTTTCTAGATTATGTATCTAAAAATTGCAAAATAATAATTATTAGACGAGAGTACTCTTATTTTTGATGTTCAATTACTAGATCCAGATCTAAAAATTAAATTAAATGTTACATAGGTTAGGGGTGGAAAAAACAACAACTTTACTTTTTTGTAACTACTTTACAAAACAACGCCTTGATCCTACTTTCTAAAAAAATTTCACGACATTTTTGAAGTGTTTAAAAATAATCTTGTCCAGTCTAGATATAGTACATAAAAGTCTATGCATAGCTTATTATCACGTTTTGTTTGGTACAGCCTAACCCAAAAGATCAGTACTTAAGTTTTACAGTAAAGTATGAAATCCCTAACAAGCACATATGCATTATTTTTGTAGGATTTACTTCTATGTTTTATATTTCTTCTCAATTAACAGATATAAGGACAATAGTTATACCAGTTGTAAAACACATAAATATCAGATAAATAATCAGAAAAATGTGAATAATTTATTGCCTTCGAGGTATGTGGAAACTATTAAAAATAACAGCTATAACAAAACACATATGTATGTACAATTATAGGCCTATCTATCGTTTAAATATTGGCTCATTGGCCACATAGAAAAACTTTGATTTGATCATGATAATTTGACGCAATTATTTAATCATTTAAAAATTAAATTTGACGCAATTATTTAATCATCTTAAAATTAAATTTGACTTATGTTCTTTTCAATAACTTGTACCTTCACGAAACCTGGAATCCTCTGGGTGGGAAATCTTGGGAACGGAATCTCGAAAAACGGCTCTAACGATAAAAATTCGATAGTTGTTGAATATCGTTGGGAAAAAATTACAAGCTCGTTGGTCACACTGGGAAAATAATAGTTTGGCGGTTATAATTTTTCAAAGTAAAACAAAAAAAAAAAAAAAGGAAAATTTAAATTTGGCTACAAAACCCTAACCCTAATGTTTGTTTTTTTAATTGAACATTCATTTGTGGTTATGTTCTATATAATCGCTCTCAAAGTTGTTTAAAGTAAAAAGTTTTTATTAGTTTTTCTTGTTATAAATGAAAATGTTTCGAAATTTGCCAAAAAAAAAAAAATATTACTCGTAGACCGAGCATAAGGATTTCGGCTCTGGACCGGACACAACAGAATGTGACACATATGCGCCGGAAACTCAAAATCGGAACCAGTGAAATCTGCCCATGTGGAGTGTCACCAGAGAATGCCGACCATGTCCTCCTAAATTGCTCTCTTTATCAAGAGGCCGGTACAAGACACTGGCCCCAAAACACCGCAATAGAAAGAAAACTACATGGAGAGCTCCCTGATTTCGAAACCACTTATCTTATCTTATCTTATATGATACAGACGTTACTTCAAAAAAGAAGATGATTACGTCCTACGCGTCATGCATTTAGTCATGCATATTAACCAATGACCTAAACTCCGCCAACTCACTGGTTTCCCTGGCTAGCTCAGGCAACCCATTCTATGCTCTAATAGCAGTAGGGAAGAAGGAGCACTTTTACACATTTGTCCTATGGAACGAGGAGTGTGCCTTTATCTTTGTGTCTTTCTGAGTATTTTATTAAATTTTGTTTTTGTATTTGAAGATTATGGTTTAGTGTTTTGTGTATAATTGCTACTTTACATTTGAGTCACCTATCTTGAAGGCTTTCTAAATTTAGTGATTTTACTAAAGGTGTTATTTTAGTCAAATGTGAATATTCGTTTGTTATGAATCTCACTGCTCTATTTTGTGTCTGTTCCATTTTCTTAATGTTTTCTTGAGTTAAGGGGTCTCCAACAGAGGATGTATATTCTATAATTGGCCTAATCAAGGTTAAATAACATTTTAGTTTTATGTTCTTATTTGATTTATAGAAATTTTTTCCGTGGCGGTTTTTCAATTATTATAATACCTAGGTATTTTGCGTTGTTAGTCTGTGTTACTGGTTTATAGTCAATAAGATAAGTGGAATTAATTTGTTTTGGTTTTTTTGTTACTCTTAATAACTGACATTTTTTCTGGACGGAAAGCCATGCTCCCATTTCTGTAATTCATCTAATTCTCTTTGTAAAATTTCTTTGTCTTGTGTTGTTTTTATTGTTCTATATATTATGCAATCGTCTGCAAATAATCTGTCTGTTGTTCCTGAACTAATGCAATTTGGTAAATCATTTAAGTAAATTAAAAATAGTAGTGGACCTAAGACTGTTCCTTGTGGTACACCTGAGTTTACTGTTATTGGTGTTGATTTAGAGCCATTTATTATTACAGTTTGTTCTCTCCCTATCAGAAAATCTTTAATCCACTGATGCAATGGACCATTGCGCAGTTCATCTCATGTGTTGCTCTAGTCATCTGAACGCTCCAACATAAAAATGAGAACGAAAAAAAGAAGAAGGATTACGAAATGTTTATTTATCAGAGGATATTGATATTTGATATTTTGTAGTTTTTTTGGGGGGCTAATCGGCACAATTAAGAGTTCGACCATGTCGGGCCCACTTTATCAGTGGAAGTGACAAAACTGGACTCAATGGTGAGCTCAATAAATACACGTGCATCAACGTGGGGCAGACCGTCTAGTTGAAGTGTAAGAAACAATCATTTTTAGCGACCCTGGAAAGGGGAATAGACGCTATTAATTTTGTGTGGTCTGTCTGTCCGTCCCGTTTAGATCTCGTAAACTAGAAAAGATATTGAAAATCCGACATCATGATATTTTAGACAATTCAAAGTTCTGATGCATCGGCTACTTTTTTTCTTTTCTTAAAAATAAAAATTTTAATTTTTAAAATCAACTATGCAAGCAGTTTTTTTCATAAAATTACACCATTTTTACAACTATTCACTATTAATAGTAACAAACAAATGGGGCTATTTAGTACTGGAGATCACTATTTAGCATATTTATTACACATTTATGCAAACGGTTTTAGATTTTTTGTCACATTTGTTTTTACAATTTTATTGCAAAGTTAAGTACGTTCTGTCATACTAGCTGCTACATTTACAAAAAAAATGTTGTTTTTTTATTTTTTAAGAGAAAATCGATTTTGTATGCATATAAGTGGAACATAATTTAAAACAACAATAAATAAGGATTTTTTTTATATTACCCCGTAAACTGCAAAACCCATACAATGTACTGAAATAATGAACTATAGGAAGGGGAGAATTCTTTTTTTACGGAAATGTGATACTTTGAGGCATTGAATAAGAGATTGACCCTTACAGAACAATTAGATCAATTAGATAATTATTATATGAGATCGGTTAGACCAGGATCACTTCTTCACTTTCACCTATCCCCTGGTCTGCTGGACCGTTGGGGCACCACACAAGACCTGTCAACCCGCTTTCTCCATTCTTCTCAGTCATTTGATAGAATATCATTCTGATATTCTTTCTGAAAATATTGAAACCTGCCCTTTTACCTGCCTGGGTGGACCACTTCGGGGTTTTGAAGTTTTGTGTTCCCACACAAACTGTCTCCGTAACCTTGTTTAAAATATACAAATGTAAAATACTAGACTAGATCTAGATTATAGATGCATGATTGCGCGTTTAAGAAGCAGCACATGAATCGATTAGAAAGACAAAGCATAGAACATCACCCGCTTCCTAAAGTAGAAATGCATTATTTTGTTTCTTTTTTTTTTTCTTCCATATTAGATCTACTTGTTTTTAATCTAGACCGAGGGTTTAAGAGTTCAAATCTCTATGAAGACTAGGATATTGAGCTTCGGGATTTTTTTAAGGACGTCCCTGAGTCTTTTCGTCTCCTTTCACTAATAAGACAATCGCTGGGGAAAAGGGCGGTTGGTCGTCGTGCTGGTAACAAGACACCCTAGATAACGTGGACCATATGTGAGCTTAATATCGTCTGCAACATAGATCTAGATATAAAGGTCTGAAAGGCAAAATTTACATTTTACAAAAGAAAAGAAGCATGATACTTTGGTTTTCTAAAGGCGATAAATAAGAATAAAATTGTATATTGTGTCTTATCATTCTTAAAAATAAATACCTTAAGAGACTTTGTCTTCTAGACTGTGTGTCCCGGTACGGGAACAAAGCTTTTCAATTTGGAAACATAATTAAGACAATACAGTCTAATAGTGTACGAATATTTTCACATAAAATTCGATCACTAACCTAGATTAGCTTCTCATGCGAGGAGGTCATGTCGTCTGCAGTAAGACGTTGGATCGTAATCTCAAACAGGAAAGTGCGCGCATGAATTTGTTTACATATTTCATGAATTCAGCTACATCTATTACCAACCTTTAACTACACTGTCTACACACCAGAGGCAAAAGTACACCAAGGATACACACATAGATCTAACCCGGCGTGAAAATAGCCAAGAATGTGTAAACCGAGCGTGCCCGCCAATAGCCAGTTTCGGTTTCATTCATAAATTTTAAAAGGGGCACAACTGACTTTCCGTTTCGTATGGGATCATCCACTTATTAGGTCCACACGATACGCGTTAGTTTTTTTCCCTTATGCTTGCTGTCGTCTGTGTGGATAGATCCGTAAGTTTACTTAATAGTAGAGATGGCATTGTGTACAGTTTTATAGGTAAATATTTTCACAGGTAAACCTTAACTTTTTTTTTCTATTAGACAAGGGGTGAAAACATAATGACTCTCGATCGATGTGAGATTAACCAAGAACCTCCTTATAAGCCTTTCATCGATTGAAGAATATGAATTCTTTACTAGCTATTGAATAGACATTTTAAAGTCTCAGTGTGGTTATGATTTTTTAAAGAGAGTAACACTTTAAATAAACATATTAAAAAAAAACTTAAAGTAAAATCATCAACAAAGGTTTTTGTACTAAGATGAAGTCCGATAAGGCTTGGATGTTTCTAGCACTAGGTGCTGTGAAATGATATGTTTTCAGAGAACGAGTTTTCCAAGAGGTCAGATCTGAAGAAGTAAATGTTGTGTCCCTGTTTCTGTCTCACGAATCCTTGATGGTCGAGAGAACTGTGTAATTTTTTTTTTGTACTTGAAAAAGAAAGCAAGTACTAAGCACTGACCTAAATTCCACTTTAAACGCTTAGATTTATATCTACATAAAGCAGAGATCGAGAGAAAAAGAAAAGAACTGTATCACTGACAATAGGAGCAGAAATAATTCAACTACTATATTTTGTGTTTGTTTTTTGAGCATTCGATTTTTTTTAAAAAGAGAGAGAGAAAGAGAGAGAGAGAGAGACTGTAGCTGTTAACAGGAAGGGGAGAGAACAGAAAGCATATAGCTGCTTTATTCAATTTTTTAAAATAAAGAGTGTATCTTAGAGAGAAAAAGAGAGAGATAAAATAAAGAGAGAGAGAGAAAATAAAGAGAGAGAGAGAGAAAGAGAGCGATAAAATAAAGAAAGAGAGAGAGAGAGAGAAAACTGTAGCTGTTCACGGGAAAGGGAGAGAACAGAAAGCATAAAGCCGCACTTAGACAAACGGGGAAGGGAGGGTGGTAAGGGGGCTGCAAGGAGGAAATCAACAGAAATCGCGTAGACGTCATAAATGGATGAGCCATAACCGGTATTTTGATATTTCAGTTTTTGTCGGGTGTCTGGTCTACTTTTTTTTCAATGTTGAAAAAAAAAACCATAGTAAGATAGTGCGTGCATGGGCTGGGGGGGGGGGGGGGGGGAGGCGAAGAAATGAGGATGAGGATTCTTATTACATTTCGTTAAAGGTGGCATGGATAGAATTGGGGAGTGGGGCTGGTGGTGGTGGTGCTACACTTTAAATCCATTAACAACTGGCTTTGGACAGTTTTGTCAGTATTGAAAAGAGCTCTTGCATCACTGTGTCGAAGATCATGTCTCTGGTGCTGTGGTTCTCAAGGGATACTGCCACAGCTCTGTTTGACTCATATGTTGTACTTGTTAATTTCGACCATGTCAAAATGTTTGTTTGTAGAATGTTTTCAATGTTTCGAATGTTTCTTACAAGAGTTGAAGACATTCTATATCCTAACTCAACTTTCCAGCAGTACGACGGGGGGGGGGGGGGGGGCAGCAGGCAGGGTATGAACACCGGGACCACTAAGACGACGGAACGACAGTTCATCAGTCCCTTGACTTGCATCGCAGAGGTGACGTGTTGGAGTAGCCGAGTTCTCCCCCTCCTCATCAGCAGCCTGAGCAGAATATTGTAAGAGAGAGGGGGCTATAGTTCTGTCCTTCGCATTGTCCAGCCGCTTTTCTCTTGGCGACTAGGGTTACCAATCGTCTAGCAAAGAAGTGGACATGTCCTTCTAGCCAAAGGAGGACATGTCCTCTTTTTTAGGGGTCTTGGCAGGCATTAGACTATTGTACGTCTGGCTTGTTCTCTGTTGTTTGTTGCTATTGCACTTCATTCATCAATCCAGGGTCGAATTTAAGGGAGGGCAGGCGAGGCTACAGCCCAGGGGAATCTGTAAAGTTGGAGAATTTGTCGATTGCAGTGTTGTCAGGCATATACCTATTTTTTGTTGTTTTAAATTACATTCCACTTGTATGCATTATAAATAGATTTTTTCTCTTTAAAATTAAAGTAAACATTTTGTTTTTTTTTGTAAATATTGGTAGTTAGTAGGACTTAGATTACATAACTTCGTAACACAATTAAAAAAAAAATAATTTTTTTGACAGAAAATCTAAAACCATTTCCATAAATGTGTAAAAAATATATGGAAAATAGTCATCTCCCTTACTAAATAGTCTCCCGTGTTTGTTACTATTATTAGTGAATAGTTGTAAAAATGGTGTATTTTTATAAAAAAAAAACTGCTTGCATAGTTGATTTAAAAAATTAAACTTTTCGCTTTCAGAAAAGAAAAAAAGCAGCCGTTGCATCAGAACTTTTAAAGGTCTAAAATATAATGATGTCAAATTTTCAATATCTTTTCTAAACGGGACGGGGGCCGCTAAAATCGATATTTAGACAAGTCAGCAGCTTTACCGGTTTTTCAAAAAACGTTCTTGTTCGTTTGTTTACCAACATCCCATGAAATCTTATAGTTGGCAACACTGTCGTGGTTTTAAAGTGTCCGCTTATTGAGTGTTCGTATTCTCCTAATATTATATCCGGATTTATTACACTGCGTAAACACAAAAAAATTTACATTTATTGTTACTAAAATATGCAGATTGAATATATTTTTTTTTAAACAAAAATTCTGCCTCGGGGGCCTCCAGTTACTAAAAATCCGGCCCTGTATCAATCGCATTAAAGTTTTCGTAACTTCTGCATTAAACAAGCAGACGTGCTTATAAATAGCAAGCGGAAAGAGGACAATTTTTTGAACAAAGCGATTTGTTTTTACATGTGTGTTTGTTAAGTCTTATCTTATATAATACAGACGTTACTTCAAAAAAGAAGATGATTACGACCTACGCGTCATGCATTTAGTCATGCATATTAACCAATGACCTAAACTCTGCCAAGTCACTGATTTTCCTGGCTAGCTCAGGCAACCCATTCCCTGCTCTAATAGCACCAGGGAAGAAGGAGCTTTACGAAGACAGAACAAAGAAAAAAAAAACTTGGCTCAGAACTCCACATGAACTGTTACTTTTTAATGTATCCAGGTGCATAATGGTAACGTTGAAAGAATGGCTGATCAAAGCAAGGTAAGCATAAGGGGGGGGGGGGGGGAAGACTGTTCAAGGACTCGCTAAAAAGCAGAAGTGTATAAATTTGTCTTTTCTTTCTATTGTCCTCCTCTTGGTGAGCCCTTTTTTTCGTGCTCCCTCCACTGTACCGCCCTCGGATGATCTATTTGAACTATAAGCCGCTTACAGCACTGTAGAGTTCTTCCATTTTGCCAGCCAAAGTGCTGACTAGTAAAAGTGAAAACTCACGTCCATGTATGTAGCGTGCAATAATTAGAAAAAAAAACAACAACTACGATAGACTTGAAAAGTTATTATTTTATGACTGAGACATGACTAATGATTGATCAAAAAGCTACTGAGAACTTTGAACTGGAATGCGGTTCTAAAAATTGAACAGTATCAAAGTTTTAATAACGCTCTTAATATTTCCAAAATGATTGTAGTATCTATCAACAGACTCAATAATGGTTGTAGTATCAGCACATTCAATAATGATTGAATTATTTATTCAAGTTATAGATGAATATCCAGCTCTTCTAAACAACGAGGGATAACCGTCATATATATAAAATGAGTAATCTCTGATACCAAGTTGTCCAACATCTGTAACCAACTTTTTTTTAAATGAAAGAATCCTGTCAGTTCTAAAAGGATGGGAATCAGACTTGATAGGACCGTAAAGTATGACGTGTGGAGCCTATACCTAGAGCTAGACCATTCATTATACAAGCCGTTTTGCCATGTCACAGGCCGGTACGACGAAGCAACAAGCTATTGGTCCCCACAGCCCACAGGTTACGACGACACAGGTCAGTGGTGAGGCCTTCTGTAGCGAATGGTCTCGCCAAGAGCAAGTACAGACTATATGTACATTGTGTGCGCTTATAGTGGATTAGAAAGGCGCGGTGGCCGAGAGGTAAAGTGCTTGGCTTCCGAACGGGGCTCCCGGTTCGAACCCTGGTGAATACTGGGATTTTTAATTTCGGGATCTTTGGGCGCCTTTAAGCCCACCCATGAGTACCTGACATTAGTTGGGGAAAGTACATCAGCACTATTAATCGCAGGGTCTAAAAGGGGAAAACTTTTTCTTTTTTTTATAGCGGATTAGAAACAGGATTACAGGGGCGATTGGGTCCCACGATGACCTCCTAAAAACACTGTCAAAAAACGCAAAGTAAAACTTTATGGTCATATCACGAGGTCCTCGGGTACGCAAGAATCCTCCTTCAGGGAACAGTGCCAGAAAAAAAAAGATGAGGCAGACAGAGAAAGCGATGGGAAGACATGGACGGGCAGGCCATTGAAAGAGATTCTATCCAAGGCAAAAGACAGAGAGGAATAGAGAAAGACTGTCAACAGATCACGTGTGGTGCCCTAAATTGTTCAATAGATTAAAGAATAGGTGAAGGTGATAAGAGATTGCAAACGAAAGAGCATTCGGCTCTGTTGGTTTTTCTTTAAAATGATTTTTTTATTTTTTGCTATTTCAAATGCGAAAGTTTTTGAAAAAAAAAACGTATAGACATATAGAGACATATAGAGACGACATATAGACATATAGAGACGACATAAAGAGACATATATACATATAGAGACGACATATAGAGGCATAAAGAGACATATATAGACGACATATAGAAACATAAAGAGACATATATAGGCGACATATAGAGACATAAAGAGACATATAGAGACGACATATAGAGACATAAAGAGACATGTAGACACGACATATAGAAACATAAAGAGACATATAGAGACGACATAAAGAGACATATAGAGACATAAAGAGGCATATAGAGACGACATAGAGACATATAGAGATATGTAGACACGACATATAGAGACATAAAGAGACATGTAGATACGACACATAGAGACATATAGAGATATGTAGACACGACATATAGAGACATAAAGAGACATGTAGATACGACATATAGAGACATGTAGACACGACACATAGAGACATAAAGAGACATATAGAGACGACATAAAGAGACGACATAAAGAGAGATGACATAAAGAGACATGTAGAAACGGCATATAGAGACATAAAGAGACATGTAGACACGACCTATAGAGACATAAAGAGACATATAGAGACGACATTAAGAGACATGTAGACACGACATATAGAGACATATATAGACGACATATAGAGACGGCATATAGAGACGGCATATAGAGACATATATAGACGACATATACAGACATAAAGAGACATATATAGACGACATATAGAGACATAAAGAGACGACATATAGAGACAAATAGAGACATATAGAGACAACATATAGAGACAAATAGAGACATAGAGACGACATAGAGACATAAAGAGACATAAAGAGACATATAGAGATATATAGAGACATACATGTATGTAACAATAGTTTGTTGAAATAATGGTTCAATATGTCATCAGTTTATTAATAACAAGCAAAATATAAAAAATACTTAAAAAAAATAAACAAAAAAAAAACGTTTAATTTCTGCCATATTTCTTAATACTGCAAAGCTTATCTCCCATTTTTCTATATAAAACAATTTAATTACCACTTGTTGGTTAACTAATTGGTTAATATTTAAAATTGATTCATGTGTTGTCTTCGGCTGGGATTTTTCATCGCGGAACCTTTTGGCGCCCCTTAATCCACCCAGCTCTAACGGGTACCTTACATTAGTTGGTAAAAATAAAGGCGGTTGGTCCTTGTGCTGACCACATGACACCCTCGTCAACTGCTGGCCACAGAAACTGATGACCTTTACACCATCTGCACTATAGACCACAAGGTCTGAAAGCGGAACTTTACTTTTTAGTAGATTCTGTAAATTCGCTCTTTACACAATAATGGTCTCCAGTTATTTAAGTTTAAAAAATTAAACAATCTATAATTGTTATAATTTCCATGCAGGGACGTCAAAAATATATATGCCAGCGTTAAGTTAAAGAGTATTTGAGTTTTATATCCGACCTTATTGTCACTTATAAAACCCAAAACTATTGTTTACAAAGAGACTAAGACTTAGACTAAGACTGCTCTATTGATCCTTTTGAACCGCTTCGTTCTTGTTTCGATTGAGTTTATATTTACTAGTGTGTAAAGAATACTGCTTTACGCCAGTGATGCCCAACCTAATTTGACCTGCGGGCCACATGAACGAAGAGGTGCAAAGACGAAATAAAGTTGACACGAAACTATTTGAATTAGAAACCCGTGGATCCATTACTTCATTAATTAATGGGATATTTGAAGTTTATCTTTCTTTTTTTTTTTTACAGATAATGGCTCCATTTCTCTACTTAATATATCATATGAGCAACATTGTAGTTACAATTGAGTCATTTTCTTGTCTCTTTTTTTTTTTTTAAATATTCCCATCAGTCTTTCAATCTCTAGGCGAAGTTTAACAATCTTTTATTCGCGGCTCAAACCAAGAGTGCCGCCATATTTGTTTTAGAATCCGTTTGTATGTTATTGGGTCGTTGTTGTTTTTTGAAACAGTCACACTTTCTAAAACATTTATGTTGGCTTGTTATCTTGTTCAAAAAAATTAACGATACCTTCCCTTCTCTTGGTAGATTCTACATTCAGAGACCCAAACGGTTAGGATACATTTTTAAATCTTTTTTTTTTGGAGGGGGGGGGGGGGATCTTCTACGCTTTGAGTCGACATTTCGGCGGGCCGGATGGAACCACGTCGCGGGCCGGATCTAGCCCGCGGGCCGTACTTTGGGCATCACTGCTTTACGTGATCTCAATATCAGAATTCCCAATGTGAATAGAACCTTATTAACGATGCGAGGGGCCCTGGGCGAGTAGGACATCAGGGCGAGGAAGATTTGTAAAATGGGTTCACCGTGACAAAACATTCTCATGTTCCATGAACAGGACCTCGGCGTCTTGTTGAGTTGAGTATGTCAAGAACGTATTGTAATGACATCTCGTGAGGGCCAGCTACACTACCATGTAAAACAAAAAAAAACACACTAGCTACGGAAACACCAAACAACATTTGTTATAATGGTAACACTTCTTGAAGACATCACTAACAGTTGTTTAACTCTTTCTCTCGTAATTATTTACCACATTATGGTGGAATCAACGTTGGTATCGTTCTTTAGGAGAGAAAGAGTTAAAATAGTAATAAATAGAATTAAAAATAAAAAAAAAACAACAACTCTAAATTTATAATATTCAATTAATTCGGTAAATGCACAACTTATACACATACAGTAGAACCTGTTATAAGTCTTGAATATTTTTATATATTTGTATTTGATTTCCAACGTTTTGGTTGTAATAGTTGAAAAATCTCTATTTGGTCAAAGCAATTACGTAGAATTAAAAAAAAAAACAACTTAACTCGGTAATTCTTAAACTCTGTTTTCCTCAGTGTTGATTATAACAATGATAATGTAACAAGTTTATCGGGGGAGAAAATGGCAGGAGGACTTCACAGTATCCGCTCTACAATATAAATCAAAACCTCGACACAGAAACCGGGTATCAGAGCCATAAAAAAGTGTGGTGAGAACCACTGCTTTAGAAACATTGATTTTTTTTTTTGGTGCCAACTGAATGTGCCTTTATCTTTGTCTTTCAGAGTATTTTATTAAATTCCTCTGTTTGGGAACCCTTAACACAAGAAAACATTAAGAAACTGGAACAGACACAAAATAGAGCAGTGAGATTCACAACAAACGAATATTCACATTTGACTAGAGTAACACCTATAGTAAAATCACTAAATTTAGAAAGCCTTCAGGACAGAAGACTCAAAAGTAAAGTAGCAATTATACATAAAGCACTAAACCATAATCTTCAACTACAAAAACAGAATTTAATAAAATACTCTGAAAGACAAAGATACAGGTACATTTGTCGTCCCATATGCTAGGACAAATTTGTACAAATACTCCTTCTTCCCTGGTGCTATTAGAGCATGGAATGGGTTGCCTGAGCTAGCCAGGAAAACCAGTGACTTGGCAGAATTTAAGTCATTGGTTAATATGCATGACTGAATGCATGACTCGTATGACGTAATCATCTTCTTTTTTGAAGTAACGTCTGTATTATATAAGATAAGATTAGGTCCAGGGGTGTCTGCACAGGCATGCATTGTCGTAGATCCGGCCCTGATTAAAACTACAAATCTGGTTCAAAGCCCGAAGCATTAAAACCTGTAGTGTCATTCCAACTAATTAACATTTATAATAAGTTTATGATTGGGGAGAACACAATGGTAAGGGGGGAGAGGTGGGGAGAGACATCATCAGGACAAATTTAAATTTAAAAACATGCAAATTTACATTATTAAATCATTAACAGCAAATCTATATTAGCTATACACCACCTACACTCCTTTTGTAAAGCCGACGATAGAAGTATTTTGGTATTTTTAATATTTACAGTGCGCCCTGCTTTCCCGAATCCCAATATACGTTACCCCACAACTGCACTTAATGCAGACTTAGACCATATTGTATAGATATTTAGTAATAATATAGATCTAGATCTGCTTCTATTCTATTTTTACATCTTGCAGACGATTCTCCTTCTCCGGAAATGAATATTACATCCCAGCACTCCCTCCCCCTTCCCTTTTGCAAGACTACAAGAGATGATAGCAGGCACAGTTCAAACTGGTTAGTAATAACACACGGAAGTGCAACCCACACGACCAGGCAGCGATGTAGACCAACGATAGAGAACAACTTGACCTTCATTATAGCCTTGATATATAGATCTAGACTTACATTTAAACTGTATTCAAAAAATTTTATGAAGAGATAAAAAATAAAAAAAAAACAGAAAACTAAAAAAAATTTCAATTTTTCTTTTTCTTACCTCGGAGTGATGGGCCTTGGCGTTGCTGTCTACATACATTTCTTCTAGAATTACACATTTGTAGATTAAAGTTTCCAAAGAAATCCAACACAGTTAAATCCTTAACACACTCGGTTACGCTAAAGTATCAGAAATAAGTAATGTTGGGCCAACAGAGCTCATTACGCTAGGCCAGACAGAGTCTTGCATGCTGGGCCGACAGAGTTCATTACGCTAGGCCAGACAGAGTCTTCCATGCTGGCCTAACAATGTTAGCAAGCTAGGCCTGCACAATCTTGTACGTTGGAGCTACACACTCGTACCTACTACGTGCATAAAAAAAACAAACAGACGACAACATATATTAGCATTGTAAAGGTACACACACACGCGCGCACAAACTGCGAGTTCCTCTTCTGCTTGATCACGTGCTTTGACCTTTTTTTTCTCTCTCTCACTCTTTCGTGTTTCGGTGTGTCGGTGTCAACAGCGGAAACTATCAAGTAGCCACACTTCGAATACATCTGTGTTCTTCCATAAACAATCTGTGACGGTGTTACGGAGTGCATGTGTGTGTGTGTTTCTATGGTAATGGTGGGAAGAGGTTAGCGGCTGGTTGTGAATGATGCAACATAGGTGGCATTGTCGTCATTTGGTCTTTACTTATTCAGTGTTCAAGCCTTCCGTAACGGGTGGTCTCGTTCGAGGCGACAGTCTAAAGCTCATACCACACGACTCAGGCAGCCAAAATAGTGAATAAAGTACCGGTATAGTGAAATAAAGGAAAGTCATGACCCCCCCCCCCCCCCACCAGGGCACGAACCTCGGACCTCCAAAACATCCCCTCATAACAGCAACACACCACGAGGAGAAATCAGAACATAGTACACAAAGTATTGAACCTAGTCCCGCCATAATCTTTGTAAGATGAATGCACTTTCTGAGAGGACTACAAAAATTCAACAATTAGAATATAATTGAATGTTTTTATATCGTATTCCGTACTAATTAGTAGTAGCCCTATCGCTGTGCCGAGAACAACGAATCTATTGCAATATAATAATAGCATGTATAGAATGCAATCCAGATCATTGAAACTTTATAAGTACCAAGAAGGGAAAAAGAAATCTTAGAACAGGGGTTCTCAACCTGTGGATCGCGACCCCTTGGGGGTCGATTGACGATTTGCCAGGGGTCGCCAAAGACCATTCAAAAAATGGATTGTTATTGTCTATTCTTCAATTGCTGTGTGTGTGCGGGAGGGGAGGGGGGTCGCGGCTAAAAAAGATGTCGCCGAGCCTAAAAGGTTGAGAACCGCTGTCTTAGAAAGACTACGGAAGTTAAACAATCAAAATAAAATGGTAAGCCTTAAGTCCGCTTCGTTAATAGTTGATCATAAATAAAACGCGTGGGACGAAGATTAAATTGCACTCATATGTTAGTCTAAAAAATAAGAAAGGCATATCCACTACATATAAGTAATACATAAAGCAGCGATTTGACCAGCAGCGTACTAAAATGTATTACAATAATATAATTGCATACACCGTATCATAAGTTTATCAAATACATTAATACATAGCCATAGACGAGTCTTATCATTCGGATTTTTTTTTTTCCTCATAGCGTGGACCCTTGGAAGAGCGGGGGGGGGGGGGGGGGAACCTACCCACATACATTTAAAGAGGCTGCTATAAATAGCAACGGGGTTACCCCATCGATACAACTTTAAAATTAGAAGTGTCAGGGTATACGAAGGAGGAGACAGGAAAGAGGCAAGTGATGACTTGAAGGATACGCACCCATTTGCCACACCGAAACTTAAAACAGAAACTGGACATGTTGACACCGGGGACTACCTGCACAACTTCCCCCCTCCCCTCCCTCTTCCTTTGCCAACAATCAAACGCTGTAGGCTAGGATACCTGGTCTTTCTACACGGGGAAATGTGCCTCGCCGGAAGACGTTTAATGTAGACAGGCCGTGGACCAGGGTTTGTTAATCAGCTGACACACTTTTACTTCGTATGTATGTATGTATGTATGTATGTATGTATGTATGTATGTATGTATGTATGTATGTAAGTATGTATGTATGTATGTATGCATGTATGTATGTATGTATGTATGTATGTATGTATGTATGTACGTGTGTATGTATGTATGTATGTATGTATGTATGTATGTACGTGTGTATGTATGTATGTATGAGAACAGTTCCGCCGTACTCAATATCTGAGCCACACGTGAAGGCCAGGAGTTGGATTGGTTGTCAGAGGCTATTCGAGACGCATGCTATTTGGAAGCATTTTATAGGTAGTGGAGTGCTTACATCCATTACCACTTCCGGCAATGACAACCTTGCGGAAGGGGCAAAGGCGAGTAACTGGCGCCTTAACCAGTAAGCTTCGTGTAGGAGGGGCTCGTTAGCCATGGCTCCCTACTCACCTAGGAGAAGAAAAACTCTGAATTCAAACCTCTGTTGCCTTGCAGCTATACCCAATCATGGGAAAGGCTTCAGGAGTCAACCCTGAGGAAAAATCAGGAGCAGGCGAACCTATTTTCAGTTAGCAGCACCCAGTGCTACACTCTGGCAGAACCTGCGATGCCGCTGACCCCAAACTGTATCGGCACTGCCGTTCCTTGGGATACATCAGCTGCGTGGAGAAGGGGGAACTGATGTGTGGGCGACATCGTTCCGACCACAGCTAATGCCCAGGCATTCATTTCACCAAGATAATCCATAGTCGCTTCGCGATGTATGTATGTATGTGTGTGTGTGTGTATGTTGGTATGTATTTATATATGTATGTATGTATGTATGTGTGTATGTATGTATGTATGTATGTGTGTTTGTATGTATGTATGTATGTGTGTGTATGTATGTATGTAGGTATGTATTTATATATGTATTTATGTATGTATGTATGTATGTATGTGTGTGTATGTATGTATGTATGTATGTGTGTGTGTGTGTATGTATGAATGTATGTAGGTATGTATGTATGTGTGTGTGTGTATGTATGTAGGTATGTATTTATATATGTATTTATGTATGTGTGTATGTATGCGTAGTTTTTATATATATGTTTGGTTATATGTATGACTGTCTCCATGTGTGTCTAAAAACTTATATATGTGTGCATATATTATAAATGCAATGTATAAATTTGGTATATCATGCATCAGTGTTTACAAGAAAGTAGGGTCGGATTTAGAGGGCTAGAGGCCCTGGTGCAAAGAGGGAGTGGAAGCCCCCCGATTATTATCCGATTTAAAACAATTGTCTCCGTCTTTCAAAAGTGTATTGCCAACAATTAAAATTATTTCAACAATTTGTTAAAGTACAATAAAATTGACTAAAACTCGATCACCGCATGAACACGAATGGAACTTCACAAGATTGGTTTGACGTAAACACGAATGGAACTTCTCGAGATTTGTTTGACGTAAACACGAATGGAACTTCACGAGATTTGTTTGACCTAAACACGAATGGAACTTCTCGAGATTTGTTTGACCTAAACACGAATGGAACTTCTCGAGATTTGTCTGACGTAAACACGTTGGTGATTCGCTGAAATCTCAATCCAGGAATAAAATCAAAATTGAATTAAAAAAAAAAAATCTCTATTGTGTCGGCCCATCTATTGCGGGGACTCGGGGTAGTAGCCCCCCGCCTGCCCTCCCAAAATACAGCCCTGGGAGTAAGCATATAAAAATATAGTGTTCTTAGTGTGTGTGGATGTAGCACAATTCTTGTATGGCTGTGCGTTTCGGTCGTGCTGGAATCCTGGACTATTTTCTATCGAATAGATTTCCCCTCCCCCTCCCCCCACTTTTTTCTTATAAATCTCAGCACAGCATAGATTGAAAACTTGAAAGCAAACTAAATAAAAAATTTGTGCGTTATTCTAACGAAACAAAACGTTACTCTCTACAGTAGAGTACATGATCTAGGAGAGACGCCATCTTGTTTCCCATCGTCCATGTTTTCATAATTATTGTAATGCCTCTTCCCTTACTGGGCTCATGCCTACAGACCTTACTGACCATGTTTGGTGCACCGTGCGTGTCCACCCCCTCCCCACTCCCATCCGTATCTCCCCAATGGCACTGCACGATACAAAATGTGTATGTGTGCACAGTGGGATGGGGGAGGATCAGTTGTTGGCGGCTTTATTTAGAGAGTACAGCGAGATTTTGAAATCATATTCTAGAAAACTTAAAACGAGTCTGAAAGCTCAAGCCAGCACAGCAAAGTTCAACTTTGATTATATTGGCCAGTGGAAGTAGAGAGATTAAAAAACAACGTACACACCCACTTATGTTTAATTAAGCAAATCCGGAACAATGTCGATTAGTACATTTTTTGTTCTTGTTGTTTTTGAATCTCATGCCAAAGAATTTTTAGCAACAGGATTACCTTTGAACTTTAGTAGTTTACTTCCTCCTACAGCGAAAGACTTGTTGCTTTTATTGATTACATTGTACTTTGTATCATAGCTTTAATATATATATATATATTTAGATCAAAAAATTTTCTTTTATGTTCCCACTCTCCCCCCGCCCACAACAGTCAAGAGTTTGTTTTGTATTCCGAGGTTCAGACATTTATTCTTCCTCTACACTGCACCAGTTCTGATTTGAAGAGTGCCGGTCAGACAAAAGTTATCTTATCTTATATAATACAGACGTTACTTCAAAAAAGAAGATGATTACATCCTACGCGTCACGCGTAATAATAAGAAGCAGTTTGGTGGGCTTGTAATAGGTAGGTAAGGCAGTAGAGCATGTCCCTTTGATCATCGTAAGATCAGCTAGGCACCAAGCTGCAGGCTAAAGACAGACCAATCTTTATCGAAGGACTGAACGCTGACCTGCAACGTCACAACTTGTTGGCAGTGGAGACCAATACCTCGTTGCCACGTCACAGTTCTGTATGGTCTCCAATGTTGCCACTAGCTATTTGCCACGTCACAGTTCTGTATGACGTGGCAACGAGCTGTTGGTCTCCAATGTTGCCATTTTCTTTGCCACGTCACGGTTCTGACGTCACGACCTTTGACGTGGCAACGCGCTATTGGTCTAAACTGTCCACAGGACGCCCCTGAGTCCACCCAGCTCTAATGGGTGCCTGACATTCGTTTGGACAAGCTAAAGCCGGCTGGTCGTTGTACTGGCCTCATGACACCCTCGTTAACTGTCGGCCACAGAACCTGATGACCTCTACATCATTTGCCTTCTGGATCGCAAGATCTGTAATGGGGTACTAAGTTCCTTCACAAGGCAAATAAAATATTTTCTTTTTGTCCTTAATAAAAAGAAGACTGTGTACCCCACAGTTTGAGAAACACTGATTTAAATAACAAATACTTTATTATTACGACTTTAAAACGTTGATTCTCACTTAGTTAGTTTGTTGACTACGGTAATTAAACAACTTTGCTTTCCAATTGTAAAAGACGTCCGATGCCAAGTGGTCTATTTGACTTCCATGCAATATCTTTCATGTAATAAATCCAACCGTCTCTTTGTCCTCGTTTTATTTAACTTGACTTCAGAATGAATGAAGCACAACATATCCAGTCATAGAAATTGAGAACAACTTAATTCATACATTCAATAAGAATAACTTCACATATACAGTAAAAAAAGTTACAAAATTATATTACTTCATCCAACTAGCTCATATTAGTTAAACAAACCATTACTACTTGGCAGCTTCTTATATAGTCAACGCGAAACGTATCAGCCTATTAGGAAGACCTAGAAAGGAATTTTACGATGTTTCCATTCACAAGAGGTAATTCCAGCAAATAGCGTCACGAGCAGTTTTTCCTCCTTATTTTTACCATTGTAGGTTATCCCCCCTTGGTTCTGGCCGTGTTCCGTGACATCAAGTAGGATAACTCAAGTCAAGCTTATAAGAGATTATCTACCTAATTAACTATTGTGGAAAAAATAGCAACACAGATGCTATTATTATTCCTGGCCTGAGCTAGCCAGGAAAACCAGTGACTTGGCAGAATTTAAGTCATTGGTTAATATGCATGACTGAATGCATGACGCGTAGGACGTAATCATCTTCTTTTTTGAAGTTTTATATAAGATAGGATAGATGTGTTAATTTAGGATTTTTAAAAATAATTTCCTTACCGTTCCCACAATAACAATTGCTAGATATGGAAAGTATAATGCACCCAGTGGTAACGGTAACCACCGTCAGGGGAAGGGGCATAGGCGAGCTACTGGCGCCTAAACCAGTAGGCTTCGGGCAGGAGGGGGCTCGTTAGCCTTGGTTGGCTACCCTCCTAGGAGAAGGAAAACTCTGAATCCAAATCTCCGCTACTTTGCTGCTATACCCAAACACGGGAAAGGCTTCGGGAGACAACCCTGAGGAAAAATCAGGAGCTGGTGACCCTTAGGCAGATTGTGGCACACTGTGCAAAGGCCTGGCAAGCCTGCGGCGCTACTGATCGCAAACTGTATCGGATATTCCTTTCCTTTGGTCACATCAGCTGCGTGGAGAGGGGGGAATTGCTGTGTGGGCGACATCGTTCCGACCATAAGTAATGCCCAGGCTTTTATCTCGCATGTTCGAGATGAACCATAGTCGTTCTACGACTGAATGAGACTCGATGAGTGCACTCATGCTTAATCTTTAGAATCTATAACCACACTTCCGTCATCGGGCTGTTGCTTGGTTTACAAAAAATGAGACTAATGGAAAATCAAATCTAATATTCAAAATAGGTGAAACTGTTTCTGAATTGAAAACATAAACACTTGACACTACTTGACAGACTACTTATGTCAGAAATAATCTAGCAGTAAATTTTACCTACCCGTCACGTTGTGCTATGCTACCTCTGGAAACGTCTGCTCAAAGTACATAATGAAATCACAAAACCTCGTTTCTTCCATTAGATTCGATACTATGTTGCGGCACGCGACTCATGGGTCCGGAATGGCCCCACTGACTTATGGGAGATCGTTTTTCCCTTCTTCTTCTGGCTGGTCTAATTCCGTACTTTGGTCACATCAGCTGCGTGGAGAGGGGGGAACTGCTGTGTGGGCGGGCGACATCGTTCCGACCATAAGCAATGCCCAGGCTTTTATCTCGCATGTTCGAGATGAACCATAGTCGTTCTACGACTGAATGAGACTCGATGGCCGTTTTCTCGAAAAAAAAATCCGTTTCTAATCAATAAATTTATGAGAAATAATTGATATTGAATGTTAACCTTAATACTGACAACATAGAACAAGAAAATTATAAAAAAAGACTTTTTAAAAAACAAAGTTTATACCAAGCGTAGCTGTATCAATTTGTTCTGATCAGTCATATTAATTAAATTTTTTTAAAGATTTGGGACTACCAACAATAGATCTCTGTGATTAGAAATATTTTTACAATTGTTTTTGTTGAGTGCTTTTAGTTTTCTTAATACGCCTCCTCTAAGACACACTAACCACTGTGCTAATGAGGTGCTTATGAAAATAAAAGATGTTATAGTTATCTATTTCGGTATTCCCACTCCTAACTGACGCTATCAACTTTGTTTTGACCCCATGAAATTAAATAAATTTTTGGTTTTATACATTTTAATTTTTGTTACATAAAAACAGCATGCATTCTATTATAATTATATACCTACTATAACATTTCCTGATTACAAACAAAAAAAGTTATTGAAGTTTAATCATAACAGGGGAGTGAAACACAAATGAACAAAATGAATAATTTCATCGGAAAGTGGAAAATAATTACGACAGAAAGAGTTAAGTTTCAAGCTTTCAAGCGGAGACCTATAAAGGGGACTTATTCAACTTATACCACAAGTCAAGTACAATTTCTTCCCCTTGTTGGCCACCAAACAAAATAATTAATTACCAATATTTTATTAACTAACTGGTTATTTTTTTAATTCATTGGTGTGTTGTCAGGCAAAAGAAACAATTATGCAAAATTTCAGCTTGATCCGAGATTGGGTGTACAAACGTGTACGTGTACAAACTTTTCTCCAGACAGACAGAGTTGATAAACGCTTTGTGAAAATCTACTTTTTAAAATTCATTTCCTTCTTTTTATGTTGGAGGGCTCAGGCAAGTAGTTCTATACCTACGATGCACAGCGCAATAATTTCCCGATCTGGCAGCAGTTCTCCATATAGATTTTTGTTCTATAGTTGGTTTTTGGGCCAGTGTCTTGTTCGCACCGCTCAATAGTGAATGTAGCTTTGAAAGACATGGTCGGCATTCATTGGTGATGCTCCACAAGGGTTTAATTTCACTTCTAGCTTCAGTAAGACATGTTGTCTAATTCTGTTGTGTTCGGTTCTGGGACGAAATATTATGTTGGTCTTACACCTGGACCCCCGCCATTTTCTCTCTCGTTCTCTCTCTCGCTAACTTAATGCAATTATTGCTGTATACACTGTTAGAGTACAGTAGGTTTTAAATATGTTTCATTTGTTCGCTGATTATTATTTTTTCTCTTTTCAATTTTTTTATTGGGGGGGGGGGGGGGGGGCAAGAAATTTACTTCCCCTAGGGTCTCTAATTATCTAAGGCCAGGCCTGTACTTATTCACAAGGTGGTGGAACTTCTGACTTGAATATATACAGCTCGATAAGTGCATTTAAGCTAAGAGAGAGAGGGAGAGAGAGAGAGGGAGAGCGAGAGAGAGAGACAAAGGAAGAGAGGGAGAGAGATAGAGAGTTCACACTTACAAAGAATCTTTA
Source organism: Biomphalaria pfeifferi (assembly GCA_030265305.1). Lineage (NCBI taxonomy): Eukaryota > Metazoa > Mollusca > Gastropoda > Planorbidae > Biomphalaria > Biomphalaria pfeifferi. The sequence goes on from JASAOG010000011.1 coordinate 5,899,397, forward strand.
GAAGTTTTTATGTATGGACATAAATACTTATTTTGTAATATATATTTTTAAGGATAAATTAGATTTGTATTAATCACCTTTGATGGTGGAGATATGTACAGTTCAAATTATACCGTACTTTGTTAATACTCTGTGGTAACTCCGATATCGGACCCTTGTTTTCATTATATATTGGTTGGCTCCCCTTTCTTAAGGTTCCTAAGAGTACAAAGGTCGACTAGATTAGTTTGGAGACTAAAATTATTATTATAGACTCATAATATTTATTGCAATGTTGTTTAATAAATTATGCGAGGAAAAATATGTCAAGATTTCTGTTCAGAGAGTATCAGTCCTTTAGTTCTGAAACCTTGATGTAAACTACATACAGTCATGTTAAAATGATTGAACTATATGAATGTGTGTTAATTAACATATTAGTTTTTATTGTTTTAAATTTTAAATAAACTTAAAATTTAAAGAATACCAAGGCGCCTAGAAGAAAAGACCTGTTATAGTGTTTATATAATGCTAGATCTATAAGATATTACACGTACAGAGAGTGATACCTTACGTAACATGTAAACACATTTCACCAGGACCTCTAAATAGAATTTCAGTATTTTGTCAATATATTAAACATTACAGATATAATGTCAAATATGTTCATTACCGCCATTAAAACTGATATAGTTTGAAATGTTGGTCTTGAAAGGTTCAGTTTATTTTTCTGAGTTTAATTGAAATGTAGCCTCTTACACAGCTTCAAATACTAATGCCTGGGATACAGCTACGTGTGCTACAATTTCCTCGGCAATGGCTTCTTGAGTCGCAGCTGTTTGGTCTACAGCTGCCTGAGCTAAAGCTGCCTGAGCTAAAACAGCATGAGTCGCGCTTGTGACATTGAAGCTTATGGACGAACAAAACTTTGCATAGAAGTCGTGCAAAACGGACGTCCGGACAGAACCGCATTTATTATCGAGGATGCTGTTAACAACAGGACACTCGCTTTGATTCCCTTTGCAGACAATTACAGTAAGTGTCCTAGCCAAACTGACCAATCCTTCTTCATCGTCATTTCCAGATAAGCAGCTGACCAGGAGGTGGTCACGTAAGAAAGAGAGATATCGCATGTTCGCTTCTCGAAGCTCGTCCGGACATTCCTTCACCAACAGACCCAGCTGGCCGAAGTTCAAGGGCTTGAGTGTCACACCTGAGGGCAGCTGACCGCTCAGAGCTAAGAAGTTAAGCGCGTACGTTGATGAGTTGATTCCTGTCAAGTTTTTCAGTTCATTGATGCTGAAACCTGGAGTCAGACAGAGTTGAGAAGGGAGCTCATCCGATGAGGGAAAACTCAAACCAGACGGATCTCTGACTTCAACATAGATACCTGAACAATTAAACACATAAATAAATAGAAAGAATATTTATCTGGCGATACATTGATATTATAAAATTTTATACATGAACACGAATCCATTCATCAAAAAGTTAATCTAGTAGTCAATTAATGGCTGGTAATTATTTTGTTTGACATCAACAAGGGAAATTAAACCTTTAGTGTTCACAAATATGGCTAAATATGTTGGGATTCGTCCGTTTAGATAACTAACAAAGCATGAATAAATGGAAAAAGTAATCATATAATAACTAATTATTTAGAATTGATTATTTTGTTTGAGATCGAAGAAGGGAAATAACTTCTACATTACAGAGATTTCGTTACGAATGTGGAAATTCTCTTTTTTTTTTATTAAGTATTGTTATATTTTGCATATATTTGCTGTACAGAGTAAGATTTTACTAATTAGTATTTTATATAACTATATAATTAGTTTAAAGCATGTCTCGGTACGTGTAGAATCTAATATCTAAGTTTTTTTTATATGTACCGCATATATTTTTTTTTCATAATTAAGCTGCACAACTAAATCTTCCAATATGGCGTCCTTGACATTATTTAGTTTGTCCTATTCTGTCAGAACACCTCGCCGCCTTTTTTTTTTCTTACTTTTGTGTTTTGGTTCCATCACATCACAACCGCATTTCTTCATATTGTTTGCTCTTCTTTTTCTATCTTACTAAATTTCATTGCGTACAGAACGTAAACGTGACCTTCTGACATCTAAAATTTTAACTTTTACTATGAAAATCACCAATTTAAAGCTGTTTTCTTGTTTAAGTCAGGCTGTGTGTCCAACTAAAATAGATTATGTGTCTTAAAGGAGCGGTACTCAACCTTGGATTTCAGTCATTGGGCTTATTATGGTGTGAGTGTGTGTGTGTTTCTAAGGTGACGGAGGGAAGAGGTTAGCGATTGATTGTGAATGAAGCAATATAGGTGGCGTTGTTGTCCTTTAGTGTTAGTTGTAGACGACTCCAGAACGTGAGACTGAAAGGTTGTGTTATTATAGTGAGCTCGATTTTCGTTTAAAGATATTTTTAATTATTATTAATTATTACTTAAGTCTACTACATCTATTTCATTTGATCATATGTTGATTCTGTCTATATTATATTACAAAAATTATATTTAGTTTGTTTACAAAAGGAAGTTATTCAACTTATTTTAAGTTTCATTAGTTAAGATTCATTACGCCCACAACGGCTTAGTTGTCTACCAGCAGTTAAGTGCTCCAGGCCAACGAACGAAAACAACGGGGGGGTGTGTAGATTTCCAAAACCGTATGTGTGTGTTTCCTAGGTAACGAAGAGAAAAGAAGAGCGTTTTTTTTTTTTATTTTTTTTTTTTTTTTTGTTTTTTTTTTGAGTTTTTGATGAATCCACGAGCTGGTCTGTCATACGTGATGTTAATGGAAGTCAGGTGAGGACCGGGGGTGGGGGGAGAATTGAGAGGGAAGTTTTTTCGAGAGACATGAGACAGAAAGAACGTCATTTGTATTGAGTTATACCTTGCTATTATTGAAAAACCTGTTTTCAACTTTTACCTTCGAGAAACTTCTGGAGAAAATCTGGAAAATGATCTCGATAACGATTTTAACAATTTTCCTACAAATTGGACCGTAAATGTGGGTTTTGAGTTTTGGACAAGAGTTTTTTTTTTTTTTTTTTTTTTTAAATTTAACATTCATTAGTTATTAATAGACAAATAATCGCTCAGTAAGCCGTATAGAGGAATTCTTTTTTAATAAAGCATTTTTTTCATGTTTTAATTAACATTTGACTTGATTCTCTCTGGATACTTATAAGTTCTATAAATAGATATTTATAAATGAAAGTAGAATTTCAGTTTGTTTATAAAGAAGCTTGTTCAAGTTCAAATAAAATTCTCTATTATAAATGTAATACGCCTGTATTGGTTTGGTTGTAATAGATGTCTGGGGATACAAACCATCGACCGAGAAATAACACTTTCATCGAATCGCCTCGAATAATCGTTGATTCTAATATAGCCGGTCCTCTGGTGTTTTATAATATTATTGGGAAAATGTGTCGAGGAGTCTGGAAGAAGTGCGTTGCGGATCATGCATGGGCAGCAGGGTGTAGTTTGGACATCACTGTAACACAATGAATATCCTGTCTAAACATTGACGTCACACACACCAACTTACATGGGGCCAGGCCGGATTCCACTGGTCGTAAACCGATTTGTATTTGAAAACATTCAATGTCGATAATGAAGTAACTTTCGGGGGAGACGATCAAGCTGATGTTACAACAACTTTCAATTTGTTGCAGTGGTACTCTCTCTTGACTATTAGTGTTGTTGAAATATAAAACATTATTGCTGAAATTAGCTAACATCTCTAGTCCTGAAATCACAAAAAAAGAAGAAAAACACAAATTAATTAATTGCATTTTTTAGTTTCTATATTCATAATAACAGACACAACATTTCCATTTAGACAAAAATCATCATTATGTCTATGTATTGATAATTACAAGTCATTTAATATCTAATAATCTGTAGACATTTTCAAAACAAAAAATCATGAGTGGTCAAGAAATTTAGGATACCTCAGCTTTTTTATTTTTTAGCTTTTGACTTCAGTTGTCGAGCTGTTTACATCCTAGGAATCCTTGGGCTTTTGCCTCTTTTCTTTGCCTCTTTTTTTTTGAGTATTTCATGCACCTCTTTTCTGGGCTTTAGCCTCTTTTTTGGGCCTCCTTTTTTTTAATTTTTTTTTTTAAGTAAAAGATTTTATTCAAAAGAAAAGACATAATGTATTATTTGATATCAATAATAATATACAAAATATTTAATAAAAACAAAATTTTGTGAAGGCATAGTTTCAAAAGCACAATTCATGATTTTCATCATGGACATCGAGTAGACTTTTTAAAGAAAACACATAACATATTAATTTATATTAGTAATAATACAAAGAATATTTCAGAACAATAAAATTTTTATGAGGGAAATAGTTTCAAAAACACATTCCAGGATTTCCAGCAGGATTATGAAGTATGCCGCAGCAAAGGTCCATAAACTGATGACATCAGCGGTCCATAAAATAATGACAGCAGAGGTAAATAAAATGGTGACAGCAAAGGTCCATAAAGTGATGACATCAGCGGTCCATAAAATGATGACAGCAAAGGTCCATAAAATGATGACAGTAATGGTCTACAAATGATGACAGCAAAGGTCAACAAAATGAGGACAGCAAAGGTCCCCAATATGATGACAGCACAGGTCCATAAAATAATGACAGCAATGGTGCATAGAATGATGACAGCAAAGGTCTATAAAATAATGACAGCAATGGTGCATTGAATGATGACAGCAAAGGTCCATAAAGTGATGACAGCAAAGGTCTATAAAATGAGGACTTTTTTAAGACTTATGAGTTATTTAAATTCATTATTATTATTATTATTATTATTTTTGCAACAATTTTTCCCTTAAGAACCTAAGACAAAAGACCTCCATCCTATGTCATTAGGAATTCTCTGGGGTCTGCTAGAGTTACAAAAATGTACAAAGTAAGTATGTGCATGATGAGCTTACAAATTATCACAATTTTGAATATAACTCATTTTCAGAATAAATTTGTTAGTTACAAAGTGTCCCCTAAATCAATCTTGTCCATATTGAGATAGTGGGTTTTGTTTTATTTTTTTACCAATTTCGTAGTCCATTTGGTCCATTATCATGAATTCATGTCCTGTTTGGGGTTGTCTTGAAATTTTTTGTTTTTTGGTCAAAGGGATATAACCAAAAGAAATTTCCACCTTGCATCTTCCAGTCCTAAATTGTCTCTCTTGTTGAAAAATAAATTTAATAGGTAATTTTTAGTATTGTAATTTTAAAGCAAATCAATAATATTTAATACATATACATGCAAATTGGTAAATAGTTATCAATTATACAAACACACACACATACATTCCACTTATTTTCTTCGTTGTTTAAACAGATATCCATAAATTGATATTTATGAAAAATAATAAATTACATTTCTTATCAAATCACTTCTACCAGTTGCCTCAGACAAAAGTAGTTATAAAGTGTAATTGTATCAATTAGTTTATGTCTCTTTTTAGGTAATAGGCAATTGACATAGTAAATTTATAGCTAAAGGGACATAATGGAACATGATGGTAGTAGTAAGAAGACAAAGTCTCTGATTTATTCCTAAGCCTCCATTCTGTCTCGTCAATTAATATTTTATACATATAATAAAATTTAATTTTACACAATAGAACCAAATCCTTTGTATGAAGTGCATGATAAGTAGACTCAGTATTAGTGGTTAAACAGCAACAATCATCAACGTAAGCGAGTTCATTAACAAAGGTTACATAGTGACATGAACAATCTTACGGGAAATTCAATGTAAGGCATTGACACTAGCTAGTAACTAGGCAAGGTAAGTTAATAGAGGGTTTGATACTGCCATCCTCTGTGTCTCATGTATTTAAAAAAAAATTAAAACTAGGTTGATCAGAGAACAGGTTATTCCTCTTACGGCAACTCTTTTAAAGGTCTCCTTGGGATGCAAGGGGGCTACTCCAGCATCATCAAGGTGGCCCTTGAGTCTCTTAGAGTCGTTTTGAGGTAAACTATTTCACGACAATTTCTCTGTATCACAAATGTACAGAGTTCTGTTAGAGTCGTGTGTAAATTATTTCAAAGGTATGGGTGTTGATTATCATGTCACTGCCCTCTCATTACGAGATGTTTGGATTTTGTCCTTAATCCCATCAGTAGTATTTACATAAACTTTTAATTAAAGTACATGTTAAAAAAAGCAAGGAATCATAAAAAAAATATCCACAATGATTAAGAAGACCATTTAAATGCACACAAAAAAAAAAACAACAGAACTTAGAAGATACATAGAATTTCAAACTTCGTTGCGAAAGACTACTGAAGATTTTTTTTAAAAAAAGAAGAAAAAATAAGGGACATAAACGCATGAATGAAAGAATAAAAAAATCGTCTTCCATTCCGAAGTAAAAAAACAAACAAGAATTCACATTACCACGAACAAACTACATATTTCCCGATGCAGACAAAGCCGTTGTTCGATGGGGTCTATCAAGTTTTCATGCGGTAGTCCCACATGCGGGATAAACGTTCGACCTCGCACAGTTACGCTGTGGGTAAAATATATTCATAGGAATAATCGGATGATTCGGATCGCTTATTTGTAATAGAACAAAATGTTTATTTTGGAAAATCGGGCTATTCCTCAACTAATATGCAATAATTGGATTAAGTGGGGAGTTCTCAATACATTAAATTTTGCAAAGATTTATAACTGCACAACATTTATTTTACAAGATTCTTCCTTGAAATAATTTGACCAATCTAATGTATACTTCCAGACATGCAACGTAGAGAGTTACAGTCTTGTGTTCGTCGATCTTTTCTTTAGTTTCCCAGAGGGATAGACTTGAGACCATTCATCTTTGACTTACCTCCCTTCGAAGTGGACTCTAGCTTGAGGTTAATATTTAGGGATATATCACAATTCATTGCAATTTTCAACTGTCGAATAGAAATAAATCAATACAGAAAAATGTTTGCTGAAATCATATAGTTCTATTCATCATTGGAAACTTAGATGTTTTTCAATATATATATTAAGTATCAATAGATTCAAATATACATTGACCGCCTCCTGGACGATAGGAGCCTGGGTATTGATACGTTGTCCCCCACACAGAAGTGCACTATCTTTCAGATGATGGCTGCCTAGTCATGTGGTATGCGCGCAGGACTGTCACTGAGTGGTCATGAAGGTTACTTCCCGCTGCCATCCCCAGTCGTCCTGCAGGAGATTTGTGTTATATAGTCATTACGAAATAGGCAATAAAAACCTTAACACACTGTACATTACAATACAAAAATTATGACCTAAAGCTGTTAATATTCACTTGCTCTAGAAGGAGGAACCCCGTCAACGTACCCCTAACCAACCCAGGAGAAAGAAAGCTAAGAACCCAACCTCTTCTGCCTTACGGCTATGCTCAAACTAGGGAAAGACTTCGGGAGTCAACCCTAAGGAAGAATCAGGAAAAGGTAACTCATAGCCAGCTTGCAGCACTCTCTGGTACGCTCTGGCAAAACCGTCAAGCCTCATTGTCCCTAGTTGAGAACACTATTATCTGACAACATGAACAAGGAAGGCAGCAGTTCTTTGTAGAGTCGCCCAGTCTCCGTAAAAAAGCCAACTCACCATGCTTATCACTCAAAGGGCTACTTTTAGGGTGTAGTATCGCTTAACTCTTTCTCTCCGTAATTAATTTCCTCGTTTCGATAGTATTATTCATTTTGCTCATTTTGTAATATACTATCCTGTTCCGATTAAACTTCAATATCTTTTTTTTTTGTTTGTTATCAGAAAATGTTTGATAAAAAGATTTGGTATCGAATTTTAGGAGAATGCTCTTTATTTTTACACAATACATATTGAAGTTCATAAATCAAAAACCAATTTAGTTTAATAGGCGTCAAATCAACGATGGCATCGTCAATGAGGAGAGACAGAGTTAATAGTTAAAATCTATTTTAAAAATAACATCTGGTTCTAGGAGTGTTTATTGAGATTATAACTTTTGTTTAAAATAAAATTTAAACAAAAATTTTGACTTTTATAAGGTTCATGAGATTTTCTGAGTACAAATTTTGTGTCGGTTTCTTGTATTTGTGATGAGGTTCGTTGCAGCAAGTACTTCACGTTCTACCAAACAAGAAGACTGGAACTTCTTTTTGATTTTAATATTATTCAATTTTCATCTTTCTGAGGACATCTTTCGACCGTTTCGCGGACGCCTGTGGGTGAGCGGACTCTAGTTTGAGGAACACTGTAATAGATGATCTTACAACTATTAGGCAAAAGAAAAATCAGCAAGTTCATACCCAGTTCAGGACCTAAGCGCTTCCCTCCCCATTAACCCTTTAGAAGCGTATGGTAGTTTAGCCTCTAAACACTAGAATTGTAATTCCATTGTGTATGCACTCTTTTCAAAAAGCTCAGCACTTTAAGGGTTAAGAGACAATTCGTCGCTACCTGTAGTCCAGAAATGAAAATGCGTCCGTTCTTCCTGACAGTCTGGGCTACAACAACAACTGTTGTGTTCTTGGAGCGCGAACTTTGATCTTCATACAGGAAGTGACTGAAGGTGAAGGTCCCGAACGGATCCACGTGACCCTTTTCTTCACTGTAGGTGCACAGCCTTGGGTCGCTGCAAAGTCTACAGAAGCCAAAAACAATATGTATATTATTAAATTTAGTTAAGTGGCTGGGTTGGAGAAATAGATAGTTGTCAGTAGTATATTTTGTATCTTAAAACACAACAACTATTACGATACCTTCAAATAAGATAACTTCATTGATTTTTGCAGTTGCAATTTCTGTAGAACAGTGTTTCCCAAACTTTTGACCTATGTGTAACCCTTTTATAATTTTTGTAATGTTGAGTACCCCTCGCACCCCCCGCCCCACCGCACTTTAATTTATTAACAGAATATAATAAATGGATATTTTAAAAAATCAGCATAGTTAATGAGGTGCAATGCGTACTCCCTCCGTAATCTTCCCGTACCCCACTTTGGGAAACACTGCGTTTAAGAGATTATTATTTTTTGCTCGGCATTACGGCAAACAGTCTTGTTTCTCTCTGCTGTGACTAAGGAAGCCGACTCTGGAGCGATTAACAGCTTAGCAGAGTTGAAGTCTCTGATTAACATGCATGGCAGTATGAGTAAATAAACGCAGGGATACGCACAGGACGAGACCATCTTGCATTTTGAAGTAACGTCTGTAATTTATAAGATAAGAAACTGAAAAAGAGCGGAAACTCTAAATTGGTTTCTGGTGCACACCGTACAATCATTTGAAAAAAAATTCTACAGAAAATGTTACCTCTATTCTTCCTAGGAGTAAATGTGTGTATGTTTCTAAGGTAACCCCGAAGAAAAGTAGAATAGATGTTTCTGATGAAACCACTAGCTGGTCTCTCATATGAATAGAAGTCACGTGGGTAAACGTTGCAAAGTGGACTAGGCGAGAGTCGTGTATTTTTTTGTATGAAATTAGATATTGTTTAGAGATTATTTCATTTTATTACTACTAGATCTATTTTTCTTCTCAAGCTGAATCTATGTATATTTATAAATAAAACTTTTATTCAGCGAATCACAAATTATGCCTGGTCGATGAAATAAACAATTTGTGGAGTAAGGTTGTCTGTACTCTACATCGAGACAAGGAGAACTACAGGTGGTCAAAGACCGATAACTACGTTTAAAAGTGTAACCGCAAGTCTCATAACTCCCTGAGCTTGAAATTGTAAAGAGGTTGAGCTTAAAAATGAAAAGCCGGTTTCTAATTTTAGTGCGTGTAGTTCTCTGCTCTGCTTAAGCTTTAGTATAAGGGTACTTATTAATATTGTTACAAATGAACAGTGACAAGTAGAGGTCAACGTGTGACCCCAGCGAGATGACACTGCAGCGAGTATTCTCTGGAATCTACATGTACAAACAAAGACAGTATGTGACGTGTCCTCACGTGCTGTTCCAGGGGACAAACAGATCTAAGAAGGGGGTAGTTAATAATGAACAGTGACAGACAGAGGTCAGTACGTGTGACCCCGGCTTGATGACACTGCAGCAGGTGTTCTCTGGAATCTACATGTAAAAACAAAGACAGGATGTGACGTTTCCTCACGTGTTGTTCCAGATGATACTAGCAGTGTTTGTGCAACTTTGGAGGAGCGATTTGGGACTCTATATAAGCCAGAGAGTTAATGTAAAAAGTCAGTCGTGAGTGAGTCGTTACAGTCGATACAGACGATGTAAGATGTGTGCGGCTCTAGTGGAAGAGAAATGTGTACGACTCGATGCAAGTTAACTAGGGTAGAGTTAACTGGAGTGGACTACTGTCGTTAAAGTCTATACAGCGAACTACAGTGGACTTGAGCCGTTACAGTCGATACAATCGATGTAAGACGTGTGCGGCTCTGATTCAGTAGACTTGAGTACGACTTGGTTCAGCTTTGGGAGACCTGGAGCGACACTGGGAAGTGTGTCGTTGGTCTGTTCTGTGGAATACGGCTCGATGCAAGTTGAAAAGAGATGAATTGCAACGAAGTATATCTAACTGTAAACTGACAGATATTGTACAGTCTTCTACGCTACGTTACAGTAATAAATTGTTAGAGTTAATAGTCAATAAAGCTATATGAAGCTGAAAGTTTAGTCGTCAAGTTCTTTACAGTGTTTTTATTTGTGTACCTACTAGTACAATTAGCCAGAAGATTCAGAAATACGAAACAATATTAACAAATCGTTATCTGTGAAGAGAGAGAGAGGAGAGAGAGAGAGAGAGAGAGAGAGAGAGAGAGAGAGAGAGAGAGTACTTGTGAATTTAATTAGCTGAGTTTAAGTCACTGATTAATGTGTATAGATGTATGATTGCTTAGGAAGTAATTATCACATCTTGGAAGTTACGTATCTAATTATAGGTAGCCAAGGCAAGCCAAGCCAAGTTGAAGCGCACTTGGCCTCTCGACCACGCTTCCCACTGCAACGATACTCATTATGCCACCTCATCACCGTTATTTTCATACATTTTATAAGTATATTTTGTAAACTAAAATAAAGTTTTTGAAATTTGAATAAATAGGTAGCTCATGATAGACCTTTCACAGGATTACAAAGAGATATTCATTTGTATCTCTCGCCCCTTCTTTTTTCCCTAAGCCTTAAACATTTTAAACCAACTTATAACAAGTTTCAACTGCTAGAATCTACAGCCATTATTTTTCTCTCTCTCTCTCTCTTTCTCTCTCTCATTTGTATATGATTCGTCACGTCCTGTCTTAAAAGTTATCCAGGCTTACGAGCAGTAGGAAGAACTGTCAGTGGGACAGAAAGTGTCTGGGCTTCCACAACGTCCATTAGAGCACCTGGCAGTGACTTGTGGTAGCTGTGGAATGTAGGAACAAGTGGACACAATGTTATGAGGCTGCACTGAAGTATTGGCTACACATCGAAATACTGGCTACACATCGAAATACTGGCTACATTTTGAAATACTGTCTACACATTAATAATACTGGCTACGTTTTGAAATACTGGCTACATTTTAATTACGAATTACACATTACTACACTGTGAATTACTGGCTACAAATTGCAATACTGGCTACACCTTTTTTTATTGAGACAAGAAAGATAGATCTAAAAGAAATAGAACTTAATAATAAAACAGATAAACGAGAAAAAGGCAAACATAATAATTCATCATTTATGTCTTTAACATCTTTGATGGCTGGGTGGTATTTCACTCTGAACTGTCGCCTCGGTGGTCGCGGGTTCTTAGTATCAGAGTTTTTTCTATGTCACCATTTACATAGTAATTTTTCCCCAAAGATAAATTGATAAATTTCTAGGAAAATCGTTAGAGCCGATCTCGAGAACCGTTTCTGGACAGTGTCGTCCACCCATGAATTAGCAAGCTGACAAGAGGAATTGTAAAAATACATTTAAGTCATTAATTTCGATTTCGAAGTTATATGATGAGTGCAGTATTTCACATGACCACACAGACCCAGATGTGACATTCATATTTTGCCACTAGTGATGCAGGCAAAGCATTTGTCCGCCGTACAAGCACTTTGAATATAATAATAATAATAATAATAATAATAATAATAATAATGAAAAAAAATGAAAACCTAAGCTTGGAAATTAAGAGGCTTTGGAAGTCTACTAAAATAGCAATATTCCCCGTAGTTATATCAACCGAAGGATTAGTAACAATTGTCTTTACAGATATCTTGAGGACCTAAGAACAATATCGTTGCCTATCAGCAGACGATACTCCTAAACCTCTCCCATCACTCTGTGAATACTTTTAAGGCGGCTACAATGAATTTTGATCCCAGTGCCGGAGTTTGAATATATTAGTATATTTCTATAATAATACGAATAAAGATTCTTGGTTCCAGGTAAATGCCGAACATCTGCAGACGACACAACATAAAATAAGTTTAATTCTCGGCAGACTATAAAGAGTGTTATATTTTAAACCTTAAAGTAAAAATGTAAAGTTTCCCTTTCAGATCTTTCGATCTTTAGGGCAGATGATGGTCATCCGTTTCATAGGCCAACGGCTAACGAGCACAACGACCAACCGCCTTTTCTTTTCCCTAACTTAAGTCAGGTACCCATCAGAGTTCGGTCAACTCAGGGACGCCCTAAAAACTCAAAAATATCAAAAACCCAGTCTTCACCGAGATTTGAGCCCAGGACCCCAGGTTCAGAAGCCAAGTGCTTAAACACTCATCCACCGCGCACCCCGCATCCCGACAGTCAGAAAATGACTTTGTTTTTAAAAAAATATAGAAAAGCTGCAGGGAGGTAAGAAGGTATAGCTGTAGAACGAATATTAAAACGTCCACTTACCTGTATAAAAACGAGCAATACCATGGCAACAGAGGTCAACAGTAAATCCATTGTTCTTCAGATATTTCTTTTTCAAAATATTATTACATGAATTTAAAATCTATAAAAAAAAATTATAGATGTTTTTATTAAGCTATATATTGCGGCATAGGAAGAAAAGAGAGAGACAGTGTTTATGTTGTCTTGTAATACTAAGAACTTTTACAGCATATGGATTGTAAAAAAGCAGGGGCGTTTCTTTTTAAAACCATAGTTAATAGCTACGTTAAACATTCTTTTAGTGCAGTGAATTTTAAAGAAAGTATGAAGGCTCGAATAAACTTGTTATGACTACAAGTTAAGAAGTTAAAAAAAATATAAATTATAGCTTTTATATAGCGCTACTTTCATGCTTATAGCATGCTCAGCGCGCTTTGGTCCAATCTCATTTGTGGACCGGTGGGGGGGAGGGGGTATCTAGGAGTTGGTTTTCCGTGCTGCCTTTAGGCGCTCAGTAAACACAACTCTGCCCGAGTCGGGTTTCGAACCTCGAGCCCCCTTCTAGGTAGCCAAGACAAGCTAAGTTCAAGCGCACTTAGCCTCTCTGGACCACGCTTCCCACCAAAGTTATGGTAATATTAAATATATTAATACAGCTAGATTCAAGAGAAGCGTTCATTTAATCCTTGGATTTCTTTACAAAAGACGCCCTTGAAACTATTGTCAGTGTATTGATTCATGTTCAAGTGCATCGCTGTTACATTGAATTTAACTGATGTCTCTTTCTTTGTGCTATCGACTTATTTGGTCATAAAAAACCTTTTCAACAAGATATCAAGCTACTTCAAGTCTATTATTTAACATCTCATAAGTTATAGAAATATATAATATATATATTATACTAGCCGGATTTGACCCGTGGCCCACGGGCCTTAGTTTGTGTATCACTGATCTAGCGCCATGTTCCATTACAAAGCTAATATAAAATGATGTGAAAAAATGTTTACCCGATTCGTTATAAAGTTTCGTTCTTTAATAAAGATAACTTGATGTATTAATTAGACTACACATAAGACCTTCCGGTTGTGGGTGGAATATTTTACATACACTACGGTCTCCACCGTGACCCAAGGAACATTACATTCCTGTTATAATTTGATAAGGATTGGTCAAACGGTTTTGATTTCTATGCGGGATATACATACATACGCCTTACTTTGTGCTTTATATATATATATACTAGACATATGTTACCCGCGGGTCTTTATTTGCGCATTACTGTCGATATAGTCACTGAGAGTGTTTTGTAAACAATTAAACGAAATAATAATGTAATAAGTAAAGCGAATGTGTCAATGTAAAAATAGTGTGAATGAAGCTATCAAATAAAAATAGCTAATAGGCTTAAATCCATTTGTTCAAATTAAAACATTTGCTTATAGGCCTACATATCTTTGATTAAAATTTGAGATGAATAGACTTAATTTTGTATGTTCATGTGTTAAAGTATAAAGTAGATCTTGAGGTAGACATAGATCTAAATCTACACTAACCTAGAGTTAAAAATTGGCTTTTATAGAGTTCAATCTGTGTTGCCCATGCGTGACCTTTTTTCATGAATGAATATAGGCCTAGCTCAACACGGCTACGCAACTTTAGCGAACAGCGAACGAATGTATTAAAAATGCTTTAGAAAAACAAATTTGTATGTTAAATTGATTAAAATATCAAATGAAAGGACAATAATTAGTATGTTTATGTGTTAAGGCACAAAACTATCTTTGCGAAAAGAAGTTTTATCATCTTAGAGTTCAATAAGAGTTTTAGACCAAGACCTAGGAATAGACTCAGTAGAGAGATGTGTTAATGTGTAACCAATTGGTAATGTCTAATGAAAGAATGTTCGCCAGGAAATCTGTAGTCACAGATATCAGGAACTAATTTATGTAAAATGCTTTTAAAACACAAAATTGAAGGTTAATTTTATTACATAATGAAATCAATGGATCTTCTTTTGTATTTTCATGTGTCAAAGTAAAAAACTATGTGCGCAAAGTGTATTTCTTAAAATTAGATCTAGGTCTAAATCCTTTCGATCTTTTCTCATGTCAACATTGTTAACCATGGCCTAGATCCATAAAATACTATAGCTGTAATAGAGTCAGACAACTTTTTTTTTTTTTTTGAGGGTCTTAAGCTTGTTTTAGGGCTACAATACATACACTACGGTCTAAGTTAGTACCCAAGAAACATTCCTGCCTAGTTTTATCAAGATTGGTCAAGCGGTTTTGATGTCTATAAGTAACATACATACATACATACATACTACTCACATTCTACTTTATAATATAAGAAGAAGATAGAAGTGTGGCCAACTTGTAGTCGATTCTCGCTTGAACAGGAAGACACTGGAGCGTGCGCAAGAGAATAGTGGCGTAGTTTAACTTTTTTTTTTCACTGTTCAATTAAAAATGTTGCTATCAAATTTGTTGTAAAATGCCGTTTATATGTTGATCTTTTTTTTTTTTTTTCAAAGAACTGGTTTGATCATATTGTTAGTCAAGACTAGCTTTTAAAATTATCATTCAGAAATAACAAAATAACTAACTATTACGTCACCACGTAAATTATTCTTTTTTTAAAAGAACAAAAATAATTAAAGCGTTCCGCCAAATACTCAAATTGTGCGAAGTGTTCCGTTAAAGAAAAAGTTTGGGAAACACTGGTCTAAAGGAATGGCAGGTGCATATATAATTTGTGATCAGTGGCGTCACTAGTTTAGTCGAAGTGTAGTGTTGTGCGCTGTAAGCTGCTTAAGGGTAACTAGCTCCTGGTTTTATCAATATTGGTCAAGCGGTTTTGATAGTCAACTCCCGAAGCATTTCCCATATTTGGGTATAACGCAATGCATCGTGGGACTAGATTCTATTTTTCCCCTCCTGCCTAATGCTAACTGGTTTTGTTGCCAGTTACGCACCTTTCCCCTTTCAGTGACTCAATGTCTGAACCAGACGTAAAGGCCAGGAGTTTGACTGACTGACACAGCTTTTTTGTGACTCAGTACATTGGAAGCATTTATATAGGTAGTGGAGTGTTTCATCCACTACTACTTCTGGTAATAACAACATTGCGGAACCTTCTTGTCTTTTTTTTTCGCATGTCAACCTAAAATAAATATTAAAACTAACAATAGCACACACACTATAAAGAAAATAACATGTTTGAATTTAGAGATTTGCTTTATTGTAATACAGGTCGCAGGCATCATAATTTTTCAACTAAAAGCTACACTGCTCACTATAGAAGGTGTGCAAGATGGTGTCACTAACGGAGCTGCAATCATTTTCCAGGATGCCGTTAACGACGGAGCACTTGACCTGGTCTCCGTTGCAGAAGATCTCGGCGATAGCGATAGCCAGGTTTATCAGTGCCTCTTCGTTGCCATCCCCAGAGATGCAGTTGACCAGATTGTGGTCCTGGATGAAAGCGAGGTAACCCAGGAACGTCTCCAGCGACTCTTTGGGGCATTCATTCACCAGCTCTCCAAGCTGTACCACGTTTTGTGGCTGTTGCGTGACGTTGGCGTTGAGATCGGTCACCCCGGTCAAGGCCAGGAAGTTTAGAGCATCTGTGGGGGATTCGAGTTTGCAGGACTGTGTCAAGTCGTCAATGCCGAATTCGTTGGTCAGGCAGAGCTGCGATGGCCAGTCATTGAAAGAAGGAAAATGGACTAATGAGGGATTACCAACTTCAACAAAAATACCTGAAAGAAGATAACAAACATGTCTAATCGGAAATATATTCAAGAAATAAAAATATTTATAATATTATAATATTTGAGAACCTTTAGGGGTCGATTGTCGATTTGCCAGGGGTCGCCAAAGACCATCGAAAATATGGATTATTTTTTGTCTATTCCTCTATTGCTTTGTGGATGGGGGTCGCCGGCAGAGTGGGGATTGCAAAAGGGGTCGCTGAGCTTAAAAGGTTGAGAACCGCTGATCTAGACTGTGACATTATTACGTCTCTAGAGACAATCTTTTTCCCTTTGTAACTTCTTGTGTGACTTAAGAGACCAATCCTTGATACTCAGCTGCGGTCACAGGTTGGGGCATCTGTAATCACCAGGCGCCGTTGCATTCTCACCCTTCTTTCTACTACTGTTGTGTATGGCATCTGAAAATCTGGAACCCTTCCGTTTATGCTCAAGCGAGATAAAGACTATCGATAAATAAATCTATGCGATAAGAGATATTGTTACCAATTGTTTTGGTTTAGAACAATTTCATGCTTTCTAAATTCGCTACGATCCTATCACTTGTCTGGACCAGTTAGAAAAGGAGGTGGTATCCTTGTACATGTTACCGTGATCGCGTTTTAAATGCATAAATAAAGAAATTCGAACTCAAGGGCTCAAGCGAGACCAATCGATTTAGAAGGCCCGAACACTGACCTGCAACGTGATAACCTGTGGGCAGTTTGCCATGTCGCACAGACCTGTGACGTGGTAAAGAGCTATTGATCTAAACTGCCCGCAGTTTGTGACGTTTGTAGTTCAGTGTTCGGGCCTTCTATTACGAATGGATCAAGCCTCGTCAAGGTGACTAACTCAGCTTATACCACCACATTTGTGAAGCACAATTACTTACCCTTGTTGAATACCAAGCACTATTATAAAGCACCAGTAGTTAATTTACAATTTGGTTTATTTTATTTTGTTTGTAATTGATTCTTGTTTAGTCAGTTCGAGTCGAGATGTGAACTCGAGACAATTTGATTGCAGATCTTATATCGTTTTAGATGTATGGAACTCCTTGACCTTCAAAATGCCCAAGGCTATTAGCTTCTCACCCCCCCCTTTTTTTTTTCAAACCCCATCGCCCCCCTCCCCCCAAAAAAAAAACAAAAAAAAAACTATTATTTTTTCTCTACTGCTACCTAATGCAAGTTATCAGCCCTAGATCTGTCTGGATATATTTTTGTTTTGAAACTAAGATGGGGGGGGGGGGGATGAGAGGAGGTATAGAATCCAGGCGTTTTATATCACTGCCCACATATTAGTGCATCGTATAACAAACCAACTCACATGGAGCCAGGCCGGACTCAACAGGCCTGATGCCTATCTTTATATTAAAACACTCAATGTTAATAATGAAGTAATAGTCAGGGGTGGGGACCAGGCTCAGGATACAACAGCTGGTCAGGTTCTTAAGAACTACTTGAGTGCTGTTATAGTTGAAGTCAGACGTCTGTCCGAGCAGATCACTTACAGATAACACAACTTGACCTGGAGAAAAGAAAGACAAACGAGTGGATCCTTTTATCTAGAGTTTGCGTTATTCTCACATATTTTTTGAACTAAATCATTTGAAAACAAATTAAAGTAAATATAATTATAAAAATAATGAACCAAACTAATTTGATTTTTGCTAGACTGATATATAATCTTAAATATGTCTCTGAAATAATAAGACAATTCTGGAGGTTTTCTCATAGGTAGATCTACAAGCTTTGGATCATTCGTTGTATCCGGTGTACAGAAGACGAAAGTATTGATAAATACATGTTTAATTTGTGTATGCTTTAGTTTTAGTCCTGTTGCGTCAAATAGTTATAAAAATGCAAAGAGGAGATTACTGTGGATAACGTTTTGTATAAAAATCTCCTATACATAATACATAAAAATACAGTTATGACACTGAAAATTTTCGTTCACGGAGGTAAACCCAAAAATATAAAAAAATAAAAAAATAACATTAAAAAACAAGTTTTGGGGTGTATTCTGTGTACAGAACACGGTAGCAATGATAAGCGAAGCAATTTCACTAATTTGCTTATGGTAATCTGTAAGTAGAAGCACATTTTTAAATCTCCTTTCTTGTAGCGAAATCTGACAATATGGCGTCCTGACATTGTGGGTTTTGTTTTTGCTTCTTTATTTTCTAAATTTCTACCAATCTTTCTTGTTAATTTTATCAAGTCTTTTTTAAACGGTTTCATTATATCGCTATCATATTTCATTATATCGCTATCATATTTCATTATATCGCTATCATATTTCATTATATCGCTATCATATTTCATTATATCGCTATCATATTTCATTATATCGCTATCATATTTCATTATATCGCTATCATATTTCATTATATCGCTTTCTCTTCTTTTTCTATCTCACTTCCTTTGATTTCTCTAGTAGACGAGGTCTCACAAAACTAAGTGTAAACAATGCATGAGCAGATTATGCTTCACTACGACACAAAAAAAGCTACCTACCATCAATGATATTTGTCGCCAGTCTCAGTAAAACGTAGGAAAATTCATTCTCACAGTAGAGGACGATACGTAGCTGAAACACGTTAGAAAGACACAAGTTACTTAGTCAAAAGTTATTTAGTGACACGTTACTTAGTCACACGTTACTTAGGCACAAGTTACTTAGTCACACGTTACTTAGGCACAAGTTACTTAGTCACACGTTACTTAGGCACAAGATACTTGGTCACACGTTACTTTGTCACAAGTTACTTAGTAACAAGTTACTTAGGCACAAGTTACTTAGGCACAAGTTACTTTGTCACAAGTTACTTAGGCACAAGTTACTTAGGCACAAGTTACTTAGTAACAAGTGACTTAGGCACAAGTTACTTAGTCATAAGTTACTTAGGCACAAGCTAATTTGTCACAAGTTACTTAGGCACACGTTACTTAGGCACAAGTTACTTAGGCACAAGTTAATTTGTCACAAGTTACTTAGTCACAAGTTACTTAGGCACAAGTTAATTTGTCACAAGTTACTTAGGCACAAGTTACTTAGGCACAAGTTACTTAGGCACAAGTTAATTTGTCACAAGTTACTTAGGCACAAGTTACTTAGGCACAAGTTACTTAGTCACAAGTTACTTAGGCACAAGCTACTTTGTCACAAGTTACGTAGGCACAAGTTACTTTGTTACAAGTTACTTAGTCAAAAGTTACTTAGGCACAAGTTACTTAGTCACAAGTTACTTTGTCACAAGTTACTTAGTCATAAGTTACTTAGGCACAAGTTACTTAGTCACAAGTTACTTAGTCACAAGTTACTTTGTCACAAGTTACTTAGTCACAAGTTACTTAGTCACAAGTTACTTAGAAACAAGTTACTTTGTCACAAGTTACTTAGGCACGAGTTACTTAGAAACAAGTTACTTAGGCACGAGTTACTTAGAAACAAGCTACTTAGGCACAAGTTATTAGTCACAAGGTATATAGACCTTTTATGAAAATAAAAGCTACATAGACACCAGGTATATAAATACAAGTTACATAGCCACAGGTATATAAATACAAGTTACATAGACACCAAGCAAATAAACTGGAATGACATAGACAGAATGTACATGTCACAGTCTCGGTTGATATTGCCTGTTATATGTTCACTTCGGGTCATGAAGGTGAAAGACACTTCTATCATCTGATATAGAAAGGGGGAAGCAAGAATAACTAAATTAACTTTTAGTCAGTAGAAATTTTAGTTCAGTAGTATGTTATTGGTCAGTCGAGGACAGTTGTGATATTTAGTCCGTTGGAGACAGTAGTAACTTGAGTAGAGTTGAAAGTAGTAACTTAAAGTCCTTAGTGACTGTACACGTATTGCAAATAGTTATTTTTCTGCACTTAGAGCTGGATACAAGCTATTGAAGTTTATTGTCACCCGCTGTAATGCGGACGTATTTTAGTAGTGAAGGTTTAGTCTAAGCCCTAAGGGGTTTCTATACTTTATACCGCTGTTATGTGGATGTAATTATGTTTCATATTTAATATCTTGATGTAATATCTAAAAAGTCGCAGTACATTATTATTAATTAAAATAAACGTCATATTTGTCTGCTGAGGATAGACTCAAGTTTTTGTATACTATTCATGTCTGGGATGTGCTATGTGGACACACGAACCCAGCATTCTGAGGCTTTCGCGACACATTGATAGGGATACACGTTTCTACAGCTTAGTGACCAGTCATGTGTGTAATATTAATACTCGTCAAACAGAACATTGATAGTACATAACACAATTAATATTGAACAGAGAATATAGATCTAGACACAATTGAAAACATTTAATACGTAATGTCACGATGCTGTTTGAAGAGACAGACTTGCGTTGTATCCTCTCCAAATCATTTGACATGCAGATTCGGAGGTGCCATAGTTCAACACTACTAAGATGCAATAAAATAACGCTATGTATATATAATTTTTTACCTCTTCTAAAGCCCAAACTCGAAGCACTAGATATAGCCTATACACAGCCAATATAATTCAGATACAAGATACTATACTATTAGTTGCTATCAAATAAACTAACCAACTATTTGCTTTAAACTAGCGACTTTTGCCCCTCACTGAATACAAACCTGAAGACCGGAGACAAATATTCGACCATTTCTCCTAGAAGTCTCAGCAACTACAGTGACGTTGGCGCCCTTCAGCGGTGATTTTTGCTCCTGGTAAAAGAACTGACTGAACAGGAAGTTCCCTAACAGATCAATGCGGGTACGCTCTTCACTGAAGGTACACAGACGTGGGTCGCTACAGAGTCTGGCAAAAGTCAAAATGGTG
Organism: Biomphalaria pfeifferi; assembly: GCA_030265305.1. NCBI lineage: Eukaryota > Metazoa > Mollusca > Gastropoda > Planorbidae > Biomphalaria > Biomphalaria pfeifferi. The sequence continues at coordinate 5,920,837 of JASAOG010000011.1, forward strand.
AATGACATAATAAAATCAAATCCACTACTGCGAGTCTCAAACTTTCATCCCAAGAACGAAATAGAGTAGATTGTTCGGCAAGGCCAAGCAGGTAGACATAAATTTTCTCCATTCTAACCAACTGGAAACACATTCCTTAAAATGTTGTTCATCCAAAAAACAACAATGAGTTTGAGTTCCAAAGTTTGAGAAGCTCTGATCTAAAGTAATAGAAATGATGAGGCGAACAGTAGCACATTTTTTTTTATTAACATCTGAGCATTCACATTTTTCCTATGTGGGACACTAAATTTAAGTAAAAAGGTCAAAAATTTCGATTTTCAGTTTTAACCTAATTTGAATAGCCCAACAATTTCTGGACATAAAAATATCATTTTCATGATTGGCAAATATATACTTATTTTTTAAAATTTTTTTGTAAGGCATCTACAGCTGTTTCTTTTTACAATTTTGTTTCGTTTTTTTCGATTTTCTCAAAATACTATTTTTATTCACTTTTTTTTACTACTCCTTCACTAATTCTGCAAAGAAATCAATCAAACTTGTCCTGCTTATTATTTATACAATGCACAACAAACTTCTTGCTTACATTTTCTAAGTCTGAATTAATATTTTGTCCTTAATGCAATAAATATTAGAAAAATGATTTATAGAAAATGTTCTGGAATGATTGGTCTACACATTGTATATTTTTTGTTTGGCAATAGCTTAAATAGTTTTAAAGTCTTAGCGATTTTAAAAAAGATAAACAAAATCCAATATGGCGGCCGTTGCCATGACAACCATTATAAGAAAACATTTTTAACCACATTTTTTTATGGCTATTCATAGGGAGTATACAAATAAAGTTTGGAGTAATTTGATTAATAAATAAAAAAAAAAAGGTGTCAAGTGTCCCACATAGCCTTTATGGTACAATGTTTTTTTTTTGTAAGTTGAAGACGTAACTCCTGAGATCTAACCTAATTTTTTTTCCACATCTACGCCTAAGTATAATCATTCTATTGTTTGCTTTTCTTTTTTAAGGATTTTTAAAAATCTTTCCTACGGGTTGCCTGAATCAGCCATGAAAGCCAACGACGTAGCAGAGTCTCAGTTTCTAATTAACGCGCATAGCTAGATCAACACAAGGTAGGACGTAATTATCTCCTTCTTGAAAGGAACGTCTGTAATTTATAAGATAAGATACGGCAGTTTGTAAATACATTATTGTACATTATTTTTGCACGTAAAATATTAAAGATAGTAAACTTACGAGCAAAACAGTGAGTTGTCAATGGGGCAGATTGTGTCTTGGCTTCCACATCGTCCGTTTGGACAATTTGCGGACACTTCTGACACCTTGAGTAGTAATCCATTCATACAATATTTGAATTGATATGCAAGCAAAATTGTTTAAAAATCTTTTTTTTTTTAAAAAAGAAAGCTTATCTAAGGAAAAGGATTTAAAAATTACTTCCACAAATCTCAATGCTGCAAAGATTAATAACTATCACCAATTGTTTTTTTTTTAAAAATAGATTCATGTACCTCTATCGACTATGATTAATTCTGTAAGCTTCAACTTGACCTGAGAATGGGAAGTGGGAGAAAACGTGTACAAAACGTGAAATGGGGAATAATTCCACATTTATAGCCACATCTCTCAATACGTAGTATCAATAAGAAGCGTGGTCGAGAGGCCACGTGCGCTCGAGCTTGGCTTGGCTTGGCTACCTAGAAGGGTGGCTCTAGGTTCGACACCCGACTCGGGCAGAGTTGTGTTTACTGAGCGCCTAAAGGCAGCACGGAAAACCAACTCCTAGATACCCCCTCCCCCCACTGGTCCACAAATGAGATTGGACCAAAAGCGCTCTGAGCATGCTATAAGCATGAAAGTAGCGCTATATAAAAGCTAAAATAATAATCTATTTCTCTTTTTGATACCAAACAAAAGACAAAATTACCAATAATTAATTAACTAACCGATTATTTTTAGCGGCCCCCGAAAGGGGAAAAGACGCTATTAGTTTTGTGTGAAATGTCAATCCGTCTGTTCGTCCGTCCCGTTTAGATCTCGTAAACTAGAAAAGATATTGAAAATCGGACATCACAATATTTTAGACCAATCAAAGTTCTGATGCAATGGCTACTTTTTTTTTTCTAAAATCGAAAAATCTAATTTTTAAAATCAGTTATGCAAGTATTTTTTTAAAGAGAAAAAGCTAATTAGTAAGCATTATAAATTAGACCTAATTTAAAACAAATAGTAATGTTATAAACTTCTTTTCCCTAAAGTATAATTGAATGGAAGGTGGAAGTGCTAGATAAATTATAAGACATCAGTTAGGCCAAGGGTCGGCAACCCTTTGAGTCGGAAGAGCGAAAATTACTATAAACAAAATTTTAAAGAGCCACAAATATTTTTTTCTTGCCAACAATAAACAGTACTAATATAATTATTTTTAAAAAAAAAAAAGAATCTATTTATTGATAAGAAAAGTAGCATAACTTGTTTGTAGTTTAGTAGTGAAACGCTAACCCAAACGACTCTAAATGTTCATGCATCACAATGTCCATCACATTACTTTAATTGCTCACATGCACAAGTCGATTCTAAGATAGTCATCACTTTAAATGTAAACTTCTTCACCTCATTGTAGCAATCTGGAAGATTATTCCATGCGACGAATCAGCTCGCGGCATAGATGGATAGTCATCACTTTAAATGTAAACTTCTTCACCTCATTGTAGCAATCTGGAAGATTATTCCATGCGACGAATCAGCTCGCGGCATTTCTTTTAAAGCTGTCCACTTTTGTTGCTTAAGTACATACATTTCTGGACTTCCAACACTTCCAACTTGCTTTTCAACTCTGTCAATTTTCCACTCCACAAAGCTTTACTTTTTACATCGAATGGCATTTCTAGAGATCTAGTATCAGTTCCAAATGGATCAGTGTGGATTTCGTTACTATTTGTGCTGAGAGGATTTACTAGGAATGGTTTTGTTGGTTTTTGAACTGCTCCAATATGTCAACAAATTCATCTTTCATTTTTCGTTTACAACTGTGCTGAAGTGATTCGTGTCAAAGGTTGCACTGGTTTTATTACGATACTGCTTTAGAAATTGAAAAGGAAGTAACTTACTGCTCTAAATATCTTCTGCAAAAAATTTTTTTTTTCTTCAAAACAAACCAAATCTTCTACCAAAACATCGACTTGGTTTCACCTTCCTTGCAGTTTTAGATTCGGCTCATTTAGTTTTATTGTTTTATATACTAAAACAATTTTGCAACCAATTGTCGTTTTTTTAATTCATGGTGATTAACTCTTTCACTCCTAACTGATGCTACCAACGTTGATTTGACCCCATTAGATTTAATTAATTTTATTTTTGGTTTTATAAACTTTAATTTCTATTATATAAAAAGAGCATGCATTCTTCTATAATTATATACCTTATTCAACATTTCTTGATTACATTTTAAAAAGTCATTGAAGTTCAATCATAACAGGGGGAGTGAAACACAAATGATCAAAATGAATAATTCCATCGGAACGTGGAAAATAATTACGGAGAGAAAGAGTTAATGCCTTTTTCATTTAGGAATGTATTTATTTCCTTCAAGAACAAGGCAAAACGTTTTAACACAATACCTTTTGAAAGCTATTGCACTTTACTAGGCAGAATGACCACGGAATACTGAGTCTCCATTTGGTTTAACAATTTTTTAAATTGACGATGGTAGAGTGCTTTTGACAAGACGCTGCTAACAATTTTGATTACCAAATTCATGACCTTAACTATTTCGGTCGGATATGTTTGGCCATAAAGCGCTTCTTGGTGTATTTTGCAGTGAAATATAAGAATTTCGCGTTTTATTTTGCTCCGAAAAAACGTTGTTGCATTTTTATGTTTTCAGTCATACGTCTGGCTCCACTAGTGGCTATTGAAACGATTTTTAGCAAAAAACTTGTACAATTAGCTGAGAGACAGAATCGGTGCCTAATTCTCGTTAAATGATTCAGAACTATTTGCATTTTTTTTTCGATAAAATAAATAATATTTGCTTATGGAACTAAAGAGCCGCAGCTTCACTTCCAAAGAGCCGCATGTGGCTCGCGATCCGCAGATTGCCGACCCCGGAGTTAGGCCAGGGGAGGCGCGGTGGCTGGGCGGTAAAGCGCTTGGCTTCCAAACCGGGGATCCCGGTCTCGAATTCTGGTGAAGACTGGGATTTTTAACTTTGGAATCTTTGGGCGCCTCTGAGTCCACTCAGCTCTAATGGGTACCTGACATTAGTTGGGGAAAAGTAAAGGTGGTTGGTCGTTGTGCTGGCTACATGACACCCTCGTTAACCGTAGGCCACAAAAAAACAGATGAACTTTACATCATCTGCCCTATAGACCACAAGGTCTGAAAGGGGAACTAGTTAGGCCAGGTTCACATCTAACTTTACATTCACTTTCACCTATCCTTTGATCTGCTGGACCGTTGGGGCACTACACAAGATCTGTTAACCTTCTTTCTCCATTCTTATCTCTCATTTGTCTTTGATATAATTTCAATCGGATGTTCTTTCTGAAAATATTGAAGCCTGCCTGGGTGGACCACTTCGGGGGCCGATTTTGAGTTTGTGTTTCCACACAAACTGTCTTTTGCAACCTTGTTTAAAATTTGATTCATGTTTTGCTAGCTACCACAAACAATTGTGTTAAGTTTCGACTAGATCCGAGATTGGTTGTGGTAAATATAACGGGTACCATAAACTGTCCCTGACAGACAGAGAGACAGACAGAGTGAATTGATACACGTTTACTAATAAGAATAACATGTAGCTTGTAATAGCTGTGGCTACATTACATCTGTTATAGAGAGAAGGTGGGGAAGAAAATGTAGTGCACCATAGTCAAACGTCCACGAGGACTCAACAGAAACTAAGATCTCCGCATTGGCAACACTGCCCAGCAGAAGTACAGGTTTGAGTCCTTATTGGAGCCCTTCTTAATTTAAGATTTACAATGCATGCTAACAGCTAATGTCTAGTTGGAAAGCTTCAGCTTAATTTTTTATAAGCAATACATATTTCGGGCTAATTCTTACTTTAGTTGTCTGATTATGTATTGACATTTAAATTATAATATTGAAAGGCAAGCGTATGGAGTCTGCCTGCTATGTATAAACATCCACACCGTATTAATATTTCTTATATCGTTGCGGGGGACGTAGGCAATGTTAGTACCCTCGCCAATATCAACATTTTAAACATGTTATTTTTTACTTCATTTGTAATGGCAACTCCTGGCCATCACGTGTGGCTCAGATATTGAGTCCAGCGGAACTGTTTTCACTAACAGGAGAAGAGGCGAAGGCGAGTAACTGGCGCCCAAACTATTAACCCTTGGCTACCCAACTAGGAGAAGGAAAACTCTGCATTCAAACCTCTGCTGCCTTGCAGCTATACCAATGTAAGGAAAGACTTCAGGAGTCAACTTTGAGGAAGAATCAGCAGCCGGTGACGATAAGGCAGTTTACAGCACACAGTGCTTACACACTGCAGAGCCTGCGACGCCGCTGACACCAAACTGTATTGGCACAGGCCTCTCCGCTTCATGAATGGGCGACATCGTTCCGACCACAACTAATGCCCAGGCATTCATTTCATCTCCATGAGATGACCCATAGTGGCTTCTGTACTGAAGGAACCCATAAAGATTATGGCGAAGCTAGGGTGGGGGGAGGATGGGGGAGAATTTGAAAATCCCCCCGGGCCCCCACTTGAAAGGGGTCCCAAATGAGTGTTTTTTTACATTAAAAATGAAATATTACGCAAAATGCAGGGGCCCCCAAGTAGTCAAGCCCCCCCGGGCCCCCAAGCGATTGAAAATTGCTATCTACGCCCCTACATAATGACTTTGTTTTACTTCTTAAGGCCGCTTCTGCTCGTGTTTTAAAAACAAAAACTTGTATAAATATATCAAAGTATATTTGTGAGTATCGTATAATATACTTACCGAAATAATAATGACCGCCACTAGCGACAAGAGGAGGCGTTTTAGGGACATAATTGTTCAGGCTGCGTGAAGTCTGAAAAGAGGTCAAAGGTGAACTTTTATCAACGGCAGCCCTAGCACCTGGCCAGAACAGATGCACGCATCAACCACTCATTTTCATAGAAAAGTTTAAAGATAATTCAAAAAGATGCTTTCCCTCATTTTAATAAATTATGTGATAGATATATTCAAAACATAAATATATACACAACATATATATATATATATGTACAGTAACATTTAACAAAAATGTATTTTAAACAAGTATAGTAAAGCAAGCAAATATGAAAAATACTTCTTTAACAAGAGCTTATCTAAATGGAAGAACTCTTTATTTACAGGTCTATATCTCAATACTATAACATTTATTTCCCTTTTCGATAATAATTACTAGTTATTAATTACCACTCATTTATAATGTCTTAAATCTAATTTAGATTTCGATGGCCCTACCGACCCATTTGGGTACCGGCCCACCGCCCCTGACCAATCGGAAAAGAGAAATGAGGATGTAAATGGTTGTTTGTGATTTGTGTTTGTAGTTTGTGTGATGTTTTGTTCTGTTGTCACAGAGAAATATATAACATACTGTAGACATTAATCACTAATAACAATAGTAATAACAGAGACTTTGTGTTTATACAAGTAGACATTGATGACTATCCTTTTGTTTACTACGTCACATCCTACTGTCTCACAAAACATCCACAATAAACAATGACGCAATACTCACATATTAGGCTAATATTAGCACATGTTTCTTTATTAGGTCAGAATAATGACTTTTCCTAATACATGAGGTAGGCTAATTTAAATGCACTATTTAGGTGAAGGTCATGTAAGTTGGTCGTGTAGGGGTCACTGCGTCAGATATAATACAGCTTAAATACCTTTTGTTTTAATTTATAAATATTTTTTTACAGTCAAATTTAATCTAAATTGGACTTTCTACATCATGTATGGAAATAATGTTTCGACAGATCAAGGCGGCTAGTCGTGAAATAATACATCATATTTCTAACATTATCACCCTTGGTGAAATAATTCAAGCAGATAACTTGATAGGCCTTTTTTTCTTCTATTTAAAACAAAATTAATTTCTTACCACTTATTGATCAGATAATTGTGACTTGTTTTTCAACTAATTAGTTTGTTGTTAAAAGATACATCAAATATTTATTTCAAACATATGTCCGTTGATTATATCCCCTTATTTAATATCTTTTCTTTTGTTCTTTTTTTACTTTTTTTAAATTTTTTAATTTAATTTTATTTTTCAGTTGAAGATTACATTGCCAAAAAAACACATTAGACAAAACCGTTAGTTCCATGTTTTCACAACAATTAAGGTTAACATTTTTCCGAGATTGTTCCAACTTGATGATCTATTGTTGTCTATTGTTCTCTGTTGTAGACACATGTAGGTACAAATGTGGTATTCATGCCAAACAAACGAAGCTCTTGAAGTTGGAATTTTTTTTTCGAAAGGAACTGTCTTTAGTTTCTATGGAAGACCAAAGTTTCAGAAAAAAAAGTAATGCTTAATGCCTTTGTTGGTGCGTTTACCAGCTGACAAGCATGAATACCGATTGTAAATGTTTTTATGTCCAACAATGTATAGGCCCTTCAAACTGGGCTAATAAACGCGAAAATGTTCCTGGACATCACTCAGTCATAATCACGTTGTGTATAAATCGTTAGTCTTGCGCCATTGTATACAGGCTGAAAGGTACAAAGGAACTTTATTACAATGACCGCTTTTTTCCAAATCATTAGTAGAGAAACGCATCCGCCAGTTGGCAGACTGGTTTCCAGATGTTAACTTGTCTACTAACCAAGATTGAGGCTAATCAGCATTGCAGTGAACTCATTTATTGGATTAGATATAAATAGCTTGAGATAACTTAACAGACCTTTTTTTTTTTTGTCAAAATAAGGTCAGTAACTTGATTGACCAATGTATGATACTGTGACAGCCCTTGTGTATGGCGTTTATGAATTGCTTACTTGGTGTCTAGGGAATGATTATTTTGAGTTAGCGACACACTGGGCCATCAGAGATAAATCGGGTGCAGGCACGCAACCAAGCAAACAATGGAGAAAGGTACACAACTTAGCAGAATTAATGAATATTTATTGACATAAAATGTACAAGACAAAAAGACATGGAGGAAAGAATGAAGTATATTCCAGCCCAGGTGGTGTCAACCGTGAACGTCAGACATCCGGCGCCAATGACCGAATCAGAAACCCCATTGGTAACGAACCATGCTGAGAATTACTTCCCTTAGTGCACGGAAGAGGATGCGGGCAGTGAGTTGTAAGGTCACCTTGTCCCCGTACAAGGACAGACCTCGTGCCGCACATGGACCAGTATTCTCTCTCTCTCAATTCCTTGTCCCGATCGTCCCTCATGCAGAGCTCGGCATTCATAAAGAATGTGCTCTTTTGTCTCGTCGTCCTCGACACAATGGCGGCACCGTGTGTCGTAGTTCTCCTTCCACCGTCCAAAGTACGCGCCTATTGGACATTTCCCGACTTGGAACTGGGCTGGGACTGCCTGCTCCGCACGGCAGAGCACCCACCATGCGTCCTTTCTGTCTGGTCTACTCTACTGCTTATGTAGCTCTTGACCCTTGACGGAAGCGTCCCAACTGTCGTACCACAGTGCCAACCAACGGGTGTCGGTTAGGGATCGTACACTCGCGAGAGTGCACGGTTCATTATCTATGGTGCACGTTGCCGCCGCGGCCTTCGCTAAAAAGTCAGCTCTCTAATGACTGTCCAGACCACAATGGGATGGGACCCACTGTACGATACTATTTACATTGAGCTGCAGAAGACGTTCCACCACCGCGAGGAGCGCTTCTACCTTCCCGACGCCTGCATGCTGCCCTTCAAGGGCATCGGGGGCAGAGATCGAATCGGTGAAAATGACCTCGTCCGCTGGGGCCGTGGAACCATTTCCGACTCGTTTCGCTACTCACTTCAATGCCACGAGCATTGCTTCCATCTCAGCTTCCGTTCTGCTTTTCCCATTGCAAGGTCCACTCAGCTCCACACTTTCGGGATTGCTAGAGAGTCGAACCACCGCCCCACATCCAGCTCTCACAGTGCCCTCGAGCGTCTGCACGGAGCCGTCCGTGGACGCTAAGAGGAGCAGGCGCCAATGACCAACGCCCGTGTTAGGGGGGAAAGCCTGGGCGGTAAATTTGCGAGTGCTGGGCTGCCCACACGTCAGCACACGCCTCTCTTCCATACTGACCGGGTCCAAAGGGATGGCGGGCATGTGTTAGGATTGTTTATCTTTCCCCGGGTCAAAGGGGAGATAAGCGAGAAGTCTTGGCCTTATTGTCGCCAAGGTTGTGGACAGTGTAGCGAGAAGACAAAAAGGTGGGGTTTAGTGGTGAAATCGGGCCTAAGTGTAAGCAATAATTGAGATAAACTAACAAATTAGAATTAATGATGTGACATGATTGACTGTGTCAGCAAACTTTTAACCTGTGACAGATACAAGAATACAGTAGGGCCACTCAACAAGGCGTATCGTGGTGACTTCTTCAATTATTGTGTCATTGTTGTTTTTTCGCTGCCTTTTGTTTGATTATGTTCACTTTAATTAATTTTTTAAACGATATTAAACAAAGTTAAAAACTTATTCATCAGATATATTGAATTTTGTTTTATATTTTTACATTATGGTAAAAATTAAACCTAAAGAAAATTAAGCATTTCTAAATTTTAAAAAATATTTCGATGTTTGTTCAGAGTTGAAGATAATTTACTTCATAGTCCAAACCTCTCAAAGGACGACAGGGGATTGCAGCAGCAGGGTATTAACCAGGGACCATTGCGATGTCCGAATGACAGTCCAGAGCGCATACCTCACGACCAAAAAAAAAAATTATTTACTTTGTATGCAATTTATATTTTTATATTTATATTGCAAAGTAATTATAAATGTAGAGAGGAAACTCAAATTGTTCTGTATTTTTTTAATAGGAATATAAAAATATTTTGATTTATTACAACTTTTTGAACAAAATATATCGGTAAAAACATTAGTCAACTTAGTCAACTGTTGGAAGTTTGTCGGTGACATACGTATGAAGCGTAGTGTGAATGTAGAATGGTGCGCATGCGTGTGGAATTCAAAAAAAGGAAAGAAAAGAAAAGTAAAATTGAATAATAATAAAAACATGTTAGAGCGATGTACAGATTAGAAGCGATGTACAGATTAGAAGCGATGTACAGATTAGAAGCGATGTACAGATTAGAAGCCTTGTACATGTTAGAAGCGATGTAGGGGTTAGAAGCCTTGTACATGTTAGAAGCGATTTACAGATTAAAAGCGATGTACAGATTAGAAGCCTTGTACATGTTAGAAGCGATGTAGAGGTTAGAAGCCTTGTACATGTTAGAAGCGATTTACAGATTAAAAGCGATGTACAGATTAGCAGCTCTAAAGAAGTCTAGGATGAGACTAAAGTATTTACCATCTAGTGCACAAGAACAACCTAAAAATAAATCAAGGGAGAGAAACAACGTACCCACCCTTGCAAGCTGAACCGAACAGACCAGGTTTGAAGATGCTCAGTAGAGAACGAACGTCTACGCTTTATAAGGTAATATAACGAACTTCAACGTCAAAGGCGTGGTATCTTGTTAGGTTAGGGTTCGACTTAGATTTGAAGTCTCTAATTAGTATTAGAGTGTAGTGAGACAAGGACCTCCGTCTGGTGTAGTGCAATCCAGACCTCCGTCAAAAAGCACCTAGTGGGGGGAAGGTCCACTATTATTCACTTGGTGAAATGCAAGTGGAAAGGCAGTGGGGTTGTTTATTTCTCTTGGTCATTTCCAAGCCCCGATACCCACACGGGGGAGTATCGCCACAAAGTGGAGGTTTGGAGTCAGAGTTTTCCTTCTCCTAGATGGGTTGCGTTATTTAGGCTGACATGCCCCTACAACACTTTTTGTCCTTGGCACAGTCTGCAAAAGAGCTCACAGCTCAGCAGCAATAAAGCTGGCTAGATGAAGAAGAAGTCTCACACAAGACTAGATTAGCACATGGATAGATGTAGAAACTAATCACCTCCTCTTTTTAAACAAAAAATAAGATAAGATAAACAGCTAAGGATTTTACTAGCCAAAAGTGGCCACAGTGTTTTGTAATCGTTACTCTCTTATGATTCGAAACGCCTCTGCCTCTGTTGCGCTATATTAATCAAAGCCTAGACGTTCGCCTTTGATTACGCTAATGTCTATGTAGCGTTTGACTATTAGCGTTTGATCAGAACGACCGAATCAATGTCTTTGTTTTTCGGAGATGTCGCTGACGTGCAATGAAATTAAACCCAAGTCCGAGTTGACATTTAGTTCTTCAACTCAAGCTCATAAATTTTGGGACTTCGAATATCAACTTCAGGTCAAACAGGATTTAAAACTTGAGGACATTTTTGTTGCATTTTTAAAATTTAGTTTCAAGTCAAAAAGTGTCTTGGTTTTGTTTTTATTTAACTATTTTTGCAAGCTCTTTAAGCTGTTACAAGTGAAAACTAAACTAAAATTAGGAAAAGCGTTTTTGATGATGCTGAGCTCAAGAAATAGTAACTCCATTCCAGCCTTGCGAGCCATGGGGCATATGTATCTATAGCCGACGGTTATCGTGGGTGTCACACTGTCATATGGTTAACACAACGACCAGCAGCCCTTTTCCCAACTAATTTTAGCTCCTTTTAGAGTTGAGTGGACTCTAGGATGTTTTAAAAATCCAGAAATTTAAAATCCAGTCTTCACCGGAATTCGAACCGAGACTCATCGTTTGGGAAGCCAAGCGCTATATATCAGCCACCACGCCCGATACAATATAACATAAAAAAGCCTATTCCTAGTGAACATTCCATTTCGACGTGTCATGTGAATCTATACAGTATGTATGCGTGAGGCTACCGACCCAAAGATTTTTGAATTTTTAAAAAATCTTATTTGGACAATCCAGCAAGAGCGGTCGATAATGACTACGGAGTGAATATGCGTGTTTCTGAAATAAGCTGTATATATTTGTAAATCAAATACATTCTCAAACAATGCTATTCTTGTCGATAGGAAACATCGTAAGAATAACAAGCGAATTTCACTTTGATATTTAGCATCATTGTTTATTTCTGATCTAGTTTGATGACAGTAAAAAGTTGACAGCAAAGAGAAACATGATCAATTTTAGGAGACTACAAGGATGACAACATTGCCCAGAAATAACTCAACAAGATTCAAAATGTATCAGCTACCAAAAAGTAGTAGGCCTAGTTCATACACATCTCTATTTGAAAAAAATATTTGATTTCAAAGTATGAAAAGATTGTAAATAGCGAAATTCAGAAGTATCGATTCATGACACCGGTGACTTGGCAGAATTTAAGTCATCGGTTAACATGCATGACTCAATGCATGACTCAATGCATGACTCAATGCATGACTCAATGCATGACTCAATGCATGAGGCGTAGGACGTATAATCGTCTTCTTTTTTGAAGAAACGTCTGTAGTATATAAGATAAGAAGAAGACACCTTGTCAAGACAATGATATTATATTATTATTATTATATTATATATTATAACAAAGCTTCTATCAAACTTTGTCTGTCTGGTAGCAATCTTGTTGAAGTTCTTTCTTCCACTTCCTAGTCTCGGATCAAGTTGAAACTTTGCAGCTGAATCAATCGATTCGATTAATTCATTCTGTTGATACAGCGGCACTAATAGCGAAGGAGAGATAATACTCTGATAGAGAATTAGGCTGGCACAGTCCCAACAAAACATTTGTTATAACAAAAATAAACTTCAACACCTATTTTACAAATAGGTTCATTTCGTCTTGTTGGCAAAGATGGAACTAGGGTTTGAATAAAGAAGCAAACATATCAGTGATTCAACCTCTAAGACATTAACCTGCACTACCATCCGAAGCAATCCCTATATAGAGGCAGTTAGTAAGTTTCTTTTTTTGGATAGCCCCAAAGTTGATTTTTATATATCATCTCCTCTGTCTGTCTGGTAAAAAGTTTGTACACGTTATTTCTCCCACACCCAATCTCAGACCAAGCCGAAATTTAGCACAATTATTTCTTTTATCTGACAACATAAGAATCAATAAAAAGAATAACCAATTAGCGTGACAATTAGTTAATTTCCATTGGTAATAAACTATTGTGTTTGGTATCTCCAACAAGGAAAAGAAGTTATAATTAACTGCCTTGGTGGTATAAGCTGAATTCATATGTCGTCGTCCGAGTCTTAGTGAACACAAACCTAAAAAAATAGGACGAGGCTATCTATAGATTACTATACAATCTTAAATGGTCATAAGCTGTCCACAAGCAGAGTGGTTAACCTGTTGGCATGAGAAGTTAGAGAAGGATTGAGCCATGGGTCAGAATTCCGGTCGTTACCCCTTTTTAATTTTTTTAATTATAATTTTTTTTTTAATTGCTAGTCTAGATCTATCAAAAATTTAATTATAATATAAGCTTGTTTTTTAAATATTTTTTTTTTAAGTATATTTTCTTGTTTAATTATTTTTTGAACACTTTACTTGATAAATTTCAAGTCGTCTGTCAAATATTATGTTTGAAAATAAACAGAGTTGTTCTAAAGCTTTTAAATCTACCAGTTGCTTATTGCAAACCACGTGGAAGCAGACGATGTTGAAGATGTCATGTGACTGCATCGCTTCAACTGGCCCATTGGGAAGATCTTCTTGTCTCTTGCACTGTTCTTATAGTTCAACAAACTGGGGGGGGGGGGGGGAGCCCTCGAGACAAGAGCTTTTTTTATGTCCATCTCACCCCCCCCCCCAAGCAATACTATTGCTATCCATCATGTCTCCTTGATGCCTATGTCTTGATGTTAGAAGCGTATTATTATAACCCTGAATTGCACACCGCCATCCAAATGAGTGCACACTCGGTGCGCTCTAGCCTGTGCACTGTTAGAGACTAGACTTGGAAGGATGTTGACATGGTAGAAACAAGGGAGTTCTGCCTAAGTCAATGATCTGTGTTTTTGATGACCTGTAAATAAAGACCTGTCTCGTTGAGTTGCCTTCCTTAAGTAATAATAATAAGGCTTGCCTTCGACACCGAAGATTAATGATGAATGCAGTATTTCCTATGGCTACGCAGCCCCAGCTGTGACCTAAAGGATGTAATCATCTTCTTTTTTGAAGTAACGTCTGTATTATATAAGATAAGACATATTTTATATAAAAGTTGGGTATATTAGCATAAGAAAGAAGAAGAACGAGGGTTATGATTTATAGTCATGTTTTCAAGTATTCTATCTCATCGGAGTTTAACGCTAACAAGACGGGTGTTACACTGGCCCACTTGCGTGTACGTGTGATAACTTAGCTTCGTTAAGAAATCAGAATATGGTTTAGATAATCATTACAAGTAAGGAGTATTTAGTTGATATGGTGTGCAATCAATAATGACATATACACAATCAATCATGGCAAAGCATGAAGACATTATAGTGACAAGGTATGCCATCAAACATGACAAGCTAAACAAAGACGGCGATGCATGCAAACAATCATGTCAAGGTATACAATCAATCCTGAAATCAATCATGAAAGCTGGAGACTTTTATTTTTATGACATGAGATGAAATCATGCAGTAAATTTATTTAAAAAAACAAATTGGCACGATTGGAACCTGTGGCATACATTTCTGAAACTGAGTTTTTATATGATGGAATATAAACATATCATTCTAAAAAAAAATAACTAGTGGCCACGACTGTAACCTGACCACTGATTAGGCTTAATAGGTTAGGCAACGTAGACAAGATTGAGAACGTTTAGGGAATCGCATATCCTTATAGATGCTTGACAGTGTTTGCGGTAGTGAGACTCTTATCCCCAGTCAGTAAAATCTACCTTTAAGATATTTGAAATTAGTCTTGAGTTTTTATTTCTTTCTATCAATCAGCTAAATCATTGTTTAACTAAAGAAGGTGGGACAAATGCTAAGAAGAGACTAGCGATTAATTTAAACAAAGCTGGAATTTAAATACAAAATGATTTTATCAATTTTATTAATAAAACATTGAAAATAAAAAAAAATATATTAAAAAAAAAAGCCAACAACACCCAGATATGTGGGTATTACATTATGAAACTATTACAGCATTTCATAATCAAACAGTCATGTGATACATCGAACAATAGCACTGTCACGCAATACATCACACAATCATAGCATACATCACAATATCACACAATACATTCCACTATACATCACACAATCATAGCACACAACACACAATACATTACATTATACATCACACAGTAATAGCATACATCACACTATTACACAATACATTACATTATACATCACACAATCATAGCATACATCACACTATCACACAATACATTACCCTGTACATCACACTATCACACAATACATTGCACTATACATCACACAATCATAGCACACATCACACTATACATCACACAATCATAGCATCCATCACACAATACATTACACTATACATCACACAATCATAGCAGCATCATAAATCACACAATACATTACACTATACATCACACAATCATAGCATCATACATCACACAATCAGATATTTTCATAATTACAAAATCGTTCACTTTGCTTCGTTTTGTTCTAGTAACTGATTTAGACACAGGGCAGAGTTGGAACACCAAGGAATAGTTACATTTCATTGGATCATAGGTCAGACGTATCTCTGCTTGTAACAGTACAAGTCTCACTTTATAGAAGGTCTATTATCTGATATTAGTGAGAGGGTGCCCCATGAAACATTGACACAAATAAGTTCTAGCTTTTGCAAAGCTAATGTCAACTCACTCTGTCTGTCTGTTAAAAGGTTTCAACATGCTATTTCACCCATTTTCTGAATAAATCGAAACTGCACAATTATTAATTGGCATAGACAATATATAAATCAATTGAAAAAAATTAACCAACTAGTCAATTAATTACTGGTAAATAATTATTTTGTTTTATACCAATAAAGGGAAACTAATCCTTCAGTATTTACATGTATGGTTAAATGTTTTGTTCCTTATATAATTGTATATACTTTTTCCTGCACCCATTTACGGATCATGATGAAATTTTACAGAGTTATTTCTTGAACTTAACGAAACATTTATGAATTAAAGTATTAACCAATTAGTCAAGTAATTATCTGTAATTTATTATTTTAATTTGATAACAAAAAAGGGAAATAAATTCTAAATTTTTTAATGATATAGTTGTAAAAGAGCAGAGTTTTCCCTCTTAGATTAGTGGGTTTTTTTTGTTTTTTTCTTGCTATTTGTACGTCTCTATAATGACCTTAACAAACATATCAGAAAGTCAATTTCAGGTGTACAATGAGCTCATGTTTACAGAGGATGCGAACACACAGGTAGAATTTCTAACAAAGTTAACTGCTGTGTGAAAGTTGAAATCTTCAAAGGATATCAGAAAAAAAATAATTCAAAGAGACAATAAACCACATTAACAAGTTACAGGACACTTGATGTAAGAAATTCAATGACATGGTTCATATCAACAAGTGTAGTACACATGTGAATATGCAAAAAATACATAATGGATTCATTTATTGACTTATGTGTTCTTCTTAAATAAATTTTCATTCAGACATTGAAAAATGACATCCGCACACAGGGTAGTACAGAAGAATCCTAAAGGCATATATCAGTATAAATATATTTACATAACAAGTAAGAAGTAATCAGCTTACATCAGTTCCATTTCATTCTTAAAAATCAAATACAAACATGGGCCTTGTTTTAGATCTACATACCAAGTTGAAGACCTGAACAGGGGACAAATACATAATGAAACATTATACTGATGGCTGGTGCTCTGAAGTTTGTTCAAGTAAACCAAATTGTGGGATCAGTGGCGTGGCTAGAGTGGGGGTGTTCCAAATTTGAAAATCTCCCCAGAACCCCATATGAGTGTAAACATTTTTTTTTTACCTCATAGATTAACCCAGTGCCAATACTATTTAAGTTATGTAAATTAGTGACAATGTTGCATGTATTCCACACATTAGACATACATTTATTAAGTACATTATCTTATATCATGATGTCAAATGTCAAAATGCAGGGGGCCCTAAAGAGACCAAACCCCCTGGAGCCTAAATCCTTTGCTACGCTACTGTGTGGGATGTGTGGCTAAGTGGCAGAATTTGTTTGGCTTTCTCACCGAGGGGAGCTAAGTTAGAATCCGGAACTACGCTAGTAATTTTGAATTTGACTCGAGCTGTGTTTGACGAACTAAAGGCAGCATGGAAACCTCATCCAAGATAGCCCTCCACCCATATGTCTAGAAAAAAGATTGATGGCTGCCTGGTCGTGCGGTTTGCGCGCTGGACTGTCGTTCGGATTTATCGACGGTTGAGGGTTCAAACCCTGCCCGCTCCCATCACCCGTCGTCCTGCGGGAGGTTTGGACTAGGAAGTAAACTATCTTCAACTCTGAAGGAACATCCGAATTATGTAAAACAAAGATTGGACCAAAACTCACAGAGCATGCTGGAGGAGCAAGGAAGACCTGCTAGACATAAGCAATAAAAATACAAATGTTGAGGCCAATGTACATAAGATATAGGTTTTAATGTACATAAGATAAAGGTAATTGAAAGATAATATGTGAGCTTGCGCTCCCTGAGCTAGTTTTATATGTATTTTTGTTGTATAGGTTAGATCTATTTTTATATATTTTATTTTTATAGGTTAGTGTCAGATTTTATAACTGTATTTCCGCATATTTATATAGGGTAGTGCGGGATAGTATAAAAGTGATGTACTACATGCTGTCTTAAAACAGTTCAGTGTACAGTTGACCAGTGGTCAGTATAGTATGTCTGTGTGAATATGATTTTATGTATTGCAGACTATTATTGCTGCTTTTAGCTGCTGCAATTACACTGCTGTTTTTAACTGCTTTTAGCTGCTGAATGTAACTGCTGAGATACATGCTGTTTTAGATGCTATTACTCTGCTGTAACCTCTTTCTGTAGATATAGATCTAAATCTAGTCATTCTAGTGTTATTATGTTGTGTTGCCTTAGAGTCACTTAGTGGCTTAGTTATAGTCTGTTTCTGTTCTTAGTGAATACTAATAATTAGGTACTAAGGCTAAGGTATTTTTGTTTTGGTTTTAGTTATGGGTTGGTTATAGTGGTAGAATATTGTAGATCTAGACTCAGACGAGTTTATTGTAGTGTGTTTGTGTAGCTCTAGGCCTAGTATAGTAGTTGTCTTGTAGTGATTTAGTTCTCTTTAGTTAGATAGTTGTTTTGATCAGTTTGTGTTAGATAGTTGGTTTGGTTAGTTTGTTGGTGTTTGTAGTGGCGTAGATTTAGAGGGTTTTAGTTAGTTGTAGTGGTTAGTGTATATATTATATTTTATTATTGATTCATTTATTTTTATGTAAATAAAGTTCTGTTTTGTTTATTTATCCTAAACTAAAGTTTCGTTATCTTGCTTTCATTTAGTTTAGGTTAGTATGTCTGGTTACTTAGGCGACTCTAGCCCCTTGGTTGTAGACTGATGTGTCACAGATTGAGCCCACCCAGTAGCGCAAACATCTGCCTACTGTTGGTAAATTTTAATGTTGAGCAGAGAATAGGTCTGTCCCACTCGCGACTGCCTGACCTGCTCACAAATATAATATAATATAATCTAAACCAAGGAAGCTAAAAGAGTCATATAATCATTTTTTCAAGAATTATATTATTATAAGTAAAAAAGTAAAGTTCCCCTTTCAGACCTTGCCATCTATAAGGCAGATGATGTAAAATTCATAAACTATTTATCATCTAGACAAAACAACAAATCAGATTACTACTGAGAGTTCCACTTCACTGAATATTATGACAAAAATCAATTTTACTATTTGATAAAGGAGTGTAGAGCTACTTTGATCAGAATCTTAAACCACAGCTGAACATGCCACTCATGAAATGGATAGAATTAAACATTTGGTAAAAAAAAAATACAACAGAATGAACAAAAAAATCAGGAAATTTTTTGTTACAAATATTTCTGTTCTTTCAAAACACACATTCATATATTTCATAGACGTATTCAAAAGCATTCTTACTTGTTATGATCGTCAGTTGTATATAGTATATACAATGAACACCATGGAAACTCTGGTAGGTATAATATCACAAAATTTTGGTTTAGTATGTACCCCACAAAGCGGTGGGATAACTGAGCAATTGGTTCTGCAGCATTAAAAGCCAAAGAATGTGATGAGAATCATTCAACCTTCCCCTATGTTGGAGATTAGCTTTTTATGACTTTATAAAACACTATCTAGAGCAGCAAAGATTATGTCAGCAAAATACTAAAGTTTAAGATGTTAACTAATAAATATCTGAAGACAGCTTGCCGCCGAATGGTGAGGGAGGACCTAAGTAAGAAATATATGTCTAAAGGCGACCTGCAGTGTATTTTTGTTGAATGACTTTGTAGGTTAGGGTTCAAATGGGGTAAACTTGTTTATTGAGAAAGTAAAACGTATTGAGAAAATTGGGGGCTAGAGAGTATTTATTGCCTTACACATCACAGATGCAGGGTAACTTAACTCTGATAAGAATTAATAAGAAAGTCCACTGTGTCAAGTAAAGTTTCACTATTCGAACACTAAGAGGATTATTTAATTCTAGTAATTATGTCAGTTTTCTATGGTTTTCTGTCAATTTTGTGGTTTACAACTCAGTAATTATTCTAGAATGGATAACCAAGGAAAGAGAGAGAGAAAGATAAGGAGATGGAAAGAAGAAACAGAGGATTCATCAGGGCAGCAGAATGCTAGTCAGTACACAAAAAGTACATACATTGAAGACAGTCCGTTGAGCAGTTTGGGACTGAATGATAAACCAAAGCACAATTAATCAACAACAACAAAACTGTTCCCATCTCAACATCTTGGTTTGATGCATATTTGATCTATATTAAAAAATGTGTCAGTTCAATAAATTATACATTCTCCTTACATCCCTTTGTGCATCAACTAATTGTCCACAAGGACAAACTGTTTGAGGTTCAGTACAAACAAATATTAGTACTGCAGTACAAAGAATGTGGGCCTAGACCCGATTAAATATCTAATGAACTCACAAGTTGATGAATTGGGATGTGAGGCTAAGTAGCAAGAAAATTAAGGAGTTTGAATCCTGATTCAAACTGAGTTGTGTTTCCTTGACGTCTAAAAGCAACATCAAAACTTTCTCCCACATACCCCAGCCCCACACGTTCACAAAGAGATTGGACCATAGCATTCTGTTGAATGAAAGAAGCACTGTACATAAAGCAATGAAAAAAAAGAATAAAGTGTATTGCCTATGTATATCCATTATGTAAAGTTGATATTTTGATTTAGACAAATTTAAACAACTGTTACCAATTAATTTGTTTTAAAATTTTGCTTTCTTAACAAAAGATACAAAAAGGAAAAAAAAAAAGATTAAACTAGAAAATTAAAAAAAAAATATTTTAAAAAATCTTTAACTATGTAGTTTATACAAAAAAATAGTCCAAAATCAAGTCACAAATTAGAAGATTGTTTTATAGAAAAAAAAAATAAATTTAGATCTGGCTCTTCAATCAAATTTGAGTTACAATTATATTGGTGTACAAATCTAATTGTAAGAAAAATGGAGGTCACAAAAAACTGTGGAATTAAAGATTGGTGGCAACCAGCCCAGTTGATAACAATATTTGTAGATGTTTTATTAATATCTAAGTCCTACATGTTTTACCTAAAGACAAAATTAATTACCTAAGGGCATACATATATTACCATTTGTCTAGCCCCAGATATATTAGCTTAGTCCTCATCTCAAGGCCTACACGTATTGCTCATGACCCATTCATATTAACCAATATTGGTCTATTACTATACCCACAACATGAAAATCAAGGGTATGGATTCCAATAAGCAATTAAGTGGAAGTCTCAAACATTCCAATTTAAATTATATTTCTTTCAAGAAAGGGAAAAATAAAGTTGAAAATGTGACAACAAAGTTCAGCACAGCTAAATTCAGTTCATCTTGGCATACACGTTTGGTTTTTAATGCTGAGCTTCCATTCTTGAGGTCACTTCAATTTTTTTTTTTACATTTTCTATCTCATTCAGGGGCCTGCATTCAGGAATCGTAGTACATTGGTGGTGAATTGTTCAAGCTCCGCAGACGTTTGAGCTCTAACTGTCGATAGGATGATTTTTTCTCACAATATGAGTGAGTCGTGCCATCATCTGTTATTGAAAAATTCAAAATAATGACAAATTAAGCAAATTAATTTTTATTAAATACTAAAAACTATTGAACGAAGATAAAAACAAAACAAACTAGTAAAAGAAAGCCAATTTTTATGAAAGTAGTTTACTCCTGTACAGCTCTGGGTCAGTCAGACTCTAACATCAAAACATTACAAGCTCTTAACTTAAATCACATTGACTTCAGTTATTTAGCATTAATCAAAATGAGATTATCATTGTAATTAAAATACTTTTTTATATGAGGGTAAATTGGATCTTTGACAACTTCTTTTCTAATCTTTAGTAGTTGTGGATTTCCTAGAGTTCATGTACTGTTTCATTGTAATAACTAGGACATGATTTAGGAATCCTATAACTAGCTCTTTTACCTATGAAAATATTTTATTTAAACATAATAAAAATCATAGACACCAAATTGTGTTGTGTTTTGAATGTCTCAAAATTAAAATTTATTATATCCTAGTTGAAACTTCCCGCAGGATAGTAGAGGATATTAGTGTGCACTGTTTGAACCCGTGACAATAGAGATGACCGACCAGAGTATGTGTATTATTGGATGCATTAAGTGCCTTATAATAATTGAAAAAAATAATTGGTTTATGTGTTTGCATATAATATGCATATAGCCTATTTCATTAGCATTTATTTGTACCTACTATGAGAACAACACAGATGATTGCAAAATAGTATATGCATTAGAACATTGAGTATGGAAAAAATTAACTGTTTTTAAAACTATGCTTTGAATGACTAACCAACACATTGCTCTACTTACTTTGATTGGCTTAGAATGACTAACCTACAGATTGCCTTTGTTGACAGGCTTAGAATGACTCACATAGATTGCTTACTTTGACAGGCTTAGAATGACTAACCTACATAACTGTGTTTGGTGTCTGTTGTGAAGGAGTGGATGAAAGACTTCCGAAATCTACTGGCACGTTTCCTCAGGTTGCCCAAGAAGGGAGCTGTGGACAAGGTGTAGATAACTGGATTCATGGCAGAGTTCAGGGGAAGTACAAATACTGCAATCCAGGCGTAGACCTGCCAAACACATTAGGTGATTAAAATACATGATATATTTCCAAATTAAAAGAGTTTAAATAATTGTAAAAGCAATGCTTGAGTAATTTTAATGTTATCCTAAAAAACCCAGGATGTTATGTTGACATTCTAAACATAACATGGGGCTTGCTCGTCAAGTGATGCTGAGTGGAGCTAAAAGAATTGTAGATTTTATATTCATGTTTTGGATTGATAAACATGGCTGGAGTGACCCAGTCCAATGAGAATATCAACAACATAAAGTAGAGAGACCTTTTCTTCTCATTTGGTGAGCCAAACAGAAAGAAGTCCCTAAAAAAGTCCAGCCATTGATTTCATCTACACTTTTTCTGTCTAGCATCAATAGCACTTTTACATTAGATTCTCATAGCTCCTACTTCATCCTTTATTCTAGTCACACCACTGGTCCTCTCCCCTTTCCTAGCAGCGTATCACCCCCACCTTTTTAACAAAGCTTATATCAACTCACTTTGTCTATCTGTCTGGTAAAAAGTTTGAACATGATTTTTCTCCAATTTCCCATGCTCAGATAAAGTTAAGACTTTGCACAAATATTTATTAAATAAGGGAAAAAAATGCTACTTAATGAGAGATGCGGATGTATATATGGATCCCTTGTTATGTCTAAACTTGTATTTTCTCCCACTTCCTATTCTCGATCAAGTTGAAATTTTGCATAATTATTCATAGTTGATGACAATACACAGATCAATCCAAAAATTTACCACTTAGTTAATTATTAAGTACTAATTAATTGATTGTAAATGGCAGTAATTAGCAGTTCTTTCCTTTAGATAAGCTTTGGTTTTAAAAAGTATTCTTTTTTTCTATTGCTTATTTCCTTCCCCATTGTCTAGAATGTGAAAGAAATGAAAAGGACATAAAAGAGTGCACACAAGAAAACCCAGCACTAACTTATGAGCTGAATAGGACCACTTGAAGGTGTCAGAAGAAGACAATGTTTCCACTAGGAGTAAGCTGAGATACAAATGTGTCAAGAGTTTCACAGAACTGGACCTATAAGTAGCTTTTCTAATTGGCTCTGAATAAAGGGATCATCACCTGGTCATCTGCTCTAGTGCCAGCCAAGGAAATGAACCCCAAGACAATGATGGGCACCCAACAACAGAAGTCAGTCATGACAATCAGTGTCATACGTTTGGCCATGGCAGAGTCTGTTTTACTTTCAGCACATCTGGAGACAGAAATAAAAATTAAATGAATTAAAGTATAAACATTAAAAGATAGGATTTAATATCACTGCACAACCAGACGTTATACATACAGTAATAATCTTCTTTTTTGAAGTAACGTCTGTATTATATAAGATAAGATAAGACATACATACTGATTATAACAAACACGTTTACCATTAGTTCATCTGGGTTTCAACATAATAATACTTTCAAAATGAATACAACTCTTTGGATTCGCTGGTCATGAAAAAGCAATAACTACTTTTATAAATAACAAATCTGGCAAATTGTAACCTACCATGATATCTGACTAGGACAAAAACTTGACATAGGAAACAAATAAGTAAGAGCCACAAAGAAATCCAGATACATCAGTAATAAACAAAATTCATTTTATTCCAAAACATCAATGTATTTTAGATCAGCTTAATTTTAGTTTTCTGGTTTCTATGACCAACAGAATTATTGAATGTTATATGGAAAGCTCTATATACAACTGCACGACTATCATAAACACCTAAATGGCGCTACTAAATATCTGACTCCTCAACTAAAAATCTGGTCTCCACAAAGGATTGCTTCTAAGATTTTTTGGCGTAACCCTAAAAATACATGTGATAGTTTAGCCTCTAAACATCAGAATTGTCATTCCATTCATTGTAAAACGGCTCAGCACTTTAAGGGTTAACAGCAAGCACTCATTTATTAATTTATGAAATCCAAATCTTACAACACTGTTACTTAGACCTTCAAGATTCAGTAAAATATTAATAACAAAATAAAAAAAAGCTTAGGCTTTACATAACTATTTTAATTAAATAAAAAAAATAATCCATATTCTTATTAACTACAAGACTAGTCAAAGTTACCCACCTAACTGCACTGCGTGTTTTCTTGGCTACAGAGAACATCCAGAGATATGAGGAGGCAATCAGAAGGAATGATACAAAATTTAAGACAATGAAAACACCAACAGAATACTCCCACCCTGAGCGCTTGTCTGGTGTTACATGGAGAGCCAGGCACACCCCAGAGCGGCCATAGAAATTCTGAAAAGAAATTTAAAAAACCATGCAACTGAAATGTTTTCTTTATAAATTAAGTCTTATTTTTAAAATGTTCTTCACCAATAACGATAATTAATGGCTCCTTTGTATTGAGTGAGTAGATCATGTAATTGTTTAGTAGGAACATGGACTAAGAGATTATCTCAGATGGTCTTTCAATATGAGTCTCATTTATTAAAGGCATGCACTTACAAGAAAACCTTTCATCTTTTTGAAGTTGGCTGATATATCTGTAGTTCTCATTTTTATAATTATTCTCTAATCTACTCGCAAATTTGTAAATATATATACATATATTTTTAAAAAGCTTTTATATAGCACAACTTTCATGCTTATAGCACACTCAGAACGCTATGCCTTTATGTGCTCAGTAAACTTAACTCTGCTCAAGCCGGGTGTCAAACCTTGTTGACGGGTAGCCTCTTGGCCACAAATTTCACAATTAAATTTTAAATATAAAAAAAAAACAACTACTAACAAAACAACGAACAATTAAATATTAATTTATAGAGAAGACGAAATGAAAAAATAATCGTCATAATATTAATTTATAGAGAAGACGAAATGAAAAAATAATCGTCATAATATTAATTTATAGAGAAGACGAAATGAAAAAATAATCGTCATAATATTAATTTATAGAGAAGACGAAATGAAAAAATAATCGTCATAATATTAATTTATAGAGAAGACGAAATGAAAAAATAATCGTCATAATATTAATTTATAGAGAAGACGAAATGAAAAAATAATCGTCATAATATTAATTTATAGAGAAGACGAAATGAAAAAATAATCGTCATTCTGATTCCTTCTTTAAAAACAATCTGATTTGCTCCTTACCTCAAAGTAGCCAAACCCTAGCAGTGGGAGGGCAGCCAATACAAAGACCAGGAACCACATAAAGCTCATCACAACGCTTGCCTGCTTCAGACCAAGTCTGGCTCTCCGCAAAGGGAACAAAATACAGACTAGACGATCTAGTGTTATAGTGGTCAGTGTCAGTACTGATAACTCTGGGTAAGACAATAAACAAAACATTGTCAGAAAGTATCATATCTATTGTTCTATGGGGGGGGGAATTAAGTGGTAGAAGTGATTCATTCACAAATAGTTTTTTTTTTAAATATCCCGAATCCAATTTAAATGTTCTAGATCTTCTCTAGGCAGGAGTTCGATTAAAAAAAAATTATCATGATTATAAATTTGTTTGAAGTGCTTAAATTTATTATTGACTTTCAATAAATGCCAAGATGTTTAGATGAGAAGTTCGAGTGGACATTTAAAATACATAAAACACATTTCACTATTAATAACACCAAGCTAAAATAGAAATCTTAACATAGGTTGTACATCATTTTTATTTTTAATTGTGTGTGTGTGTATCAAATTAAGTATCAACCAAAAACTGGTCAGTTGATTCTTTTCATTGCCATGTCATGGGTTCCAAGAGCTATAGGACAAGATATCAGTTTTACTAAATACACATCATAAACTAATGAAAGTTGCTAAGTATTATCTTATATTCCATATCAATTGTAAGTTTTTGTTTGTTTTTGAAATGCAGAAAAGATAGAAAAAGTTCCTTAACTTTTATTCACATTATTGACATCTTTGATGTAAAATTTAATGTATCATCTACGACAGTTATAAGGTGTTTAAAAGTTTGCACAATGTCAATGTTATCTCCAAATACAGACCAAGACCATTTACTTTCTCTTCTAGATAAAGATAAACAAGAAATCTATGTCTATTGTAAACTCTGGGTCTACATCATGCTGAGACACTTACACAACCAGTAACACTGTCAAGAGTTTCAAACTCACCACTAGAGAAAGTGGAAACAAATCCGGCAAACTGACAGAAACCACTTTGTTTCCAGACATCTGCATATGTCACATAGACGCCTCTGTACAGGGTGTCAGCCACAGCTATAATTAGCATGTAAAGCCCCATGAGGAAGTCTCCAATGGCCAGGTTGGTGATAAGGAAGGAATGAACCTGGAAATTAAATAATTATTATTAATAATAAAAAAAAATCTTAATTTTTTAAATCTTAAGAGATGACATAATTTGAAAAGAACAGTGATATTTTATAAGACATGCCTTACCTTTCCACCTCTAAAATCCCGCATTCTCCAAATGATAACTACGAAGTTTCCAATAATAGCAACAGAACCCAGCACCCAAATGCTTATTCTCAGAACATGATTAGACATCAAGTCCTCACATGAGGAGAACTCATCCTGTTTGGGGGAACAGTCCACGCCCTCTGGGGCTATACAACAGAAGGTGAAACTGTCAGTTTCTCTAAACAAACAAAAAAATCAACAAAACAAAACTTTAATCCAATGTGAAGACTTTATCTACATTTTTTAACTTGGGGTAAGTAAAGAATTCATTCAAAAAATCTTTTTCTACCAATTTGTAAAAAAGTTTATGTTTATGCCTTTAAATATTTGGCGTATACAGGAAGCAAAAAAAAATATTTTTTTTTTAAGCCTGGTTAAGAGTGCATTTCAATATTAATCATGTCCAATAAGCAAGTTCTCCAGCCAGGGCAAAGTATTTTGAAAGCTAAGATTAATTTCACTTGATCTGTGAAACTATGTGAAATGGTGAACACTTCCTTAATTTTGAAGATTACTATGTCCAATATTAAGAAAATGTATTTATTTTACACCAAATGTTTTGTTAGAAACTCATAAAAGCTATTGCTTGCAAAATAGTAAATATCTTGAAATTTTAAAATTAATTCTGAAAAGATTCAAATGGTTAGTAAGTAAAGTTATCCTTTCAGACCTTGTGGTCTATATGGCAGATATTGTAAAGGTCATCTTTTTCTGTGGCCTACAGTTAATGAGGGTGTCGTGTGTCCAGCAAAACGACCAATGCCCTTTACCTTTCCCCAACTAATGTCATGTACCCATTAGAGCTGGGTGGACTCAAAGGCACCTAAAGATCCCAAAATTAAAAATCCCAGGATTTTAACCCAGGACTCCCGGTTCAGATGCCAAGCGCATTACCACTCAGCTACAGCTCTTCCAAATGATTAGCGGTTGATGGATTATAACTCCACAGTAGAGTAATTTTGACAAATAAATAAAAACTCTGATAATGAAAATAGTCAATATGAAGACTTTTAAATGTACAGATGGTGGCATGTATGTAGTATGCAAAACAGCAGGGCTTTTGCAAGAGAAGATTTGAGCCTCTCACACCCTCACTCAAAAGGAGTTTGATGATGAATTGTACAGAAGTGTACAGATTGAAATGTATGAAGATTTACAAATAAGTTTCTATTTCTTTTTTCTTAAATGTTCAGAAGTTCCTACAGAATTGAGGATTATTACATCCTAACCCAGACGCCTGTAGGACAGCGGAGAATGACAATGGGCAGGGTTCAAACCAGGACCATTAAGATGACAGTCCAAGTCCAAAGCACATACAACATGAACAGCAATTATCCTGACTGAATATTTTAAATTTCAATAGTAATTTTAAAAAGGACATTTTTACAGCTGTGAATCCTAATAAAACAATTTCTTTATTGATTTACAACTATCAACAACAAACTAAAATGGAATGAACGCTGTCAAAACATATACAAGAAAATTCAACAGCAACTCTTCTATCTCAGAAAGCTAAGAAAATTTAATATAGACAAAACAATAATCAAACTTTTCTACACAGCAACTATCAGCAGTCTAATCAACTTTGCCATCACCTGCTGCTATGGTAATACTTCACTGGCACAAAGACATAGACTTAATAGACTAATTAAAAAAGCAACGTATATCACTCAAATACAGCTACCATCTCTGGAAGAGCTTTTTCAAGAAAGATGCATTTCCAAAACACTCACGATTCTTAAAGACAACCTGCACCCATTAAACCACTGTTACATAAGATCTGAACAAAGTGGTCATCTCCTTTCCATTAGGACTAAAACAGAAAGATTTAAAAACTCCTTTATCCTATTTTCGGTCAGAGTGTTACAAGATCAGCTGTCGTCATCGAGAAGTACATGGAAGTCAAACTCATAAAGTGTTGGTTGTAAATGTGTATGTGTTTTGTGAGTGAATGTTATTCCAATTTTTCATCCATATTATTTTTGTAAAATAGTTACGCTGAGGTTGTCAATTGTAGTCAAACTGAATTACCATTTGATTGGATCAATAAAATTATCTTATCTCTCTTATCATATTTTATTTATTTTAGAGTTACATACATTTTTGCAAGAGTGGGTAGTCCCATAAAGACTTTCTCTCCAATATCTCGGATCATGTTATGTGTCAGGTCACTGGGGAAAAAAGAATTAGACAAAAAAAGTGAAATTTGATTTGCATTTAAGAGCCTCATAAAATATAAAATATATATAAAACAATAATATTTTTTCTCACTATATAAGCTCCTATGAATGACATGTAGATGAGAGGCCAAAATCGCTTGGCTAAGGCTTGGCCACCTAATATGGGGGATTGAGTTCAAATCCAGACTTAGAATTATGTTTGCTGAGTGCCTAAAGGCAGCATGGAAATCTTCTTCCAGATACGTGCCCCCGCAACTCAAATACTGGTCTACAAAAGAGAGATTAGACCACAGCGCACTGAGCGTGCTATAAGCATGAAGGAAAGACATCAAACCATTGTGATCATTTATAACTTCAACAAAAAGTTCATTTTTTTCCAAGAGAAGTTTTGCATTCCCATAATGCTGCTTCAATGTAAGGCAAAAAGTAGATGTTTAGCTTTATCCATTAGAACAGAAAGTACAAGGAGCAGATAGATATGAATGTTCTACACCATGGGTTTTGAGAACCACTAACAACTTCCTCCTAGGTTGGGCCACTCATTTGTGAAGTTTTATTTGGCTTTGTTAAGGATTGTCATAAGGATCTTTTGCTTTAAAAAAGAACAAAAAAAGGGGGGGGGGGATGTTACACATGTATTGAAGAATTGAAGAGGTCCAACCATGGCCAGATAAAAACAGACAAAGAAATGTGGATAGAAGGAGGTGTTATAAAGGACACACATAGCATCCCACAAATTTATGGGGAAAAAAAATGGTTTGGTGAGGAAAAGTTACTTGCAGGAAAAGTAGATCATTATAGGGATGAATACATTGGAAAGGAAAATGTATACTATATAACAAATTATAGTTTAAGCCAGTTGACATGAAACTACTTACATTGTATGAATGTTCATCAGAGAATTGAAAGCACCATTCTCAATGGATCTGATTTTATTTCTGGTTAGATTGCTAAATGTAAAACAGATATATATACACATTTAAACAGATATATATATATATATATATATATGTATACATTTATCAGAT
This sequence comes from Biomphalaria pfeifferi, assembly GCA_030265305.1. Taxonomy (NCBI): domain Eukaryota; kingdom Metazoa; phylum Mollusca; class Gastropoda; family Planorbidae; genus Biomphalaria; species Biomphalaria pfeifferi. Next base: position 5,950,897 of record JASAOG010000011.1, read on the forward strand.
TATGGCAAATACAAGAGAATACTTCTGGTTCTGTTTAAAAAAAAATTAAACTTAACATAAATAATATCCATTATTTAGATATTGTTAGAGAGTTAGAATCTACAATTAACTTTTTAAAAAAAGTTGTTAATGAGCATTATTAATATATTATTTCCCGGATATTCTTTGCAAACTAAGACATTAACATACTATGTGATTAAATCTTTCAAAATGGTACAGATATAAGACACTTAAGTTGTAGATGTATTTTTTACAATGATTTCTCTGGTGGAAACTACACTACAATTTTCTAGGATTAAAGAAGGTACCTACTTAATGACTAAAATATCATTTTATAGAGATGTATGAGACAATGCAAATAAAATGGTTTCAAAGTCACTGGCACAATTTTGAAAACAAAAATATGCATTTAAAACTAATCAAATAGTTTTTTTTCACAAGAATCACACCTTAATCATATTAGTTTTCCAAAAAAAAAAATGTATGGAGGAATCAGTATTAAGAATTTAATTTGATTATAGAATAGGATTTTAATTTTTTAACTTTTAAAAAATATAGTTCAATAAGATATTGATTTCTCAAAGTGTTTTTGGTCGCGCTGGTCATTACATTTTGTGTTGCTTACAATTTTAAATAGGCTTTCAAACATATTAAAATCTTCATTATAAAGTTATAAAAAAAATAATTTTATAATAGTATAATAAAAAATAAGAGGTACTACATATTTTCAACACAGAAATAAGTTTAGGCTTTTATTGGAAAATACTTTTGCTGATTTTGTCGCTAGCATTTGTTTTAAATTAAAGAGTTTGTCAAAATTAACCAAAAGAGAAATATCTTAATGAGACTCACAGGACTGTAACCTCTCTTAGGCCTTTGAACATATTCTTGTACAGATGAGTCAGCCTTTGACCTCCCAAGTCTCTGTAAAAACAATTTGTTGAGCATAAAAAAAAAAAAAATTGGATTGCTTTGAAAGATTTGAAAGAGAGCTTTAAACACATTTTGTGCACACTAAATATTTTAATCGCGTCAATACATTTTCTTTTTTTAGCTTCCACTTTAAATAACAAAATATACTGAGCTTAGGAGGACTTACAAAGTCTTCAGTCTGCTCTGTCCAATAAAGGCATCATCATCAATGTGCTCAATTTTATTTCCATTCAAATGTCTAGAACAAACAAAAAACAGTGGTGATCATATCATCAACAATATAAGAACAAATAATGTATCATCTTATCCTCTTTTAAGGATTATATGCATATATTTATATACATTTACTTTCCCAAAATGTATAGTATATTTTTATGGTATCAATCATAGTCTATCTGTTGTAATACTATTTGTAACTACTTTATAGTAATTTACTTATTTTCCTGTACCAAATAGACCCATTAAACCACTATTCCATAAGATCTGAACAAAGTAGTCATCTCCTTTCCATTAGGACTAAAACAGAAAGATTTAAAAACTCCTTCATCCCACTTTTGGTCAGAGTGTTACTAAGTCATCTGCCATCAAGAAGTACATAGTAGTCTAATTCATAAAGTGCTGGTTGTGAGTGTGTATGTGTTTCGTGTGTGAATGTTCTTCGTATTTGCATCTAATTGTTATTGTACAGTAGTAACGATGAGGTTGTCAATTGTAGTCAAACTGAATTTCCATTTGATTGGTTCAATAAAATTATCTTATCTTATCTTATCTTATTTGTCTGACTTTCCCTTTTGTGTTTGTCCCTAAGTAGATAAATACCTAAAACATAAGTTACTTTAACAAGAAGAGTATATTAATAGTAGGAGGCGTGGTGGCTGAGTGGTAAAGCCCTTGACTTCTGAACCAAGGCTTCCAGGCTTGAATCTTGGTGAAGAATGGCATTTTTAATTTTGGGATCTTATGGGCGCTCTGAGTCCACTCAACTCTAAGGGTACCTGACATTAGTTGGGGAAAAGTAAAGGCAGTTGGTCAATGTGCTGGTCCCATGACACCCTCGTTAACTGTGGGCCACAGAAACAGATGACCTTATATCATCTCCCCTATAGACACCATGGTTTGAAAGGAGAACTTTTTATTTTACATATAGGCCTATTAATATTTGTATTTTAGTAAAGCGCTTCTCTATGCCACTTTATCATACTCAATGGGTTTTTGTCTCCTACAACTTTAGCATGCTCAATGTATTATTATCAAATTTTTTTGAAGACACGACAGAGAAAGTATGTAGAAGAAGAGTTTTATGCTTCCATTAGGCACTTCGCAAATATAAATCTTTAACTAGAAATTCCTAATCCTCATCAAGATTTGAATCCCTTTGTGATGCAAAATTATTCAAACCACTTATCCCTATTATGTAAAATCATCCTCAAGTTCCATTATAGATTTTTAATGACTACCAATACTGACTGTTGCTAGTATAGGTAGAAGCTATATATCAAAAAGAAGGTTTTTATAATTTGTAAAAATACTTCAAATACTATCTAAGCTTTGTAAGTTATATTTTTTTGTTGAAAGTTTAAATTATAGTGTTTTAACATAGTAAATAATTTACAAGTAAATCTTAGTGTTACTCTAATTTATTTTTTCTTTCTGCCTGTTTTGCTTAGAACATTAAATTAGTACTTTATAATCTATAGCATTACTGCACTCGGTCACTGACTGACAAGGAATTTTTAAAGAAAGATTTGGATTTACAGTCAACAACTTCAAGTATTTATGTTTCAATACTGAGGCTCAAGACTTACAGCTGTACAAGTTCAGTTAGACCAAAAAGACTTCCATTCCTCAGTTCCGTCAAATTATTACCCGCAAGGTTTCTAAAAGAAACAATAAAGAAGCCAAAGTTACAAACTATACAATCTGTTTCTTCTACTTACAAACAAACAAAAAAAAAGATTGCATGGAAGTCTAAAATGATACAAGATATTTTATTTCCCCTAAAAAGAGTTGGGCCCCACAAATTAAAATCCCATCATTGACAATTTGGTTTATAAAATGAGTTTATTTACTCATGAATAGATTCAGATTTATTTCTTACTTATAGTACCTCTTTACACACTGATACTATAATTATAGTGGTGAATAAAATACATTGTAATATATTAACTTTTTCATTTATTTATGAAATAAAATGATCTTACAAATAAGTCAGTCTCCACATTGTTTGAAAACACTTGTCAGGTATCTCACTGATTGAATTGAAGCTTAGATCTCTAAAGGATAAGAAATGAACACAGTATCGTAAAACAAACAAAATGGTGCAATGAAAGGTGGGACTAAAAAAACGAACACAAGTTTTGGTTTAAAGCAGTATTTCCCAAATTGGTGGGGTTCACGAGGCCTGAATAGATGTTCCACAAACTACTTGAATAATTAATGAGTAGGCCACCATGTGAATTAATCTCTCTAAATATAGAAGGAAAGTGTTCAGCTAAATACTCAGAATGTGCGAAGTGTTCGTTCCATTTGAGAAACACTGGTTTAAAGAATTCTATTTTGTAAAATTGTTTGTTTGAAATATTTAAGTTTTGTTACAATGCTATTAATCTTTTTTGTAAAAATCTAATAGACTTACAAAGAGGTCACTCTGTCAAAATACACAGGTGAGAATGTTGCATTGGTTAAGTTGATATGATTAATGGAGAAATTTCTGAAAATAGAAAACAAATTTATAAAAACAAGAAAGTCTTGATTTGTACAAAAAAAAAACACACACACACATACATATATATAACAAGATTTCTGTTGATTAAGGAATTTAAGCAAAAAAAATGCAGATAGTTCATCATCAAACTCTGAGTGAGGGCTTGAGAGGCTAAAATCCTCTCTTGCAAAAGAGCTGGACAGAAACCCAGATGTTAATCTCCACATGTCAAGAACTTGTGGCTTCCCAGACATATAGAGATGGGAATCAGTAAATATGGGCCTGTGTAAAAGAATATGAGACAATTTCCTCTTCCAACAATATAAGATAAGATAATATAATTTTATTGATCCAATTAAATGGAAATTCAGTAAGACTATGATGGTCAAAGGTTTGTCTTAATGTAAAGTAATGCTGATATTTTGTGTTACTAAATAATGCGATAAATACTTTTGACTTTTTATGTAACTTTTAAAATATAAAACAATAATAAATAACGTCAAAAAAAAGCCCCACATTATTTTAAAACGATTGTGACAGTGTAGGCCCAGTGTAGGGCCTCTGTGTAGACTTGGAATAAATGATATTTTAGAGTGATAGTGTAGTCTTAAGATGACCAATAGTGTTATGATGAGGTAGACTCTTGTTTAATTGGAAATATGGTCATATGGTATGCATTTTGACTTGTTACCATGGTCCATAGTTCAAAACCTATCCGCTGCCATCCCCTAGCAGGTTTGGATCAGGACTTAATAAGCTTCATTCTGAAGGTGCATATACAAAACTTAGTAACGCAAAACAAAATGTATGCACACATAAAAGTTCAATTTAATAGGATATCCTTGTTTTGTCTTCAGCCTATCAGGACACCTGTATGCTACTGTTGAGGAGTATGCAAATAAGTTTCTATAAAGGTCTGTGTTTGCAACTATTCTTCCATCTAAATTTTTTTTCTCTAAAAACAGCTCATGCCTGATCTCCCCCCTTACAATGTTGCAGTGAATGCTGTCAAAGCAAACATTTATTTTTTTCATCTGCATGGTTATGTGGTATTCACTTCAAACTATCATCTTGAAGGTTATGAGCTCAAGTTTTGCCTTCATCCACCCCATGCAGAGTTTAGGACTACCACTTAATAGTCTTCATTTCTAAAGGAATTTGATAAATATATAAAACAACACAATGAAACAAGCTCAGCATTCTACAGACGCAACAAAGATTCAGGCATGGCAACAAAGGCCTACATTCACATACAACTTGGTCAGATCCTCAGTGATCAGCAATGAAGGAACATCAGTCAAGCCACTCTCATTACAGAACATGCTGTTTCCATGGCAGATACAAAGTTTGGATGAAAATGGACAAGAGTAATCTGAAATATTAATAGTAGAAAATAATAACTAGAAACATTAAAGACAACAGATATATAAGATGTACATAAGACCACACAAGGGCAAAGAAGGACCAAACACTGATAAACAATGAAATAAAACAATAATGTGGGATATTTGGTTGAGTGTCACAGAAATAGAACCATTATAGACAATAGATATCTAAAATATACATTAGACTACACAAGAGCAAGCAATGGACCAAACACTGGATAAACAATGAAAATGTAAGATATTTGGTTATTCTTCAAAAATGCTATCAATCAAGGGGTCTACATTTCCCATCCTGATTTGTGATGAGTTGTATTTGCCAAAAGCCTAGCACAGAAACCTCCAAGATACCCTTAATCTCCAAATGGTCAATAATTTGAGGAACCTTAACCAAACAATGAGGAACATGAATAGGAATATGTTGAAACACACAATCCTGGCCTCTCAAGGAACATTGAAAGGAACTGTCACAAAGATCTTGAGAGGTAAATAGTTAATATTTATAGAAATAGATATAGGCTGCCGGTCGGGATAGATATGTTAATTAGGGTAGACAGGATATTACAAGATGTATGATGGGGTAAAGTATTAGTGATCATCTCCTAATGAAGTAATGACCCTGAATTTGTATGGTAGATGTATTTTGGATAATCTATTATCTTCGTAATGATGGCCAACTACTCAAGGAACATTGAACCACACAATGATGGCCAAAAAGGAACATTGAACCACAAAATGATAATCTATAACTGCCTCAGGAGAAAAGTGAGACAGAACTTACAGCAATGCTTTTCATCCCATGCTGTGTGTATGCAGTCTACCTTGTTGTCACAGACTTGACTTTGATTAATACAGTAGCTGCTACGACACTTGAATTTGTCCTCTGAGCAGGTGTAGTTAGCTAAAGTAAACAAAATTGGACAATATTTGAAGATATAAATCATTATATATATATATATATATTGAGAAACTGTATGTAAATTAAAAGAGATCTATATTATTTACTAAGTAAACACATCAACACCAAAGCTTGACAAAGTAGTAGCATTGTGTAAAAGGAGTTCGCAAATGTAAGCCTTTATGAGTAAAACTAATATGATGCAAGATTTCAGTATTAGATCAAAACCTGTTGAAATAAAGTTTTTATGAAGTAAAACTAAAATGATGCAAAATTTCAATATTAGATCTGAACCTGTTGATAAAATTTTTTTTATAAAGTGTTGTACCTTGCCTCGTGTCTGGTACTAACATATTAAATGTGACAACCTTATAACTGTGGTAAAAGTATCATTAGTCAGTCTCTTTAGAGACTGCCTCTATTGCCTCCTCAAACCTTAGCAGTAGCTCCGACTCAAACTGCAAACACCAAAGATGATTTGCAGGGACTTTGAGAGTGATTTGGTCTTAAGATATTAATAAATAATATATAATAATGTAACATAAAAATAATTATATAAAATGAGTACTGGACAATTAATTTTCTCATCTTCTAAGAATAATTCCGCTAGATAAACTTTATTTCACTATGAAAGGAATATCTAATCATAAAATTTAAAATAAAAAAAAAAAAATCTGACTTATAAAATGACAATGAAATACTGGCCAAAGCCCAAAATCATATTCCTTACAGCAGTTGATAAGATGAGAGTTATCAGCACATCCATGTCTATTAGAGCTTCTATAGCAGATGTAAGTGGAGTTAATACATTGACCACTTTTACACTGAAACTCATACTCCTTGCACGGCCTTGGAACTAGAAAGGAGAAAAAAGTGCTGATATTAATTAAGAAAAAAAAAAAATTCAAGAAAAATATTTCTCTATATTAATATGAGTGCACAATGTTCATATTAATTTTACATCCTAAACATGCAGAATAAATCATAAAATCTTTCCTCTTGTTTAAAAAGTTTACCCTTTGCAAATGCAGAAATGAATATTTTTTTTTCCCTTTGGGAACTAAATTATTGAACAAAGTATAAAGGCAATCTGACTGATCCAAACTCCATATGTAGGAGGCCAAACGTATGAGTGACAATGTATAAATATACACAACATATGAATTGTTAAAATATTTTGTTATGTGCAATATAAATTTCTAAATCAAATTTCTGTTAGAATAATAAAGATTTTTTTTTTTAAAATTGTTTTACAAGTGTTTGTATGTATCTTTAATATTTGTATGTATCTTGAATATTTGTCTGTATCTTTAATATTTGTATGTATCTTTAATATTTGCATGTATCTTTAATGGAGAATGGCTTAAACTTAGTAACATTTCTTTAGAGAATTCGGGTACTTGTTATTAGTACCCCGTACCTCACTTTCTGAATTTTAGTGACCACTAATCTAAATGGTAGCAAGCTTACAATCGCAATCATTATTTGAGATTATTAAAGCAGAATTTAAAACCAGGAGTAAAACAATTATCTATTAGCCTTCAATGCAGAATACAATAATTAATACAATAATTTGTGTTTCTCTATACTGCAGTTTAAATAATTTATTATGTCGATACAAAATAGGTTTAGGAAAACAAAAAATTCATAACCAACCGGGACAACTCTTTTCATCACTGCCGTCTGGACAATCTCTATAAAAGTCACACCAGAAGTTTTCGGGTACACAATGTCCAGCAGAACAGCTACGTTTGCCAGGAGGGCAGGAGAAGTGTTCTGTGAATATACAAAACTTAGAATCAGTTGACGAAAGTTACGTAAAAAAAAATAACTTTGATGTTCAAGATCTTCTTATTCATGGGATCTCTGTGATTTAGGCTAAAGTGAGAGTCATGCGACCAGCGATTGATAAAGTGCCTTGTAGAATGTTTGTAAAATGTATCTTTTACATGTTACTTCAGGATTGAACAAAATCTACATCCTAGTCCAAATCACCTGCAGGACTATGGGGGATGTTAGTTATCAGGGTATGTGTCCAGGACCATCAAGATGACTGAGTGTGGTCTAGACCACAACCAGACAGCCATCCTTTCTAGTCAGCTGGATAGACTCAGCTGTATTCTATATAAACCTGAATTGAAAATCCCTGACTTCATAAGATTTTAAATTTAATACCTCTCAGTTTAGAAGCCAGCTCTATTAAACTACTCACTCTTAGCCATAACAAATCATCTAGCAGAAATACAACAGCAATATGAGAACTTTTTTTTTCATGGAGGAATTTGTTGAATCTTTATAGTGTGCCCAGACTAATTTAAAACCTAAAAGATTGTGTGGAGCACACTACATTTTTATTGGACCCTATAATAGCTCCTACCCCCCCAGCCCATGATTAAGCTGCAGAAATATTCAGCTATCATATCTGCCTCGATCTGTATAACAGATCATATATGCAGCCTTTGCAGTGGTAAACAGGGGCTACTACTGAAGACCCAGGCACCTTAGTGTTTCCAGTGAAATGGAGATTCTTTTGTCACCAACAGCCCACCTACCTAGAGAAGAAAAATTGGTGCCCAATGTTATTGTTGGAGCACACTGTTCACTAGGTTTTAAATAAATGCATAATCTTTTTAAAGCTGTTTATTTTTTTTTCCGAGCCACCAAATTCACTTCACCTAAGGCCAGCCTAGCAGGTAGGGATTCAAACCCTGATAATTGAGCACATGCCACATACCAGGCAACATTGAACTTATTTGAAACACTGAATTTGAAGGACTTGTGGTTGTCTTAGCGTGATTGATAAAAGCTAGAGTGTAGATCTAGGCCCGCATTATTTCATGGCCCAGCATACTGCTAAGGCCACCCGTGCAAAGATGTTACCATGCAGTCTTAGTGTAGTCTATACTTACCACAGTTTAGTTCGTCTGACCAGTCAACACAATCGTGGACCGCATTACATCTCTTGGATTGAGGAATACATCCGCCATCTTCACACATAAACATTCCTTCCTTGCAACCAGTAGGTGCTGAAGACCCACAAAAAAACAAAAACTGATTTCTTTTATCTTACTTTTATAGAAATGGGGCCTGTATATGCATATTGTTATAACCTTAGTGGCTGACTGAAAGGGTTGAACAAGTGACATAACTGATAATGCAAGCAATATGACCAAAAAGCTTTGACAGACGAGAGACAATGTGTTAGAAAGGACAGTAGTAGAGTCCAGGACAGCAAGCAGTAAGGACTGTAACATGCTACAAAGTGAGTCCTGGAAAATGTAGCTGTACGAGCTAGGGAGACCTGTAGTGATTAGTTAGGCAGTTCTGTTGTGTAGCAAAGCATTTGAAGTTAGTGTAGCCAATTGTGTTGAATTGGCTGTTGTTGATGTCTTTGTAATTAAATCGCCACTTTGTTACTTGAAACTCTTGTTGTCAAGTTGATGTTTTAGATGTGTTGTGTTGTTGGGCAGTGTTTACAGAAGGCCTGATTGAGAAGATCGTAACAATATCTTAATTCAGTGTCATAAAAGTCTATGAAAGAAGATCACATAAACAGCATTGAAATTGAAGGATACGAACGAATATAATAAAAAAAAAATGATGAGAAAAAAATTCGGGCATATTGGCAGACTATTCGATCGAGATTATAGATCTAGGTCTAATTCGATGGACGATCTATAGATCTAGGCTTATCTGCAGACTGCACATTAAAGAGAGATGTGTAACACAGCAAACTGCAGTTAGCAGTGAAGCAAACGGGTTGGTGGGTGAATCACTGGAGACACAAAAAAAAAGTTGAGGCAAAAAAACCAACACTAAAACGTTTATCTGTGAATAATCTCAGTACTTCGTACAAAATAAGTCGATATCTTGCGAAAACATGAATGTTATTCAACAACAAACAAATATTTTAAAAGATGCTCTTACCGGGACAATTTAGCTCGTCTTCTCCATCATAACAGTCTGGGTAGTGGTTACACCTCTTGGACTCCTCCAAACAGCGCATCTTTCGTGAGCAGTAGAGTGGGTGGGTTTTGGGACAAATGCTGGAGCCATTATCTGCGAATTGATTGTCGTTGTTGTTAAGCCAACGCATTTAATACATGGGAATAAAGTGCTGGATTTATATGCAGGCAACATAGGCTCAAAAATGATTCCAGCGATATTCTAAATCATTTTGAAGAGAAAGAGCAAAAAAAAATTCTTAAATTGTTTACAAGGGGAGCCAAATCTCAATTAGATTAGGACTTATATAGAGCCTTATTAGGCGATCCTGGAAAGTAATAATTTTAAGTGAGGTCATTAAATGAAAGTTAATGAGTAACATTTTACACCAGTCTCACAAAAGAATATGAGTTGTTTAATATATTTTTCTTTCCTTCCTAGTAAACTGAGAGCATGGATAGGGTTGCCTGAATCAGCCAGTGAGAAATAAAAAAAAAAACAATTGACTTATCAGTTTTTTATTATCTTGTATGACATGTTAGCCTACAAGTGTACAAGGCTAGCTGATCTGGAAACAACTTGGCAGTTCATCTCAGATATAGGATTAGGCTACTCATCTGAACATCCAACATGAAAAAATGAGAAGAAAGAAAACGTATGTTGGACTACGTTAACATAATAATACTCCTAGGCCTAGGACATATTATGTTGTTATGGAATGCCGATGTTATTTAAAAGATAAGGAAAAGGATGCTTTACAAGTTGTACACAGCAATGAGAAGTCCTAAACAATAATATGTTTGGTGTTCATTGTTTTTTTTTTTATTGTTGTTTTTAAAAAAGCTTATATCAACTCACGTTGTCTGTCTGGTAAAAAAGTTTGAACATGTTTTTTCTCACCTTTCCCATTCTGGAATCAAGTTCAAACGTTGCGCAATTATTCATGAAATCTGACAAGACATGAATCACGCTTAAAAGTCGTATCTCATCTTATATGATACAGACGTTACTACGCGTCATGCATTTAGTCATGCATTTTAACCAATGACCTAAATTCTGCCAAGTCACTGGTTTTCCTGGCTAGCTCAGGCAACCCATTCCATGCTCTAATAGCGCTAGGGAAGAAAGAGCATTTGTACAAATTTGTCCTAGCATTTGGAACGAGGAACCAATATTAGTTAATTAATTGTTGGTGATTAATTATTTCGTTTGATATCGAAATAAGGGGAATCAACGCTACTGGATGTATACATAAATTAGTTAATCATTGAGTACTAATCAATTAATTTTGTTTGATATATAGCAGAAAGGAAGCTAAACCCTGTAACTTTCAGATAAATGGCAGCAGTTAGCGGTTCTAATATTTTTTAAAAGCATTCTTTTTTCTATTGCTTGTTGTTGTTGCTTCTAAAACAACTATTACATTGACATATTCTTCACATTATTTGTTCAACCAATAGGTTCTAGATATAAATGTTACACTTTGTGGATTAGCCAAACGGCCTATCACAGGGGTTCTCAACCTGTGGTTCGCGACCCCCTTGGGGGGTCGATTGACGATTTGCCAGGGGTCGCCTAAGAACATCGAAAATAAGGATTGTTATTGTCAATTCTTCTATTGCTGTATGTGTCTGTGTGCGGGGGTCGCGGAAGAGTGGGGGCTTGTAAAAAGGGGTCGCCGAGCATAAAAGGTTGAGAACTGCTGGCCAATAAGCTTAAATTTGAATGGCAAACACATATTTTTAAATATGGTTGTAAGAACATTGACAATTTGACACAGCCTTTATTTAGAAAATCAATGAGATTTTCCTAAAGCTAAACTATACTGAAAACGAAAGAGGGGACAGTTTGGGATAATGCCAAATTTAGAGATTTGGCATAGTAACTGAAGGCCTACTCACTGCAAAATTTTTCATCCTGTCCGCTTGGCGAATCTAAGCAGTCGTTTTTCAAGTCACAAAGATATTCTCTGCTGATACACCGGATGCCAACTGGACTCATGGCGGTGTTGAGACATATGAACCTTGTATCTCTAGGGCAGCCGAAAGTGTTCGGTTCTGATGGGATAAACACAAGATAAGTGATTATGATAATTGCCATGATATTACTATGATACTGACAGATTACCGTTCTCGTGAATCAAGTGACAGTCATAGCCGATTAACTCACCACAGTTGTCCTCGTCGGCACAGTCCAGACAATCGCAATGGCCATCACAGACATTGCTCTTCTTAATACATCTGTTATTAGGGCACTGAAACTGATCACTGCCACATCCTCCACCTGCATGAGTAATACATATATATACACAGATACAACATAATGTAGAATTTGTAAATGCAAGCTAAAAAATGTTTACAAAACTTGTTTACAATACATATTTGTATATGTGTATATAGGTAGGACGTAAGTCCAATGAGTAAGGCTAATGATAATTCTAAGACTAAGTAATTCACCTTAAAGAAAAAAAAGGAGGATGGCAATTTACATTAAATTTAATGTTTTTATTTTGTGTGTGTTTTTTGTGTTTTTTTGTTGTTGAGTTTTTTGTGTTTTTTTTTTGTTGAGTTTTTTGTTTGTTGTTGTTTTTTTTTACATTTTTTAAGAATCTAATAACCACGAAGCAGAACAAACTTACAATTGATCTCGTCGTCATGGGTAAGACGACAGTCCTCAAACTGACCATCACAGACATACTCCTTCTTGGTGTAGAACCCTGTGCTGCATTTGTAGTATTTGTCCGGTGCTGAAACAATACAAGAAAACAAAGCTACACAAGCAGACAAACAACCAACAGAAATAACAACAGGGGCGTAGCTAGAAATTTTCCATCATTTGGGGAGGGCCGGAGACCTCTTTGGGGGGCCACTGCATTTTGAGTAATATTTAATTTTTAATGTAAAAAAAACCCCACTCATTTGCCTCCCCCCCCTAAAAATAGAAACAACCAACAGAAATAACAATAAAATTTTTAGTACCAACAAACACAGGAACAATGGAAACAACCGGCATAATAAACAATAGGACCAACGAACAGAATAAACAACGAACCGAACGAACAATGACAACAGTAATCGGTGTAGAGATGAGAACAATGCATTGCGACACCGACACTATTTTGTTCAATGTTATTGTATTGTTCAATTTAATGTCATGCAGTGTCTGCTGCAACTTTGTTGGACCAATACATGTCAGGGAAGGGGAAAGGGGAGTAGGTTTCCGGTTTGTCTTTAAGGCAACTACACAGATTGCACCTCTTCCTTAATAGGTACTTTTTGTACGAATTTGCCCCCCACCCCCGGCCTCTTTTTAATGTTATAAAGCGAATGACATTCTTAGTTTAAAAACATCTATATACAATGTAATTCTACAAGTACTTACTACAGAGATGTTCACTCTCATCACTGTGGTCAACACAGTCAAATACACCATCGCAGATATTGGCGGTCTCTACACACTGGGAGTTGTTACAGGTGAACTGTGTTGGATTACATTCAATTCTGTCTGAAAAGAGAGAAAAAATGTGTTAGGTCTATGAAAACTCTCTCTTGAGTCAGTCTGATACTAAACTGAAGGAATATTTCGCGATTTTTCGTACAAATCTAATAAGATTAACATCCTATTCTACATGAAAATGGATTCTAAAAAAATATGCTAACAAGCATGAACAATGTTATAACATGGAGGCCAATACGAGAAGAACGCAAACAGAGGCGTCCTCGTAAAACTTGGCGCCACACTTTCATGGAGGACATGAGAGCAATGGGCACTAGGTGGAAAGAGGTTTAAGAAATTGCCAGTGACAGATCTTTGTGAAGACAGCTTGCCGCCCAATACACCAAGCGGCGCGGAAGGATCTAAGTCTAAGAAAGTAAATAATTAAGTAGGCCTGGGTAAGTAAGTAAATAAGATCTTTCAATACGACGTACTTTTTATTGTATATTTAATAGATTTATTTCCAAACCTCCACCTATCTTTCTCTTTACATTTTCTTAGGTTTCCTTAAGCTTCCATTACATCACCACCACATTTCTTAATATAACTTTTTCTATTATTGAATTTTTTCTCTCTAAATAACATTAACTGATCTTAGAAATCAAAGTGTAAACCAAGAACAGAATACTGGGATTAACTTTTACTGTGTAACTTATCAATAGATCTATCCAGCTTTGTGTATAAGCGCTTGGCTTCCGAACCTAAGTCCTGGGTTCGAATCTCCGTGAAGACTGGGATTTTGAATTTCGGAATTTTTAGGGCGCCCCTGAGTGCACCCAACTCTTAATGGGCACCTGACTTTATTTGGGGAGAGTAAAGGCGGTTGGTCGTTGTGCTGGCCACATGACACCCTGCTCGTTAACCGTTGGCCAAAGAAACAGATGAGCTTAACCTCATCTGCCCTATAGATCGCAAGGTAGGAAAAGAGGGACTATCAAGCTTTCCTATTTTTTTTGGAGAGGGTTCTTATTCAGGCATGTTTGTCATCATAAGGACTGCTTGGTTCTTCTAGATTTTATTATTCGTTCCTTTGCGATTCTAGTTCAAGAAAATCTGTTAAAAACGTATACAGTTGTAGCCAGGAGATACTTACTGCAGTTGAGTTCATCCGAGTTGTCCCCGCAGTCATCGATGAAGTCACACTGCTTGTCTCGAGGGTAACAGAAATGGTTGTTACACTTGATATGACTCATCGGACACACGTAGGCCTCTGAAGAGGGGCACACAAGAAAAAACATTAAAATTACTATGACATGAAACAAAGCGGAGAAATATCGTGTTTAAACTTTTTTAACCAGACAGAGTGAGTTGATATAACCTTTTTTGCATTAAAGGACTACCACAGAGTTGCATCTGTTTTAATTTTATAAAGATAGATTTGATATTTGTATTGTTAACAGTATTTCTGTTCTGTAAGTATGTCAAGCAATAAAGCAATAGTCATAATTTTTAACCTATAACCTAATGAGTTTTTAATCCGTCATTTTTTTCATTATGCATTATGGGAGTGTTTCCCAAACTGTTCGCCAGGCTCAAATAGGTGTCCCACGGAGTAGTGGAATACAGAACTAGTAAGCCGCTACATAAATTCACTCCTCTAAAAGGATAACTAAAGTGTTCCGCTAAATACTCGGAATGTTCAGTTAAGGAAAAAGTTTGGTAAATCTGCATCGTGGTCAGGAGACTTCACCCAAATCTATCTTTTATAAGCCTTTTATACGCTCATTGACTGTTTCTCTCTGTCTCTCTCTCTCTCTGTCTCTCTCTCTCTCTCTTTCTTTCTTTTAGTTTGTGCTTTTCATTAAATATCTGTTTATCTTTCTGACATAATCTCCTACTCTATTTAATTTTTACTCTTAAGAGAAAGAGGGGGACAGGCAAAGAAAAAGAGGGTGAAAAAGAGAGAAAAAAGAAAGAAAGAGACAGAGAGAAAGGAAGAAAGAGAGAAAATAAAGGTATTTATTTGCAACAGAAAATGCTAAAAAAAACAAACAGAATAAATTGTTTTAGCGAGACCCGCGTGCTTTTTAAGTTCACCACATACAACTTTTTTTTTTTAACAGGAAGGGGGGATAATAAGAATAGGAAGGAATGTAGCTCTAATTATTTTTCATTGACCTCCCTTGATTGTCTTTTTTTTTTCCTTTTCACCCTACTTTGATATTAAAATAGTAAGTGGTCAAATAGTTTTAGGCATATCTTAAGGGGGAATGAAATATACCTTGAAATTTTATTGACTAGTTTTAAGTTGTAATCTTTTCCAATCCCGTAAAACAAGAATGTAACATAAGACTTCACAGCCTCAATATCACAGTGGTATGTGTATTGGCTTAATAATGATAATTACAACCGATTTGTGTAATAATTAAATCTGTTTGGTAGTGGCTAAATTAATTCGAAGCCTTAATGAAAAGGTAGAATCGCATCTTTATGCCAAACTCTAAAAATTGAACTCGGGAAGAAATACCGCGTCCTATCTATCTATCTATCTATCTATCTATCTATCTATCTATCTATCTATCTATCTATCTATTTATCTATCTATCTATCTATCTATATATCTACCTATCTATCTATCTATCTATCTATCTATCTATCTATCTATCTATCTATCTATCTATCTATCTATCTCTCTGTCTGTCTGTTTCTCTGTCTGTCTCTATCTCTCTTTATATATATATATATATTTATATATATATTGGTTGGCCTCCTTCTGTTGTAGAACGACTATGGTTCATCTCAGAGCACACTTCCTCATGTGGCTGTAGAGCCCTATTTTGGAGAGACACTCCCTTCCACAAATATCTCAGGTTAAGGTGGCTTTCGCTTCGGTCGTATAGGAGCTGGCCATTTTTCGCATTGCACGTTTTTCTTCCAGAGCTGAGGCCCATGTTTTTTCGCTGTTTATAGATTTCTTGGTCACTGTCTCTCTCCATCTGGTGCGGTCTAGAGCTATGTCTTCCCAAGGAGCAGTATTGATGTTCACAGATTTGAGGTTCCTTTTTATCACATCTATGTAACTGAGGTGGGGTCGACCCGTTTTTCTTGAGCCAGTCGCGAGTTGTCTGTAGAGGATGTCTTTCGGTATGCGATTGTCCTTCATACGGTGAACATGTCCAAGCCAGCGTAAGCGGCGTTGTCTTAGGACTGTAAAAGTGCTGGGAATACCTGTTCGCGCAAGGATCACAGTATTGCACACTCTTTCTTTCCATGTGATTTTCAAGATTCTACGGAGACATCGCAAATGGAATGAGTTTAGTTTTCTTTCTTGCTTTGCGTAGGTGGTCCATGATTCACAGCCATACAGTAGCGTACTCATAACGCATGCCTTGTAGACTTCCATTTTGGTCACTGTAGTGAGCTTCTGGTTTTCCCAAACTCTTGGTCTGAATCTAGCGAATGTCGAGGCAGCCTTCCCTATGCGTTTTTTCATCTCCTCTTCTAGAGACAGGTCATCTGTAATTGTGGATCCCAGATAGCAGAATTTATTTAAGGCGTCCAGCTTGTTATCGTCTATGAGGATGGAGGGTGGTGTTGTAGCAGGTGGTCCCATTACATTTGTTTTCTTCGTGCTAATAGTCAAGCCGTATTCTTTACAGGCCTAAGAGAAGCGGGACGTTAGTGACTGAAGTTCCTCTTGTGTGTGTGCCACTACCGCTGCATCATCCGCGAATAGCATATCTCTTAGGAGGGTGGCTCTGATTATAGTTTTGGCCCTCAGTCTGGCAATATTTAGGAAATATTAAAAATCTTAAATAGTATTATGTTGTGACACGGTTACTGTATTTGGTCAACCGTGACACACGGTCAAGTGTTAGGTATCGGAGAGTTAGGGGAAGTGTCGAGTGTGTTAAAAATATGCAGAAGGAAGTCATCTACTGGAGTTGGTTATCTGTAGGTAATGTTAGCCTTGTAAATATGTTATGTTTGAAGGTTGCACAATAAAACGCTGTTAAAAGGACTTGTTTCTTCACATATTATTTCTTCTTGTTTTTATCCTCCTACACCAGCGGTTCTCAACCTTTTAAGCTCGGCGACCCCCTTTTTACAGTCCCCCACTCTGCCGCGACCCCACCCCCACCCCCACACACAGCAATAGAAGATAAGACAAAAACAAGCCAAATTTTCGATTGTCTTAGGCGACCCCTAGCAAATCGTCAATCGACCCCCTAGCGGGGGGGATCGCGACCCATAGGTTGAGAACCCCTGCCCTACAAACATATTTCTATATCTTTTTGAGAACCACTACTAAATTGCCTCAACGTTTAGAATGCCCTGCCACCCCCTTCCCCTGTCTTCCCAGTTAAAAATATTTATCCAAGGCCGCTAGCCCTCTCTATATAGTATACGTACACAGTATAAGTCTACTTACTGCAATTCTCTTCGTCCGAGCCGTTATCACAATCACTTTTCCTGTCACATCTTAAAGATTTAGAGATGCAGGTGGTGGAGTTACACTGAAACTGGCTGGCTGCGCAACCTTCAAACGGTACAAGAAAAAAAAAAGTGTATTTTTTAATTAAAAAAAAAACAAAACACCTTTTGGTCACAGCCTGAGAAAAGATGCCAAAAATAGAGCTAGACAAGTCCCAGTTTAGAACTCCCCTAGGGAACAAGACCTGTTCCTTTGTTGTTGTTGTTTTTTTGTTATTTTTTTTTTAAAGTTTTCTTTAGTCTTCTGCAGCTGTCTTCTACAAGCGCTTTTCTTTCGGTCAGGCAGGCGACATTTTGCCCTCAATGGTATTAAAGAAAGTAGCTTGCAGCAGATGGCATGTAAAAAGGACAGCTGGACAGCTCTCACTATGGCAGAGGGACACACATTTGCATTATAGTATAACCACACAAATAGAATAGAATAACCACACAAATATTATAGAAAAACCACACAAATACTATAGTACAACCACACAAATACTATAATATAACCACACAAATACTATAAGATAACCACACAAATACCATAGTACAACAAAACAAATACTATAGTATAACCACACAAATACTATAGTATAACCACACAAATACTATAGTATAACCACACAAATTTGACAAATTTGCGGCAATGGCGTGAATAACAATAAATCAGAACTTAATTTACAAGCTAATAACTCGTCCGCAGTGGCGTAGCTAGGGTGGGGGAGGAGGGGGGAATGGAAAATGTGTTTTTTACATTAAAATTAAATATTATGCAAAATTCAGGGGCCCCCAAAGAGCAAGCCCCACGGGCACCTAAATGATGGAAATATCCTAGCTACGCCCCTGTTCGCCCGTGACAATGGGTTCACAACATGTCAGTGCATTGTGTTACATCATTCAATGGATATAAACATATGTAAAAAAGGTAAATGATGAAATAAATCACGTTCAACTCGCAAGGTAAAAAGCAACCAAATACTACTTATAATAAAAGAATCTTGAAGAGCGATGTGAATGAGAAGGAATAGCTAGAGGTCTATGCGTCAGGTGGGGTACACGGGTAATAGACCTCATTCACCGATTGTAAACCAACAATATTGCGTCACGTTCTTCTCGACCTAATTTGAATTAACAATGGTAATCATGTGACAGGTTTTTATCTTTGTTTTATCAATGGTCATCATGTTCGTAGCGAATGAGGTCCATTCAATCTCGATGGTTGAGGGAGTTGTGTGGTCAAACTTCTCCAAAAGATCTCAGGGAGCTTCTCGAAATCGCCGGACACCTTGAAGACTTGAATGCTGTTTTTTTCTCCAGCGTATCTAAGCGTTGTATCGCTGTGCCACCCATTTCTGGTGGGTTATAACGGAGTACTCGGCACCCAGTCGCCTTAGCGTGGCGCCTCCGTGAAAACGTCTAGTAGTGGAACTAGATAGGCTAAGAACGGTAAGAGAACAAGGCCCCGGCAGGACCCCCTGGGTGAGCTTTTCTTTTTTTTTTAAATCTCACTCGGAGTGGGGGATGGAACAAAAGCCATCAACCCAAGTCCGATAAGTCCGTCAAGCCGTTCCACAAAGGGGACCGACATCAGACACCCGAAGTTGGAGTGGCGGCCCCTGTACGGAACGTGTCAGTTACGGTATAGGAGTATGAGGTTACCCCCCCCCCCCCCCACCAGGATTAACGCCGCTCTTGGCCACTTTTAGCGAGTAAACCCAGGACGGAGGCGCGTTGCGCTGTATACGCTGTACGGCTCCCATACTAGGTCCATGGCAGTTACAACTGTGAGCCCTCGGCCCCCCAGACAGGACTCTTGATGAAGAGCTAACGATCCAAGCCCTGTTCGTTGAATAAAAGCTTTTCTTTTAAATGATCAATGGGATAATGTCAGCTTCGGCTTTATCAAAGGTCTGCTATATTAATTAACCATAATGGAACATATACATCCACACACAAAACTACAAACCTAAACATAAATCAAAGAACCTTGTAAGGAGAATGAAGTATCCGTTCAGAGCACAGTCCATAACAGTGTCGCGTGCAATGAACGTTGAAGGAGACGAAAAGACTCTTACCACAGGTCACCACAGCTTCATCCATTTTGCTGTTGCAGTCTATAAAACCGTCACACTTGAGAGACAATGGTATACACTGAATATTGTGCTCATCGCAGTGGAACACGCTTGGATGATCGCAGGCAGTGATTCGTGTGGTCGTCTCTTCCACCTGGGCACCTGGAGACAAAAAAAAGATATCAAGAAATGACCGCTGTATTAAGTACAATGATGAATATAAACTGCTTGGTCACGTGATTGAGACGACCTAGCATTGAATATCCGATAAGACAAGGAAATTTGAATTAGAGATTTCACTCGGACAGATTTCGTTGAACTACACGAAAACCCGACGTTTTGGCGCTAGTTTTTTTTTTGTGTGTACCATTTTGTCGCGAGAAGTTTTGGTTATAGGCCTACTATTCTATTGGACAATACCCCCCCCCCCCCGAAAAAAATATATTTGACTATTTCGCGAACTATTGATGTCTGTCTGGTCGTGTGGTATGTGTTCCAGATTTTCATTACGATGGTTCCGAGTTAAAACCATGCCAGTGGTTTTGGGCTTGGCTGTAAAAATCTTCAATTCTGAAAGGATTTATCAAACACAACATGGAGCTTGAATGACAGAGCAGGGACTTCAACGTCTAGCTATAAAATCCTTCCATCATCTTGCAATTTAAAGCAACACTTACATAATGGATACAAAACGAGAATCTTCACAAGTTATTCTTAAAAAGACACATTTCAACTACATTAAAAGTAACTCAGTCTAATCCTTATCATACGAGCACCGAGAGTAGCACACATGACTAGATCAACTATTTAAAATCAATTTTTGGTAAATATTCGATACTTTCTTCCTCACATAAGAGTTATCTAATTAAAATATCCGTTGGTTAGCCCCCCCCCCCCCCCCAGATGGTTATGCGCAGGGCTAACAACCAGTCATATAAAAGATATTGTTACGAAAGCTAAAACATATACAGTTACACCGACCTGAACACAACGGAAAACGACATATACTTGGCTTGGAAATGGATCTACAACAGGTGGGGATGGGCGACGTAAAGCACAGGATAGATTAGAAAGGAGAGATGTGCAGGCTAGGGTCTCCATGGGCTGTAGCGCCACTGGGACGGATGATGATGGCTAGCCGCGCCCCCTCCCCAACACACAAGAGTTTTGTTGAACACGTTAAAAAGCAAAATGAAAAACAAAATCCTATCCACCTTTTTTTTTTATTATGGTAATTTCGTTTTGACTTTAAAACACTTTATGGGACCTGGTGGCTGATTGGTAAAGCGCTTGGCTTCCGAACCGAGGGGGTTTTAAGGTTGATCTGAGTCTACCCAACTCTAATGGGTACCTGACATTAGTTGGGGAAACTAAAGTAGTTGGTTGTTGTGCTGGCCACGTGACACCCTCGTTTACTGCGGGCCAGAGCGTCATCATCTGGCCTATAGATCGCAAAATGTGAAAAGGCTACTTTACTTGTACTTTTAAAATCAATCGCTAATTGCATTTAAATAAATCAATTGATATTGTTGGAGACAGCTCTCACTGACTGGTTGGTCAGAACAGTAGGAGAACTCTTGCAAAGAGTGGGACACATATGTGACTTATCTTATAAAATACAGACGTTACTTTAAAAAAAAAACAATAACTTAAATTCTGCCAAGTCACTGGTTTTCCTGGCTGCCTTCAGGCGACCCATTCCATGCTCTAATCGCACTAGGGAATAAGGAGCATTTGTACAAATTTGTCCTAACATATTGTTATAACTCTGCCATGCGCATCGCCATCCAGGCTAGTGCTAGAAGGTGCGTACTGTGATAAACTAGACCTAAAAGGATGTCAACATTAGGAAGAGAGGAGAGAACGATTTCCGCCCACGTTGAGAGCCGAACTGAAAAGACTGTGCCTAAGATAGATGATGTTTTATGAACTCGTGATGTCGTGTAAATAAAGATATATGTGCCTCGTTGAGTTGCTTCACTTAAGTTATTACAATATGGAACGAGGAATGTGCCTTCCTCTTTGTGTCTTTCTGAGTATTTTATAAGATTTTGTTTTTGTATTTGAAGGTTACGGTTCAGTGTTTTATGTATGATTGCTACTTAATAACTTTTAAGTCTTCTATCCTGATGTTACACAGAAAAGTTATCGCCGAAGAAAGACGCAGACGATTAAGATGAAATCAAAACTTTAGACCCCTGGTGGTCAAAGACTTTGTCTGAGTGATATCTGGTAAAATATGTAGGTCACCACATGCGCATCCACCATTAAATATTGCACTTTAACCTTATTTGTCAAACGCATTCGCGTTATTATTAAATGAGTTATTCTAAATCGACTGAGAGTCGTAAACTGCTGTCTCGGAGGTTCTCGCATTAGTAAAACTTCGGTCAAGACACGTTTATACATTTCGACCTGCTTAACATCAAAGGTCAAGGTCATCGTATGTTTGACGACGCATCAGGATCATGTCGGACACTGAAGCTGAAAGCGACTATGACCCGAAAGACTCCAACTCTCGCTACACTGCAGCAGACGATTATGAAACGGATGCGTGCGACTGCGCGCAGTGCAAGTCGGGGGCGGATGATCGCGTAAGGATCACCGTGAAGGACGTTCTCAGTGCCATTCGGGACCTTCGAGAACCCCAAGGAGTCACCTTCAGCATGGTCAAAAATTACCTGGGGGCCGATCCCATGTACGAGGACATGGACGCCAAAGTTCTGGAGAAAGAGGTCAAACTGGCCATGCAAAAGGCCATCAATGACGACCAAATTGTACGCGCCAAACAAGGGCTTCGCTTCATACTACCGGGAGAGAAACGACGAAACCCCGAGCCGAAAAAACGAGGAAGAGCGGCCAAACAAGAAGGCAGCAGAAGATCAAGACAGTCCAATAAAGGAAAAGAAGCGAAGAGTCGTCGCAAAAAATAAGGAAACTGCCTCCACATAAATTCAGGGGCGCATCGTGTTTTTTTAAAGCACCCTGCGCCTTTCTTTGCTGATATATTTATTTATTTATTTTTTTTTTTTTAACGGCCCTTTTTAGGGCCAACATTATAGTTTCAATTCTTAAAGGTTTGGTATGACATATCTATATATTGTAATAACTTAAGTGAGACGACTCAACGAGACAAGGATGTTTATTCACAGGATGTCACAAATACATTATAACAACATCTATCTCTAGCACAGTCTTTTCACTTCGGCTCTCAACTTGTGCGGAAATCGTTCTTCTTCCTAATGTAAACATCCTTCCTAGTCTGGCACTAGCCTGGATGGCGGTGCGCATGGCAGAGTTATAACAATAATAAGGGAGGCAACTCAACGAGGCATCCATGTTTATTCATAGGACAATCACAAGTACATAAAACAACATCTGCCTTAAGCACAGTCTCTTCCAATCGACTCTAGACTTGGGCGGAGCTTGTTCACTTCTTTCTCATGTGGGCATCTCTTTCAGTCCAGTCTCTAACAGTGCGCACCTTCTGCACTAGCTTTGATGGCGGTGCGCATGACAGGGTTATAACATTCTGTGCGCATGGCAGAGTTTTAACATTCGGTGCGCATAGCAGGGTTATAACAATATTTATAATAATTATTTATTGTACCTAACAAAACATAATAAACAAAAATACTGAAAGACACAATAATAAAGGCACATTCCTCGTCCCCTATGCTAGGACAAATTTGTACAAATACTCCTTCTTCCCTAGTGCTATCTGTCTATGGTATGTGTTGCCTGAGCTAGCCAGAAAAACCAGTGACTTGGCAGAATTTAAGTCATTGGTTAAATTGCATGACTAAATGCATGACGCGTAGGACGTAATCATCTTCTTTTTTGAAGTAACGTCTGTATTATATAAGATAAGATAAGATAAGATACTCAATTAGTCATTTATTATTGTTAATTTATTATTTTGTCTGATATCGAATAAAGGAAAAAACTTTTACCTTATTTATAGATATAGTTTTAAGAACGGAGTTCTTCCCCTTTAGCTAAGCTTTGTTGTGTTATTTAAAGGATTTTTTAAATATTTTGTTTGTTAGAAATGTAGAATCAAGCTTTAAATGAAACTGTAAATAAAGAGTAAGGAAATGTGAATACGAGTGGGACGTAATCTCTTATAAGTAACGTATGTAATTTATAAGATAAGGGAAGAATAACCTTTATGAAGAAAATCTCTAACAGAGCCCACCGTGATGTTGTTGAACTTTAAAAAAGCAAATAGAGCAAAGATTTGTAGCCAAAGTCCATTAATTCTGTATCCAGCTCGTCTTTCAATTCTATTATTCTTTTATTAATTGTCGTCACGTAGCATAAAGCAGCTATATATATTTATTTTTAGATTTCTGAAGCGTCTGCAGCGCAAGGTGATGATTATGTTGTTGACTAGTTTCACGGAACAGAAGCGTGCAAGTCCATTTCATCACTGCGACAAGTTAATTCCAGACCATAAAAGGCTCGAGATGGATTATTTTCAAATATAGAAAGACGTAGATGGTAAAAAGAGTATTGAAAGGACGGAGATATTCAGTTGGAAGCTGGAACGACTACAGTCAATTTGTCTCATTCAACTGTATTGTTCAGTGTGTACAGTATTCGAGTGATTGGTAGTTCGAGAATTAAAGCTTGTTTGTATGTCTTTGTTGTTTTGAATTTATAGTTTACATTTGAATCTCCGGCATAACGATATAGTTTGAGTGTTCAGTAATTGTTTAAAAGTAAAAATCTATACTAAATTATAACATCAGAAACGCATTGTCTGATCAGCACAATCTCATCTTAACATCAAGGCATCATTACATGTAGCACTTAAATATAAATATCGTTACAATTGTTAATTAATTTGTTATTATGTACTAATTTATTTTAAGAAATTAATACACAATATTTTTTCGTGTGTTTTTATTTTGTTTTGTTTATTTCTTTTTTGTGTAAAGAAACATTCCAAGATTTAAAAGTCTCAATTAAAAACAAAGATAATGTGAGTTTTATAGATGTTGACTGCACATCCCCCGACCCAATTATTTCTTCACGAATGAATTTTAAAAAACCACATGAGGCCCGCGGGTCGCAGGTTGCAAATTTTATTTGGAAACATGTCGTTTATTTATTCTCTAACCTTTAAATGGCAAGGGAGTTCACTGTGTTACATAACGAAATATCATGGTTGTGCTCCTTGATATTGAGGGCAAATAATTTTACAGTGGATATCGTGATAAAAATATTTTCCTTTGAATTTTGCGAAATTGATTCGTGAATTATACAATTGCTTTTGTAAAATGCAGAAAACTTGTTGTGTGTTATCGCATCTTTCAAGTGAAATAACAGTTGACAGTGTTTTGCAATGTTCAATAAATAATATAAGCTTTGTAAAAAAATCGGTTAAAAGTGTTTTATCTGCAAAGACATTTGTATCCCTACATTCTTTGTCTTTAAAATATATTGATTAAAGGTGTTCTTGACTTTTTAAAATTCACGCAATCTTACTGGAGCGCCAGACTTTATTCATCACGCAAGCTTGAAATCTGCTTAGAAATCTTCTTAACAAAAGGTGTCAGAAGTCGCTGTTGAAATCACTCTCCATCTTTCTCTTCTTCACTTGTTCTACCTAATCCTCTTTAAGTGTAAGACGCTAGTTGCAAGACTTCTACTTGTTAGACAAGGAGCCACACTTGACACGGAGGACAATCGGATTGTACACTGAGTCTCAATCATTGGACACACGTCTATTTAAACAAAGCTAGACTTGGCGTAGGCAATCCCTATTGGATATTTGAAAACATGGAGGAAATAGCAAGCCTTATAGGGTATCCAATGTACATAGCACTGGAGCATTGATTAGCAAAGTATTTTAATAATAAAATAATAATATATTTGTATTTTTTCAGGAATTTTCTGAAGTTTTTTAAGCACTAGTAAAACGGCTACACATCTTGTCAAAACAAATTAATTCTGAGTGTCATTGTCTCTTTTGGGCAGGCAGATCTAAAACAGATAGGATGTTCTCTTTGCGATAGCTACAGGTTAGGAGCAAAGAGCATAAACAGCCTCTCTCTATAGCTTCATCGATTAGACTAAGGTTTTTCACCTTGTTTGCCGAACTAGACAAAATGGGTAGTCCAAATCAGCTACTGAAACTAGTGTCAGCTGTCCATGAAGTGATGCAAGTCACAGTTCGACGATTCTACCTCTAAGCCATTCTTCCTCAAAAGCGGGATAAAACAAGGACGCTCTTCGGCATCTTCTTTTCCCCTGTAATTGCCGTCGCGTTTAACTCCCTGGAAGATCATCATCATCATCAAACTCCATTTGATTGAGGGCCTGAGAGGCTCAAATCCTCTCTTGCAAAAGCCCTGGACAGAAACCCTGCTGTTTTTGCGTAGTGCATACATATCACCATCAGTGACGTAGCACCCATGGCGCGAAGGGGTTCAATGAACCGGGCCCACGACCATTAGGGGCCCACAGCCTTTTAGCGTAGCAACAATGACGCAACGAGGTTCATTTTCGCTTGGGCCCATTACTCATGACCAGCTGGGGCCCTTAGTGATATAGGACACCAAAGGGAACAGAATAATAACACTTGTGTAAGAGCCTATAAAAAACATAGAATGTAATAAGCTCCCTCGAAATGTTCTAAACTTTATATTCGTTTTAAAATATTAATCCGCGTTTTAAGCTAGAGTCGGTATATTGTTGTAACCCTGCCTTGCACCAGTGCTTGAGGGTGCGCACTAGTGAACGTAAACAGGAAGACACTAGAAGAAAGAGCAGTGCATCAGGGATTGTGAAGAGTCTGAATGTTTGGGAAACTAAGAGGCCAACTTTTGTGCTGCCTGAAGGTTGTAGTAGGGACCTGGAGCGAAGCGGGGAAGGGTGTCGTTGGTCCACATTCGGGTTAATTAGCAAAGGACTGGTATACTTAGTAGTAAGACTCTGAGGAAGCTGAAGGATGTTATGTGTTTACCCTACTGAATAAACACAACTATTTATTTCCTGTTAAACTGTGTTGAGTTGCATGCCTTTTCGATGAGTGCCTAACCTAAAGTTACAACAATTCTCTCTCTCCTTCATCAACCAGGTTCTGTCTAAGACTGGCTCTCATCTTCTCTTTGTCACAGAAGATCCTCAGCTCCCTGGCTCGGAGCTCCGCTTTTAACTGTTTACAGCTAATTTCATCTAGCTTCCTAAGCGTTGTCAATCTTATCCTTTCGTTGAGCTGCCTAAATCCCACTTCTGATACCAATTGTTGTAACTCTAGGTTAGGCACTCAACGAAAAGGCATGCAAAAAAAATTGAAAAATTTCTATGATAAAGAGCAATTTGGCTTCAGTTGGTGTTTTTTTCCTTTGACCGGTCATTTCATCCCCGGTCACTTCATCCCCGGTCACTTCATCCCCGGTCGTTGAATTCTGTGAAGAACTTGTACAAACATGAAGACACTACAACTTGTTGGAGTCTTAACTTGAATCAAACGTAAGGACATTATTGAGCCATATTTATTTTTTTTTTAAAATTCGCGTGTGCACTACAGGGCTAGCTGGGGCATGTAACCATTGACCACTGGGTTAGTAATTTGAATACGGGCGAATGACTCTGGCCCAGAAGAATGTTTTTTATGGACATTCCGATCTTCTAAGCAGCGGTTCTCAACCTTTTTTGTTTCGCGACCACCTAATATAATTGCCAACTAGGCGGCGACCCCCAACCGTAAATGTTTGTGCTCATAATTAAATAAAAAAGGATTATTATTTAGACGTGCATTTATTTCCTTTTATTGCATATTCCCTATATACATACTTAAGTGACTATTTGATACATATGGTGAAGTACGGATAAGTATCTTTGATACAACCAGCTACATTGTTACTGAAACAGTATTTTGTAACGGATGCATGTGTAAGTCAGATGTAGCTGAAGTATTTCTAAAGATGATTATTTATCCTAGATGCATGAGTACCTTGTTTGATGTATTTCAATCGCGAGTTCTTGAAATGATGCACACGTCACAAATATAGATAAGGTACTAACAGGAACACAGACTCAATGACCAAGTTGACTCAAGGTGAACTTCAAACAAACGTTTATTACAGAATGGGCCACAGTCTAGTCTGTCACTATAGAAAGATGTTATCCCTTCAAGAGTCTAGCGGTACTGATTCCTATAAGTCAATCTTAACCTTTAACCCCAAAGTCTATGTCGTCATTCTAAAATATCCGTTCACTGTCAGTACATTAAAGTGCGCAACCCTACTAACTAAACTAGCTATCTAACAATTTACAAACACGCTAAAGTTAGTGCGAAAGTGGAGTTTCTTCCTGTTTCTCAAGATCAGAAATCTAGTAGCACAACGAATGTCACCTTCTGCATCAAGCCTGCTTCTGAATTTGGACTTAATAACTAAAAGCTGGAAAACCTTGTTTCGCAAAGATTTATTCTTGGAAATGGAAGAAGATGGAACACCATCTCAAACAGACCGGGATAGGAAATAGTTTGAATTCCAAGTAGCGTTACAGCACGGTTGAATGAACAGAAAAATACAACTTTCAATGATCAATAGACGAAAAATAAAAATTTCCTGGGGTCTTAGAACCCCTGCTCTAAAGGTTATGTTCGCTTTGCAGTGTGATCCAGGTAGGCGGGGTTGTCATTTCCTGGGTCACTGGTTCGGGCCCCGGTCGGCACAGTCTCTTATCTTCGTCGCATTTAATTCATTACTTTCTCTCACTTAAAAACTTGATCCCTGGTGCTGCTTTTCATGTATATTCAATATGTATGAACTACTTGTATGGAAGGTCTTTTGGTAAGTGTACCAATACATTCAGATTACTCAAATGTTTTATCACTAACTACATTCGTCTTATTATGGGAGAAGGAGGCCCACCAAGATATTCTTGAACCTGGGCCCACGAATGCCTTGCTACGCCACTGGTCACCATACAGGTCGAGAATTTTTGGTTTCCCAAACCTGTCGTGACAGAGATCAGCAAGTCTGATCAAACAGAATATGAGACACGGTTTCCTCTTCTTCCCCGCAGCGGGGGGCACCGTGAATCAAAATTTGGCCCTAGCCGTGAGAAATATGAGCCAACAGGACAGTGGCCTGTACTGCACAGTGTTATAATAGCTTGCTCAGGCCTGGACAGCATCATCCACGGGAAAGTGCGGTCAGGGCGCCTCATGCGTTCCCAGGCTCCACGAGCTTTTTGGGACTTGTCCCAGCACTCAAACCACTTTTGCATTTCTGCTTTTTGAATTATAGCCAGAGCATGCAGAAGACGAATGATGAGGTACATGATCCACATCAAAACTCTCTAAGCTTTTTCAGTCATGCCAAATCTCTCTAAGCTTTTTCAGTCATGCCAAAACTCTCTAAGCTTTTTCAGTCATACCAAAACTCTCTAAGCTTTTTCAGTCATGCCAAAACTCTCTTAGCTGAAACCGTGAACTCAGGACTACAGTAATCACTGTGAGTGTTTGGAAGAAAATTGACTAAGTTCAGACAGCAAGAGAACAAAGGGGCTGGGTGGGCTTTGACAAGAGAAAGTCAAAGAAAGCTGCTCTACCAGATATCTTAAAAAACGTATTCTCTTGCATGAACTGTGTCATTCCAAGCGACACTTTTACTTCTGCACCCCAACTCACATAGCCTGCTGATTATATTGTATTAATGAGTTTAATATAAAAGTAGTGATAGTGATTGACTTATTGTCTTCCTTTGGTGTATATTTGTCTTAGCATCGATAAACATTTTTCTATAGTTTACAGTCACAGAAGTCGTTTTTTTTCTGAATCGTTGGGAATTTAGCAAGCTATACATACTTCGCATTGGGCCTCCAATCATCCAAGTCCTGCCCTGGTTACATCTACGTATCGGAAGCATTCAGAGGTGAGGTCAATTGGTTTTTATTCTTTTGCCCATCGCGAGTTCTCCATATGTATACAACAGTATACTCTATTTCACATTACAAATTAATCGCCATAATCTAGAGCTATCAAAAATGACTGTTTAGGTTAATGTCAATATTTTATAAAGTCAAGACTGGATTGTGTAAAGTTTTCAGTATTCAGACAATCTGACAACTTAGCCAAGGAGAAGATAAATTAATATTGACAGTTCATAGTTTTGCTATAGCTATTACCTCCCCTTTTCCCCCTAAACCTTATTTCCATTTTAAGCTACGTTCAGAAAGTTTATTTCGAGGCATTAACTCGCCTTAGTTTGATTGACAGCTGTTTACTTTGACGACCCCGAAAATTAATTAGTCTAATATAAAAGTAGGTAGAGTGATTGACTTGTTGTCTCCCTTTGTTTTTTTTTAATCGTTGGGGAATTCAGATTTTTTTTTTTATGGGGGGGGGGGGGGGGGGGGGGTAATATTTTTCAAATTATATTTAAAACTCATTAGATACAGATGGTTGTGATGACGTTTCCATGTTGTCAGTGAAAACGTCAGACACACAACATTCAATTACCACCTCTTCTTGTCCCCCCCCCCCCCCCCAGACCAGCCACACCCTAGAATATAACACTATAGGGAATCTAGACTATTGAACTTTAAATAATTAACAACAAACACTTTTTTATATTTATTATCTCCTAATTTTGGAAAAGTAAATTATCTTCGAACTGTTAGTTGTCCTTCAAAGTACGTTATTTAAAAGTTTAAACAGACAATTCGGAAATAAACATCGCCAGGATACATATTGAGACAGCCAAACAAACGTTTGTGTGTGTATGTGTGTGTGTGTGTTAGCGTTATTTCAATTGAACCACCACCTGTAGAGTATCGAGATCATGGCCTGTCCTCTACTTCAAGTTGTCAACAAGATTTTTGCTTCTGGCGACCTTGTCTGCGCGATCCCTGGATGTTATTCTATAGGATAATCTTCGACCAAGATGGATGTCTCTTAGTGTGTATAAACACCTTTTTTTTTTTAACAAAGCTTATATCAACTCACTCCGTCTGTCTGGTACAAATTTTGTACATGTTATTTCTCCCATTTTCGGATCAAGTTGAAACTTTGCACATTTATATATTGCCTTCAACGTGCACCGAGGTGATCCCTATTGATTGTTATTTTTTTCGTGAATGATTGGTATGCCTAACTGTTAATAATACGTTTTACTTTTGTTTGATCTATACATATTACTATTAGTGAAAATTTAATATAGGCAAAAATTAAGTAACTAAACTATGGTGTTTATTGAAAAAAAAAATTATGTAACGTTAAATAAATAATGAATAGAAAGATTCTTATGAAATTCCTTTGTCAAAATAAAATTATTAAAGCTTTGCGTTTTTTAATTATTTTTGTTTACTCAGACGAAAGTGCGATCTTCTATCAGGAATAGAAAGATGGAGGCATGTTTTCATTCACGTTGATTGTGTATAAGAAACGAAAATGCCTTGACTTGTTTATTGCGGGAAGTCAGAAGTGTCCCAGAGAGACGATGATAGTATTATATTGGGCAATCGAAAGTTAAATGGAGCTGGTTAAAACCACGGACAAGTCAGGCTTGAACATCCCCCGTGTACGCTATTCTGCCTCAACGTGGCACTAGGGTGGCACTGATCATATGAGGAAGGGATTAGGCTAAATGAATAGCAAAACAAAACTCCCTTGGGAATGTCCAAGGGAATGGAGAGCTTTCCCATTGCACGGTGTGGAGTTGAAAGAGAGCTTCCACGTCCCTGTCGATAATTCATGCGCCGTTCCTCAAGGGACTGTTAAACTAATGGCGAGTCCTGCACGATTAGCTTGATTCAACATAGGAAAATGGCGGAGGTTCCGGGTGTACTCGGCCTTTGGCCATGCATTCTAGTCCATGCGCCTGGAGTGTCAGATACATCGGAAATAGTAATGCTTTACATAGGCATCGAATTGGATCTCTTCCAGACAGAACAGTTGTTCACGCAGGCTTACATGCCTAGAGCTCGAAGAGCCTTCGGCTCAGCTCTTTTGACAATAAAACTCAGAAGGTTGGTTCTGAGGCTATGGTATCCAATGTGAGGCAGCATAGTAAGTTAGGTTTTAGGGCTATGCAACATGTCCTGTGTTTGGCGATGTAGCAAGTCAGGTTGGAGGCTATGCGACAGGTGCTGTGTTAGGCGATGTAGCAAGTCAGGTCTGACGCTATGGAACAGGTCCTGTGTGAAGCGATGTTGCAGATCAGGTTTAAGGCTATGGAACAGGCCCTGTGTTAACTTGATGTTACAATATAAGTACACTATTATAAGCTTTCAGTTTTAATATTATAATACAAATAATAAAGATCAAAACTTTAATAGAAACTAAAGCAAAGTTAATGACCTCCCCCCCCCTTTTTTTCTATTAGCGTATACGTTGAACTAGTCAGTTGACAGACATATAGACAGGCACAGAGACGCAATTTCATGCCTTCAAATGAGACGTAACTCCAAACCTCAAGGGAGGAAACAGAATTTCATCTCCTTTGACCTAGAGAATTGTCCTTCCTCCCCTCCCCACCAATCAGCCCCAATATGTGCCCGTCAAAATGGTCAAGACTACTATAACTGGAAACTGCCAGAGAAAAGGGAAGGGGCGAAATAAAAAATAATATCTTCGCCATCTCCGGTTTTAAATTGGACCAATAAAATCGATCTCTTTCGCAGCTCCCAAGATTCCAATACCCCCTCCCCCATTTTCCCCTCACCCCAGCATAAGTAAACTCCTGGCGCCACGGGGTGAGGGTCTCCCCGGAGAGACACTTTACAGAGAAGTATATATATCTTCCGGCCAGAGCAGTGCCTCATCTGAAGGGGATATACAAAAGAGCGAGTGATTCTATTAACTTGTCATAGTCCGAGGCCGAGGCTTCGTTCAAAGCAGAAGAGATTTTAATTCTATTTTGTTTGAAATTCACGTCTCTTTCTTTCTCTGTTATGGTACTATATATTTCTTCCTCACTTTTTCTGTTTCTCTCTTTTTATCTCTATATCGCTCTCTTTTTTTATTCTTTTTTCTTCCCTTTTCTTTCTGCACAATTAGTTTAACTCTTTCGACCTGTCTTTGCCGTTCTTTCTTCACATACACTCTTGGTCATTTACTTTATCTTTCTAGCCTTTTCTCTCTTTCTATCTCGATACGCTCTTTCTCGCTCTCACTCTCTTTCCATCACTTTTAGGGTCTCTCGCTCTCTTTCTCTCCACTTCTTTTACTGCTTTTCGCCCACGTTCGTTCCGTATCTCTCGGTATCTTTCTCGTCATAACTCATAATGACTCTCCCTTTCTCCTCATTTCTCCTGGTCTCTCCATCTCACTGTTGAACTCTCTCTCTCTCTCTCTCTCGTCCCTCTGTGTGTTCAAATGTCCAGTCCACGTTTCTTTGCCTAGCGAAATGTCTTCGCTGTTCGACTGTCAACTCATTCGATCTGTTGACCTGTCCACTTCCGGTCAAGTTTATATTTTACCGATTCATTCGCCCGCCCTGGTGCCGAACATGTCCTGCTCAGCAAATGTTTGAGAATGAGAAAATAAAAGAAGCTTTAGCTTGCAGATTTTCGACGTGTGCGTGGGCGCGTGTATTTTTTGTGGGTGAACCTAAATGTCAAAATTCCGGCAAGCGTGCCAGTGTTCGCAAGCGCATAGTATGTCCATGCAAACTGAAAGGAAAAACCAAGAGTCGGACACCATTGAGCAGTTTGTATCACATAGTTCTGCACACTAAAAAAGCCGCTATATTTAACCATTTATTGGTCTGCAGGATGGAGGATGCGTCTATCCCAAAAGTCATCTTTTATGGATAATTATAATGAGCACAAGAAACATTGTTAAAAGGCTCTACCGGCATGTGAATGTGATCATACGGACCTTAAAGCAGTGGACGTCAATGCTGACTGCTGGAAAGACAAAGCTACAGACTGCATTATGTAGAGACAGATGATAACAAAGCTATGGGCGAGAAAAAGGCAATAGCGAGGTTCATTTACCACCAAAGCAAATGCCACCTTTACATGCAATGTAACTGGACCGGAATGTCTCTCTCGAATAGGGTTCTACAGTCACTGGAAAGTGTGCTCCAAGAGATGAACCTTAGTCGTTCTGAAGTGGGCAAAGAGCAACAATATATAATAAGATAAGATAAGATAATTTTTATAGATCCAATCTAATGGAAATTCAGTCTGACTACAATTGACAAGCTCAGCGAAACTACTGTACAAAAACAATATTGATTAAAAATTCGAACAACATTCACACACGAAACACTTTCACAACCAGCGCCATATGAAATTGACTTCTATGTACTTCTCGATGACGACAGCTGAAATATAATAGAATAAATAAAATATGATAATTGAATATTATATGCATCCTCTGATTGGGACGCCTCAACTCAAGAAAACATAAAGAAACTGAAGCAGACACAAAATAGAGCAGTGAGATTCATAACAAACGAATATTCACATTTAACTAGAGTAACACCTTTAGTGAATTCTCTAAATTTAGAAAGCCTTAAGAAGACAAGACTCAAAAGTAAAGTAGCAATTATACATAACACACTGAACCATAATCTTCAAATACAAAAATAAAATTTAATAAAATACTCAGAAAGACACAAAGATAATAATACATTTCACGTTCCATAGGCTAGGACAAATTTGTACAAATGCTCCTTCTTCCCTAGTGCTATTAGAGCATGGAATGGGTTATCTGAGCCAGCCAGGACTTGGCAGAATTTAAGTCATTGGTTAAAATGCATGGCAAGATGACGTAATCATCGTCTTTTATGAAGTAATGTCTGTATTATATAAGATAAGATAATTTAAAAAGAAAAAAAATTAACAAAATTCTTAGTTTTCAGGTCACTTCATTAAAGAAAATATTTAATCTTTCTATTCCTCTTTCTCTCTCCCCCCCCCCCTCTCTCCATCTTCTTCATTTCTACTCAATTGTTTTCTTTCCATCTCAATAATCCGTTTAGGTGAGTAACATTTGAAGCGAATCACTAATTGACCAGCCTCTTTATTTATCCTCAACTCTCAGACCTTCCCCCCCCCCCCCCCCCCCAGCCACGTCTAGAACTTTCTCTCTTTCACATTTTTTTTTTCACCTATTTTTTTTTTTTGTTTTTGACGAGGACAGAACAGTGTTCAAATCTCGGAGGGGGAAAAAAAAGTTTGCAGTCTGAATTAATAGTCGGTCTGAAGTAAATACACTCTCCTCTTTAGGTTCGCTGATGGCTTCAGTGTATAGAGAGTGGACATTTGGGGATGTCCAACTGTCCAACACTATGACAAGCTAAGACATTCGCTTCCCTCTTTAACCCTAATTTTTTCTTCAACAAATAGTCGCTGGATTATTAGCACTTTATGTATAAATGTAGAACTTGATTTGGCATTGTTGCACTGGCGGAAATATCTATTAATAGGTAATAGATTTAAGGCAGTATAAAAAACTTACAATAAACAAGGTTACAAAGACAGTTGGTGTGGAAATACAAACTCAAAATCGGCCCCCGAAGTGGTCCACCCAGGCAGGTAAAAAGGCAGGTTTCAATATTTTTAGAAAAAAATATCATAATGAAATTCTATCAAAGGCAAATGACAGAGACGATGGATGTATAAGGTTAACAGATCTTCTGTGGGAACAAAAAATCTAAAACCGTTTGCATAAATGTGTCAAAAATATGGTAAATATGTTCTCATCCCTTACTAAAAAGACTAACGTGTTATTTACTATTAATAATGAATAGTGGTTAAAATGGTATATTTTTTATCAAAAATGTACTTGCATTATTGATTTTAAAAATACGATTTTTCGCTTTCAGAAAAGAAAAAAAGTAGCCGTTGCATCAGAACTTTCAATGGTATAATAACAAAATTAATTTAAATTTGGCTTGGGGGTCTAGGCTACCTATAACTTGAACGCTGGTATTTGGCTTGGGGTCTAGGCTTCCTATATCTTGACACCCTCTTACATCTACAGTCAGTGGCGTAGTTAGCGTGGGGGGAGGAGAGGAAAGATTTTGAAAATCCCCCGGATC
Organism: Biomphalaria pfeifferi; assembly: GCA_030265305.1. Taxonomy (NCBI): domain Eukaryota; kingdom Metazoa; phylum Mollusca; class Gastropoda; family Planorbidae; genus Biomphalaria; species Biomphalaria pfeifferi. The sequence continues at coordinate 5,986,758 of JASAOG010000011.1, forward strand.
CCCACATGAGGGGGGGGGGGCAAATTAGTGTTTTTTACTTTAAATATTAAATATTACTCAAAATGCAGGCCCACAAAAAGGTCAAGCCCCCCGGGCTTGCAAATGATGGCTAATTCCTAGGAACGCCCCTGTCTACATTACATCTCTTACATTCACATTAAGCCTCTTACATCGACAGTGAACCTCTTACATCAACTCTGAACCTCTTGCATCTACTGAACCCTTCTATTCTTATAAGCATTCAGACCTCATTAAATATTTATTTTAATGGTTACTTAAATATTTACCTCACCAGAAAATTAATTTGAATTACAGCTTTAAAAAAAGGTACACACTGTTGTTGATGATGCATTATCTGGGCTTCACCCCAATAACAACAACCCCTCTACTCACACTTACACCCAAGAAATATTGTGAAGGAAATCTTCTTACAGATAACAAAACAAACAATTCAATGAATTTTTTTTAACCCAATAAAGACAAGCTGGCTGTGTTTTGTGACCCACACAATGAGTTTGATAAATAAAAGTACGTCATGGCTGTAACAATGAAACATCTAATTAAAAAAAGCAACGAGAATATTGAATCTGATACGTTCCAGTCATTTCTTCAATGCCTCGGTGGGAAGCCGCAATAACTTTGGGATTGTTTAAAATGTTTACCTTATAATTAAGTTGTGGAACGAAAGAAGTTATAATTTTAAAGTTCATTTGTTTTCTAATTCCTTTCCAAGTACGTCTGGATCACTGCCCTCTCCTCTCCCCTACCAAGCGTGTAGAACTTTGTTTTTCATTGAATCATTATTAGATGAAAGCAATGTCAGAATTCAAAAACATATTATCTTATAAATTACAGACGTTACTTGAAAACTATTATTAAGATGCGATTGAATAGTATGTGTCCATCGTAAGCGCAAGCATGTTTAAATTCACACGACAAAGAAGTAGGAAGCGAGGAAAACAATGTTGGATACAATAGATCTAAGTGTCACTATGATTTGGAAGCAAATGGCAAGACAGTAGGTGAGACTCTTACAGAACAGAGATACCTGGAGGAAGCTGGTTCGTGGTCCAGGCCCCAAACGGATCCACAACCATAAATAGATGAGACTATGCCAAAACTTAAACTTTATCATTCTTTTGTCAAGTTAGGTAAGATTCAAGACAGTTGGAAAGACTGAGCACTGAGACGCCTGGAGGAATCCGGATCGTGGTCATTTTAAGAAGATAATATTTTTTAAAAAGTATAACTGTCAAACCAGAGTTTTCAATGTGAGGCCAATCAGCTAGCGCTTTTTATTTCCTTAACATATAGGTAAACTCTCTAATTTCTAAAAATATATCGCTAGAGCCGTTTTCGACAACCATTTCTACCCACCCTTTAAGAGTTTGTAAGCTGATAAGAGGAACTGTTGAAATAATTAGTTTTACCCTAGACGTACTTTCATTTTGCAATCCATGGACTAGTTTTTTTTTTTTTCTCTCCATTACGCCTCATTATGGCATTCTGTTCATTTCTCCCGCTGCCACCACTCTGTCAGGGCGAACAAAGGGTTAACAACAGAGTAGTGACACAGTTCCACCAGACAAAGAGTTAAAAATAGAACGTGGCATACAAAAGTCAAGACCTTACCGACAAGACTATTGGCCTAACACAAAGTACGGATTAAAAAAACAACTAAAAAAAAAAAAACAAGCATTTTACACCATTGGGCAAAATAAATTGAATTATCTAAAGACATTCAAAAACTATATTTTTAATGTTTTTATGTCATTTGAACTGTTTCGAATCAAAATAAGAAAAATAGTAAATACTTATTAAGTTTGTATTATTATGCCGGCGAAATTAAAACTATAGGAAGACAGTTTTTTTTTTTCTGTACATTCAGTATTAGAAAATTGTCATTACAGTATTTTCCAATATTCAGACACGTTAACTGTAAACTATGTTAAGGAACAAAAATGGACTACCTGCTGGAAGATCATTGGTATATAGAATGTACCACAATGGCGATGTCATGGCCCCTTGGGGTGCTCCCTGTGTAAACATTACTGAGTTAGCTCCTGTGCTGTTAACCCTAACACTCTGAGGTTTCAGTGTCATGTATTCATTAGCCCATTGAATGATGAGTGAACTTATTTTCTTTGCTTTCATTTTTCAAGGATATAAAATTAGATATTTGTTTCTTTCGTCATTGTGGTTTATTCAGATTATACTTTTAAAGGAAGCCATTTCATTGATTGTTAATAAGCAAGCCGAAAGCCTAAGACTAAAGAAACAATTTAAACAAGTATTATTAAATTTGGATTTTTTGTTAGTAAATTGGTTATACAAATGTACATGTTTTCTCTTAATTCTGTAATTTTTCATAAATGTTGCATTTATAATGATGATAATAATAATAATAGTTATTCCTAAGGAATTTTGTCTTACAGTTCGTGCATGATACCAAAAATACATTATAACTAGCATAATACATTTACACGAGATTAAGTCAAAGAGTTAAATGTATAATACTTGTGTTAAATTGTTGAATTGTATTTAACGATTTGATCTCTATGGAAACAAATTAGTTTTTAGTTAGTTTCTGTGTCTATATCTTTTGTATGACGGTAAAACCACAAAATCCCGACCCAGATGGTGTTTTTAATCTCTAAAATCTTTTTAGCTTTCTTATGAAAGTTTCTCTCAAACAAAGGCCCTAAAGGGTCATCTGACAATAAGGTCTCACCTGCCTTTTGTAAACATCCCAGGTAGCAGTGTGATTTAAAAAAAAAAAGTTTAATTTCTTTAAAACACAAACAAATGTTAATAGCTTTCTACATCAAGCGTCTTCTGTCTTTTCCCCCTTTGGTTTGTCGTCTGCAAACGAGACGTGAAAAAACGTTTTTTTTTGTTTTTGTTTTGTCATGCGATCAAAACCCTCTATTACGCAACCACACAAAAACAGTAGTGGTAAATACACAAATTAAAATCGCACTACCACAATGGGTTATCTTGGATTCAAGATTTTTTACAAAGGCTACCAGTACATGAATAGAGTGATCAGGTTATAGTCATCAAATCTTTCTGTATTTTTCACAAGTTGATGAGCAGATGACTTAAATATCAATACTATCTTAGTGAAATTAAGAAAGTGGAGAGACGAATCACCATTTATTAACTCTTGCCATCGAACCAAGACCAGTGAACATGTAATCATCTAGCTGTTTACAACAAACACAATTATAATAACATAAAAACATCTCATGTAGCTCTTCGAATCCATTATTCGTCTATTTCGGATATTGTTTCCCCACATTGAGGCCGTAAACTGTGACGTCATTCTTGGGAAACCAAATAGGGGAAACAATTCTGAATAAAATCTTCCTACAGATGTTTATCATTTATCTCAGACTAGAGTTGTCAGACTACTTATCAGACAACGAGAGCGTCTCAGTCTGCAAAAACACATCAGACTACAACAACATCTCAGACTGCAACAACATCTCAGACTACAAAAGCACATTAGACTACAAAAACATCTCAGACTACAACAACACATACAAATAGAACAACAACACATACAAATAGAACAACAATCACTCAGGCTTTGACTTTAAAACTAAGACAAAAAGTATTAGTCTAAAATCTAAATGCATCATGTCAAGCCGGGGCCTATCACTCAATCCACTTTTAATTCTCTCTTGCATCAACTTTACAGGGAAAAAAACAAACAGCAGCCAAAAAGCACAGGATGCAAGTTAGGAAGATTTCCCACATTCCCCCGAGAACAGAATGCACGGGTAAGGGACTACATTCAACAAGAAAAACTCATTCTTTCTATCTTGTTGCCCCAATCTTCTTCTCCCCCCCCCCCCCTTCCCTTTACTTCTAGAGTACTTGGTGGTAAAAGACACTCAAGAATCGATTTCCCCACAAAATGTTTTAATATCGTCTTTTGTCTTGGAATCAACATCCATAGCAATTAGGAAACCGAAGCGAGTACTTTATGGTGCATTCTCTTTGCCTTGTTAGTGTTCTGGGTACTGGGAAAGTGGGATGACCAGACTCATATATAAGATTCTATTTTTGTTTGTAGTTAATGTCGTGATTTTTTTAAATAAAGAAGTTCTTAGGAAACTAAAAAACGCGATCTATGATTAATTCTATATCATTTCAGCATTGAACTTTAGATGTTTTGATCGTGGGGTAACTTTGCTTTCATTTTGTGTGTGTGTGTGTGAGCGTGTTAACTTGTTATGGACTGTGTGTGTGGGTGTTCCAATGTACCATGGGTAACACAAGGCGGATAGATAGTTTGGTTTGTATAGGCTGAGTGGAATCTGATGTAACCACCAGGAAGTCTGTCGTAGTTATGGATTTAAATAGTAGGGTGAAAGTTGAAAAAAAAAAAGAGGAGGAAAAAGCAAAAGAGAAAAGTGAAGGAAAAACGTATCTTTTTGTAAGTTACATTTGGTTTCAATGATCACTTTTTTCACTTGTTGTTCTGCTGTGTTTGTGTTTCACGGGTCATAATGGAGACAGGGGCATTAGTTTTTTGATGCGACGCGATGCGGGTCTATCAGGCCCGTCACAACTTGTCTCCACAATACAATAAATGGGAGTGCCTATGCACATAAGTTTGTGATTTCCTTTTAATCTTTAATCATTTCATATAATGTAAACAGTCTTTGGTCCAAGGGTGACAATTTACATTTATGCTTAAAACCTCTAGAAACAATAACTATTTATGATATCCGAAAAAAAAGAAGTTAGATAAATAAATAGATGTAGTAAAAAAAAAATTGGATAGGAGTTAAACTATTATCATACACCAGAGACATCCCATCATCATTTTACTATCTTCTCCCCTTTCCAACGAAGTTTTCAAATTGAGGACAATATTAATAAAATACAATGAAATAAAAATCAATTTTCCTATTAAAAGTAGAAACCAACAGTAATAATACTGCTAATCGATAACAAAAGTCTGAGAAATTGCCTTTGTTGTCTTAATACTGTAGAATGTGTGTATGAACCCAGACGTTAAATATTTCTGTTCTAATGTTACATGGAAAAGAAACTTTTAGATGACGAGGTTTGTTCGCAAACTTGTTTGTAAAATGTTTTACATAATTCGGATGTTCCTTCAGAGTTGAAGATAGTTTACTTCCTAGTCCAAACCTCCCGCAGGACGACGGGGGATGGGAGCGGGCAGGGTTTGAACCCTCGAACCCTCGACAGTCCAGTGCGCAAACCGCACGACCAGGCAGCCAAACAGTTTCGTATTCTAGTAATGCAAGCGAAATAAATAGCCAACGAGTTCAATGTATGTGTACAATCAATCGTCTGCTGCTTTTGTAAACTAAGTCTTCTTCTGCCTTTGTCATTACACAGTTTGAAGATACTTCAAGATAGTTATAAGATATCCCCGAGTCAAAGCTTCCAGGTCAAATCTGCCAGTTCCCATTTTCGTGGTACCTAAATCCCTAAACCCTACCAGATGAGATATTCATCTCTTTTTATTCCATTCGTCATAACTTTGGGGGGGGGGGGGGGGGGGCGGATTTTATACTAAAGACCTACTTGGTAGAACGTTGACGTTTCTGTGTGAGCTAACCTTTATCAAAGCTGACCGGAAGTAGGTCAACAAATCGTGCGTTTTGTTTCAAACGTTTCACCAGATTATGACGTGCTTAACCCTTCCTCCTGGAGAGGCGGACACTGGGCTAGGCCAAGACCAACTGTCATAGAAGGCCTGAACACTGACCTGAAACGTCGCAACCTGTGAGCAGTTTACACCAATAGCTCGTTGTCACTGAACGCTGACCCGAGACGTCGCAACCTGTGAGCAGTTTACACCAATAGCTCGTTGTCACGTCGTACAGACTTGTGACGTGGCAACGAGCTATTGGTCTCCACTGCCCACAGGTTGCGACGTCACAGGTAAGAGTTCAGAGACCATCGTAACGCCAGTCAACGCATAGCAAACATCTCGGCATATTACTTTTATTAGAAATTGTTAGGATACTCCAGTTTATTAAGAGAAATTTGGCGCCTACAAAATAAAATGTATTTGTTTTATTTATTTCGTGTTAGGTTATAGATCTAAATATTAATAAAAAACTCCTTCATCCCACTTTCGGTCAGAGTGTTACAAGATCATCTGTCGTCATCGAGAAGTATATAGAAGTCTAATTCATAAAGCGCTGGTTGTGAATGTGTATATGTTTCGTGTGTGAATGTTGTTCGTATTTGCATCTATATTGTTATTGTTACAGTAGTTGGTCAACTGTAGTCAAACTGAATTTCCATTTGATTGTACCATTAAAAATTATCTTATCTTATCTTATTTAAAAATGGCGACATTAATATCATGCTAAAACAACAAAGACTAGGAATAGTTTAGTTATACGGAGTATTTAGCGGAACGCTGTTTATTTTTTAGAGAGGTTATTTCCCGTGGTGGCATACTATTTTATTAGTCCAGTAGTTCGTGGAACACTGACTAAGACCTCGTGGAACACCCACTCAGGCCTCGTGGAACACCCACTCAGGCCTCGTGGAACACCCACTCAGGCCTCGTGGAACACCCACTCAGGACTCGTGTGGGAAACATTGAGTTCTGGAATAAAGAAAGCATTTATGTTAGCGTTTTTATAATTTCACTAAATACTTAGTGACAGATTGCAACGATTGGTGCCTTTTATTCCCCCCGACATCGTAGTCTTGCTATTAAGTTTAAAGCTTATCATATTTCTTTATTAATTTAAATTCCATTTTTCTGTATTTCTTGCACCCTTTAGTAGACCGACATAAACAACGTTTCTTGGCTTCCAATATGTTTGCTATACCCACAAATCATATGACTTCAGGTTCATAAGTCTTCCAATGTTTTCCTTAAAACGTTATGAAGACTAGTCCTAGAACCGGCCACACTAATCATTGCCTGACCTCTTTGGTTAATACATCCGATTTTGATGAACAAATCCAACCATTCCCTGGGATAACTGACACGGCCTGAACTCAGTAGGGGAAATAATCCAGAAAAACTTGATAAAGAAAAAAAAAGCTTTGCGTTTCACAAATGACTAGAGCCAAGGGAGAGAATTAGAAAGAGATGATCGGGGCCTAACTGATTACTTTCTCATTTCGTCTTTTTTCTGGTTATGATATATTGCGTCATCAAATTTAACTTCTGAAAAAGTTGTGCGCTTTTTACCGTCCACTTCCATTATAGCGGACTCATTGTACACATTGTACTGTCACGTATTACGAATTGAATTCTACTTTTAAATGGCTTGCCTAGGGGAACGTGACAATAGAAAAGCAGTTGTGTCACTTGTCTTAAGTCTGAATTTAATCAAAGACTTACAATGAATAATAAAAAAAAATGACACAAGAAATCGGAAGGTAAAATATCAACTTAATGTTTAATCATAATATAACTCAATACAAAATGGAAGGGTTGACCAAAACCCTTTTACAAAAATGGCATGTAAAAATATTACAATACAAGAGTTTGAAAATATAATTACAAATACAAGCAAGGCCTTGAAAAAAGAAAAATCTTAACTTACACGATCAATTGGTATACCACGCACGGGTCACGCAATGTCTCCGCTATTCTCTCTCACGGCTGTCTCCGTATGTCTGTCCGTCAACGTTACGCGAGCGGTCTTTATATAATCTACCGCGCGTCGATATCTAGTAATTTCTAGAACAGAAAGTCATCAACACCCAGATCTAGAACGCTCTTCAAAGAGACAGAAGAAAAGAAAAAAAAAAAACACCCTCCTTTCAACCAGAGGTACACACATAGGTCAAGGACCGGTCACTGTCTGTGTGGCTTGACTCACCGTGAAAAATAAAAAAAAACTTATTACACAAGGGGGCAGACAACCTACAGGTCAAGAAAAAAAAATAGTATCTAGGCATTGTTACCTAGATACGTAACACCTCCCTCCTAAAAATAAAAAGTTTACATTTCCACGAAATGGAAATCTTTTTAGAATAATTACAAAAATGATATTTACATTACAGAATGTATTTATCATGATATATATAAAAAAATATATATACATCAAAATACTTTTTACAATCTAGATAAGGCATCGGCGATAACATTTTCGCTGCCTTTTATGTGTTGAAGATCTAGATTGTACTCTTGTAAAAATAAACTCCACCTGAGAAGTCGTTGATTCTTGCCAGACATTTTGTGGATAAATGTAAGGGGATTGTGGTCAGTAAATACAACCAGTGGCCATCTGGACCCACTGATATAAAAATCAAAGTGTTGTATAGAAAGAATCAACCCAAGACATTCTTTTTCCACAGTAGAATAATTTCTTTGATGTCTATTAAATTTCTTGGAAAAGAAACAAATAGGGTGCTCTACTTGGAAATTATCTTCTTGGTAAAGGACTGACCCAACACCTGTGTCACTGGCGTCAATAGCTAACCTAAAAGGTTTTCCGAAGTCAGGAGCCATCAAAATAGGGGAGCTAGATAATATCTGCTTAATTTGGTTAAAGGCTTTCTGACATTCATCCGTCCAAGTAAATCGGACGTTCTTTCTCAGGAGGTTTGTTAAAGGACTGGCAATGACAGAAAAATTTTCGCAAAACTTTCTATAATATCCAGACATTCCCAAAAATCTTCGGAGTTGTTTCCGATCAGCAGGAATAGGGAAAGCTTGGATAGCTTCTACTTTGGCCATTACAGGTTTCACCTGGCCTTGTCCTACAATATGGCCTAAGTATTGGATGGAAGCCTGGCAAAAATCACTCTTACTCAGGTTTACAGTAATTTTTGCATGTAAAAGTTTAGTAAAAAGACAATGCAGTTGTTTACAATGGCTAGAAAAATCTTGACTAAAAATTACTACATCGTCTATGTATGCGTGGCAATTCTCCATGTCAGCAAGCAGGGCATTTATCATTCTCTGGAAAGTGGCAGGAGCATTCTTCATGCCAAATGGCATCACTTTGTATTGGTACAGACCATCAGGGGTGACAAAGGCGGAGATTTCCTTTGCCCTATCAGTCAGGGGAACCTGCCAATAACCTGAAAGTAGGTCTATTTTGGTGATGTACTTAGCGTCACCAATACGATCTATGAGATCGTCTATCCTAGGGATAGGAAACGAATCGGTCTTTGTTACAGCATTTACCTTACGGTAGTCTGTACAAAAACGATAAGTCTTGTCCTGTTTAGGTATCAAGACACATGGGGAGCTCCAGCTACTGGAACTTGGTTCAATGAGGTCATTTTCAAGCATATACTTGATTTCTGACCTAAGTATGGCAAGTTTTTCAGGGTTAACCCTGTAAGGATGCTGCTTGACTGGAGTAGCCTCGCCAACATCTACATCATGCATTATAACATTAGTCTGTTTTGGTACATCAGAAAAAATGTCATTAAATTCATTAATGAGTTTCATGATAACTGGCCTTTCTGTCGAAGACAGATGAGACAGTTTTACATCCAAATTCTGTAATACAAAAGAATTAGGTATTTTGTATTGTCCAAATTTCTCCTTTACAATATCATCATCAATAGGAGAAACATGGCTATTTGAACAACTTTTGACTGTATTTAAAACACAATTACTCTTCTCTGAGTGATCTGGCCGAGATACATAAGGCTTCAGCATGTTTATATGACATAGCTGAGTCTTTTTCCTACGGTCAGGAGTTTTGATTGTATAATTGAGGTCACTAATTTTGGTCTCAATTTCATAGGGACCAAAGTATCTGGCTTGCAAGGGTTGACCTGGTATGGGCAAAAAAACAAGCACCTTATCCCCGGGAGAAAATTCTCTAACACGGGCCTTTCTATCATACCAGCGTTTCATGCTGGATTGGGTGTTTTGTAAGTTATTTTTGGCCAGAACACAAGCATCATAAAGTCTAGTTTTAAACTTAATTACATATTCTAAAAGTCCTTCAGTGGCTGTTGGTGACAACAAAGTCTCTTTTATACATTTCAAGGGACCGCGCACCGAATGGCCAAAGACTAAGTCAAAAGGGCTGAATCCCAACGATTCCTGGACGGATTCACGGGTTGCAAACAGCAGCATGTGGATTCCTTCGTCCCAGTCTTTTTCGTGCTCAAAGCAATAGGTTCGGATCATGTTCTTGAGAGTCTGATGGAATCGCTCAAGAGCGCCTTGCGACTCGGCATGATACGCACTCGACATGCAGTGTTTGATGCCCAACTGAGTCATGACTTGCTTGAAAAGATTGGCCGTGAAATTCGTTCCTTGGTCCGATTGGATGGACTTTGGTAGACCAAATAGAGTAAAGAACTTGATTAAGGCCTTTACAATGTTTGATGCTTTTATGTTCCTTAGAGGAATAGCCTCAGGAAATCCAGTTGAAGCACACATAATGGTCAACAGGTATTGGTTGCCAGCTTTTGTCCTTGGGAGAGGACCAACACAGTCAATAAGTACTCTGCTGAAAGGTTCTTCAAAGGCTGGAATCGGCTTCAGAGGAGCAACAGGGATCTTTTGATTTGGCTTGCCAACCATCTGACAGGCATGACAGGATCGGCAGTACTGGATGACATCTTTCTTCAAACGTGGCCAGAAGAAGTGTGACATAATCTTGTGGTATGTCTTGTGGATGCCGAGATGACCTGACATCGGTGTGTCATGAGCCAGATTCATGATGTACGCTCGGTATCGTTCTGGTAACACGATTTGATGGCATATTCTCCATTCTTCTTCGTTGGATGCGTCTGGAGGTTTCCATTTCCTGAAGAGCATATCATCTTGGATGTAGTAGCACGTTGATGCTAGCTCTGCCTCTTGTGATGTCATTGCGGTTTCTCGGAGTTTGGCGAGCTCTGGATCCTTCTTTTGGTCCTCAATCAACTGTTTTCGAGTTGATGCCGGCTTTTCAGAATTTGGCGTTGGTTCTTCTTCAAGAGAAGCAAAAAATGTGGTGCTCAAGTCCACATCATCGTGGTTACTGTTGGTCTTGATGACGTTCTCTTCTTGAGATGCTTTCAACCTCATTGCCCTTGTTACTGCACACGCTGGATATAACTCTAGGTCTTCCTCGGGTGTGGCAGATAAGTCGGGTTTTTGAGTGACGATGGGTTCGGCTATCACCTTTCCACCTGCTAAGTCATTGCCTAACAGCAACGAGATGCCTTCCAATGGTAATGTTGGTCGGACACCTACAACAACCGGTCCAGTAATGAGATTTGACTTTATGTCGATTAGATGTAGAGGCACATCTATACATCCAAGCTCTACGCCTCGTAGCAGGATGCTCTTCCCAGTCGATGATGATTTTGACAAGGGCAAGATACCCTCTAAAAGTAGCGATTGTGAGGCACCTGTGTCTCTCAAAATGGTGATAGGTCGTAGACTTGTAGAATCACCGGGTAGTGATACGAATCCTTCCGAAATGAAAGACTTAAAATCCTCTAATAAAACATCAATTTTGGTTGATGCAGACTGGACTTGGGTCGAACTCTCGCTGGAGTCATTGACATCTCTAGGAGACGCAGTGGAGAAACTCTTTCTTGAGTCAGTAGAACATCTTTTGGATGTATTTGGAGAACTCTTGATGGAGTCATTGGAACATCGGGGTGATGTCTTATGGGAACTCTTGATAGAGTCATGGGAACATCGGGATGATGTATTATGGGAACTCTGGATAGAGTCATTGGAACATCGGGATGATGTATTATGGGAACTCTGGATAGAGTCATTGGAACATCGGGGTGATGTATTATGGGAACTCTGGATAGAGTCATGGGAACATCGGGGTGATGTATTATGGGAACTCTGGATAGAGTCATTGGAACATCGGGGTGATGTATTATGGGAACTCTGGATAGAGTCATTGGAACATCGGCTTGATGTATTTGAAAAACTCTTGGTTGAGTCATTGGAACATCGGCTTGATGTATTTGAAAAACTCTTGTTTGAGTCATTGGAACATCGGCTTGATGTATTTGAAAAACTCTTGATTGAGTCATTGGAACATCGTAAAGATGAATTTGAAAAACTCTTGTTTGAGTCATTGGAACATCGGCTTGATGTATTTGAAAAACTCTTGTTTGAGTCATTGGAACATCGTGGAGACATTTTCGGAGAGTCTTGTACAGTCAATACATTTGAAACAGGTGGTGTCGAGGTATTCTTGATATGACTTGATGATGAGGGAGTAAACCTCGCCGACCACTGTACTGTGCAAGCGCTGACTTTTGAAGGAGCTTTTTCGTTTCTCTTCCTCAATTTCCAGCAATCGTCAATTTTATGGCCTTCTCGTTTGCAGTAGGAACAAGTAGCTTTACTTGTAGTAGGTTTTCTGTCATTTGTACTGCTGTTCTTGATGGAGTTGCTAGCAGTGGACTCAGGCTGTTTGACTTGTTTTGGCTTGACATCCGTCGTATACTTGGCAAATTGATGTGATATTATATAATCGTCTGCCAACACTGCAGCCTTGTGCACATCTTCCTCGCCACGATCAGCTATATGCGTACGGACGTCCAGCCGCACACAACTCTTGAACTCTTCCATCAGCATTAGGTTCTTGAATTTTGCAAAGTCGGTGCCGATTTCCCTGGAAGTGAGCCATTTCTCAAAGCGTCGCTCCTTTTCCCGCAGGAATTCTACATGGGTTTTGCCATCCGATTTGCGACAATCCCTGAACTGCTTTCGGTAAGCTTCCGGAACAAGTTCATATGCCTTAAGAATTAAGGCCTTAACAACATTATAATCTTTTTGTTGTTCAATGGTCAAAGAACAAAATACCTCTGCAGCTCTACCAGTCAAAACTGTTTGCAGCAAAGTGGGCCACAAAGTTTCAGGTACATTAAAATTTTTCACAGCAAGTTCAAATTGTGGAAAATAATTGTCAATTGTGGCTTCATTAAAGCGTGGAATTATTTTCAAAAATTTTGTTGCTTCAGCAGTATGACTGGCAGGGGAAGAATCTGGTCTTACATTAGCAGCTAACTCTAATTTTTTTAACTCTATTTGTAATTTCATTTCCATTTCTTTCTGCTCTCTAGCCGCTGCAAGCTCTAATTCTTTTTGTTTAATTTCTTGCTCTCTAGCCGCTGCAAGCTCTAATTCTTTTTGTTTAATTTCTTGCTCTCTTAAAGCTAACTGGGCTTCTATTTCCATTTGTTTTAATTTTATCTGAAGTTCTACATCTGATTTACCCTCATCGGGTCTAAGGGTTTCTAAAAGGTCTTCAGAAAACACTTCCTCGTCTACATAATGGATTACAATGTTATCTCTGATTTCTTGTTTAAGGGCATTTGATTTTATTTTTAACCCTAAATGTTTAGAAATAAGGACCAGTTCCTTCCTAGTAAAAGCATCAAGCTCTTCCACAGAGGGATTTGCAAGAAAAACCTGAATATCCATGGCTAACTAACAACTATTACAAGCAAAAAAAATGTATACAATGTAAATATACAGTACAAAATCAGTACAACAAAAAAAACCTTAAGAGAGTTTGGTCAATACTATTGATACTTTACTTCCGACTCTTTGAACAAACAAAAAAAAAAATTTTGTTAAAGTCAACTTCGCCTTTACAAAATTACTCAAGTAAGATGAAAATAGGTTCAGAAAAATATCCGGGACGAAAGCCCTCAAACTTCTTTTGTCACGTATTACGAATTGAATTCTACTTTTAAATGGCTTGCCTAGGGGAACGTGACAATAGAAAAGCAGTTGTGTCACTTGTCTTAAGTCTGAATTTAATCAAAGACTTACAATGAATAATAAAAAAAAATGACACAAGAAATCGGAAGGTAAAATATCAACTTAATGTTTAATCATAATATAACTCAATACAAAATGGAAGGGTTGACCAAAACCCTTTTACAAAAATGGCATGTAAAAATATTACAATACAAGAGTTTGAAAATATAATTACAAATACAAGCAAGGCCTTGAAAAAAGAAAAATCTTAACTTACACGATCAATTGGTATACCACGCACGGGTCACGCAATGTCTCCGCTATTCTCTCTCACGGCTGTCTCCGTATGTCTGTCCGTCAACGTTACGCGAGCGGTCTTTATATAATCTACCGCGCGTCGATATCTAGTAATTTCTAGAACAGAAAGTCATCAACACCCAGATCTAGAACGCTCTTCAAAGAGACAGAAGAAAAGAAAAAAAAAAAACACCCTCCTTTCAACCAGAGGTACACACATAGGTCAAGGACCGGTCACTGTCTGTGTGGCTTGACTCACCGTGAAAAATAAAAAAAAACTTATTACACAAGGGGGCAGACAACCTACAGGTCAAGAAAAAAAAATAGTATCTAGGCATTGTTACCTAGATACGTAACAGTACACTCATTGAACATTGTACATTTCAGTTTAGAGCTATGTGGGCTCAATTTGGAAGATCGTCCTCTGTTGTTTGTACGGTCAGGTTTTATCTTCATTCTAGAGCAGTGATGCCCAACCTTATTCGGTTTGCGGGCCATTTTAATTTCCAAATCTCCTGTCGCGGGCCACAAGAAAAAGAAGAAAATATGAAACTGAGAATAAACCAGTTTAAATAGTTTATTACAAACCAGTGGCTCTGCTTACACCCTTAAAGCGGTTACGTAACCCTAACCCTAACTTTTTTTTTAATCATTGAAAACGTTTGTGTACGCCTACTCAAGTGCTTAAAATTTTTTTTTATTATCCTTAAACCCATGTTTGATCCCATTTCATTAACGCACAAATATTAAACGGTACCACTCGCATTGATACCAAAAAGAACACGAACCAAAAGGATGCAGTAATGATGCCCTGTGTTGCACACACAAGGTTTCTAGGATACGGCCAGCTCAAGACAGCAGCGACATTGTCGAAGAACCAAAAATCACTGATAACTTTTGTCGCCAAAACAAAACAAAACTAAACGTTGTGCTCTTTAGAAAAAAAAATCATATATAGATATTAGACTCTACATTAGATTGGAATGAAATCAAAGTTCCAATCCTAACGGTAGGAAAATAATTGTCAATCTAACCTTTTTTCTACACTTTGTTCCGATTTTTCGGCGGGCCGGATAGAAACATGTCGCAGGCCGGATATGGTCCGCGGGGCGAAGTTTGGGCATCACTGTTCTAGAGTCATTCATGCATCCGGACAGCACACTTGCCATTTAATTTGAGCACGATTTTTAAAACTACACGGAAAGATACAAATAGCACGTGATTTTCCTAGATTAGTTCTGCACTGAAGTAGAATTGCACAGGACATTCGACTGGGGACCTAGATGACCAATAGGACATACGTTGTTATAAACCTTTGAACTTGATTAGCAATCGGACATGATCTAGTACAGTAAGTGGTCGCCTCCAGAACAAAGCTCATAAAACAAACATGTTGACATTGTCTGAAATAGCGTTCAACCTAGTCTTTGGGGCTACACATTTGTGCTTGGGGGATAGTATTCCAACTTTTAAAACTAATGAGGAACCCACTTAGACTATCTATCATAGATAATTACTATTACGCTTTTTTTTTTCAGAGAGAAAAAAAGGTCTTATTAGCACCCTCTATTTTCGTTCCCATTTGCATAATACAAAGCTTACGTCTCCAAGGGAAGTAACTCTCTAGCATAGTCCTGTGTTTTGAGGAAGTCAAGACAACAGAGTTATCTTTCTTGACCCTGGCGTCTTATGAAAAACTGGCTATGCAATAAAATATAAGGAGTATATGTGGGAGTGTGTGTTATCTATAGACTGTGTGTGTGTGTGAGAGAGAGAGAGAGCGAAAGAGAGGAAAAGAGAGACAGACATACACAGAGAGAGACAGAGAGAGAGAAAGAGAGAGAAAAGAAAGAAGGAGAAACAGGCCACAATCTATATGGTAATTAGATCCCTTCTAACCACTCAGCCGGCCAAAACGTCTGAAGGGACTTTGGCCAGCTAGTGGGGGAAAAAAAAACCCTACTCCGCTAAAGCCCAACAATACGCACAAGAAGCGGGAAGCTGACGGCGCGATAAATGTGTTAACAGAACAGAAATTGTTTATAAAAACACTGTCCACACTTGGCTAACGTTATTTACTAAACACGTACGCTTTTTTTTTTGTTTTGTTTTTTCGAGGTCTCCATATCTAATATCATTGCATCCATGTGTGCGGTCTCTAACGGTGACCTCTCTTGAGCTGGTCTCATGGGCTGCACTTGAGGACAATGAGACTTGGAAGGTATTGACGTGCCATTTGGACCGGAAGAGGATTTCGTAGTGGCGCTAAAATCCTGCAGAACGACAGGGGATGACAATTGGCAGGATTTGAACTGGGGACCATCGTGAAGGCAGTCCAAAGCGTAAACTACGCTGCCAGGTAGCCGGATAAAAAGGATAAAGTTATTGTTAAATTTAGAAGTGTGTGGCTAAGTGGTTAGAGAGTTGGGAATTTTACCGAGATCCACGAGTTTAAGTTCTAGTTTAATTCGTTCAGCAGAAGTTATTTGATAACTGATGAAAATATTATTTTATTACCGTACGTTAGACCTGGTCCTACACAGCACACAGAGAAATAACTTAATATCACGTAGGAATTTTGACAATACACCTTAATTTTGTGCGTAACTGAGAGAGAGTGGGGGGAGAAAGAAGATAGAGAAAAGAGAGAGAGAGAGAGAAAGGAAATTAGAGAAAAAAAGAAGAGAGAGAAAGAATGGAAAGAAGCAAGAGAGAGAGAGAAAGAAAGAAAGGGAGAAAGTCTGTTATCATAGGGGTCAAGGACATTTCGTAAAACTACCACTAGCTTGTTCTAGATTTAAAACAAAAAAAATTTTCGATTAATCGTGTACCTTTAATGAAGTAATACTCATTTATAAAAAGAAAAAAAAACCCATTTCTGCTATACATAAAAACTAAATATTAAAAAACCCACAAAATCACCCAAACAACCAACAAAAACAACAACCCAACTGCAAACAAAGAAATGATCTTTGGTAGTGGAACAATAATATTCTGTCTGAAAGGCCGGAAAGTCAGTTTAAAAGTACATGTCGTTCAACCAGTCCAGTTCCTTGGTAGCAGTTCTAGCCTCAGTGCTACACATGGCTCACAGAGAATGTTCAACAAAGATCAAGACTAGAGATACGTGTAAAAGAATCCTGCACGACAGACGCAGGAAACATAAACTTTAATATATATATATATTGTAATAACTTAAAGGAGGCAGCTCAACGAGACATAGATGTTTCTTTACACATCACAGGTACACAAAACAACATCTATCTTTAGGCACAGTCTTTTCATATTGGCTCTTTGCTTCGTTCTCCTTTCTTCCTAATGTTGACATCCTTCTCAGTCTAGTTTATCACAGTGGGCACCTTCTAGCTTAGATGGCGGTGCGCATTTTAAAAAAAAAAAGCTTATCTAAGGGTAAAAACTCTTGACACACAACTGTCTATGTCAATTACGTAGAAGTTATTTCCCTTTCTCGATAAAAACAAAATAATTAATTACCAATAATTAATTGTCTGATTGCTTAATTTTTTAATTGATTCCTATTTTGTTAGGTAGAATAAATTATTGTTTAAAGTTTTAACTTGATCGAAGAATGGGTGTGGGAGAAAAAGCGTTTAAAAATTTTTAAGGGAAAAAAACCGACACTTGTTTTATCGCTTCTGTGATTAATTTCCTATGTTGGTATAAAACAAAATAATTAATAACCATTAATTAATTATCTAATTTGTCACAATTTTTATTGTTTGATTTACTGTCTACGCCAGTGTTTCCAAAACTGTTACAAGGAACCATTGTGTTACGCGAGGCCTGAATAGATGTTCCATGAGCTACTGTAAAATATAATCAGATAGGCCACCACTCAGAATGTGCGAAGTGTTCTATTAAGGACATATTTTGTGAAACACTGGTCTACGATCGATTGAATAATGATGAATAATTTTGCAAAGTTTCAACTTAATTCAAGAATGGGTGTGGGAGAAATAACGTGTATAAATTTTTTACCAGACAGACAGGCAGACAAACAGAATGAATTGATATTGAGCTTTGTAAAAAAATTATTATCCTGTACATTACGCTGCCTTGACAACAATATTCTACCTGGATTACAAAAGCATCTCTGGCTGGTTCTTAAATTAGAGCTTTAAAAACTCATAATAAAAAGAAATATGAAATGCGTCTAGAAAGATTACAGAAAGATTACTGGAAATAAAAAAAGACTCCTCCGATTTCTTTTTATTCAAAAGAAAGCCCCCCAAAAAAACATTCAGTGAAGCTAAATGTCATCTAGCGCGCACACACAAGCACACACAACACACATACACACAAACATCATAAAACTTAGGCACAAGACAGACATAAAACTCCATTCCTTTCACCTTCACCCATCCACTAGTATGTAGGACCGTTGGGGCGCCACAGATGATCTGTTGACAGTTTTCCTTCATTCCTCATTGTCTTCTGCTTTGGCTACTATCTTTTTTTTAATTGCAGACCCGTCCATTCTTTTTTTGGGGACTTCCTATCGCTTTCTTTGCTTTCCCACCCCCCGGAACTGTTCCCCTGAAGTAAGTTCTTTGCGAGCCTTGTGATATGGCCGTAAAGCTTTAGTTTGCGTTTTTACAAAGTGGTCATCCTAAGGCCCAAAAGCCGTTGTGACCCAGTTTCGAGTTTCCTCAAATGTGATGCGGTCTGTGCACAAAGAGCAACAACACTTTTTACCTCTCCCATTAACTGATGATTAAAGCATTCTTTTTCCAAAGCTTTTATCAACTCACTATGTCTGTCTGTCTGTCTGGTAAAAAGTTGGAACATGTTTTTTTCTCCCATTCCCCATTCTTGGATCAAGTTGAAACTTTGTACAATTATTCATTCAGCCTGACAAGACATAAATAAAAAAAAAAATTAAACAATTAATTAATTGTTAATGATTACTTACTATGTTTGATTTCAAAATAAGGGGCATAAATGCTACTTGATGAGAAGAGTGGATATAGGCCCTATATATATATATATATATATATATATATATTTTTATTATATATACATATTTATGGATTTAGTCCCCTTATCATGTTTTGACACTTTTTTCTCCCACTTCCCATTCTCGGATCAAGTTGAAATTTCGGCATAATTATTCAAAGTTGATAACAATACACGAATCAATCAAAACATTAACCGATCAGTTAATCATTTAGTGCTTATAAATTAATTGTGTTTTATACAGCAGAAAATAAGTTAAAACTTTGTAATTTTCTAATAAACAGCAGTAATAAGCTGTTATTTCCTTTTAGATAAAAAGTATTCTTTTCCATTGCTTGTTTTTTTTTTTTGCTCGTTTGCATAAGTTAATTAATGTACGGTCAGCGTTGAAGTATATGACTCTAGTATTCAGTGGCGTATCTATGGTGGAGGTAGAAGGAGGGAGAATTTGATAATCCCCCCCCCGTGTCCTTTTTTAAGCTGGACTTCAAATGAGTTATTTTACCAAAAAATTTAATGCTATTCGAAATGCAGGGGCATCCAAAGAGATCAAGCCCCCCCCCAACCCCAAAACGATGGAAAATTCCTAGCTACGCTCCTGCTAGTTTTAGTAGTATGTATAGTAAAATCTATACTTAGAAGTTTATCTTATTGCCATGGGTTACAACTAAAGAGACATTGTATCTTATACATTACAGACGTTTCTTCAAATGAGAACTAATTACGTCTTACGCGTATCAATAAAGTTGTGCATGCTAATTAGAGACTGAAAATCTTCTGAGTCATTGGTTTTGCAGTTTACGAGCATGGTGTCATGTGTCCAGCATAACGACCAACCACCACTGCTTTCCCCAACAAAAGTTAGTACTAAAAGTCCCGAAATTATAAATCCCAGTCTTCACCGAGATTCGAACCCAGGACACCACGTTAAAAACCAAGCACTTAACCACTTAACCACCCAACAGAACAGGGACGCCAAAAGATTTAATTTTTAAAGCAAGCTACGGTGATAAGCTTTTTAGAAAAGTTTGATGAAATGTCATCTATTTTCTCTTTATTTTCTTTCAAAATTCAACAATTAGGCCAATCAGTTGGGTATCCGATTTCCTAGCTTTCCTAAAGCCATTTTGGGACCTAGATTTAGATACTTTTATGTAGACAAAAAGCAGCAAATAAATGAAGATGTACGTGGGACGGATGTTGTCAAAGATCGGATAGTATGGAGACAGACTGTGCGTGCTGGCATGACCAGAGCACAAAGTAAAAGGTTAAGACGACCTTGGACAGATAAAAAAAGAGAAATCTCTTCCTTATCAGAAAGCCATAAGACTGAAACATTTACATACCGGAAGTGAGAAGAAGTCGGCCATTTCAGAATCGACCTGTTTGGTTTTAACAGATTCTTGTCCGAATCAAGAGGAAGACATCAACACTACTGAGTCAAGGGCGCATCCATTCGTTTTAGAAAGAATGAATCTATTATTTATTGAATGTTTTTTTTTATTTAAAAAAAATGTAAATTAGTAAAAGTTATTTCTTTCACAATAAACATTTTTTTTAATTATCTTCACCAACCACACTGTGATCGTGCATACTGCAACATTTATCCAAAGATAAACATAAAATTTAGAGGGCACCTATTTTTTTTTGTTATTGGAAACTAAAATAAAAAACAGTAAAAGTCTAGTTAGATAGAACCCTAAATAAGGCGTATTGAACATTCAATTTTATATGCGTTGCTAATATTGTAAACACTAGACACCAACTTTAAAATTGAGATTTTTTTTATTTAAATAAACACATGGACATCAGATTGTAATGTGCTCATCACGGAAAAAAAGACAAAGTATGTCATATGTGTTTCCTCCTAATCGCTTCCATCCCCTTCCCTTTCCAGATTACGCCATCTATACATTAATTTGGTAACGAGTACTCATACAGATTATCAGTTGCATCCGCCACTCTTTAAAGTTAGTATATACTTGTGTGAGTCACAAGATATCCCATAATTCTCACTTTGTATTTTTACTAATGGTTTAATTAGTCTAATTGTATTAGTGACCTCAGCACAGCCCAGGATCGCTGATCGAATTTTTCTTCTATCTTATTTCAGCTGGGTGGTTGTGTTGGATTCACTAACAGAGTGATTCACTGAAATAGATTGGCTGACAGGATGATTTACTGCCTGAATGATTTATGGCCATTGATTCACCAACAGCGATTCACTGACACAATGCTTTACAAACAGAATGATATACTGACTATAGCGTACATGGCTTAGTGTCTCAATCTATATCAAAAAAAGTATGCATACCTTTATTATGCATCTACCTGTGGAGATGTATTAAAACTATTTCCAGAAGTTTATATAAAGTTAAAATTTAAAATAAATGATGGTGTAATAGGAATGAACATAGCAAAACAGAGAGAGTAGTGGAGATTGTCACGATAAACTAAATAATTTCAAGCACGCTAAAATTAACCCTCTTTGCTAAATCAATTATAAAGAATTGAGCCATGAATTTTAACAATATCTCAAAGCGAGGCAGCTAATCCTTCGTATAAACTCGTCCATTACCTCCCCCCAAGACCGAAATAATCCAATACAGAAACGGAAGCGCTTTGAAAAGTTGATTCTTCGTTGCTAAAAAAAAATAATTAAATCCTTTACCTGTGTGATGTGTGGCGAAGAGTCATAAAAAGTTTGGATGCTTTTCAAATGGGTCAGGCTCGAATCCCTCCTTCCCCGCTGCACAAAAGACATTGGCCCAGAGAGAACAGAGCATTCTATAGCACGAAAGATGAGCTGTACCAAAGATATACTATAAAACACCTAGCTTATCAGCACTTCAGTTATTCAGCTATGACTCTGCCAACCTTGAGACGGAAGCACACGATAGAGCATCATGGCGTCGCGCTGTGAAAAATGGCGCGCAATTTGCATGGAAGAGAACTGCGCTGGCAGAAGAAAAAAGCGTCAGAGAAAAAAAGCAAGGCCAATGACTCTAGCTCCAACTAGAATAATCTGCCCATTGTGCAGCCCAACCTTCAGGGCTGAAAGTGGTTACTTAACTTTATATTGAAATATAGTATTTACATCCTTATGTAACACCATTAATTAGCATTAAAAGGTTACACTTAACTATTTATAATTTTGTTAGAAAGGTAATTTGTAAATTGGAAGTGAAAAATTTTGAAAATAATGCAAAGTTTGTAAACAGAATTTAAAAGACTTAACAAGATAAATATTTAAAACACAAAGCTTATTTTAAGGAAAGTACTACTCTAATACAATTACTGCAATATAATTTTCCCTTTTTCTATTTAGAACAAAATTAAATAATTATAATTATTTAATTAATTAATCTTTTAATTTTTTTTAAATTGTTCCATGTGTTGTCATCGACACTAAATAATTGTGCAAAGTTGCAACTTGATCCCAGAATGACAAGTCGGAGAAGCAAAGTGTAAAAGAATCCAGACAGACAGACAGATGGAGTGAACTGACATAAGCTTTGCAAAAATACAACATCACGAGACGCTGCTATCATAGATAAAAAAATTATTCAATTAAAAAATAAAACTCGTCAGAAAACAAAGACAAAAATTAGTCTTCACGTTTGTATCGAAATGGAAGTCGCGAATATAACACTGTGATCACCTGGAGAACTCCAGCTGGTATCGTTAAAATTTACGACAGTTGAAAGCGTCTCCTGTTTCCCTTAGTTACGGTGAGTCAACTAGAATGTCGGAGCATTTATTTTTCTGTTTGTCTCCCTTGCTGGTCTGCATGAGATAACGTCTGCGCCCAATTAGCCAACATTTTGACTTGTATTTGTTCAAGTCTTTTATTTGTCAGCGTTTTTTGTTTGTACTTTCTTTTTGTAATTCCAAACTGGGGCTTAATAAACAAACAGGAGGAGGCAGTATAGTTCTATAAGCTAGGCAGTATAGTTCTATAAGCTAGGCAGTATAGATCTATAAGTTAGGCAGCATAGTTATATAAGGTAGGCATCGTAGTTCTATAAGCTAGGCAGCATAGTTATATAAGCTAGGCAGCATAGTTCTATAAGCTTGGAAGTATAGATCTATAAGCTTGGAAGTATAGATCTATAAGCTTGGAAGTATAGTTCTGTAAGCTAGGCAGTATAGATCAGGATAGCCAGGGTAATAAGCACCATGTCACGGCTGCAGAGTCTGGGCCAATACCTTGCTGACTGCCAGCACTAAAGCCTTAGTCTGCCGGATCTGTGTGATGAGCACTCTGCTGTACGAAAGTGAAACATGGTCAACCGACTCTTGGCAGGAAAAAAAAGAAGCTAAATATCTTCCATCTCCAATGCCTAAGGCGTGTTTTTTTTAAATAAGGTGACAAGATATAATAACCAATGACAAAGTGCTGGGAAGAGCGGGGTGCCAGGACATCCGCGCTGTTATCAGCAGTAAATGCCGCATGGTCGACTCCCACTAGACATTCTGTATGGTGATCTAATAGAGAGAGAGAGAGACACACACACACACACACAAACAGTCAGAGGGACACAGAGATAGTCAGGTATTTAAAAGACACGGTCACAGAGATAGATAGATAGACAGATAGATAGATAGATTAGATAGATAGATAGAGAAATAGATAAAAGGGAAAAAACACATTTTTTATTAAGTGTTTCCGAGCTTCCAAATATGTAATTAATTTTAAAATATTATTTCAACAAAGTATCATTGGACATCAGGATCCTAGGTACCACATTTATAGACCGCATCGAGATTAGAGACAGTGTTACTACAGCGATTGGACCCCATGATGACCTGCTAACTATCGTTAAAAAAAAAAACGCAAGCTAAAAAACGGCCATATTACAAGGTCTTCGGGGTTCGCAAAAGCCTTCCTTCAGGGAACAGTACCAGGAAAAAAAAAGGAAAAGGCAGACACAGAGAGCGATGGGAAGACAACCTAAAGGATAGGACGGGCCTGCTACTGAAAGAGATTCTATCCAAGGCAAAAGACAGGAATGGAGAAACACGGTAGACAAATCTTACCTGGTGCACCAACGGTCCAACAGACTAATGCAGAGGTAGAGAGGACCGAACAAAAAAATTGGACACGTAAGACCCAAGTTGACCTCATGGCTATTGAAATGTTTACAAAAGTAACTCATACAATATTGCGATGCTTTGTCTGGTTGACGTCAACACACCCAGCCATCACATCAGAAATTAATTAAATGTCCAATATTTCTTTTTTTTTTTTTTCGAAATTCGAATCGATGAAGACTTTGGTTGTGATATCAGGGTCTCTGCTTGAAAATGTCCACATGACACACCGAGGTCTATGCATTTTATTCATTCTTTACTACGTACAGAACTACTTTACGAGCCTTGCGTGTAGCAAAGTCATGCAGTATATCATAATAATTCTGTTTCCTATATAGGTCACGCTCAATAGCAAGAATTATCAAATGTTTTAATCTATCTTTGAGAATTGTTGACCTAAACGCGAGAAGCTTCTTTCACCAGATTCCACAATTACGGCTAATGCATAATGCCGTTTTTATTTATCACGTAGGATTGAGGTTTTCAATATTGAATGACACCAAAAATGACAATTTTGTCTATATATTTCCGTATATTTTAAGGACTTTTTCGTATCTTTTGCAATTTCGGGTGATCGACAGTTAAATCAACAGGAGCGCGCGGAAAATCTGTTTTAAATTATAAAATGGTTTAATTTAATAATTTATACACCTTGAATTAGCGCTGGTCTTATGAAAGTGCGGGTCCTCTAAAGTGCGGGGACCACTGCGGTCGTGTAGGTTGCAGTGTCCTAAAGGCCGGCCCTGCAAAATAACGGCGTATGCTACGCCGCCGGTCGACTAGTTTAATATATAATGACGAATTTCGTATAGCGCAGGTATCGTGCGCTTAAATATAGATCTGTATATTTAAAAGGAATTAAGATTAAAGCTAAGGAGCAGATAAGGGAGGTTACTTATAAAATAAAGACATCAGACTTAAATGTAAATAAAAATCAAACAAAGCATTAGGATTTATTAAAAGAAATTTCTATAAATCAAATAAGAACATAAAACTAAAATGTTATTTAACCTTAGTTAAAGCCAATAATAGAATATGCATCCTCCTTTTGGGACCTCTCAACTCAAGAAAACATTAAGAAACTGGAACAGACACAAAATAGAGCAGTGAGATTCATAACAAACGAATATTCACATTTGACTAGAGTAACACCTTTAGTAAAATCACTAGATTTAGAAAGCCTTCAGGACAGAGGGCTCAACAGTAAAGTAGCAATTATACATAAAACACTGAACCATAATCTTCAAATACAAAATCAAAATTTAATAAAATACTCTGAAAGACACAAAGATAACCGCATACTCCTCGTCCCATATGCTAGGACAAATTTGTACAAATACTCCTTCTTCCCTAGTGCTATTAGAGCATGGAATGGGTTGCCTGAGCTAGCCAGAAAAACCAGTGACTTGGCAGAATTTTAGTCATTGGTTAATATGCATGACTAAATGCATGACGCGTAGGACGTAATCATCTTTTTTGAAGTAACGTCTGTATTATATAAGATAAGAAGATAAGATTTGAACTTTTTTTTGTATTATTTATGTTTTTATTATAAATGTATAAGTATAAATTCAATGTGAATAATGTAAAATATTTTTTTTAATAGTATATAAACATTATAGTATCATTTTTATCAAATAAAATATGTTCACCCTTTTTAAAATTAATTGTTGTCAACTTATTTACTCCATAACAGCAATGTCCTTTAAAAATGCAAGCAAGAGGTCTTCATAAGCCTGTACACCTTAAACTAGGTATGATGAAATGATACCACCTGGAAGCCTGCGCATTTCTGCCATCACGTGGAGGTGTCTCCGATAGTGATGCAAACGGTCAGATAACTAAGCATCCCTTGGACCTGATTATATGCACCGAATACACGCCTCATCCGCAACGTGATGTCCAGGAATATTATTTTCATTGATTAGCCCAGTTTTAAGTATATAGTGTTGGACATAGCAACATTAGAACAATGAAGTTTCACGCTGATCTGTCAACTAGTAAACGTACCAACGCAAACAAAGCATTGTATTTCCAGGGACTTATTTGGCTTCCATGGAAACTGGAGACGGCTGCCTTCGGAAGAATTCCTGTTTCATCGTATGGGATGTGCGGATATGAATAATACATGTGTTCGTGAATGTGTCTACAACAGAGAACAGTAGCCATGATGTCTACAGCCGGAGAATAGGACAACAAAGTGAACTATGAACAACTTCTGAGGTAGCATGTCCTGAGAGACCATGAACATTTGTTTTCTTTGTTTTTGAAGATTGAAAACCTTTTGAACTACTAAATATAAAACAAAACAAAACAAAACAAAAAACCGATACTTTATAAAAAAAAAAATTCACTAGCAAAGTCTCTAGCACGTCTGCCTGACGAGGCGTGAGCCATGAGGACGAATTTAAGTCGTTCCCTTTTCTTTTAAAAAAAAAACTTTAAAAAATGAAATACCTTATATGAAACATTAAAAAGAAGTATAAATATTCATTCGTATTAGGTAATAACGTGTGGTGCCCGAAAGAAAAATTATTAAAGTTAAATGCTCTAAGCAGAACACCTCGCTTCCTATCCTTATAAGGCCCTTGTAAGATGTATAGCGTTCTCTCGAGAGGAGTCTGCACAAACATTTCGAAGATGACATTTCAAAACGTCACGGCTAACGTGATTCCTCTCGACTTTCGTGTCACGAAATGGTCCAAATTCTTATGACTGCTGTACATTGTTAGGTTGTCGAATTTTGAGCGACATAAATTTAAAAAAATGGTTAGAGGCAAGTCGTCTGCTTTAACACGAAGATGATAGGACGACCAAGCAGCAGCAGAGCAAGAAATCAAAAGACGCAGATGGGGCTGGATTTGGATAGCGATGAACAACAGAAAACATTAGAACCCTCTGGGGAAGAGAAGGCAGGCAGACCAAAGCAAACGTGATCGAGTCTGGACATGAACCCAACTGTGGAGAGGACATGGACCCAACTGAGTGGAGGACATAGTCCCAACTAAGGGGAGGGCATGGGCCCAACCGAGGGGAGGACATGGACCCAATTGAGTGGAGGACATGGACCCAAGTAATGGGAGGACATGGACTCAACTGAGGGGAGGACATTGACCCAACCAATGGGAGGGCATGAACCCAACCGAGGGGAGGACATGAACCCAACTGAGAGGAGAACATGAACCCAACTGAGGACAGGGCACGGACCCAACTGAGTCGAGGACATGGACCCAATTAAGTGGAGGACATGGAACCAACTAATGGGAGGACATGGACTCAACTGAAGGGAGGACATTGACCCAACTAATGGGAGGACATGAACCCAACTGAGATGATAACATGAACCCAACTGAGGACATGGACCCAACATGGACCCAACTAAGGGAGAGGACATGGATCCAACTAAGGGAGAGGACATGAACCCAACTGAATGGAATTGCCCAGAAAAGAGTCAGATGGCGATGTACTGTTTCGGTCCTATGTGACATAGTGAGTTAAAAGAATGAAGCTAAATAAGTGAACCTACAACATTAGCGATAATATTGCAATACTATTTATCCACACCTTTCAATGAGATTTAAAATATTTAAATTTGAAAAAAATCTAGTTCCTTATCAATTTCCATTTTTTTTACCCTGACACTCAAAGTTAAAAACACAAATATTCAACTTCTATACCCAACATGTTTCTTTTCAAGTATCCCCCCCCCCCTTTTTTTGTTTTTCCCTTCATCCAATACAGGGCCACTGTTGGATACGCCAGACATAGATAAGCACAATGAAGTCGCAGCACGTACAAGAAGGGGAGGCTATCGGTTAAGAAACACTACGGCCGATTGTATCAAGAAGAATTATTGAAAAAAAAAAAAAAAAAAAAAATCCAAAAGGGCAGTAACTCTTTTAAATGTGAACTGTGTGCTGCCTCTTTAAAAAAAAAAAAAAAGAACAAAAGAGAAAGCAACTCCTGCCAGCTAATTCATTTCCTTCTAATTAGATATCAGAATGTTTTACATCCCCTTGACGATTTTAATCAGACAAACTCCTTTTTTTATTTCTATGCATATATTTGAAACTGAAAGAAAGAAACAAGTCGAAGAGAAAAGAAGCCCAACGCTAAAAAAAAGTGAAAAAAAAAAAAAAAAATGGAAAAGAATCCAATTTTGATGACATCTCTATAAGATGCCAAGCTATCAAAAATATTTCCAAGACTTCAATTTTTTTTCTTAAACAACCCTCCCCAATTTTACAGGATACGACATAAGATGATGGATTTTATTTTTTAGAGCTTATGCCATTTATAAAGCGGTAAGTTCTAAGTTTCTTTACTTTGATGTATTAGATATAGTTGAAAAATAATAATTAATAACCCAATGTTTTAATTGAAATTCTTAATTGTCTATTTAGATCTAGCTCTATATAGTGCGATGCGTAACACTGTAAAATAGCGCTGGCAAAAAAACAAGCGACAAAATGGATCCCCAAAATAAAAACATATAATTGTGAAAAAATATCTTATCTTATATAATACAGACGTTACTTCGAAAAAGAAGATGATTACGTCCTACGCGTCATGCATTGAGTCATGCTTATTAACCAATGACCTAAATTCTGCCAAGTCACTGGTTTTCCTAGCTAGCTCAGGCAACCCATTCCATGCTCTAATAGCACTAGGGAAGAATGAGCATTTCTACAAATTTGTCCTAACATATGGGATGAGGAATGTGCCTATTTCTTTGTGTCTTTCTGAGTATTTTATTAAATTTTGTTTTTGTATTTGAGGATTATGCTTTAGTGTCTTATGTATAATTGCTACTTTATTTTTGAGTCTTCTATCCTGAAGGCTTTATAAATTTATTGATTTTACTAAATTTGTTACTTTTGTTAAATGTGAATATTCGTTTGTTATGAATCTCACTGCTCTATTTTGTGTCTGTTCCAGTTTCTTAATGTTTTCTTGAGTTGAGAGGTCCCAAAAGGAGGATGCATATTCTATTATTGGCTTTAACTAAGGTTAAATAACATTTTAGTTTTATGTTCTTATTTGATTTATAGAAATTTCTTTTAATAAATCCTAATGCTTTGTTTGATTTTGTTTTTGTATAGCTTCATCAATATGGGGATTCTATTTTCATTTATACATCTAAGTATTTTGAGTTTTTAGTCTGTGTTACTGGTTTGCCATGAATAAGATAAGTGGAATTAATTTGTTTTAGTTTTTTTTTTTACTCTTAACAACTGACATTTTTCTGGGTGGAAAGACATGCTCCAATTTGATTCCCATTTCTGTAATTCATCTAATTCTCTTTTGTACAATTTTTGTGTCTTGTGTTGTTTTTATTGTTCTATATATTATGCAATCGTCTGCGAATAATTTGACTTTTGTTTCTGAATTAATGCAATTTGGTAAATCATTTATGTAAATTAAAAATAGTAGTGGACCTAAGACTATTCCTTGAGGTACACATGAGTTTACTGTTAATGGTGTTTATTTAAAGCCATTTATTATTACAGTTTGTTCTCTCCCTATCAAAAAATCTTTAATCCACTGATGCAATGAACCATCAATGCCAAATTATTTTATTTTATTAAGCAAACTATGGTGGTGAACTCTAATAATATAGCATCTATTTATTCATTATTATCTAAACCTTTTGAAAAATCATCAATAAGTCCCATTAGTTGTGTTTCACATGATCTATATTTCCTAAGGTCAGGTTGGTATGGAATAAGACATTATGTTTATCTAAGTGGTTTATGATGTTACTACTTATTATGTGTTCTAGGATTTTACATGTGATGCTGGTAAGTGATACTGGTCTGTAGTTTCCAGGAATGGATTTTTCTCCTTTTTTAAATAAGGGGGTGACAATAGCTTCTGTCGGGTCCCTTGGTATTCTCGTTCGCTTTTTTTATCCGTACTATTTTGTCTTTCGCTATTTTGTGAGCCTATCTGTTCGGGGCTATTTCGTAGCACACTGAGAGAGAACTAATAGCTATAATTCAGAATCAACTGCTTTATAAAGGCGGAACTGACTTTTCAATAATGTTATGTTACTTGTGTTTAGTGTGCTTCCTAAAGGCAATTATATTGGTCTTTCGCATACGTCACTCTGCATACACTTCTGCTATCAAATGACGTAATCTCAGTGTGGCGACGATTTGAAAACTTTTTTTTCTGGCCTCGATTTGAAAACGGGTCAAGTGTAAAAAGTTTTTTTTTTATGTTAATTATATTTCCCCCACTACTTTTCTATATTCTCTAAGGGATTCTCGACTTAAAGCTAAGGAAATTAAAAGCAGACCATCGCTGTGTTATTTCAAGACGTCCTGGCTGACATTTGGCCTTAAAGAAACAAACATCCTCCTCATCATCTGCTTCATCCCCTCGCTCACCCCTCCCATATTCACAAACAACTTTAAAAAAAAAAAAATGTACCCCAAACAATTCTACTTCCGTAGCGTGTACAATTCTTTGACCAGATACACACGTAGTTCGCGTGTTGAAGGGAAACAAACAAACAAACACATATCTGTCCAAGCTAAATCGTAAATCAGATACAGGAATCTACCGTGCTAATATATGTCATCAAAACTCTCTACAAATCTCTATGTTCCTCACGTCTGGCTAGGAGATGGGGGGGGGGGGGGAAGGTAAAGCAAAAAATTTTGTAGTAGGGAGTATCTTGAAACTCAACTTTCTGTGCCATTTATTTTCACTTTCCAAGCATTGAGTTTTGGCCTCTGGCCAAAACAGAAAAGGAAGAAACTAGCCGAGAAAATGAATCTGGATATGCCATCTTGGTTATTTGCTTTACCCTTCTTATCGATTCATTTGTACGTTTACAGCTTTTGCTTGACTATGTAAGGGGACGTTGTTGGCTAAGCTCATATCCAGGATTTCAGGACAAGATTTATGTATTTGTTGTTTGCTTAAACTCCGGGGATAGTTTTAGCGTTCTCCGACGAGGTCTTAAAGGTCTACGGGGCATGGAAAGTAGAGTTCCGCCGTTCGCATTTACGAGGGTGTTATGTGGGCAGCACAATAAGCTTCTTAATTTATTTTCCATAATAGGTGTACATTAAATGTGGGAGGAGATCTTAAACCAGTTATAGAGGATAAGACTTGTTTTTTTCAACAAGAGTTCAAGACCTTGAACTTTTAACTTTGCAGCCATGCACTTCAAGGAGGCATTAATTAATTATTTAAAGGAGAAAATCCAGAGATTTAATGATTTATTTTGATTATAGAGTACGCATTCGGACAACGTTATAGCGAAGGCGTAGCTAGAAATTCGCCATCATTTGGTGACCTGGGGGGCTTGACCTCTTTGGGGCCCCTGCATTTTACATTCTCGGATCAAGTTAAAGCTTTGCACAATTATTCATTCAACCCGATAAAAATCAATAAAAAAATTAATCACTTAATTATTCCTGATTGATTACTTTGTTTGATATTGAAATAAGGGGAATAAATGCTACTTAATGAGAGATGATGATGTACGTATGGATTTAATCCTTTTATTACGTTTCAACATGTTTATTCTGGAACTTCCCAAACATGTTGAAATTCTGCATAATTGTTCATAGTGAATGACAATACACGAGTTAATCAAAAAATTGACCAATAACTTAATTATTTAGTACTAATTAATTAATTTTGTTTTGTATAGCAGAAATGGAGCTAAAACATGTAATTTTCAGATAAATAGCAGTAATAAGTCCCTAATATAAGCTTTGTTTTTAAAAAGTATTCTTTTTTCTATTGCTTGTTTACCTTCTCTTATGCGGCTGTTTTTTTCCAGTCTACAAGAGAACAAAGTTATTTGGTATGCGTCGCCTGCTCTTCTGACTTTTTCAAGTCATACAAAATCTTTTCCCTTCGTGAACTCTGGATCTGCGCACGCAATACCAGTTTAATAAAGGGTGTACGCCCCTGTTGGACGTCTGTGACCCTGTGACATAACATCTCCTGGATGCCCAGCAATAAAGAAGTTGACCCCGTAAGTTCTTGCTTTATACAAGATGACCTTTTCACCACAGCATGAGTTTACATGCCAGGTTGTTACCGCATGACCTACCAAGGGAAGTGAGTGACGAGCTACTCCAGGTCAGGGAAAGATTTTATCCAAAATGATAAAATATCTTGTAAGATAAAATGTGATTTAAGTCAGGCCTGTTAGGACTCAAAAAAAAAAAAAAAAAGGGAGAAAAAAGTGTAATATAAAGTTGCTCCTCTTGACAAGCAAGAAAGAGAGGGAAAGGGAGAGAGATGAGAGGAAGAAAAGATGAAGAAGAGAGGAGAGAGATAGAGAAGTTGAGTGAAAGAGGAGTTATACAGAGAGAGAGAGAGAGAGGGATAGAATGAGAGAGTGTGAGAAAGTGTGAGATAGATTATGGGCGAGGGTAAAAAGGTGGGACAGAAATTGAGAGAGATGTGGAAATAGAGATAGAGATGTGGAAATAGACATAGAGATGTGGAAATAGAGATAGAGATGTGGAAATAGAGATAGAGATGTGGAAATAGAGATAGAGATGCGGAAATAGAGATAGAGATGTGGAAATAGAGATAGAGATGTGGAAATAGAGATAGAGATGTGGAAATAGAGATAGAGATGTGGAAATAGAGATAGAGATGTGGAAATAGAGATAGAGATTGAAAGATTGAGAGAGAAGTAGGGCGGAGGAGAAGAAAAAGGAGAAAGGCAGAGAGAGAGACAGAGAGGGAGATGGAGACAACTCTTCTGAGAATCTTTACGGGAGTTTAAAGTTGAAAACGTGCTATTTCAATCCATATATGATGAAAAAGTTCCAGTGCTAAATTCGTCAATATAACAACAACAACAAAAGTTATAGAAAACAAACATAACGAAACTGGCATATAAGTAAAAAAGAAATGAAACAAAAAGAGAAACCAAGGTTACAAAAGACAGTTTGAGTGGAAGCACAAAACTGAAAATCGGCCCCCAAAGTGGTCCACCCAGGCAGGTAAAAAAAAAGAATGGTTTCAATATTATCAGAATGAAATTCTATCAAAGACAAATGACAGAAAATAATGGAGAAAAAAATGGTTAACAGATCTTGTGTTGTGCCCCAGCAGACCAAAGGATAGGTGAAAGTGAGTATAAAGTTAGATGGGAACCTGGCCTAACTGATGTCTTATAATTAATATCTAATTGATCTAATTGTTTTGTAAAGGGCAAATCTCTTAATCAAATCCTCAAGAATGAAACATTTTCGTAAAAAAAAAATGAAAAAAAATATTTTTTTGCTTTGATTTGATATACTGTACTGTCACGCTACGCTGTAGTTTACGAGATCTACTTATTAATTGTTGTTATATATCGTGTTTGAATTATATGCATACTAAATAGATTTTTTTCTCTTTAAAATACAGTAAACATTTTTATGTGTGTAAGTATAGTACTTAGTATAACAGAACTTACATAACTTAACAATATTAATATAAAAAAAAAATTTTGACAAAAAATCAACAACCGATTGCATAATCGTATTCCAAATTTAGTGTTTCTATAGTGCCTCTAACAAAGAGCCTTCGACAGACAGACGGACAGACAGGCCACACAAAACTAATAGCGTCTTTTCCCCTTTCGGGGGCCGCTAAAAACACCTCATCAGCACCTTTTATACACCCACACCACAGCCATCCCTTGTTTTACATTCACCCACAAACAAATCTTGTGGCAGATTCAAGGGAACATTTTACCAGAACTCCAGAATTGTTTGCATCATATAAAGAGCAATAACCTGCATTTTAATTGAAGCCAGACTTGTTAGAGTTAACCGCCCCTGGCCTGGACAACACCCATTTGTTTTAATTGCGTCTGGCTGAACTTTGCACTTGCTTAATTACTCTTTCAAAAATACACTTTGAAGTCTGAATCAGCTCATGTTAAAATGAAATAAAATACAAACTTTCTGAGTTGCAGGAATGTCTGTAATGGATAAGATAAAATGTCTGTAATTGATAAGATAAGATGTCTGTAATTGATAAGATAAGATGTCTGTAATTGATAATGTAAGATGTTTTAATGGATAAGATAAGATGTTTTAATGGATAAGATAAGATGTCTGTAATTGATATAATAAGATTTCTGTAATTGTTAAGATAAGATGTCTGTAATTGATAACATAAGATGTCTGTTATTGATTATACATAAGATGTCTGTAATGGATAAGATAAGGTGTCTGTACTTGATAAGATAAGATACAATATGTCGCGAGGATTTTAAACAAAATGTTTTTGTTTTTGGCAAAGAGACGTACAAGACTTGACCTGGACAATCTCCAGATTTTTCTTTTCTTTTTTAGTTTGTTTTTGTTTTGTTCCTGGCTTGGTCATGACCTCTGAGTTACGTACATCACGTGATGGGGCACGTACGAGGTAGATCTAACAACAGAAGCTGGAAGATACTCGGTAGATTTGTTTGGCCTGGGTTTGAAGCCAGACAGGATGCGTTGAACGTCTGTCATGGCCGTGTTGAGCATAAGTGTGTCCATTGCTTCAAAGGCGTGTCCAGACAGCATTAGACCTATTTCATACCTGGGGTGTTATGGTGTGCGCGCGCGCGTGTGTGTGTTTATTTGGTGACTCCTTGGCCCACCAGGGAGGGCAAATTCCACCCACTGAACAGGCTGTAAGTTTTCATCATACTCTGGCTATAATTCAAAAAACAGAAATGGAAAAGTGGTTTGAGTGCTGGGTCAATTCCCAAAAAGGCCGTGGAGTCTGGGAGCGCATGAGGCGCCCTGGCCGCACTTCCCTGTGGTGGAGGCTGTCCAGGCCTGAGCAAGCTATTATAGCACAGTGCAGGACAGGCCATTGTCCTGTTGGCTCATATTTCTCACGGCGATGGCCAAATTTCGATTCACGGTGCACCCGCTGCGGGGAAGAAGAGGAAACTGTGCCTCATATTCTGTTTGACTGTCCCAGACTTGCTGATCTCCGTCTCAACAGGTCTGGGAAACAAAAAATTCTCGACCTGTATGGCGACATTTATGCACTACGCAAGACAGCAGGGTTTCTGTCCAAGGCTTTTGCCAGAGAGGATTTAAGCCTGTCAAGCCCTCACTCTAATGGAGTTTGATGATGATGATGATGGTGAAGGTGGGAAGAAGTTAGCTACTGGTTCTGAATGATGCAATATAGGTGCAGAGGCGTAGTGGGCAAAACGAGCGCCCGGGGCAAGGTACATTATTGGCGCACTTCCCCCACGTTCTCCATGAGCATCACATAGTGATATAGGCTGCCTGCCCCTCTTGCCTCCCTCTCACTACGCCCCTGATAGGTGGCCGTGTCGTCAGCGGTCTTAGTTAAGACAGACGACTTCAGAACGTGAGATTGAAAGCAGGTATTATGTATTGAGCTGGATTTTGTTGAAAATATAATTTTAAAATTGTATATTATTGCTAAGTTCTAGTATATTTATTGCATTTCATCACAAGCTGCTTTTGTCTATATCATAATAAAAGCAATGTTTAATACTGCTCACAAAAAAGTTATTAAAGTTTTACAAGTCAATATATAATAAGCCTACAGCGGTTTAGTTGTCTACAAGCATTTCGGTGCTACACGTCAACGACCGTCAATAATATGGGCGAAAAACTGAAAATATATAGCTTTATGGTGTATCCGGTGTATGAAATATAGACAGTGTTGACAGTGAACTGTTTTAAAAAGTATTATATTTAATTTGCATTATTATTATAATTAATTTTTATTGTGTAGCTCAGCAGAATAAAATGTTGAAAGACTCGTTCGTTTCGACGTCATCATCATCATCTGTCCCTGGACTTGCGTCAAGAAAAATTTAAAAAAAAAGGAAAAAAAAAAGCGGAAAACGAAATAAAATAAAATAAAGAAAAAAGAAGCATTGAAAAAGAATGCTTACCCTTCGACCTTCAGGATTTATCTGACCTTGTATTGGATTGCCACCCATAAATTTGTCCTGGGAAATATTACTTGAACATGGAGCTGAAAGGTCGAGAGACAATGTCGTTTAAAGACTAATGAGCTTTTTTATTTTTTTTTATTTTTGCGAGTGAGCTAGTGAGTTAGTGAAAGGAAAAGGGCATTGAGCAGAGATGAACGATAAATTAAAAAAAGGGTGGGGGGCGTTTGGTGAGAGATGTATAGAAAAGGGCACTGGTTATTGGGTGAGCGTTGAATCAAGGGCATTGGTATTGGGTGAGTTATGAATAAAGGGCATTGGGTATTAGGTGAGCGATGAATCAAGGGCATTGGGAATTGGGTGAATGATGAATCAAGGGCATTGGGAATTGGGTGAGCGATGAATCAAAGGCATTGGTATTGGGTGAGCGATGAATCAAGGGCATTTGGTATTGGGTGCGCGTCGAATCAAGGGCATTGGGTGAGCGATGAATCAAGGGCATTGGGTATTGGGTGCGCGATGAATCAAGGGCATTTGGTATTGGGTGAGCGATGAATCAAGGGTATTGGGTGCGCGATGCATTAAGGGCATTGGGAATTGGGTGCGCGATGAATCAAGGGCATTGGGTGAGTGATGAATCAAGGGCATTGGGTATTGAGTGAGCGATGAATCAAGGGCATTGGGTGAGCGATGAATCAAGGGCATTTGGTATTGGGTGAGCGATGAATCAAGGGCATTGGGTGCGCGATGAATCAAGGGCATTTGGTATTGGGTGCGCGATGAATCAAGGGCATTGGGTATTGGGTGCGCGATGAATCAAGGGCATTGGGTATTGGGTGAGCTATGAATAGAAAAGGGCACGAGTTAATGTTTGAGCATTCAACATAAGAGGGCATTGGGTATTGAGTGGGTGATATTTGAGGTGGAATGCATTCGATAAGTGATGTCATGAGAAGACACATTTGCACTGGATACTGAGTGTCAAGAGAAGACTACTAGGTACTGGATACTGTCAAGAGAAAACTCCTGGATACTGGATACTGAGTGTCAAGATAAGACTAATAGGTACTGCCTGGTACTGGATACTAAGTGTCAAGAGAAGACGATTGGGTACTGGATACTGAATGAGATATGAATGTACGAAAGTGTAAGGCATAGTGTAACAAGGGAGTCATGAATAAGTTAGGGTAGTAATCTTTTGGGAGAGTGATAATGGAAAAAAAATAATTTTTAGGTCAGTGTTGAAAAAACGTCATCTCTTATTTTACATTCATACCATCATTTGATAAACGCTTGACTTCCGGCCCGAGGAAGGGGGGTGGACTCGAGTTTGGTTTCCAGGATATTGAGCTTACAGATTTTTAGGACAGCATTGATTCCACCTAGACCTAATGGGTATCCGACGTCCCTTTGGAAAGTCAAGGCAGTTGGTCGTTGTGCTGGCCACATGGCAACTCGTTAACCGTCGGCTTTCCATCATCCTCCTCTATAGATCGAAAAGTCTGAATGAGGCAACCTTTACTTTACATCTGTACTATAATGTCATTTTATACTCTCCAGCTCCTCATAGCTACGGAACCATTTGATCGATGGCTCGCTGGCCTTGATAACATAAAAGAATCATTTAAAATTCTATTAGTAGTGTTCAGCGATTTCAGACCTTACGAATTTATAAGATTCAAAATATCGACACTAAGAAACAGGAAAATTCAAGTCGATGTTTTTTTTTAAATGATAAAAAATTAAACTTTTTTTTTTAAAGCAGAATATTGACAAATATTGGCTTCCTTGTGTCTTTAAGTGAAGCACGAATAATAACAGTACATTTTATAAGAAGTAGTGGAACTTTAGCAGTAATTTTATAAGCTGTGACTTCTATAATTGTAACTTTTGAAGCTGTGACTTCTCTAACAGTAACTTTATAAAATTGGCTTTTCCTAATTATAAAATCCATTTAGGAGATACACACACGCACACAGAAAAATGTAGCTGTTTTGTTTTAAACTCATGAACGTTTTACTTTCACGCTACATTTAGTTTTAAGGCTATTTCCCAAACATCTTAAGACGGACGCGTGTCCTAAACGTACGACGTTTGGGTTGGATAAATTAATCTGGAGAGATGTAGAAAGTTGTGTGAATGTGTGTGTTTGTGTGTGAGAGAGAGAGAGAGATATTTGGAGAGTGAGTGTGGAGGTATACAGAAGAAAGCTGCTAAGAAAAGAAGAGCAGGTTTAAAATCGAATCAATGTCGGTCCAAAATGTCACCTAAAAACTTTTGTTTTAAATTTTTACAAGCATAATTATTGGTTTCAACCATTGCCAATACACCAATAAACGTTATGTATAGACAAGTTCTGTTAATACTTAAGAGATGCACGCTTAATTATTGAACGCTTCTCGTGGTCTTTTACTCATTAATTTGTGGAAAATGAATAATATTTATAGTTTATATTTTTTACCTTATATCCTAGAGCAGTGTTCCCCTAACTTTTTTTCCTTAACGGAACACTTCGCACATTCTAAGTATTTAGCGGAACATTTTTCTTATTTTTTTTAAAGAGAGATAAATTCACTTGGTGACACTACTAGTTAAGTAGTTTGTGGAACAAAAAGGCTCTGCGGCACACAGTTTGAGAAACACTGTCCTATAGGAAGTTTATCAATTGATCTAAGCCAATCTTCTTCAAAGTCCCTCATACAATAATGTTTTTAGTTTTTCTTTTATGTGACAGTTTGTTTGTGCAAACTTTTAGTGTTAATGAAGATTGATTTCGACTCATTTACTAATCACTATATTTTTCATTACAAGACTGGTTAAAATAGTTGTGTGAAGCGACTGGTAAGACACCATTATATTTTGTTATCAGTGCTGGCTTGCATCTGTGAATCAGAGCAAGAGCAAGTCTCTCTTGCCAGAACATGGAATCTCCACAGCAAGTCTCTGTTGCCAGAACATGACCTCTCTACAGCAAGTCTCTCTTGCCAGAACATGATCTCTCCACAGCAAGTCTCTGTTGCCAGAACATGACCTCTCTACAGCAGGTCTCTCTTACCAGAACATGACCTCTCTACAGCAAGTCTCTTGCCA
This sequence comes from Biomphalaria pfeifferi, assembly GCA_030265305.1. Classification (NCBI taxonomy): domain Eukaryota; kingdom Metazoa; phylum Mollusca; class Gastropoda; family Planorbidae; genus Biomphalaria; species Biomphalaria pfeifferi. Next base: position 6,025,784 of record JASAOG010000011.1, read on the forward strand.
GAACATGACCTCACTACAGCAAGTGTCTTGCCAGAACATGACCTCTCTACAGCAAGTCTCTTGCCAGAACATGACCTCTCCATAGCAAGTCTCTCTTGCCAGAACATGATCTCTCCACAGCAAGTCTCTGTTGCCAGAACATGACCTCTCTACAGCAGGTCTCTCTTACCAGAACATGACCTCTCTACAGCAAGTCTCTTGCCAGAACATGACCTCACTACAGCAAGTGTCTTGCCAGAACATGACCTCTCTACAGCAAGTCTCTTGCCAGAACATGACCTCACTACAGCAAGTGTCTTGCCAGAACATGACCTCTCTACAGCAAGTCTCTTGCCAGAACATGACCTCTCCATAGCAAGTCTCTCTTGTCAGAACAGTCATGGCCCATCGGTGTGCGTACACTTCCTGCTTTCCACAAACCAACCTTGTACATAGAGGCTCCTATGACCGCACTGTCTTGTGTGTGTGTGTGTGTGTGTGTGTCCCAGTAAGAAAACAAAAGAACTAGCTAAGAACTTTTCCTCTTCCCTGGTAGCGAGCCAAAGGTCAATCGGTCGCGAACTTTTTGACAAGGCAAACCCGTGCCCCCAAAGTCTCTGGTCTACAGGCTTTCGACATTGCTAATAAAGATACAAAACACATTTTTACACAATGTGCAAACAATTTTTTAGAGGGATACCTGCAACAGAATTCAATAAAAATCTATCCTTAGGATGTAGAGCTCTTTTTTCAATGGCATAAAATGTAGTTACAGATAAAATTCATTCTGGATAAAAAAAAATAACCATTTTATTATCAAGTCATGCTATGATTTCAAGAAACTTCCCATTCCACTTTTTGAGATTTCTGAATCACGAAGATAAGATAACCCCTGACACCTAAGGAGTTAAGAAAAAGAAGACAAAAAAATGAGATTGTCGTTCCTCCAACTGGAGTGAGTAATTCTGCTTGCATAACCACACATCTCCATGTACATACATTCGCCATCTAGTCAAAGAAACACAGTGGTAACAATTAGTGGCATTTGCTTCTCTCCCCTTAGTGTTTCTTCAAAGTGTTTGATGATTTTCTCAACTGCAGATCATGGTTGATGCCTTGTGAGCGAGGTGTGCAGATATCTTTTTTCTTGATTCAAGGTTTCATGTGTGTAAAATTCGCCTCAAACCAGTTTACATTTCTGTGTTTCACCTATCTGCTAGAGCAGGGGTTCTCAGCCTGTGGTTCGCGACCCCCTTGGGGGTCGATTGACGATTTGCCTGGGGTCGCCAAAGACCATCGAAAAAATGGATTGTATTTTGTCTGTTCTTCTATTTCTGTGTGTGTGTATGGAAGGGGGGGGGGGGTCGCGGCAGAGTTGGGGATTGTAAAAAGGGGTCGCCGAGCATAAAAGGTTGAGAACCGCTGTGCTAGAGATATCATCTTCCTCCCTCGTCACAGATAGTAGAAAATATCACGGGCTAAAAAGTATCATAAGTATCTTAACTTTATCTTATATAATACAGACGTTACTTCAAAAAAGAAGATGATTACGTCCTACGCGTCATGCATTTAGTCATGCATATTAACCAATGACTTAAATTCCGCCAGTATGTCGTGTGAATCGTTACATTGTGGCCCGATGATTGGGAGTTTAAAAAAAAAGGAAAACATAAACAATGGACTGGATGTTCCGTCCTAAATAAATAATATGTAGCCTGGGAACAACTCAACGGGCTTAGCAGGTGTGTAATGATAGTACAATGTAAGATTGAAACTATTATTCACATTTGAAATACCTTTTCCGTGTTTATTTAACAGATTACAATTATTTGTACTACAGAAACTAATTCATTATCTGCAGATATTAGTGTTTCTAATAATAAATTGATCTGTGTCTGGAGCTAAAGGTTTCTCTGGTGGTTCACTTTAGACTTGACTTTATTGTTTCATAACAGCGACAATGTGAATGTGGCTATTAATGCAAAGAAGGAGTGTTTCCCCTGATGTGCTACGTGTACATGGTCTGCCTCAATATGAATTATTACTCGACAGGCTAACGTAACTTGTATTCAGCCAGATGATCTTGTGTAATTCAATAAAATGTCAATTGTAAAAAAAATAAAAAGATCTGCGTTTATTTTAGTGAAAAATTATCGCCAGATGAGACATACTAGAAAGCATAATCAACTTATATCTAGTCCTCTAAATTCACCGTGAGCTCACTACTCACTGCAATGAAGTTTAGCCTTAATCTTATTTTGATGACAAGTTAACATCTGAAAACCGGTGCCGGTCTGTTCACTTGTGGTGGTTTCTCTAATAGTGATTTCGGAAAATGCGGTCATAGCAATAAAGTTCCTTTGAACCTTTCAGCCTGTATTCAATGGCGCAGGACACACGACTTATACACAACGTGATAATGACTGAGTGATGTACAGGAACATTTTCTGCGTTGATTAAACCAGTTCTAAGTAGGCCTTGTTGTACACTAAAAACTGTTATAATAGGAATTCGGCTTGTAAACGCACCAAAGAAAAACATTCATGTTTCTTGAAACCTTTAAGCTTCCCTGGAAAATAAAGACAGCTCCTTTTCGAAAGAATCCCAATATCAAGGACTTCGGTCGTGTATGTACATGTGTCTTATATATATCCATCGTGGTTCGATGATGACCACTTTGTCATCCAGGGGGCTGACGGCTTTTCACTGGGGTTTTATGCCTCCTCATGTGGCTGGTGAGACCTAAGTGAGCCCGGAATGCTCGGCCGCACACTGGGCAGGTTATTCCAGCTGGAGCTAGTGTCGTTTGCCTTGCTTTTCTTCTCTGGCGTTTTTCTTCTGCCAGCGTTGTTCTTTTTTCCTCAGCAACCTGTGCGCCCGTTTTCACAGCGCGACGCCATGATGTCTACAACAGAGGACAATAGACAACCAAATCATCAAGTTTGCACAACTTCTGAACCAGGCTAACCTTAATTGTTATGAAAACATGGAACTGACGGTTTCGTCTTAAGTGTTATTTGGCAATGTAATTTTCTACTGAAAAAAAAGATAAAATCTAAAAAAAAAAATGACCTCAAAAGAATCCTAACTTTCAGTCGTTTGGAAGTGAAGGCTTACGTGGCTACAACAGACAACAATGGTCAGCCAAATGATCATTAAAAGTTTGAACAATTTCTGAACAACCATAACCTTAATCGGGGACCGGTGTTCGAAACCTGGTGAAGACTGGGATTTTTAATTTCGGGATCTTCTGGCGCCTCTGAGTCCACCCAGCTCTAATGGGTACCTGACATTAGTTGGGGAAAAGTAAAGGCGGTTGGTCGTTGTGCTGGCCACAAGACACCCTTGTTAACCGTAGGCCACAGAAACAGATGGCCTTTACATCATCTGCCCTATAGACCACAAGGTCTAAAAGGGGAACTTTACTTTACTTTATAACCTTAATCGTTGTTAAAAAAATGGAACATGCTGTTTTGTTTTGTATGTTCCTGGCAACGCAATCTTCCACTGATTAAATAAATGTCAAAGGTAATAATTTAAAAAATATTTTTAAAAAAAAGGCATATCGCGGCTCTCAAAATGAGTTACGCATTTCAAGCCCCATACAAAGAACAAGCCTAATATAAAAATACTTTCAAACTAAAAGTGGAAAAACTCCATATTTACAACTATATTTCTCTTTTCGATATCAAACAAATAAATAAATTACAGTTTAGAAAAATTGCTTTCTGCATTTAATGTTTTTCTGTCTGCATTCTCTGTGCAGGTAGTAACTAGATATCTTAAATGTAAAGTAACCAATGTTGATTATAACACAAACTTAATATGAAGTTATATCAGCTCAAAAAATGTAAATTGAATTGCTTCCGTGTTGTAAAGACATATATTCTTCCACGAGTTAAAAAAACAAAACAAATCAAAGCTCTGAGCTGTCTTCTCAATGGTCCCGGGTTCGATTCCTGGCCGCCACCACCACCCGCCGTCATGAGGGAGCATTGGGCTAGGAATGTTATTTTCTTCAACTCTGAAGGGAAATCCTAAACATATAAAATAAAACAAATGTATTGAAAACAATCAGACATTGGAAGTTACGTCTGTATTTTATAACATAAGAAGACATTAGGTCTAATACTTGTCATAAGATTGAAAACAAATTTAACATTTACTTTAGAAAGTAGCTGGAAGCTGTAGTGTATTAACATTGGGTATAAGAGTCACAAATCTTTTGACATATTTTAAAATCTTGTTTTTTTACACACATGTTTTTAGAAAAAAAAATCTATAATGGATATTTTATGACAGCTTCAGGTCAATTGCATCTGTCATCTGTGACAAGCTTGGAAATAGTTCTCCCAAGGGGGTGAACAAAATTGTTATTTGTGTGTGTGTGTTTTGTAGAGGTGTTTGTACTCAGTGTGTGTGTTTAAAAATGAAATTGGGACCAACTTGGTTTGTTTGGGTTTTTTCTTTACTGCGGCAGAACCAACAAAAACACAGCTTTACAGACCATCTTAGGCGCCAATATGCTTTAACTGACATACAAGAGAGCATCTGGTTGCAGGCGGCTTCAGAGCGAGACAGCTGGTGGTCACTTACAGAGGCAGCGGGATACACATTTGAGACCAAAAGAAAATCCGCTGCCGAGAACAAGCGTAGACGGGAAAAGAAAATCTAATTCGACCAGCGGTGGAAAAAGTTCATCCCTGCTCTAGATGTGGCAAAATTTGTAGGTCGCAGCTGGGGCTGCGTAGCCACTGGAAATTCTGCATTCCTCATTAACCTTTGGACTCGAAGACAAGCCTTTTTATTATATTATTATTTATTTATTATAAAAATTAACATAGAGTAAGTACTGTAAAATGTTCTACATGTCCCGGATATTACCTCAGACTTAAAGATAATCTACTTTCTAGCCCAAACCTTCGGCAGTACGTCGGGGGATGGCAGCGGGCTGGGTTTGAACCCGGGATCATCGAGACGGCCAGACGACAGTCCAGTGCGCATATCGTACGAACAGGTGGTTTTCTGTGATGATAAAATTCCTCCAATATTTTCGTATCACTTATCCAATACTTTTTCAATAAAGAAGTTAGTGGGAAAACATTTTAATACAATGTACAAACAAATACACATCTATTTACAACTATATTTACAAAGGAGAGTGCATTGCCGTTATTACAATTACAAAGGACGATAACTCTTGTCTGTAACTGTCTCTTTCATGATTAAAACTTTTTGACCACAAACAAAAATTATTTTTTTTTAAATTATTGTTTTATATTATTTTAAGAAGTAAAATCCGATAAATATAGAATAAACAAGATAAAAGAATAATTATGAAAACAAAAATGTTCAAAAAAGTTTTATTTTTACTCAGTTCAATTTCCGAAAGTATTCATAGGCAATTGATTGAGTATCAAAAGCCACTGGGTGCACCACAAATAACGTATCGCATTCAAGCAACATACAGGAATGTCCCCCTGCCATCTCTGCTCCAGCCAAGCAGCTAAAGGTTATGCCTTTGTCTTCTAAAATGTTCTTATTCTTATTATTCACTCGTGGGCAGACAAAAATCAATGTTTCATTGAACAATCTACATGACTTACAATTATGTAAATGAGCTGTGTGCGAACAAGTAATGCGAGAGTATCGATTCGAGACGGTCGTAAATGATCACACGAAGGTGAGGCGAAAAGCGAAATACACAAGGTGGTGCCCAGAGGTGAAAAGAAGGATGCCTGGAGACAGGGCAGGTGTTATGCTTGATAACTTAGACTACCTTTTTTTTCCGCCTCAAACTCGCACGCGCCTAAACTGCGAATGTATAAAAAAAAATGTGTTTAGGAATGTCGGTATGTTGCACGGGTAAAGGAGATATGGGGGAGGGGGAAGTTTCTGCTACAAGTCTGGCATTTGATGTTGTGGTATCTGTTGAGCTAGGAAAAAAAAGAGAGAGAGAGAGAGAGAGAGCGAAAGAGAGAGCGAGAGAAAAAGAGAGAGAGAGAATAAGAGAGAGAGAGAGAGAGCGAGAGAGAGAGAAAGAGAGCGAGAGAAAGAGAGAGAGAGCGCGCGCGATCGAGAGAGAGAAAGAGAGAGAGAGCGAGAGAAAGAAATATTTATAAATGTCAGACATGGTGTCAGTAGGTTAATTTTGATAATTGGAAGGGAGGAGGTCATATGGTTTAAACTCACAACTTGTGACTGTATATATATGTGTTTTAAGGATTTACACTCTGTAGTCACATCAGGAAATTCGCAAATGGAAAAAAAAATTGTCACTCGAGATGCAAAATGTCAAAGAGAGATGTCAAAGAGAGATGTCACAGAGATATAGAAGTCACATAGACACTGATGTCAAAGAGACATGGATGTCACAGAGAGATAGATGTCACAAAGACATAGATGTCACAAAGACGTAGATGTCACAGAGACGTAGATGTCACAGAGACGTAGATGTCACAGAGACGTAGATGTCACAGAGACGTAGATGTCACAGAGACGTAGATGTCGCAGAGACGTAGATGTCACAAAGACGTAGATGTCACAAAGACGTAGATGTCACAGAGACGTAGATGTCACAGAGACGTAGATGTCACAGAGACGTAGATGTTGCAGAGACGTAGATGTTACAGAGACGTAGATGTCACAAAGACACATGTCGCAGAGACGTAGATGTCACAGAGACGTAGATCTAGTAGTCTATTTAGATGATGACTGGATGAAGGAGAGTCAGGTGAGATAAGAGAAAACAATGCAAACAATGAGACCAGGTGTGTGTGTTTTTAATGATACAAGATAATTGTATTGGTCCTAGAGCTACACAATTTAGTATTGGGGAAACTCAGCATAGCAAAGTCTTTTAAAGACATTCTTTGCTGTCAAGGTCTGACAATCAACATAGCCAGATTTTAATCACAACAACTTGTGACACTTCAAGTGCTGTCTATTACAAATAAGAATAGCTATAACTGATTAAGCAACAGATTATTTTTAAAAAAAATTCTGCCCAACCTATCTGTACACAAACGCAAAACTTCAGCACTCTTAAGCGTGTCTCAGAATATTTTCTTCGGCATTTCTTCTTCATTCTAATAATCTTGTATGAGGGTTCAAATGACTAGACCAAACTCTGAGATGAACTGCGCAGCGGTTTCCAGATAGGCAGCTTTTCTTATAGTTTGTTTTTTATCGGGCCAGTTTCTTGTTCGGGCCTTTTGATGGAGAGTTTAGTTTTGAAGGACATGGTCAGCATTCTCTGGTGTCCATTTTCGCTAGTCCCAATTTTCAGCTTCCGGGACATGAGTTGTCTCATTCTGTTGTGTCCGGAGCGGCGCATATGTGCTCATCTTTGAATTATGGTGAAAGCTTTAAATAGGCCTCAATTTTGTTGTAATCTGGGTGAGAGTTTGTCTGTTTATTATTTATTCTTTACACTTTTAGTTTCTTCCATTCTACGTCATTGATATGAAAGAAATGTTGATCAAGTATTCACATCATTACAATTACCAGACGTCCGGTATAAGGAAATGTCCGCCTATTATTGAGTTTCATCCTTCCATATTGGTTTAAAGAATGACTTTCTCTGTGTAGTTTACTGCTATGGAATATTATCTAGCAATTCATTTTTTTTTCATACCTTCAGGTTTAGACACACAAACTAATTATATCATGTATAGTATTGTAATGCAGTATTACAAAGCATGGTAATTTATATTCCTGGAAGGGCTAAATTTAGAGTTTTACTCTACTTCAGTTATTAAATGGGTTGAGATCCAGTAGAACAAGTCAACGAAAATGTATGTAGGGGTATGTGAGAGGTGATGACAGGAGAGTTTGAGAGAGTTAGTGAGAGTTGGTGAGTTGGCTGTGGGATAGTTATCGAGAGTTGGTGACTTGGTTCTGAGATAGTTAGTGAGAGTTGGTGAGTTGGCTCTGGGAGAGTTAGTGAGAGTTGGTGACTTGCCTCTGAGATAGTTAGTGAGAGTTGGTGACTTGTCTCTGAGAGAGTTAGTGGGAAATGGTGACTTGGCTCTGAGATAGTTAGTGAGGGTTGGTGACTTGGCTCTGGGAAAGATGGTGACTTGGCTCTGGGAGAGTTGGTGACTTGTCTCTGGGAGAGTTAGTGAGAGTTGTTGACTAGGCTCTGGGATAGTTAGTGAGAATTGGTGGATTGACTTTGAGAGAGTTAGTCTTGAGCAGGTGACATTTTTTAAAAACAAGCTTATGAAAGAAAAAGAACCGCTAATCACTGTCATTTACACGAGAGTCTAGAGCTGTTGGAATAGGAAAAGTTTGTTCCTATGGAAGAGAATCCTCTGCTTGGACTACTATCTACTAACTAGTTAACTAGGAACTACTTTTGTTTGCATTCATCTTAAGATTCATATGAGGTGTATTGCATAATTGTTCAATAGTTTCATAAAGTGTTTTACATATATAATACATATAAGTTGAGTCTATTTGAAAAGTGTTCCATCATGGACAGACCCATTTATCTTGATTGCACGCCATCCGCAGAAGACCTAAATCCAGCACTCGTCATCCACACTTGTGCTGATGAGCCCAGAAGTCTATCACAAAAACCGTCCAATCGTGTGTTTGTTTTAGCTGCTGGAGACACTGACCCATTTCCTCAAGTTAATTTCGTTGACAGAAGAATGACACGAGGTTTGTCCTTGGGCAACATTGTCGCCTTTGAAGATATTGAGTCGTTATGCTTGTATGCTACAAAGTTGATATTCGACCCTACGCCTGGAACAATTAATGGTTCAATCTTCTGTGTCAATGACGAGCTCAGTTTGTACGTATTTTTGAACAATGAATATATTTCAAATGTGAGATTTTTTTTTTTTACAAAGCATATATCAACTTGCTCTATCTTACAGTTGTGTAATTTTTGTATATGTTTATTTTTTCCCACACGCAATCTCGGATCAAGTTGAAACTTTACGAAGTTTTTTATTGCACCTTGCAAAACATGAATCATAAAAAGAAAAATTACAAATTAGTTAATTATTGGTAATTATTTTTTTTTTTGGGGGGGGGGGGGGGGTATCGAACATAGGAAAAAATACTATTTATTGACAAACAGGTGTTTATTGACAATCACGTATCTTCATTTGATACAACTTTATTTAAGTAATGAACTAAAGTAATTAACTATCTTTCTTAAATATTTATGCAAATTTTTACTGGTCTAAATCTTAAAATTTTTTCTGAGGTACCTCTTTCAGACTTTGCTCTCAATGGGGCAGATGATGTAAGGCTCATCTCTTGCTATGGCCGAAGGTTAAAGAGTGTATTATGTGGCCAGCACAACGACAGCCACCTTTTATTTTCTACGTATGTCACGCACTAATTAGAAATGGATGGACTTAAGGCGTCTTAAGAATTTCAAAGTTCCATATTCTTGTCTTCAAAGTAAAGTTCCTTTTCAGAACATGTGGTCTATAAGACAGATGATGTAAAGGTCATCTGTTCCTGAGGCCCAAGATCAAAGAAGGTGTCAAACATAAGATGCCGAAATTCAAAAATACTTGTCCAGGATTACTTCAGTATGTTTATCCATGGCTTCCTGGTCGTACGATATGCGCTATGTACTGTCGTTCAGTCGCCTCGATGGCCCATATAACTAATGCAGTGTTTCCCAAAATGGTTAGTGTTCAGGGGATTAATTAATTAATTAATAGAACTTATTGATTAACTAATTAGTTAACATTTTGATTGATTCGTGTATTGTCATCGACAGGCAGAGTTGATATAAGCTTTGTAAAAATAAGCACAAAATGTGCCTCTAAATACTTAGAATGTGCGAAGTGTTCCGTCAAGGGAAATGTTCGGATATAGTAGACTAATGGAGTGGATTTTGTAAATAAATCTTTTGCTAATTATTTGCTAAAATGTTTACCTTTCTTTTCACTTTCCTGCATAAAAAATGTTTCCTTTTCTTTTTTTTTTTTCATGTTTAGGTCCAACCACTAAAGTACATTGCCGTGTCTTCATTCAAGTTTAAGCGTTTGAAAAAAAAAAGTCTTTTCTTTCATTTTTCTACGGTAATTTGTCTGTCTGCGTGTCTGTCTTGATCGCTGTCTCGATCACATCGAACTCTGTAATCTCCCCTTTGATTGTTTTTTTTTGTTTCTGCTTTATTTGTCACGCGTACCAGCAGAACTTGTAGACATCAGGCCATAGGAAGGATGTGAGACTTGAGATCGATATTTCGGTAGATCGATAGAGCATGCACTTCGTAATAAAATGTAGATCATTGTATACATTCATGTAATACATTTCATAATTTCCAAAGTGAACTTCTTATCTTGATCTGTGCCAACACTTTTTGATACTTTCTTCTTATTCACTTGCTTCTCTCTTTCTATCACGTTCACTCGATCTCTATTCTCTCTTTTTTTTTATTTTCTTTGCTCAGTCTCTCTCACTTTACCTATTCTCTTTTCTCTTTTTACTTTCTCCCGCCTTACTATTTCCTTTCTTTCTCTTTTCTTCAATTCTCTCGTTCTAGCTCTTTTTCTTTTTTATTCTTTCATTTTCTCCTTGCCTCTCTCTTTTTCTATTGCTCTCTATATTCCACTATCTCTCTCTCTCTTTCTCTCTCTCTCTCTTTCTCTCTCTCTCTTTCTCTCTATTTGTTTCGCTTTTTTCTCTCTCTTTTCTCTCTCTCTACTCTCTCTTTCTTTCTCTCTGCCTTTCTCTTTCTATCACTCTCCTTCTCTCGATCTCTCTTTCCCTCTTTCATTCTCGCTCTCTCTTTTCTCTCTCTTGTCTTTCTTTTTCTATCTCTTTATCTTTTTTACTCGCTCTCTCTTTCTCTTTCTTTTATTCTCTCTCTTTCTCTCTCTCTTTCTCTCCCTCTCTTTCCCTCTTTCATTCTCTCTCTCTCCCTCGTTCTCTCTCTCACTTGTTTTTTTACTTGTTCCTCTCTTTCTTTCTCTCTCACTATGAATTTTTAAAAATATTTTGTATTCATTACTCTATTGAAATTTAAAAAGAATATAAAGCTCTGGATATCTCTTTTAGTTCCAGGGAGTGTCACCCGGTACCAGTAATTAAACGAGAACCAAGGAACACAGACTCCATCAACTGCCTCGGCTTACCATCCACTAATGCTGGCTGAGATTTCATCAACGCTCGAATGGAAGTCAAACTAATGCATCAATGAGTCGACGCCAATTGTTGAACACTTGACCGCACTCACTCAAATTTCTGTCTTAGCCAAAGACCTCAATAAGGTTTTGGGATTGGGTGTTTTAAAAGGTGGGAACATGAAAAAAAAAGGGGGGGGGGGAAACAAAGGAATGAAATAAATCCATTAGAGATGAATTGAAACTAAGCTCAAAGAAATGAAACAATAGATCTTTTTGTGATTTCTGGAAATAGTCACAGAGTTTTAGAAAACTTTTATGTAATGTGTTTTGTGAATACTGGGATTAGGTGACATGAGAGAGACAGAGAGAGAGAGTCAACGTGAGACCGAGAGACTGAGAGAGGAGAAGGGAAATGAGAGAGAGAGAGAGTGTATGGGAGTCTAAAAGCGAGACGAGGAGAGAGTAAATGAGAGATAAATTTTTAAACAGAGAGAGAGAGAGGCAGAAACAGTTAGAAAGAGACAAAGACAGTAAGACAGAGACAGACAGAGACGGTACGACAGAGACAGAAACAGATCGACAGAGACATGCGGAGACAGACAGAAACAGAGATATAACCAGAGACAGTAAGACAGATATATTAAGATATAGACAGACATAGACATTAAGACAGAAAATGTAAGACAGGGACAGACATAGTCGGTAAGGCAGACAGTACGACAGAGACAGAAAGACAGAAGTATTAAGACATAGACAGTAAGATGGAGACAAACAGAAACAGTTAGACAGCGACAGACAGAGACAGTGACAGACAGAGACAGCGACAGACAGAGACTTCGACAGACAGAGACAGCGACAGACAGAGACAGCGACAGACATAGACTGTAGGACAAAAACAAACAGAAACAGACAGAGACAGTAAGACAGACAAAAACAGAAACAGACAGAGACAGTAAGACAGACAAAAACAGAAACAGACAGAGACAGTGAGCCAGCGACAGACAAAGTCATTAAGACTAAGACATTGAGGAAGAAACCGTAAAACAGACACATTGAGCGAGACAGTGTACGGCTAGATGGGACGAAAGTATTTAACATTATGTAATTCAACATTTTATTCGCCCATGTTGCCAAGAAGGCGCGTGCTGTATTATTGTAATTCTTTGATAACCACTTAACAGACGTGACATGCTAAGAGCCGAGACCAAAATAATTAACGTAAAAAAAAACAACAACAAAAAATGCACAAAGCGATTTCCAGCTTCCTTGTAGCACGCAAGCACCGAAAACACGACAAAACAATACACACACACACACACAACACACACACAGCTCACACACACACAGCTCACACACACACTTGTAGCAGCATCCAACTAGGCTCTGATTTAGGGATTTGAGAAATAAGCTGACGCACTGGGCCTCGGGTCTGAAAGGGTCATCGAAATTTGTTTTATTTCTAGACATCATCCCCCCCACCCCAGAAAAAAAGGCAATATATTGGAGTTTAATTCAAAGAGGTTTAATATTCCAAACAGGGTCGGCCTTAGGTATAGGCAAACTAGGCAGCCGCCTAGGGCCCTAGATTGGTGGGGCCTCGTAAAGTAAAAAGTAAAGTTCCCCTTTCAGACCTTGTGGTCTATAGGGCAGATGATGTAAAGGTCATCTGTTTCTGTGGTCCACTGTTTGCGAGGGTGTCATCTGGCCAGCACAACTACCAACCGCCTTTACTTTTCCCCAACTAGTGTCAAGTACCCATTAGTGCTGGGTGAACTCAGAGGCGCCCCTAAAATCCCGAAATTCGAAGTCCCAGTCCTCACCAGGATTTAAACCCGGAGCCCTCTGTTCGGAAGCCACGAACTTTTCCACTCAGCCACAGTGCAGCCATTATTAAATATATAATATACGAAAACGAATTAAATAACGTAATATCTTTTGAAGGGAATAAGGGATTCAAAGAAATTATTTTTAGAGAAAAAAAAACCTATGGCTCTGTGGCTATAATATATATTCTAGACATTAATTACCCGCGGCCCGCGGGTCTTAATTTGCGTATCACTGTCGATATATCAAATAAGCAAATTTACAACAGTCACTGAGAGTGTTTTGTAAATCAATTAAACGAAATAATAATGTTATAAGTAAAGCGAATGCGTGAATGTAAAAATAATATGAATGAAGCTATCAAAATCGACTTAACTTCATTTTTTCCAAATAAAAACATTTGCTTGTACGCCTACATATATTTGATTAAAATATAAAATGTAAAGACTTAATTTTGTATGTTCATGTGTTAAAGAGTAAAGTAGATCTTGAGTTAGACATAGATCTAGATCTAGAGTAATATAGAGTTAAATATTGGCTTGCAGAGTTCATTTTGCGCTGCGAGAAGGCTTTGTTCTGCGCATGCGTGACCAATTTAGTACGCGATTCATGAATAAATATACCTCAACACGTATTCGCAGCTTTAGCGAACGAATGTATGAAAAATGCTTTAGAAAAACAAATTCGAATGTTAATTTGATTAAAATATGAAATGAATGGACTATAATTAGTATGTTCATGTGTTTAATTATAAAACTATCTTTGCGAAGAGAAGTTGTATCCTCTTAGAGTGGAATTAAAGTTTTAGACCTAGGAATAGAGAGATGTGTTATTGTGTAACATTTCGCATAATGTCTAATGAAAGAATGTACGTCAGGAAATCTAAATTCGCAGATATAAGGAACGAATTTATGTAAAAATGCTTTTGAAACACAAATTTGAAGCTTAATTTGATTAAATAATGAAATCAATAGACTATATTTTGTAATTTCATGTGTCAAAGTAAAAACCTATCTGCGCAAAGTGTAGTTTCTAAAATTAGATCTAGATCTAGGTCCTTTCGATCTTTTCATGTAAATATGCTAAACATAGCCTAGATCGATGAAGTTATAATGCTTTCCTAGAGTTGGTCAACTTTTTTTAGAGGGTCTTGAGTTTGTTTTAGGGCTACAATACATACACTACGGTCTAAGTTAGTACCCACGGAACATTTCTGCCAAGTTTTATCAAGATTGGTCAAGCGAGTTTGATTACTATTTCAGACGTTTATCTGACCTTGACCTTCGTGTTAATATCAAGCATGAATTATGTATTTTGTTAAGGGAAAGTTATGTTAAACATTGACACGTTGATGTCCTTTATGGATATCTGAGTGCCTTATCAAGAGGCTTATATGCTGATTACATTAATGCCTTTATTTCCATAAAGGGATATGTCCTAATTTAAAACTAAAAAACTATATTTACCAAACACTGCATTGCAGAATGTTGCAACTTTAAGTACAAGAAATACTAAAGTTTTATCTCCAAAAAAGGGTAAATAAATTGGTTTTATGAAACGAATGTCGAGTACAATAAACAGAATAAAGTATTACAGAGAAGAAAGTAGCGAAGAAGAGGCATCAATGAAGGGAAACAGAAATAGAAAAAAAGATTACCTTTTAAAAACAAAGCTTATCTAAGGCATGAACCGCTAAGTACTGCCATTTATCAGAAAATTATGGTGTTTGCCTCCCTTTATGATATATATTTATATCCATATCTATCTATATATATATATATATATATATATATATATATATATAAAACAAAATTAGTACTATATGATTACTTATTGGTTAATTTTGGATTGATTCGTGTATTGTTATCTTCTTTGAATAACATATTTTAACATGATGCGAGAATTGGAAGTGGGAGAAAAAACCTGTCAGAATGTAACTAGAGGACGAAGTCACTAAATCCCTATGCTTATGCATGTGGTCTGAAAGTAGCATACCACACCATGGTATTCTTAGGTTTAAATTCAAAACTTAATAATCGTAACTTGATTTTTTAGTATACCGGTCTCCTCCTAGTTGGCATTCTTCCATGTTTTTTAAATTTATTTTTTTATAGCGATTATTATATTTCATTGTCCTGGCTACACAATCCCATCATAGCCACGTCCACTTTAACACCACAGCTAATCTACCACCTCGATTGATATTATGTCCCTCCCCTTAAGCTAGCTGACAAGTCTAAAAGTCATCGCTTTATGTAAAGCCATCGATCCATGTTCAGCAGGAGGAAAAAAAAAAGTATCCTCATCAATAAATGTTGAAGCTGCTGGCACTGGCCCGCACCTGAACCTAGCACGTGTAGAGCGTCGACACTGTTCATTTGACGTCATCCGTCATCCGAACCAGCAGATTCCTTCTGCGGGAAAAGGAAGGCAACCGCACGCAGTAAGCAAGGTCGCTTTTCAAAACTAGAAAGAGAAGGCAGGGAACGGAACATGTCTGCTGCTGTTCAAGTGTGAAATAAACACGCTTCATTGTAAACTCATTAAAAAGAGAGTTCCTCGGCGTGTAGATCTTTTGAGAAAATGTCTTTCAGCATCCTCAGCCCACCCCACCTCTAACTCGTTCAAACCAAACCACACGCTTGAAACGATCTCGGGTTTTTCCACCTAGACTTATGTTTTAAAGTTACGTTTCTGCCATCTGTATACCCTTCAGGGTCGGCCTTAGGCCACTGCAACCTATGAGGCCGCATTGGGCCCCGTACTTTACTAGGTCCGTGCTAATTCTAGGTGTAATTATTAAATTAAAACATTATAACTTATATATATATACTAGCAGGGTTTCCGCGGATTCCTGATTTTCTAAGGCTTCCTGTAAATCTTCTGAAATAGCAAAATATACGAAAAAGCCATGGAAATCTCTTGAAATTATTAAAATCTCTTGAAAACTCATAAAAATCTCCTACAAAATAATCAAAACTGTCATTTTGGGGTGCCAATTGTAAGCGCGATAAAAAAAAACGGCTTTGTCAGCTTTCATTTAATAAAAATGTATTACAAAGACGAATGTATTTTCTTAATTTTGACATTATGCTTATCCCTATCCAGACTGGGCCCCGCGCAATCAGTTTCGCATACGGCCCCGCACACATTCGCAAATATTTGTATCAAGACTATTCGGCACACAGTTATTCAAAACTTGTATTTTTGGACTACATTTTCTATGTCGAGTTCGCTATTAAAAGTAAGCCCTATAACCAACGCTTTAAAACACGTCTGCAATTGTATTGAACTAGTTTATAGCCAACGACGTGATTTCTTAAAAAATTATTTAAAATAATGAATAGAAATAAAATGTTTAGGTATAAAAAAAAGTTCACTATGTGGGCTTGTAAGTTCTTAATGGCGTAGAGCCCAGTGTTTTGGAGTTGTAGTTACTTAAAGTAGTAGACAATGTTCTTTAATCCTTATGGAAGAGATATTGAATTTCACAACCAACCAAAAAGCTGGTTTTCTCATGACAAAGCTTATATCAACTCACTCTGTCTGTATGATAAAAAGTTTGTACACATTTTTTCTCCCAGACCCGATTTTGGATTAAGCTGAAATTGTGCACAATTATTTCTTTTATCTGACAACACAGGAATGAATAAACCAATTAACTAATTAACCATTGGTAATTTATTATTTTGTTTGGTATCTTGAACAAGGGAAAGAAATCGTACTTGACTAAATTGGTAAAATAAGTTAATTTAGTCCACTTGAGGAATCTTGAGACCTTAGGGAACATTTTATTTTTGCCTTTAAAAAACAATCAAGAAAACATTCACCAAGATACCCCCTTCTTCCCTCCCCCTTTCACAACTAGTCCAGACAAGTGACAGGATCATAGCGCATTGAGAAAAATTAAAGATAAACAAAAACTGTATTCGTACCTATTTATAATCGCACAAATTTATGATATATAAGAATGTACGTCAAGTAACTATATCGCACACCGAAACTCATTCATACAATTACACTTGATATAAGTTTGTTTTTCTAAAAAGTAATTTTTTTCTATGTTGTCCCTGTCTTTATTAGATCTATAATCCTTAATGCAAAGAATGTTGAGTTCACATATTTAAGCTTCTGTTTACTATCAAGCTGTAGTCGCCAGCTCATTGACCAACCGCTAGTGTTTTTATGTTTTTTTTTAAATGGAAAGCAATAATTATTTGTGAATTCTTTTTTCTCGGGGGCCTTGGTCGAAACCTCATTATGCCGAGGTATGATATCTATAAGATCTAAGAAAATTTCGAACCCCAGACATTTGGAAGTGGAGCCTAATGCCCGATCTTTCATACACTCTTTCCTTTTTTACAGATTTATCTTATATCGTTAGATATAATAACTTTGAAAAAAAATTTACATTAAACTTCTGGTCTTGAGATGAAATAGCCTTGAGATTGTGAATGAGTCATTGTGGATTAGATGATCACAATCGAGGATTGAGATTAAGGCAAGATAATTCATTATGAAAGAAATTTGGGACAGCGCAATGAAACATCGGCCTTGTGATCCAATCCTAAATCTGCAGACATTTAAACTGAAGCTAAAAGCGAGAGTGCGCGCCGAGTTATTTTAGGTCATAATGACCTACACGCGATGAACTCATAGACGTGAGGAGTTTGGGGTCAAAGGGGAAAATATTCATATACATCCTGGTGATCGTAAAGAAACGAAGTCCTTTTCTTTTGCTCTAAGTGTTGGTCGTTGTAAGACATTCACGGTTGTAAAATAATCTTGCAATTTTGTTTTAAGCTTTTATTTTAAAATTAAATTTTAACTATACGTAAATTAATTAATTTTTTTTTACTTTAAACTTTAAACTTTTTAATGGCCCCGCCTCCCCCTCCTTTTTCTAAAAAAAAAAAACAACAAATTAACGTTCGCTCCTCCCCACTTAAGGTGTGGTGGCTGAGTGGTAAAGCGCTTGGCTTCCTAAACGGAAGGTCCCAGGATTGAATCCTGTTGAAGACTGAATTTTTTTTTTTCGAGATCTTTAGGGCGCTTCTGAGTCTGCCCAGCTCTAATTGGGTACCTGACATTAGTTCGGGAAAGTTAAGGCGGTGGGTCGTTGTGCTGGTCACATGACATCTTCGTTGACCGTGCGCCACAGAAACAGATGACCCTCACATCATCTGCCCCATAGATCGCAAGGTCTGAAAAGGAAACTGTACTATTACTTTACATCTCCCCCTCTCTTCTAAGCCAGCTGCGTCTTCTTGATTTCTTATCTCCAAAAATTCATTCGCCTGGCGTTTGTTACGCACTATTTCTCGTAAAAAAAAGAAGAGCGCAAATCAAATTTAGTGTAATTACAAATGGAATGGTACGGGGGTGATACTGAAGTGTGATTTACCTTCGAGGCATCAGAGCAAGTACGATTGTAATGGGAACATCATCCTAGTACTCTTGAAGCGGCCCTGCTTTGCTCAAGATGCCAAAACAACGCTGGCACGCCTCTCGGAAGAATTTTGATCATTTCGACATAAGAAAGACAAGTAGACCCTAGAATGACATCGGCTAATCTTTTTCAAAAGAATTGCAAATATTATGCAATTCAAATTCCCCCCCCCCCCCCCTTTCTTTAAAAAAAAGGATCGCCGACGATTGCGCACCTTATTTTCTCACAGTTTGAGAAACGCTGCTGTAAAGCTGGAGTGAACCACTAGCCTGAAGCTCCAGGTAATCCTATTGCGTATTTCAAGGATGGCACTGATCCCAGCTCGTTGCTCAACTCCAAGAAGACCTGGAGTTTTAAAAAAAATATGGCATATTCTTGTGAACATAATAAAAAAAAGATGGAGGTCTGTGACTGTAAGCTATTAAACCAATCCACTTGTATTCTATTTACTTATTCTAGATGTCGTCACTTAGCCACTAAAAAATAAAAATCCCCAGTACTTGCCAACTTATATCTATCATATCCCTAAAAAAAATATATGTGTCAATGCTAGATAGATGTCGAGTTGTTATTATCCTAGAGTGCAAACATGCAAACATTGTTACTAAACCCACAATAAATGGCCTCTGTTAAGCAGTCTTATCGTTGCCTGGCTCCTTCATGCGTGTTTTACTTGCCTTCGCTGCCTTCGGGGTTTACGGAGGATAAAGGGGGGGGGGAGTGAGACTCGTGAATGAAAAGCTGTTATGACTAACAGAATTGTTCAGTGGTGACAGCAGCTGGCATTTGTTGGTTGTTTATGACTAGCAATATGAAATAACATATGAGCTGCTCCAACATGCTACAATGCATAGCCGCCATTGAATAGATGTAAGCGGGATGGTCAATGGCAATACTCTGGATATCAAAGGCAGGGACAGATATTCATTTGGTAAAGTCATTACTGTCGCGCCATCTGCTTATGGTATTTATTTTTAGTTAAAAGTGCATTGACACTATTTAGGCTAGGTTGTGCCTACGTATAGGGAGGCCCAAAAGTAGGTGTACTTTTATTAAACAACCTTTAACTGGAGAAGTATAAGACTCTTTAGATGATATTATTTGGTCTGATAGAAGGAGAATATTTTGAGCATCTGACACATTCAATTCTTCTATGTTTATGCTAACAGGTATAACGAATTTCCCGCTGTTCTAGTGTTGAATATTCAAATAAACAGTCTGCGTGATAACAGTAAAGCTACTATTGGACCACCCTGTATATTTAGCCACGATGTCTCATCGCACGGATAACACAGGAAGCGCTAAGTGGGAATTACCGAAGCTTAAAAGTTTAGCTGTCTAGAAAGTAAGGATGTAAACCAGAAGAGTACGGTTGCTAGGTATCTATAAAAAAAAAAAGCCTGAAGAAGTTTGGAGAGGATTTAAAGATGTGATTGTTGGTTAGTCAATCTGGTACTCATTAAAAAAAAAAACACACTTTCATTACGTAGAATCATTGAATACAAAAAAAAATCCGCATGACCACGCAGACATGCATCTTTCCCCAGAAAGAACGAACAGGTTTAATTAATGACAATATAACATTTGTATTAATAAAGAATTATTTTTTATAAAAATTATGTGTATTGTGAAGGCCAGGTTGTAGAGAAGAAAAAGAGTTTTAATAATAATAAAAATAATAATAATCTTCATTATCCGCGGGTAAGTTTGTTTTACAATTGTGCATTAAAAAAAAAAAAAAAAAGTAGCCTACTTGATTAGAGCAAACATTTGTACAATAGCTCGAGGTCCGTAGAGATATACAATGAACAAGTGTAATCTCTGGCCATTGACTAACTAAGGAAGTACGTCATCAGCCCTACGAAAAAAAAAAAGTCATTTCTTTCTTTTGAATGTCTTTGGGTCATAAGGAAGTAGAGTGGCATTCTAATTTACTTTAAAAAAAAAATCTAAGGGAAAGAACTCCACACTTACAACTATATGTCTGAATAATGATGTAGAAGTTATTTGTCTTTTTCGTTATCAAACACAATAATTAAGTATAAATAATTAACTAGTTTTTAAAATTGTTGTTATCTTATATAATAGAGACGTTACTTCAAAAAGGAAGATGATTACGTCCTACGCGTCATGCATTTAGTCATGCATATTAACCAATGACTTAAATTCTGCTAGCTCAAGCAACCCATTCCATGCTCTAATAGAACTAGGGAAGAAGGAGTATTTGTAAAAATTTATCCTAGCATATGGGACGAGGAATGTGCCTTTATCTTTGTGTCTTTCAGAGTATTTTATTAGATTTTGTTTGTTTTGTTATCTACGTAAAAGTTGTTTAAAGTTTCAACTTAGTTCGATAATAGGTGTGGGAGAAATCCCGTGTTCAAACCTTCGGGCAGACAGAGTGAGTTGATATAAGCTTTGTAAAAATAAATGAGTCCCTTCAATGTAAGAACCGTGGGAAAAACAGGTTTGAAAACAAGCGCGTATCCACTCGATGTACATACCATCTAGTCAGAACTGTCTATAAATTCAGTTCATAATCATCATCATCAAACTCCATTTGAGTGAGGGCTAGAGAGGCTCAAATCCTTTCTTGCAAAAGCCCTGGACAGAAACCCTGCTGTCTTGCGTAGTGCATAAATGTCGCCATACAGGTCGAGAATTTTGGGTTTGCCAGACCTGTCGAGGCGGAGATCAGCAAGTCTGGGGCAGTCAAACAGGATATGAGGCACGGTTTCCTCTTCTTTCCCTCAGCGGGGGCAACGTGAATCGAAATTTGGCCATAGTCGTAAAAAATATGAGCCAGCAGGACAATGGCCTGTCCTGCACTGTGCTACAATAGCTTGCTCAGGCCTGGACAGCCTCCACCACGGCGAATTCAGTTAGAAGTTTCGAAAAAAACAATGAAGGGAAACTAAACGAGTTGAAAAGCTGTTATTATTATGAACTTGTATATTTTAATACGCCTTCAGGTCACGTGAGTCTAGGAGAGACCATACGTTATGGAAGGCTTCAACACTGACCTGCCAAAAAAATCACAGCCTGTGGACAAAATAGCTCGTTGTCACGTCGATCAGACCATTTGTCGTGGCAACGAGCTATTGGTCTAAACTACCCACAGGAGGTGACGTAGCGGGTCAGTGTTCAGGCCCTTTATAACGAATGGTCTCGCTAGGAGGCTCTAGATGACGTGTTTTACATCTTTCGGCTGTTGAAGAGAATCTACTTCCTAGTCGAAACCTCCTACAGTAGGACGATGGGGGATAGCAACAAATATTTGGTAATATTTTCAACTCTATCAGTTCAGGCCTAATTTAAGTACAACACTTTATTGACTCTATGGAAATGCACAAAAAAAACAAAAAAAAAACTACAATGCTGAGGGTTAAAGGGAGACAAAGTGAGCTAATTGGACACATTTTGTCTTAAAATAACTTTGAGCAACAACAGATACCGTGCAATTGTATGATTTAGCAAGGTACATGAGTCCACTTATTGCTAAAGTAGGAATGTAATTATCACTAACAGTTAGTTCGGGCCAACATAGGCCTAATCATGATACACTCGTAAACGAATATAAACATGAGTTCTCCGGTTTGGACATAGTGGGTCAATTGGGACAAAATTTAGTCTTAAAAAAATAATTTTTGTAGAAAAACAGACAAATGATGTGATCGTGTAGTTAGCCAGTTACATGCACTCCACTTCTGGCTAAAGCAATCGGTCTCGAGTCAAAGATTATTGAAGAATGGGGGAAGGGGGGGGGAGAAGAGGAAGCTAAAGATGTAGATCTTTTGACAAGGCTTATATCAACACACTCTGTCTGATTGTCCGTCTGGGTACAAATGTTGAAGTGTTATTTCTCCAAAGCCCATTCTCCGATTACGTTGAAACTTTACAAACTATTCATTGTTCCAAAGAAAATAGGAATAATAATAAAAAAACAACAACCAATTAGTTAATAAAATAGTGTTAATTAATTAATTTTCTTTGATATCCAAAAAGGGCAATAAATATTGATGTATTGAGATATATTGCTGTAAATGTGTATTTCTTTCCCTTTTTTAAATTAAGTATTTAAAAAAATATCTTGCTTGTTTTTTTTCATTTTCTTACAAGCTGATGGCGTTCTTCAATGACATCGCTCTTGTCTTGTCCTGAGTGCACTCCTCCACACGAACAGACACTCGTGTGTACGATCACGCTCACTCTTGCATTCACCGCACTAAGTCACCCATACGTAAACACACAGACACACAAACAGACACTCGGCTGCCCTTCGTCAGGTGGGACGCAAGTACCAGGTGTCCAGGCGTAATAAGCCTTAACTGTATTGACATTCGGAGGAAGACTGGACTCCGGTTTGAGGCTTGTTTTTTTTACTACGAAATTAATACCGTTTTTTTTTTTTTAACTAAACGTAACTACAGTCCTCTTCTCTTTGTTTACAGTCTGATTAAAGATCAGTATTACGTTCTGTACACAATGAAATAACATTAAAAGAGATAAGGAAGGGAAAGCGATATAGAGAAATATGAAACATGAACAATGATAATGTTACAGATATAAAGGGAAAAAAAAAAAACACGTTAGAAAAATTAAAAGCGGAAGATTGGAAGACGGTTTTAGACGAAACAATATAAACAATGTCAAGGACGCTATAATGAACGATATCCGTTGTCAACTATAAACGAAATGATTAATCTGTTTTACAAACAAAGAGCTTACAAATTAGATTAAATAGTCATGAATGGTGAAATAAATAGCTTATTAATACTTCTGTGTTTTGTGCACCGGATACACCAAACTCTTCATTTATAATCCCCTCCCACACACACACACGTACCTAACAGGTAGCTTTGCCTATCACTGTGGTAACCTTGGCGAGGATTTTAATCTCACCACACTTAGTCTTACTTACAAAGCTTATACCAACTCACTTTAATTGTCTGTCTGTCTCTGGTACAAAGCTTGTCCACGCTATTTCTCCCACTTCCCATTCTCGGATCAAGTTGAAACTTTGCACAAATATTCATTGTCGATGACAGCTCATGAAGAAATAAAAAATATTAGTACATCTTTAAATTAAGTAATGGTAATTAATTATTTTTTCTAGTCTAGAAAAAGGGGAGATGAATCGCAGTACTGAGACATGTGGCAGAAGTTGTGCGTTGTTATACATTAAATAAGTTATCGTTTTTTTTTAAAGTATTTTTTAAAATATTAAATCCTTGAATCAACTACGTTAGACATCCTTACAGCTCAAGAACCTGATGACTGCTACCTCATCATGTGATTAACACCCCACAATTCAACTGTGGATTCTTGTCTCTCGCGTGAAACCTCCCAAGCACAGATATAGACTCTATATTATAGAGTGTATTTCGTGCTCCAGAACTATTCCATGTCACAATGCAACTAAATAATGATGGGACACCACTCTTTTTGCTTCAAATCTTGAGACTCCGAGAATCAAAGCTCCACGCCATGAGGGGCGATCGAGAGCTAATGCTTCCCAGCCGACATATATTTATACTTCAACAGTCATTAAAAAAAAACAACTAGGTATTAACCCCGTTAAAGTGATGACCTTTTAAAAAAGGGCATGTAAAAGTGGATAACAGTCCAAGTGATGGCCAATCAAAGTGAAGACCTTTCAAAGTAAAGGTCTGAAAAAATAAGGACCATTTCAAATTGAAGGTCTCAAAAAAAGTGTAGACCTTTTAAAGAGGGATGTGAGGTTGAGTGCCGAAAAACGCTTGGCAATCTAACGAGAGAACTCGAGCTCGACTCCCAGCTCGAGCAGAGTTGTGTTTGAGGAGCACCTAAAGGCAGCACGGGAAATTTCCCGAATACCACGCCCACAAGGGAGATCAGACCAAACTGCACTCGGCCCGTCAACTATAGTGCGCCGCTACGCTAAGTACGTGTATTACAGCTGTAGCTATTTATATTTATTCCAACAAGTGGACTCTTAGGTATTCAGGCAGAAGTAACGGATCTTTTTTGATGAGTGTTTAATTTTGACATTAATTTAGTTGTGGTATAAATTACAACTATATACAGCAGCCCATTCGTACTATCAAGAAACAAAATTGACCCTTTTTAAACTCTTCTTTTTCTAGTTTTATATTTAGTTTAACACATTTGAATAGCTTTCAATGTAAAAGTGAAGTAAAATACCATTTTATGTGTGACTTAAGGCATATCTGCTTTTTGGAAACGGAGTTAAAACGGTGTAAGAATCTACAGCGATGATGACTAAACTTTAGACACTTGACGCAGGTCAAAACACTATCGAATCCGACGGAACTTAACGTCTGCGTTTTTTTGTTTTTTTTTACTGCCGTCTGAAGTTTCAACAAACTAGACAGCACTGCTTCACAAGCCAGATATGGCACAAACTCCACAGGTTGTAAATTACTTGGTTATAAAAAAAAATGTCTGGTATAGAGTCATTTTAACCTCATTTTAGAGATGGGAAACAAACCAAACCCGAACCGAACTTGAACCTCACGAACCGAACCGAAGGAACTGTCCTTAACTTTATCTGTATTATTGCACATCTCGAGAGACAATCTTTACCCTTTGCAACTTCTTGTGTGACTAAAGAGACCAATCCTTGATGCACAGCTGCGGTCACAGGTTGGGGATATATAATCACCAGGCGCCGTTGCATTTTCACCCTTTTTCATCCTTACCTTAACCGAACTAAATAAAAGATTTTTCCATACTCTTTTTAAAAACAAGATTACAAAGAGAGTTTGTATCACACATACTCAGAGGCGGCCCCCATCGAACTCACCAATGGACCAGGAATATTCAAGCCACAGTCTTGTTTTGATCGTTGAAAGTAATAACATTTAAAAACCACTGGGCACTAAAATAATTTAAAAAAATTTTTTTTTTCTTTTAAAGTTTAAATCTTTCAAAATGAATGTTTATCAAACGTAAGTACTTCTTTTAAAATTACAAGTTGTTTTTTTTTTTTATATATATTCATTAATTCAAGTTCCCCTTTCAGACCTAGTGATCTATGGGGCAGATGATGTAAACGTCATCTGTTGCTATGGCCCACGGTTGACGAGGGTATCATGTGGCCAGCATAACGACTAACCACATTTACGTTTCCCCTACTAATGTATCCATTAGAGTTGGGTGGACTCAGTGGCGCCCATAAGATCTCGAATGTAAAAATCCCAGATTTACCAGAATTTGAACCCAGGACTCCAAGTTCGGAAGCCGCCGACATATACAGCCCAACCCTTATTACTTATTCGCGGTACGTAAAGCGATTTTAAAATCACAGAAGAGATCGGTACCATGAGGAGCCTGCATGAGGCCACCACTGGCAAAGACATGTTCCTAAACGTTTCAGACATTATGGAGGATGTTTCTCTTTTTTGGAAGAAATTAGTGGGTATGACCTCTGGTACCGTCAGAAGTATGACTGAGTGTCATAGCGAACTGGCAGCAAAAGTTATTTAAAAACTTGTCAAGCAAAACGAAACCTCTGTGGCAAGGTGTTGAATCAAAACCGTGTGATGATGTGTTTAGCACAACAAATTTTATATCACTTCAAACGTTGAACCACAAAACTTGTAAAAAATTCTCTGACAGAAATAGAATCCGAATATGAAGACGGTTTAATTTAAAGTTAAGTGCGCTGGTTAAGCAGATGAAAGGTTCTAACACCTAACATATAACATATAAGACATGAAACTGAATTTTTTATGAGGGAGAAATGAAAGCAGGTGACTCAATTTAAACACCCCTCATGGTTCTGGGATTTGTTTTGTTTTTAAAGTGACATCACATCATATCTATATGAACTCAACAACAGACTACAAGAAAAACAAGCTGATTTCGCATGTAATAGCTAACATAGGCGCCTTCTGAACGAAATTGCAACTCTTCATTTAGCAAGCGGAAAGGATCGAAACCAATTTTGCGTAAACGCCTCGCAGACGAAAATCTAGATTTAGTGCATAAACTTGGTGACTCATTATTGCAGCGACATTTTCAGAATTTTGTTATGCATAAGCTTCAAGCATCCCATGAATTAGTCTAAGTACTATATCCAGGCGTTTCTTATAAAAGTGCATTATTCTTTAATGTTTTTCGTATTTTTTTCAGTAATCTGGCCCACGAGTCTATGAAATGGCCCTTTGTCTGAATACGATTTTAATTACTGTTTTATCTATCTGTTTTATTATTGCATGTACATAGTTTTTGCTATGATCTAATTTCATAACATCAAACCGAGCCCGAACCTTAACTCGAACTTTAGATCTAACCGAACCAAACCGAACCGAACTATACTCGTCAACGAACTGAACTTAGCTCGAACTTTAAAATTTGGGTTCGACTCCCATCTCTACCTCATTCTCTATTATATTTAAATCTACTAAGCAATTTATGCAGCGGATTTTACTTCTTTTGAAGAACCGTGCAAGAAAAGAACTCCACTTATTCAGAAGCCTTGGTCCACCAACTTCTGGGAGCTATATTTTACAAAATATATAGTCCAGTTAAAGGCTGCTATTTTGCTTTTCTGGGATTTTAGCGCGCCTAAGAGTCTACCCAACTTTAATGGGCTCCTAAAGATAGAAAAGCGCCTGGTCGTTGTGCTGGCCACAGTACACTATCGTTAACAGAGTCCATAGAATCAGGTGATCTTTACATAGTCTCCCCCTGTAGATCGCAAGGTCTAAAATAGATACTTTACTTTTTATTTATATGCACTACCTATCTTTTTAAAACATTTAAAGTGATTCTCAAACTTTTTCCTTAACGGAACACTTCTCACATGGTGAGTATTTAGCGAAACACTTTGCTAATTTTTTTAGAGAGGTTAACTCACATGATGGCCTACTAGTTAATTGTTCCAATAGTTCAAGGAACACTAATTCAGGCCTCACGAACACAGTTTGGGAAACACTGTTTTGAATGATGAAGTAGATTTCCTTTGCTACAACCGTTTCTGTTTTGCAAAACTTTGCCAGACATGCGCTGTTGCAATGTCTGCTGTGCCCACCCTTGTATAATCTCCCCTTGATTCGGTAACGGTAAAATCTGTGCTGGCGGTTTAGACGTTACATTTTAAGTATGCCAAACATAAAAAAAAATAAAAAAATTACCTGGTCATTTTTGTCCAGAATTTTTTTAAGTATCAAAAATTACAGAAATAGGGTAAAACAACAAACACTGTTGTGGTGAATGTTTCGCATAAAATCGGTCATTCTCAAAGTATGAATAATTTCCCTTTTCGTAATTTTCCCTAATGTTTTTGCGTCAGATAATAATGCTGTGTATTTTTTGTGGGGAGGGGGGGGGGAGTTCTTTCTGAGTTTAGTTTTTACGTTGTTGCATAAAAAATGAATAAAATGTGATTTTATTTTCAAAGAAGACTTAATAAGCTTCTTAGCAGAGGCTGGTACAATTAACTAGTAGGCCACCACGTGAATTAATCTATCTAAACAAACAAAATACAAAACAAAATATTTAAAAAAAAAAAAAAGACAAAGATTATTGTAAGTGTATCAATTAGTTTGGATCAGCCATGCCATTAAATTTGTGGCTTTACTGGTCGTGCGGTTTTTGCGCGCTCGACTGTCTGACTGTTCGGACTTATCGATGTTCTCGGGGTTCAAACCCTGTCCGCTCCCATCTCCCGTCGTCAAGAGGGAGGTTTTTGACTAGGAGGGAAATTTATCTTCAGCTCTGATGGAAAATCCGAAACATGGAAAAGATTTGACCAACACGTAAGGGGAAAGCTGGGTTCTAGTTTCACTAAGAGCTATGGGGCCATTGAAACTACACGCTATCACGTGACAATGAACCACATTTTTTTAGAACATACTTTCGGACGTTACTTCACGTGTGTGAACTTTAATACGTCTTAGTGACGTCTTAGTCCAACCATCCTCCAGACGTAAGTAGATGGCTGCGGGCAGGGGATCGAACCTGGGATTATCGGGAAAGTCCGTCGGAAGTGCATACCACACGTCCTGACACGTCCAAACGTCCTGGCACGGCTTAACACACACGTCCTGACACGTCCAAAACGTCCTGACACGCACGTTTTGACACACTAAAACGGTCTGACACACATGTCCTGACACGTCCACACGCCGTGATACACATACAAGTCCTGACACGTCCAAACGTCCTGACACACACGTCTTGACACGGCCACACGTCCTGACAAGTCCACATGTCCTGGCACGTCCACACGTCCTGACTCACATACACGTCCTGACAGGTCCAAACGTCCTGACAGGTCCAAACGTCCTGACACGTCCAAACGCCCTGACACACATACACGTCTTGACACGGCCACACGTCCTGACTCACATATCCTGGTAGCCATCTTGCTTGGATTGTGTAAGCGTTTGTTTCTAGTTTTTATCAAAACTTAACAATCATTCACAGACACCCAGATTCATGAGTGATGCTTAGAGCCAGTGCTGTACATCCTTTAAATAACTTTCCACATGTGGCTGAAAACGTGTGTACTCACAGATGTGGTTTAGCTCACAGATGGGCTGTTTTTCTTTTCCATTTTTCTTTTTTTTGTGTGGAATAAGCTTAGCATTAGCAAGTAAAAGTGTGTCATCTCCTAAGAATGCTTTATGATCTTATCTTGTCATGTCTTTTCTTAATTTGTTTTATAAAGTTTGGTTTGTCAGAGATTTAATCTCAAGGTCTGATTCAGGCCACCCATCTCATATCCAAAATGCACTTACTATGAAATAGCCCTTACATGCATTTGATTTGGAATATAGTAAAGTAAAGTAAAGTTCCCCTTTCAGACCTTGTGGTCTATAGGGCAGATGATGTAAAGGTCTTCTGTTTCTGTGGCCTACGGTTAACAAGGGTGTCATGAGGCCAGCACAACGACCAACCGCCTTTACTTTTCCCTAACTAATGTCAGTTACCCATTAGAGCTGGGTGGACTCGTAGGCGCCCGAAGATCCCGAAATTAAAAATCCTAGTCATCACCAGGATTCGAACCCCTGTCCCCGGTTCGGAAGGCAAGCGCTTTACCGCCCAGCCACTGCGCCTCCAATTCTATATATTAACGACGAAATATGTTCTAATTCTTTGAAAATATATTATTTGGCATAATATAAAAAGGTGTGTGGGTATTTGTTTGGTTTTTACTAATTGTGATTCTTGTGTTTCTTTGTCTTCGTTATTTTATTCAATATTTCAGTGACGTATTTGTTACGTAAAGTAGATTAGATTTTAATCGCTTTTATACGCTCTTTAATGTCCCGGGAAGCCACAAATTATCTACCTTTGTGCAGACATATATGCACTATGCGAAACAGCAGAGCTTCTACCCAGGGCTTTTGCAAGAGAGGATTCCAACCTATCAAGCCCTCACTCAAATGTAGTTTGATGATAATGATGAATGGTACAATGAATGATTACACAAACAAAGCGCACCTGGACACATATTAGAAAAAAAACATCTTCAAAGGTTTATCAAATTTAACTATTTGGGAATTCAACTTTTTGATGTAAATTTTACATGTTTTATTTAAGAAAAACTGTGAATTGTATAATTAGTAATTTTTTTTATCTTATAATATTGTCCATAGACAAGCCTGTAACTGAATGAAATTTTATCCAAGGCAAAAGACAGAGAGGAATGACGAAAGAAGGTTGACAGATCTTGTGTGGTGCCCAAACAGTCCAACAGACTAAGGGATAGGTGGAGGCGAAGGTGAAGATAGTATTGTTATAAACAATTCACAATTGTAGTTTGATTTCCTCACGGATAATAAAGTTTATTATCATTATTATTATTATTATTATTCAATCTTAAAGTAAGCCTTTCAAATCCTCAATCTCTGGGGAATATCATGTACAGCTCATCTGTTTCTATGGCTGACTGTTAACGAGGGCGTCGTGTGGCCAGCACAACGACCAACCGCCTTAACTGATTTCAAGCACATATTCAAAGCTGGCTGAAGTCAGTAGCGCCCTAAAAATTCGGTAATTAAAAATCTCAGTCTTCACCGAGATTCGAAGCCGAGACCTCTCTGTTCAGAAGCCAAATGCTTTACCACTCAGCCACCATGCCCCCATTATAAAATATATCTCATACCAAAACGAAACAAATGACGTACTATCCACGAACGTAAAACAATGACATACTAGCCACGAACGTGAACAAATGACGTACTAGCCACGGACGTGAACACATGACGTACTAGCCACGGACGTGAACAAATGACGTACTAGCCACGGACGTGAACAAATGACATACTAGCCACGGACGTGAACACATGACGTACTAGCCACGGACGTGAACAAATGACGTACTAGCCACTGACGTAAACAAATGACGTACTATTCAGGGACGTTAACGAAATGACGTACTCGCCACGGACGTGAATAAAGTGAAAAACTAAAGAGAAAAACAAAACTTGAAGAAGATGTTAACATTCCATCTAGTTTTATGAGACTTAACATTATGAGAACTAACATTTAACAACAAAAGATGGGGGGAAAAAAGGGGGGGGGGAGAAAAAAATCAACATTTCGCCACTGCCTAGCGGAGATAATCGAGCGAAAAATAGCAGCTCCATTAAAATGTTATCAACTCAGGATGGCGTTTTTAAAATCCAGGGGCATATGTCTGAGTAGCTAGGAAGACGAACTCTTATCTTGCGATAAAAGTTTACAGTT
This sequence comes from Biomphalaria pfeifferi, assembly GCA_030265305.1. Classification (NCBI taxonomy): domain Eukaryota; kingdom Metazoa; phylum Mollusca; class Gastropoda; family Planorbidae; genus Biomphalaria; species Biomphalaria pfeifferi. The sequence goes on from JASAOG010000011.1 coordinate 6,056,840, forward strand.
GTTAAAATGTTTTTGGAATTAATGCAGTATGTCTCTCTCGTGCATTCAATGATTTGAGGAGGTCTCCACGTTGTGGTTAGTGTCCCAACTGCATGAATGAGCAGTTACTGTTCAAAACCTGATAGAGATCATTTTCTCAGTATTTGAAAACCAAGCTAGCTCGGCGACAGTTTCGATTGCAGATAAAATGATCAGATTTTTCACTATTGGGTAGACAGTCTTAGACTGCATTACATGAAGTGAGATGCTGACTCAGAAAGCTATGGGCAGTGGAAAAAAACATGAGTCTCAGCTCTAGAAGAGAAGCGTGCCATACGAAAATGGATGGCTCCTCTACCGCCAAAGCGAAAGCTTTGATATATGTGGACGTGAGTGTCTCAGGGCTCCACAGTCACATGAAACAAAGTTCAAGATAAACCAAAGTCGTTACGACTCAAGTAGGCCAACACTATCCAACGTAATCATTTGTGACTTTGGAATTCTCATTTCTTAAACTAGAGTCCGGCTGAGCCTGTGTGTTTCCGAGACCAGTCGTTATAGAAAGCCTGAACACTGACCTGCAACGTCCCAACCTGTGGGAAGTTTAGACCAATAGCTCGTTACCGCGTCACGTTGCTGGGCGCATATATATAAAATCTCCTTCCCACTCCCCCATCATAGAAGTATGAATGCCAAACGTCACTGGACACGTCATAGTAGTATGAATACCAAACGTCACTCGACATGACGGCATAATAGTACGGAGACCAGACTGTACTGGACATGGCATAATAGTACGGAGACCAGACTGTACTGGACATGGCATAATAGAAAGAAGACCAGACTGTACTGGACATGGAGATCAGACTGCACTGGACATGGCATAATAGTAAGGAGATCAGACTGCACTGGACATGGCATATTAATAAGGAGATCAGACTGCACTGGACATGGCATAATAGTAAGGAGACCAGACTGCACTGGACATGACATAATAGTAAGGAGACCAGACTGCACTGGACATGGCATAATACTAAGGAGACCAGACTGCACTGGACATGGCATAATAGTAAGGAGATCAAACTGCACTGGACATGTTAAAGAAGCACGGATACAAATTACAATATTAAAATTTTAAAAGTTCAATTTTAGACACTAACATTTAAAAGAAAGTATATCTTTTTTCTTCTCTTAAAAAAATGTGATTCTGGAGTTGAAAACTATTTTACACGTTTAAAGATTCACGTTTCTCACTGCAAAAAAAAAAGGGGGGGGGGGGGTAGGTGGAGCAGGGAGATAAGTGCGTGGTACGGCCTTTTACCAAAATGTAGCCAGTTGTGGTGGGAAAAAAGTTACCATGACTACCTAGTTGTATTGGAAGCTACACATTGTCCTGGTGCACACACCGCAGACCTTACACTAAATAAACGTAACTATTACACTATTGCGTTCTGCACTTCAACTCATTATATCATTCACTTTAAACAAAACGAACAATGGGAAATAAAAATGCATAAATCTGTTTTCTCTGAGCGCTTGAAGAAACAAACATTCTGAACTGGGTACGAATTGTATACAAATGCACGGTGTCTCAGTTTCTGTGTTTATTTGGAAGTTTGTTTTGTGTTTTTTTTCGTTGTCCTACTTCAAGGTTGTCCTTCTGTTTGGCTGCAGTCAAGTTTTAAGCTAGAAATATAAACACACGCTGTCGCTTTTCTGAAAGGCAAAACAACACGCTCAAGATCTGGAGAGAGATTTGACAATACAAACTTTATGTTCAACTCTTGCAAAATGTGAAGAAAAAAAATTGTCACAATCTAGTCGTAGTTTTTGTCAATAAACTGTAAACTTTTACAAATAAAATGAGAAATAAACAATCAGAAGGCTGGAAAAAATGTCTGCTAGATAGTTCTGATTGATTGTAATTAACCAAGTAAAATAAGGTTCCCACATCGGACCTTGCGGAAGAAGTTTCAGATCCTGTGTCTCTGTGGCCCACAACTTACGATGTTGTTATATGGTCAGCACAACCAGCAGCCTTTACTTTTCTTCCACTCATGTCAGATGACCACCAGGCATGGGTGAACTAAGGGGCACCTTTAAAATCCCAAATCCTAAAAAATCCAGTGTTCAACGAGATTCGAACCCTTCAACCCTTGGTCCGGAAAGTCAAGCGTTTTACAACGCAGCCACTTCGACCCATATCTGATTGATTAATACATCTACCATCTTGTTTTATATTATAAAGGAGATAATCCTTTAAGACCTTGCGATCTATTGGAAAAGATAAAAATCTCATTTGTTTCAATGGCCGACGGTTAACGAGTGCGTCATGTGACCAGCACAACGACGAACCACTTTTACGTCCACAAAGTACGTCAGGTACCAATGAGAGTTGGGTAGACTCCGGGCACTTTTAAAACTTCTAAATTTTTAAAAAATCCCAGTCTTCACTGGGACTCGAACACGAGACCCCTCGGCTTGATAGCCACCATGCTCCCTCATCATTTTATAACATTCATAAATTAACTCTTCTGTCTTCCAATTGTTAGACACATTTCCTTATGAATAATATAAAGATTATTATTATTATATTATTATTGTACAAACCCTCAAATATTAATATTTCTATATTATTATTATACAAACCCTTAAAGTTCTTTAAAAAAAAGTTTTTCATATTGTTAATGGATGTATGCAAGTCTTTAAGGAGAACTAGATTCTAGCTGTTTCCATTAGCTTGGATTTTCTACTCCATTCCGTCTTTGATTTCAAGCCAAACCACGTTTTGTTGTGTCTGATCAAAGGACATATTTAATGGGGGAAGTCGGCTGCAAGTTTTTCAGAATGAGCCTCGATGACTTTGTTATCTTTACAGTTATTATAGCACTAGTACCGAATGACAGACTTTCACTGTCCATCTTCGCCCTCCCCCCCCCCCCCCCCTACGTTTATAGCTGTAGAGATTAACTTCACGATAACAAGATCTAGCTTCAGCCAGTAAAAGAAAGCCACTAATTTCAGAAATGTTTCATCCTCAAATTATCTCCCCCCTCCCCCTTTGCCTTCACCATGCCAGAACGTGGCTGTATTAGTAGACTAGGAGGCTAAAAAAATATAAACCAATTCTCGCCTTAACTAAATTATTGTTTTTTAAAAAACTCACTTTGGGAAAAAAAGGAGGCGGAGCCACGTGGGGGGAGAAAGCGAGGAGACTTCTGCACACTTTAACCTAACCTCCCTCTCCCTTTTTTCGTAACCTTCTAACTCACTTTGACCTTGTTATTTTCAATTATAAAAATGAGTGGATCTCTAATTGAGAGGCTTCAGTAATACAGATTAAACCCTCTCGTATCAGTAAGAAGTGAGACTTAATAAAATAATTTCAGCTTTTTATTTTTAATGATATCAGTCGTGACCTTTTAGATTTGACCTCTTTTGGCATGGACAAAAAGCAACATTGACCACAAGCAGCATTGGATATAAGCAGCATTGACCACAAGCAGCATTGACCACAAGCCGCATTGAAAACAAGCAGCATTGACCACAAGCAGCATTGACCACAAGCAGCATTGGCCACAAGCAGCATTGACCACAAGCAGCATTGACCACAAGCAGCATTGACCACAAGCAGCATTGGCTACAAGCACCATTGACCACAAGCAGCATTGGCTACAAGCAATACTAACCAGGAGGCAAATTTTGAGCAAAAGCAACATAAACCAAAAAAACAGTTTTGACCAGAAACAACGTTGACAAAAAGCAGAATTGACCAAAAGGAATATGGACCAAAAGCCAGTATTGACCAATGCATCATTGACCAATAGTAGCTTTGACCAAAAGGCAGCACTGACCAAAAGTAGAACTGACCAAAAGCACTATGGACCAAAAGCCAGTATTGACCAATGCATCATTGACCAATAGTAGCTTTGACCAAAAGGCAGCACTGACCAAAAGTAGAACTGACTAAAAGCAATATGGACCAAAAGCCAGTATTGACCAATGCATCATTGACCAATAGTAGCTTTGACCAAAAGGCAGCACTGACCAAAAGGCAGCACTGACCAAAAGAAGAACTGACCAAAAGCAATATGGACAAAAAGCCAGTATTGACCAATGCATCATTGACCAATAGTAGCTTTGACCAAAGGGCAGCACTGACCAAAAGTAGAATTGACCAAAAGCAATATGGACCAAAAGCCAGTATTGACCAATAGTAGCTTTGACCAAAAGGCAACACTGACCAAATAAGCACTGATCAAAACCAGCATTGCCTCAAACAAGCATTGATGAGTAAAATTTAAATATTTTATATAACAAGTGGGATAACAAGTATGCATATTTTTAAAAAAAATTCAGTTTACCAACTTTCAAAGGTACGAAATGAACATAGAGCTTCAAACTTAGCTAGAGTTGTCTTTCGTGTATGTTTACTTGCAATTTCCCGCCGTCTGCTCCAAGCTAGGATCAAATGAAAACGTAATCACCAGGACACGAGCTTTTATAAATAGTAACTTAAAACTAATGCAGGATCAAAAAATAAGATTGCTTTTTAAATTGAATTTAACTTTTTTTCTCGCGTCAGATTTACCATTGGCGGAAGCGGTCAATATATTGGTTGCAAAACATGACAGCTAGTAATGAACTCTTGGAAATTATAAATTTAAGGTATTTATCTACAAATCATAGCATTTAGTCATAAATTTAGTTATGAAATTTAGTTATGCATAAAGCTATTTAGGTAAAAGTCATGGTGAAAAAAAAAAAAAGGTAATGTTCTGCTTTCAGACCTTACAATCTATAGAGTAGATAGTGCAAAGATAATCAGTTTCTATGACCAACGATTGAAGAGGATGTCATGTGGCCAGTACAATGAACGACTGCCACTTCTTTCACCAACCATATGTCAGTTACCTATCAGAGTTGGGTGGACTTCAGAGGAGTCTTAAAAAATGACGAAATCTAAAATTCCAGTCTTCGAGATTTAAAAGCCGTGATATCTTGCTATTCCATGGAAAGAAAATGCAACTTTACCAAATAATGTAAGCTTTAAAAAACAAGGTTACAAAAGACAGTTTATGTGAAAACACAAATTCAAAATCGGCCACCGAAGTGGTCCACCCAGGCAGGCTTCAATATTTTCAGAAAGAACATCTAAATGAAATTATATCAAAGACAAATGAGAGATAACAATGGAGAAAGAAGGTTAACAGATCTTGTGTAGTCCCCAACAATCCAGCAGATCAAAGGATAGGTGAATGTGAATGTAAAGTTAGATGTGAACCTGGCCTAACTAGTTCCCCTTTCAGGGCCTTGTGGTCTATAGGGCAGATGATATAAAGTTCATCTGTTTTTGTGGCCTACGGTTAACGAGGGTGTCATGTAGCCAGCACAACGACCAACCGCCTTTACTTTTTCCAAATAATGTCAGGTACCCATTAGAGCTGAGGGGACTCAGAGGCGCCCAAAGATTCCCAGTTTAAAAATCCCAGTCTTAACCAGGATTCGAACCGGGGACCCCCGGTTCGGAAGCAAAGCGCTTTACCTCTCAGCCACCGCGCCCCCCCCCCCCCCCCCCCGGTCTAACTGATGTCTTATAATTGATCTGATTTTTTGAAAACGCTCAATCTCTTATTCGAATCCTAAAAAAAAAAAAACAATAAAATATTAAGGACAATAAAGCTTATAAGATTACTATTCATTTTAAATTATGTCTAATTTATAATGCATACTAATCAGCTTTTTCTCTTTAAAAAAAATGCTTGCATAACTGGTTTTAAAAATTAGATTTTTCGCTTTCAGAAAAAAAAAAGTAGCCGTTGCATCAGAACTTTGAATGGTCTAAAGTATTCTGATGTCCGATTTTCAATATCTTTTCTAGTTTACGAGATCTAAACGGGACGGGCGGACAGACGGACAGACATTTCACACAAACCTAATAGCGTCTTTTCCCCTTTCGAGGGCCGCTAACAAAAATGAGAGCAGCATTGTCTTCTCTAAGAATGACTTTCGTTCAAGCGCCACTATTTATCAACACTCTAACAAAAAAAAAATTGTCTGGGTTGATTGTTACTTGATGCGCCCCCTGGTGGTGACTTTTTTTTTTAAAAGCCGAAACGGTGCAATACTTCCGTTACATGATTATAACACTGGTCAAACTATTGTAGGCATGGAGCTAGTTGTACAGTACATGTACTGATTTTTTCTCTTAGTACTCTCTTCTCGGAAGTTAGAGCTGGTGAATGTTGACGAGTCTTAAAGCAGCAGACAGCACGCCACGAGTGCTCCCTCTGCAGCAGACGACCAACAATTACCAATCAACAGACAACAGTTTTAATTATCTCTTTCTTTTCCCGCCTTCTCCCGGCGCTGCCCACGCGGGATAACACGCCGAGCCTCTAAGAAGTGTGAGCACGTAACTCGACTCGCCACACTCAATCCCTGCTTGAGCAGAGGCGCAGTAAGTGAGCGCCCCTTGTTATTGTCAACATCTTGGCGTCAACGAACTTAAGAAAACAACGCCCCACGTGACACTGGAATTTGTTCGAATTACCCGTGACACGAAAGTAATGATTTAGCTTGTGCTAAAAATAGATCAACCAAGCATAGATTAATATGGAATATTTTTTTTCGGGGAAAAGCATGCCATGGGATAAATACGAAGTATGGTACAGTTTAAGTAGGTCATTAAATTATTACAAAGATTGCATGGAATACATTGACATGGTTTTCAAAAATATACTTCTAGCTGTGAAATTAGAGCAGTGGTGTCCAACTTTTGCCCCGCGGGTCAAATCTGGTCCGTTTCAGCACCACGACACTTCCTAACGTCTGCAGTACAGGAAATCCGCATTTCGCATTGCGGAAAATTTTAGGGTCACCTCTCTGAATATAGGTTGGACTAAACTAGATTAGAGGTTGATAGGTCAGGTCAATTGGGTCTTCATAAGTAGTAATAAAGTTATGTTCTAACAAGATATATATATATATAACACCAAACAAAAGTTATAATTCTAGAAAATTAGTAGGAGCCTCACATGCGCTGCTTACACCTGAGGTTCTCAAACTATCCGTGGACTCCCCAGGGGTCCTTGAGACGACCTTAGGAGGTCCACATATAGAAGAAAATTGTATAAAATAACTTGTTCGCTAATAACCAGTTTATCCGTTCGGATAATTTGAATAATAATAAACTTGCTAAGCACTACTGTTAAATATTTCTATTACATACTATAACTACAATTCTATAACGGCTTATAACACATTTTTGAAGACATTCTTCATTGGGATACTTGAGATTGTTAATTACAAACATTGTGTCGGGCATAAATAAACTCATAAAATCTCATCAACCTTATCCAAGTCCTTAATTTTTAAAATGCTATTTTAAACAAAGTTATAATATCAAAAACAATATTTTAACAATATTTTATTTCAATATTTTTTTTTTACATCTGTACCTTGTACTATATACTATGCAATAATGTAGTTTTTCATTTAGGGGTCTGTGGGCAAGTTTAAACTAAATAAAGGGGTCCCCGAGTCAAAAAAGTTTGAAACCTCTGGCTTACACCATTCTAACTGCATCTTCATAGGCGATGACGTGACACCCTCAGACCTAACTTGAACTGTTTAGTTTGCTTATTGCCTCAAGGCAGGACGGAAACCTTTGCCTAGTTACACAATATCCTAAATGTCTACCACAGAGATTAGACATGGAAGACTATGAAAGTAGAAAACGCACTTTTCAAACTTAAAAATGTTGCACAGTTTAACGTGTGGTGCAACAAATATTAATTTCTGCAACATTATTTATTTTCCTTATCACATTTGTTACCAACTTAAAAGTACTTTTAGTAATTTTTTTTCTATAATGTAGTGAATTATTAGATGAAAGTTTTGCACAAAATGTAGGTCATCGATGAGTCCTCATATCCACGAAAATTACAGCACTCTAACTTCGTCTATGGATTCCAAAACAATGTTGTTGTTTTTTTGTTTGTTTTTATTTAATTACTCAATCTAAATTGAAGTTACGTCGTCAAGACCTTGATATGATCTAAATTTAGTTGTTGGGGGATTATCAATATATCATCCTCCCACAGTAGAAAAAAAAAGCCACATATATTTTTTAAAATAAATCTCATTAAAAGTGTTACATTGATTTACTGCTTCATTAATAAAACACACCAAAACATGACTCTTAATTCCAGGGTAAAGGCTTGGTTAAGACAATATAGAAGTAGACATTGGATGTTCCAACAAAGAATGCACTTTTAAAGACTTCGTTTAACATGCACTTTAAGGATTCACGCTCCATCTGTTCCTGTTTACTGTTTCTGTTCCCTGAAAGAAAAGCCCTTAAAAGGCCATCGCTGAGTATTTTTAAAATGATAATTGGCTAGTACTGGCCTGTATCACTCGAGGAAATGTTCACAGTGGCACAGTAGTGTGAGAGGTCTGAAGAGAACAAATAACTGTAGGTTGTATATCGGATCTCCACATCCTAGACTGGCTGCCGAACAAAGCTCTAGGGCCCAGTCCTCACCTCGGACGTAGAGACTTGTTTGACCTCAGCGTCATTGGTTATGAAGACAAGACCAAGTGAAATAGGTGGTGTTAAGCTCTTCCGCGGTGTCGAATACAAACAAACCCATATAGAGGTAACACCGAAAGAACTGCAGGAACAGATAACACCGGCAAAAGGCTGAACAATCAATAGAGGTAGTCGACTCTGGTGTTGAACATCAAACACGTTTAAAAATCATGAAGGGAACTGTCGAATGTCACCTTCTTCTAGCCGTCTATAAAATGCTAATTATTGCCACGTTGTTATGAAAGCGTCTTGTTTATTTCGACTCCTATTTCGTTCTTACTTTTTAAAAAGCCATCGTCGCTAAGTAAAAACTTCCCCCTATTTCCGAAACAAATAATTAATTCCTAATCGTGCCATAACAGTGGGAATATAAAGACATGACGTCGAGGGCAAATATGGAAGTACCTAAGTTTACTAAGTCTAAAGGAATATTCATATTTTTATTTTGATTGTTGGGGTTAAAGAGAACAACATAAATATAAGTTTAAAAAACTCAAACTGCGGCCTCCCGTGAAGAAAGTCTTGAATTATACAAATTGCATGAGAGTGAACTGGTCAACAAAGTAACTGGAAACTAAAAAAAACTTTTCCAATTAGGGAGAAACAAGATCTTTACAGTGTACATTTAGTTAATGTTGACCACACCTGGGTCATAACCCTTAAACGTTTAAAGGGTCTTTTTTTTCTTGTTTACTTAAAATTAACATCAACAAGATAAGATAAAGCATAAAATAACATTACATCGGTGATGCCTCAACCTGCGGCCAGCGGGCTATATTTGGTGCGTGTTGTGGTGCCATTCGGCTCTTTTGAAACTTCTGCGTTTATTGCGTAATGTAGCTGATGCACGTTTCCATAGGGCCTTAGACGTCTTCATGCTTGTCTGAAATGTATAGGGTTCCTAGGAAGAACAAAGTTGTACTAAAATGTATTAACTGAAGCCACTTTCCATTGTTGACTGACTATGAGCTGACTGGCTATGAGCTGACTGACTATGAGCTGACAGACTATGAGCTGACTGACTATGAGCTGACTGACTATGAGCTGACTGGCTATGAGCTGACTGTCCATGAGCTGACTGACTATGAGCTGAATGACTATGAGCTGACTGGCTATGAGCTGACTGTCCATGAGCTGACTGACTATGAGCTGACTGACTATGAGCTGACTGACTATGAGCTGACTGGCTATGAGCTGACTGTCCATGAGCTGACTGACTATGAGCTGACTGTCCATGAGCTGACTGTCCATGAGCTGACTGTCCATGAGCTGACTGTCCATGAGCTGACTGTCCATGAGCTGACTGACTATGAGCTGACTGTCCATGAGCTGACTGGCTATAAGCTGACTGTCCATGAGCTGACTGCCTATGAGCTGACTGTCCATGAGCTGACTGTCCATGAGCTGACTGGCTATGAGCTGACTGGCTATGAGCTGACTGGCCATGAGTTGACTCCTATGAGCTGACTGCCTATAAGCTGACTGGCTATGAGCTGACTGCCTATGAGTTGACTGCCTATGAGATGTCTTAGTTTTTTTTCTTAAATACTTGGCCTCAGTTGGCAAAGATAAAAGAGACCCATTGTTGTGATACCTCATACACTGATAAACTTGTAAAAATTTTACGTGAAATAAGATGCTGTTGTTTTTATAGACATTTTATTGGCTTTAATAATGTTAAATGTTCTGATAGTCTTGTGACGTTAATCACATTTATCTTTCTGGCTATAAATGAATAAATAGATCTATAATTTATTCAAGTCTTTTTATTAGAATCATACCTTTCAAAGGCTACAATGTATTATGTTGCCTGTTTGTATGCTGCCATACTTTAAACGGCTACATGGCTATTTCATTACAACTCAAGTTTTCATTTTTTTTCAAAGGATATTTCGTAGAGCGTAGTAGTCTATTAAATTTGGCTAAATAGATTGAACAGACGAACCATGACGTTTGATCCCATTATACGGCTCAACAAACAAGAACATTTAGCCTCTTTAATAACGTTTTTAATACAAGATCAATAATAAGACGCCGTTTATTTGAGATGATGTTATGATAATAGGTAATATTCAACTAGTTCAGCTATATTAGATAATAGATAAATATTAGATAGCAGTTAGTTAGGGTATGGGATGCCGGAGGCTGAGCAGTATAGCGCTTGGTTTTTGAACCAGAAGTTCCGGGTTCGAATCCTTGTTAAGACTAGGATTTTTAATTTCGGGATCTTTGGGCGCCTATGAGTCCACCCAGCTCTAATGGGTACCTGACATTAGTTGGGGAAAAGTAAAGGTGGTTGGTCGTTGTGCTGGCCGCATGACACCCTCGTTAACCGTAGGCCACATAAACAGATGATCTTTACATTATCTGCCCTATATACCACAAAGTCTGAAAGGGGAACTTTACTTTCTATTAGTTAGGGCACGAGATAGTAGAATAAAGTAGAATAACCGCTTTGTTAGAGATACAATTAAGTAATTTTTATCTTTTTTAGGGCCCTCTGGTAGTGGTAGGGACATTAAACATACACTACGGTCTCTGCCATGATCTAAGGAACATTTATGCCAAGTTTTATCAAGATTGGTCAAACGGTTTTGATTTCTATGCTGGACATACAAACATACATACATACATACAAACATACATACATACATACATACATACATACATACATACATACATACATACATACATACATACATACATACATACATACATACATAGTAAATACATACATAGTAAATACATACATACACCTTACTTTCAGCTTTATATTATAAATTATTATTTTACTTTTTAGTATTCTGTTCTCATGTATGCTATGATAGTAGAACTATCGTGCCGAGTACTGCTAGAGTTAAAAAGATTGGAAATTTTAATTCAACTAGAGAAAAATAAACTATCTACAAACTATGTCTAAGAATTATCATTGGTTTCTTTTTTTTTTTTAAAGTAACATATAAGAATTACAATTAAGAAACGAGCTCTACAAGACAAGATCAGACGAGTTAATTAGTTTTTGTAGCACCTTTTTTTGTGGACTTCTGGGATGAAATTTGGAAATTACTTAGAGAAGAAACATGTTATTGGCTTCTCTGACCTTTGAGCCAGGCAATGCACCCTTTAGAACTCTCTCTGCCGAGCTTTTTTTCACGCTTAAGCCTCAGGCGGTACAGACAAATCTCAGACTATTTATCATCAAATATTGCATTTGCTCGTATGAGCTGGATATATCAACAAATGACGTGCTTTTTTTAAAAAAAACTAAGTTGACAAATGAACGGCTGATATGAAAATTATAGAAACAAGCTATCAAATTTAGGGGAGGGTAGGGATTCTATTATTATTATGAGCATGACCTCTATCTTAGCCATAGATAGAACAGAAAAATAAGGTTAGAGTGATCGAACTTTTTGACCTTAAGAGTTTATGGATGGGTTAGAGATTATAGGTTAACAGAAAACTAGTATATGCTAGTAAAGCTAAAAAAAACAGCTTGCTTGCATGAGGTACTTTCTGGACCTCTTTAAAAAAAAATTCTATCCAAAAAGAACTGTCAGTTCCTTTTGGATTCAACAATTTTTTTTTGGCGGCAATAAATTTTCAGAAAAAAACAATATGAAAATGACTGGACCTTTGAAGAACGGCATCAGATGTCGCCATTTTTTGCATTTTTCCTCAACATGTGTTAAATCAATCTGATGTGCCCTTTGTTATGGTGTGTGTGTGTTTCTATGGTGAGGGTGGGAAGAGCTTAGCGATTGGTTTTGAATGATGCAACACAGGCCGCATTGTCGTCATTTGGTCCTAGTTAGGAGAGACGACTCCAGAACTTAAGACTGAAAGGTTGTGTTATTGTAGTGAGTTATTATTACTACTATCTACTACATTTATTTGATATCATATTAAGTTGATTTCGTTATATTTAGTTTGTTCACAAAAGGAAGTTATTTAAGTTATTTGAATTTTTATTAGTTAAGATATATTACGCCTACAACGAATTAGTTGTCTACCAGCAGTTTGGTACTACAAGTCAATGACCGGTAACAACCCCTCTGAAACACCTGTTCATATATATAGACTAAACCTGAAACATTGCTAAATTTCTCTGCTATGCATTGTCAGCTGGTCGTAAAGGGGTAGCTCATTGGTTGGGTCATAGATATATTTGGAGTTAGACCATCTTAAGAATCTTTGTTAGATTAACCTAGCAATATTTCTCCACCTCATCAGGATGGAATTATATTTTTGACTGCTTGTCCCAAACAATGATTTCTCCCGTAGAAAGTTCAAAATGGCTGCTCATTTGAAAGGAACTCAAGTGAATACAGATTGAGATCAATAGATCTTCACTTTCAGAAAATTAAAAAATGTTACACACCAACATCCAACTTGATATCAAGTTATCTCTTGTGGTCTAGCCTCTAGCTTGGAAGTAACAAATGGCTTCTACGTCGCAACTCCTTTTAGAAGATGAAATGTCAGAGTGCTTCTTTTTTTTTAATAATATTTTTTCATTTGATGAATGGAGAGCCCCCCAATAAAATTATAGAGAGGAAGGGAGTAAAAATGGAAGACTTTGGGGATGCTCTGAGAAGGGCGCAAAGCACTTGCTTAAACTCTGACATTCATCTCAAAACATTTTGCTTTTAGCTTTAAGTTTGTAAAGAATTTTGTGTGTGTGTGTGTGTGTGTGCGCTCGCGTGTGCAACATTGGTTCGATATTACTTTTATACCTATACTTTAAAGAGATTGTTCCTATTCGCTTCATTTCGTTAATACGAGTTGTCATTGTGGCGGAATTCAAGTCAAACCCATTCTTTACCATTTATTTCAAGAACTAAAAACAGAACACTATTTTTCCTAGGCACAGTCTGCAAAAGAGCTGACAGATCAGCAGCAAATAGCTGGCTAGAAGAGGAAGAATATCAAGAGCTATATTTAGTGTTTTCAGTCTCCATTTCGCCTTCATTGGCATAGAAGACAGGAGCAGACAGTAGATGGCCTCTGAAGAAAACACGGAGAGACTTTTAAGACCCAAAGCCCTAGCCGACGACAAAAAAACCATAACTTTAGAAGACCCCCCAACGGACGACATCTTTGTCTGCATCAGGTGTGATGAAATATGCAGCTCGAAACTGGGTTCATCCGGTCTTGTGAAATACTGATATGCCAAATACCCAAAATATCAAATATCAAATATACTGCACGTTTCTTTACTCTCCGAAATCAAAGTTAATATCATAATATTATTTATTATTCATAAGTGATAAAACCTAAAAAAAAATTTTAATGAGCTGAACCTAGTGCCTCAGTTTATTGCCTTTTATTAAAGCCATGCCAGTGTGCACACGGAAGCGTCTCGTTTCTCCTGCCTTAAACACTAAAAGGTACTTAATAAAAGAAGAGTGCACTACTACTGACACTTATAAAATATTTAAAGTTTGTTCAATAGCTACTTTAATTATGACCGGAAACCTTCGAAGAATTAGATCTCTGCTCTAACGATTTGCACTTGACTTTTGGAGTATCCTCCCCCCCCCTCTTCTCTAAGATGTTCATCTCCCCCCTTCACCCTTTCTAACTTATCATCTTTCCCAGTAAGATGTTTTTTTTCTGAACTCGAACAGGAGAAACGTTAAAGGCCAACGACTCTAGAAACAGAAGACTTGAGGACAGAATAAGCATTGGAGGGGGGGAGAGAACGGAGAAGAGGATCAAATTTCGGATAAGCCCAAAGGGTTGACAAGGTCAAATGATGCGCGTGCTTGTATCGCCCCCCCCCCCCTCCCTTCCAATCGTTTTTTTTTATTTCCCTAACTTGCACGTGTGCAATTGACATGTTTCAAGAAAATATAATGAATGCTCCCTTCCCTTAGTTTTTAATCTCGCGCTGCATCTTGCTCATCTCAACAATACCAGAGGTTCTCAATTCCTGCATAGTACAGTACCAGTATTAGTGCTAGTCAGGCGTGAAGAAAAGGAGTTAAGAATGCAGTTCTCGTTTATTACCAACATTTCATCCAACTTTTTTTTAGTTTCCCTTCTTAGCTTTTTTTTTAAATTTTATTTTTGGTTTGTTATGTTAACATAGCACAGTGTTGCTCCATCTACAGCCCGTAGGCTTAATCCGGTCCTTACCACAGTTCTTGCCACAGTTCTAGCCACTGCGCATAATAAATCTGCAGAGGATTGTTCCACTGGAGTTGAAGATTGGGAAGATTGTGTTTCTCTTGGAATTACTGCACGAGGCAAATGTATCAAAAATGTATATTGCAGATTGTGGCTACAATTATGATTGGTAAAAGTACTATGTAAAAATGAGTATTCATGGTGTGAATGTGGCCTCACCATAAATGTAAAAAAGACAGAAGTCACAGAACCAGACATGCTCACAGATGGCCAGAAATTAGCAAACGTCAAAAAGTCTGTCTGTCTGGGAAGCACCTTATCAGCAAACGCCAACCTCGATGATGAGGCACACTCCAGTGTTGCTCGTGCCAGAGCTGCTTTTGGCAGACTTCAAGAACAAGTGTGGCAACGGAGAGGATTCTGCATATCCACTAAACTGAAAGTCTACAGTGCTGTAATTCTCACGTCACTCCTGCATCAGAGTCCTGGACCCTATATTCCCGTCACACCAAAAAGCCAAACTCCTTCCACCTACACTGTCTAAGGAGTATCCATAAGGTGCGTTGGTCCGACCACATACGGTACGTGACGTTTTGGCGCCGCCGTTTTGGCCCCGCCGTTTTGGCGACGGGACGTTTTGGCGCGAGCCGTTTTGGCGACGGGACGTTTTGGCGCGAGATATCATTTGACGATAATTTAATAAGCACGTAGCTTTTTTTTAATGAGCCCTTGAATTCCAGCGACTTACGCCAATAACCATGGTGTCTTTGTATACTTAACTTAAAGTCTTTTGAGAAACATGGTACATGTATTATATTTTTACTTATTATTAGCAATTGTTTGGTTTGTATAGTTGGAGATACCATACAGTCATTCAATAAACCAATGTTAATGTAAACAAATAATTGCATCAATTTTTAGTCTATCATCGTTTCCTTTTGTTTTTAATTTTAAAGTAATATCTTAAAAAACTTTTTTGAAACTAAAAGTGCGCCTCTTAATAAACGCACATACACAAGCCAAAATGTTTATTAAAGAAGATGACGTGAAAAACAAACATTTAATAGTACGTGAAAAATCTGTCGTAACACAAACACTCATGCAAAACATAGATATGAATAATTCTTTTAAAAGAAATAATACAATAAACGTACATAATATATCTCGCGCCAAAACGTTCCGTCGCCAAAACGGCTCGCGCCAAAACGACCTTCGCGCCAGAACGGCGGCACCAAAACGTCCTGTTTCGGACCACATACCAGACACAGAAATCTTAAGACTGTCCAACATGTACAGTATCAATGCGACACTAAAAAGGTCCCACAATCGATGGGCGGGACATGTAGTCCACATGCTAGACTAACGCCTTCCCAATCACTTTCTTTCTTCCGTTCCCTCTTTCTTTCTGTTCCATTATTCCTTTCTCCCTCTCTTTCTTTCTCTGTCTCTCTCTCTGTTTCATTCTCTCTCTCTCTCTCTCTCTCTCTGTCTGTCTCTCTCTCTTCAATGAGAAAGTAATTATGTATTGTTGTGTATAATACCATTACCCTGGTCAATTTTGAATCCTAACATCACTAAAATGTAATGTTCTTGTTAATCTTCAGGGCTTTCATTTAAAAAAATCCTTTTCAGAGCAATTGGTTTGTTTCTCTCTAACGAAGCCCCCCCCCCCCCCCCCCCCATGAGAATGCCAGAGAATGATTATTGGTTCGTTTTTAACATAATAATAAGTTTTCCTCATATAGCGCCGTTGTTAACAAGCATGTTGTAGGCTCAAGGCGCTAATAAGCATACGAAATAAATTAATAAAAACTAAACTTTCAAATTTAGAGCTATTATAAGGTATTAAAAAAAGAGAGTGTAAAACGTAAAACATGAATGCACCCGTTTAAGAAATGTGATTGAGATAATTAAAAATATGAGATTCTAGATTGATAAAACCTTGCTTGTTTGATGAAACAATACTTATGAGGCTGATTGCTACTATGTGAATTTTGATGTTTGGATGTATTGGTTGATGTTACTATGTGTCTTTTGATGTTAGTATGTGTTTGTTGATGTTACTTTGTGTCTTTTGATGTTACTATGTGTTGGTTGATGTTACTATGTGTTGGTTGATGTTACTATGTGTTTTTGATGTTACTATGTGTTGGTTGATGTTCTATGTGTTGGTTGATGTTACGATGTGTTGGTTGATGTTCTATGTGTTGGTTGATGTTACAATGTGTTGGTTGATGTTACAATGTGTTGGTTGATGTTACAATGTGTTGGTTGATGTTACGATGTGTTGGTTGATGTTACAATGTGTCGGTTGATGTTACGATGAGTTGGTTGATGTTACGATGAGTTGGTTGATGTTACGATGAGTTGATTGATGTTACGATGAGTTGGTTGATGTTACGATGAGTTGATTGATGTTACGATGAGTTGGTTGATCTTACACCGAGATTGTGTTCATCAGACAGTGCGTTGTCTGATGTTTTAAATTTTAAATTTTTTTTAATAGCGCTACTTTCATGCTTACAGCATTCTCAGAGCGCTATGGTCCAATCTCATTAGTGGACCAGTGGAGAAGAGTGGGGGTATCTGGGAGAAGGTTTTTCCGTGCTGCCTTTAGGCGCTTAGTAAACACAACTCTGCTCGAGTCGGGTGTCAAGCCTCGCGCCCCCTTCATATGTAGCCAAACCAAGCCAAATTCAAGCGTACTTAGCCTCTCGACCACGCAGTAATAAATAATATCAGTAATTTCAAACAATATTGTGATGCCGGAGATAATAATTCAAAATATAAACTCAAAATGGAAATCTTCTTTAAATTCTGTGTTGAAGTAACACAGTCATCTTCTTTTTTTTCCCATAATTATCGTTCTCCATTTTTTCTATCAATGTGACCTGGATGATTGCCCGAGCAATGTGTCTGGATCAACATGAACCCCAATGTACAAGGAAAGAGGCTGCAACGTTAGATCATTTCCTAGGAAAGAGGCTGCTGTTTCTGTCAATGAATACCTCTTAAATATTTACACAGCATCGTTGCAAGAGGACGCAACTCTAGGCCAATATCCGCTCTGCGGCTTTTATGTAGAATATTCTTACGCTCAACTAATTTCTATTTAGAAAGATTGAAAACCCAGAGTATTGGCATTTATTTATTCTGTACAGAAAAACAAGTAAAATAATTTTTTAAAAAAGATGACAATGTAAGTTTGTGTTTCCCCATAAACTCAGAGAGTCAGAGGCGGCCCCCAACTGTACTGTCGATGAGTTCGCAGTTTTTTAAGTAATGCAGGTGACAATGCAGATTAAATAAAAAGAAACAAGATTACAATGTGAGTTTGTGTTTCCCATAAACTCAGAGGCGGCCCCTACTGTCGATGAGTTCGCAGTTTTTTTAAGTAATGCAGGTGAAAATGCAGATTTCGTAATCTACATAGCCAAAATCAGAAGTGATAAACTAGAAACAACCAATAAGTCTCAAAGAGTCATAAGAACATAACCCCGTGTTGATGTAAACTTTTATTGCAAAAAACAATTATTTATACGACTTTCCCCCCTCAAGGGACAATTTTTTTTCGACATGTCAGGGTCTTATGGTTCGCAGTTTGAGATTAGTTTTAGTGATCTTATCGAGCCTGTTCCTGTTTATTTTCGACATGTCAGAGTCTTATGGTTCACAGTTTGAGATTAGTTTCCGTGATCTAATCGAGCCTGTTACTGGTTCAACCTTTTAACCATTTCAATGCTCTTTAAAGAGAAAAAAAATCACTTTGCGAAAATCAATGATTATAATCTCTCTCTTGCACTCTACGGGTAGAAAGTCACATAAAATCCCTCAGGAGCTTTACCCGTAGAATGTCACATGAAATCTGTCCTGCTTTCCGCCTGAGTTACTCCTTGATGAATCTCTGACTCTGTATTTTGGTGTGATTGGTGCTGCTAATCAGTTCACTAAAGTGAAGCCGCAACACGGAAAGTAATCCTTTACTTTTTAAGCTCCAGTAGATAACGTCGTAATGAAAATGTACCTTTCAGCCGTTGAATCTTTCAAAGCCTAAGGGCAATGACTGACTGACTGATTTTTATGTCGGGAATAGGATTGTAGCGTAATGCTTCATTATTTTTGTCTTTTAACATGGGCAGATAGGACTTGTTATGTATTGCATAAAACGCCTCCAGCTGGATTCTTTATCAAGCTGTTGGTAAACTAAATATGGTGAAACATGCTTTACAAGGGAATCTGGTCTCAATTAATATGAACTGAAGGGTTGTGAGATAGACTATTCTGTTAAAGTTTAGCGAATCAGGGCTTGTCTTGTAAAACTGTTTGTAAAATGTTTTACATTTTTCGGATGTTCCTTCAGAGTTGAAGATAGTTTACTCCCTGGTCCAAACCTCCCGCAGGACGACGGGGGATAAATGCGAGCAGGGTTTGAACCCGAGACCATCTATAAATCCAAATCACAGTCCAGTGCGCAAACCGCACGACCAGGCAGCCATCCAGACTACAAAAACAGTGCAGTATTTTATTGCGGCTACGAAGATGTATCTGTGAATGAGATACTTTTGCCACACACCAACATTCAGACTTAGCCGTAATGTCTTTTCGCCGTTAAAACTTGTTCTCAGCAATAGATTTCCTTTTCGGTATCAAAATGTGTATTCCGCAGCCTTTACCAGAGATCTCCCAGGTCTCTCTTAAAGGAGTCTTCAGAAGGTCAGTGGGCGGATGACTTTGGCAGTCAGCTGTTCTCCTCTAAGCCAGTGAGAGGATGACTTTGTAGGTAGAGGTTAACCTGTAAGCCAGTGGACGAAGAACGACCAATAAATGTCATTAAGATGTTTCCGGGAGCAACCCTATTACGACATACAAAAAAGAAAAAGGTTGCTTTTGGAATATTGTCATCTTCATAGCGATAGGTGCCATGGCCATTTGGGAAAAAAAGTACACTTTTCATAATTTGCTATCTATGGGGCAGATGATGTAAAACTATCTGTTTCTATGTCTAACGGTTCAGGAGGGTGTTATGTGGTCAGCACAACGACCTTTACATTTCCACCGTTTGTCAGATAACGGAGTTGGGTGGACTCAGAAGTGTCCTAAAAATCTCGACGTTAAAAATCGCAGTTTTCACCAGAATTTGAACTTACAACTCATCAGTACAAAAGCCTTGCTTTTGACCCTCATCCACCTCCCTGTCGACATTTCTCCAAACATCGTGTTTTATACTTTAATCTCGCCTCCATATGCTCTTCTAGTACGTCAATGTTGGTGGCAACGCTCGAGACACTGTAGTAGCTTTCTGTAGAAACACCCTTGTCACAAAGCCATTCAAAAATGAGAGAATCACTGCTTGGCATGCATTCACTTTTGAGGCAGACATGGGGGGGGGGGTACGCGACGCTAAAACGACCATCGCTCCAAAACGACTGCACCAGAACTTCCCGCTTCGGACGGAGAGAATTTTATTCCGCTACTCCATTTTGATCTCGGCCAAATGCGCTACCAGCTTTAGCAAAACCAACCAAAATATCACTGAGTACTTGGGAGCGGTTTAAGCTTACAACCAAAACACTGTTTTACTTTCTATTTTATCCAATGTTGAATACTTTCTTTTTACTTTAAGTAAACCATTTTGATTTTAATCTAACCTGTTTCCAGAACCTGTTTCTCAGAATCTACTTTTCTGAGCCCATTCGTTAAGACTTTCTTATTTTTTTCCAGCGCTACATCCTCGGCATGGCACTAACACCCTAACCTAATCACACCCACGCCCAAACAGTAATATGCAAAGTAGCCAGGTTTTGTTTTCATAAACCTCACAAGTCAAAGACGAAACTGTTCAATTTAACGAGAAGAAAAAAAAAACACTTTTCTATTCTGACAGTTTAATCCTAAAAGCTATCTCCCCGGTCACGCGTAGACCCCCCCTCCCCTCTCACACGCCCCCCCCCCCATCTCTTTATCCCCAAATCTGTAATCTTCAACGTCCTCTCTGGAATTACTCGCCAGGATACTGTCCATCTAGCGGGCGCATCGGTGAGTCTAATATTTTCTTTCCATTTCTAATCACTTCCAACGTACAAGAAAGAAATGTGAATACAAGCTCTGCTTAAAGATGTCACAGAGAGAGAGAAACAACTAAGACAAACCACAAAGTGATTGATTGCATCTCTAAGTCAGACGGAAGTTGTTGAATAGCGAGGTTACAAATTAGAGAGTCTAATACATGGAGGCAAATCCATAAATAACAAGAAATTTTGGTGTATCCGGTGTAAAGAATACGGAATTACTGATAAACGATGCTAAATAATAATCAGTCTATTTATTTCTGTGAAGTTTTCAGCAATGTAAAATCAAATTTCTAGACCCTTTCGTTTGCAGCACAAACTAATTTTTAGCGGCTCCGAAAGGGGAATAGCCGCTATTAGTTTTGTGTAGTCTGTCGGTTCGTTCGTCCCATTAAGATTACAAAAAACTAGAAAAGATATTGAAAATCCAATATCATTATATGTTAGATCTTTCAAAGTTATGATGAAACGGTTATTTTTTTTTTCTTTTCAGAATGTGAAAACTTTAATTTTTAACTTTATTCATGCAAGCAGTTAGAAAAAAACAACAACACAATTTTAAAACTATTCAATATTAATTATTTATAGTATAATCACGAGAGAATATTTGTAGCACATTTATGAAAATGTTGATGTTATACAAAAAATTGGTATTGCTAAATTACATATGTTGTGTCATACTATCTACTTAAATTTAAACAAAATTTTTTACTTTAGTTTAAAAAAAAAAAAAAGAAAAAAATCTATTTAGTATGCATATAAGTTGAATACAATTTAAAACAAGAATTAATAAACAGCTTGTCGAATTATACACGAACAGTACATTGTGGCAAGATAAGAAGCAATCTTATATTGAATGTAGAAACCCAATTTTCCCTTTCAGACCATGCGGTCTCTAGGGCAGATGATGTTAAAGGTCATTTGTTTCTGTGGCCCACGGTTAACGAGGGTGCCGTGAGGCCAGCACAACGACCAACCGCCTTCACTTTTCCCCCAACTAATGTCAGATAACCATTAGAGCTGGGTGGACTCAGAGGCACCCTAAAGATCCCGAAATTCAAAATCCTAGTCTCCTTTAAACAAGAAGTTTGGGAATCACTAAGGTTTTCGTACCCTTAAAGCACCACCCATGATCTGTTAGCCATCTCCCTCCATTTGTCTCTGTCTTTTCCAATGATCAGCGTCTATTTCATAGCCGTTGGCTTCCCGTAGCTTCTTTTGTATGCCTCTGCTTTTCCCTGACATTATTTTCTGTAAAAATGTCTGTGCCTGCCCCGTCGACCTTGTAATGTAGCCGCACAGTCTTAGCTTGCGTTTTTTCGAAAATGGCCAAATACCTCATCGACTACCAATGTGATCCTGTTTTTGGATTTCTTCATAGAAACGTCTCGTTTCCAAGGCCTTATCGCTTAAACGAAATCACTGAGACAAAATTTAATTGGAAAAACATTTTGCCCACACCATCACTATCTTGTTTGTTTCGTTTCATATTAGCATCGTGTGTTTTTTAGAGCGCTCTTTGGGTTTGCTAAAAATAGCTCGTAACTGATAATTGAGTTAGAAAAAGATGAACAGCATTTGCCAGCAGAAGGAGAATTGAAACGAGCAGCTGTAAGTTTGTTGTGGGCCAAACAAACAAACGAGGACCACCCAACAGATAGAAACACGAGATTCATACAAGTGAGGAAAAGAGGAAACTTGCGTGCCCCCCCCCCCCCAAAATAGTTTTTTTTTGACATAAAAAGATACATTTTTAATTTCGAAACTTCTATCGTTACATTTTGAGCTTGTCCTTTCCGTAGCGGCCCCCGAAAGGGGAAAAGATGCTATTAGTTTTGTGTGGAATGTCTATCCGTCCGTCCGTCCCGTTTAGATCTCTTAAACTAGAAAAGATATTGAAATTTCGACATCATTATATTTTAGACCTTTCAAAGTTCTGATACGAAGCCTACTTTTTTCTTTTCTGAAGTAATTTTTTTCAAAAGAAAATAAATAATTTTTACAATTATTTACTATTAATAGTAAAAAAAACACAGGAGGCTATTTAGTAAGGGGGATAGTAAAGTACCATATTGTAAAGACGTGGAGTTGAACTAAAGAAAATAACTCACCGATTCTCAGGTCGCTGGTATCTCTTCGATTGCAGAAGCACAATCCAACTATGATCAATCGATATCCCCGATAAAAAGAAATAATGTCACAATCTCCAAATTAAATTTACATATCCCGATTCACTAACACAATAGAAAAAAATCCTCAATCCTCAGTCAAGAAAAGTCCAAAAATCATAACTAAATTTTCATAACACATTTACACACAAGTCAAGTTCATTTACGCCCAACAGCATAAGCCAAAAATCACCCTACTTTGCACGTGGAAAAAAATGGTTAGTAAG
The DNA here is from genome assembly GCA_030265305.1 of Biomphalaria pfeifferi. NCBI lineage: Eukaryota > Metazoa > Mollusca > Gastropoda > Planorbidae > Biomphalaria > Biomphalaria pfeifferi. The sequence goes on from JASAOG010000011.1 coordinate 6,080,010, forward strand.
GGAGGAACAGGGTTACAACAATATTTTTAACACATTTGTGCAAACGGTTTTAGATTTTGTCTTTTTTTTTTTTTTTACAAATTTATTGCAAAGTTATGTAAGTTCTGTCATACTAACGCCTACATTTAAAAAAAAAATGGTTACTATCATTTGAAAGAGAAAATTATTTTTAATATGCATATATTAGGAACATAATTTAAAAAAAGAATTAATAATTAGTGTTTCATATTATCGCGTGAACTACAAAACGGCAACATATAAAACGCCTAAGGATTTTTAAAAAAATATTTATTTATATATTCATATATTTTTTTTCTTACGAAATGTTTTGTTTTCTTAATGTGACTTTGAATAAGAGATTGGCCCTATACAAAACAATTAAGATCAATAGGATAATCATTATATGAAATCAGTTAGGCCAGGTTCACATTCACTTTCACCTATCCTTTGGGCTGCTGGACCGTTTGGGCACCATACAAGATCTGTGAATCTTCTTTCTCAATTATTCTCTATCATTTGCCTCTGATAGAATTTCATTCTGATATTCTTTCTGAAAATATTGAAGCTTGCCTTTTTACCAGCTTGGGTGGACCTAACCCAAAATTAAGAATCCCACTCTTCACCTAATTCGAACCTGTAAACCCTCGATTCCGAGAGCAAGCGTGTTATCACTCAGTCACCACACCCACTCAGATATTAGTACCCTTACAAATATTTTTTTCGGGCAAAACCCAAAATGTCACTAACAGAACGAAATGTATAATACAAGAAAAACAGTGATCTTAGAAAGCTTCTTTAAATTTGAAATGATTGTAAGGACAGCTACATGTCAGATTGAGATCTCCATTAAAATCTTAAAACGTGATTGCGTTTAATAAAAACGTTTTTTCTGGATCCTGGACAAAACGGAAGAAACAATTATAGCAGCCATTTCGGCAACTCTTATGTTACAAGCTCAATATGAGCCAGATTTTTCTTAAATGACATGCCAGACGTCATTTTCTTCTAAATAAGAAAGGAAGAAAAATTAAATAAAAACAACAGCCACGAAAAAAAATACGGAGAGCTTCTAGTTTGACTGTTTAACTGGCAAGAGAAATCTAGTTTATGAGATTAGCTTTTGGTCTTCAATTTGGCTCAGTAAGAAAAAAAAAAAAAACTCAGACGGGTCAAAGAGAACATATTTGTGTAAAAGTAAAGTAAACTGGCAAAGTTGTCTAGTTCATGTATCTATTCTCTTTAAAACCTGGAGTTTTGTTGTTTTCTACATTGAAGATTTGTCAAACATGAAGGCAAATCCATTAATAACATGCTTTTTTTTTGGTGTACAAAATACGGAAGTATGATATGCGATGTATTTGAAATAGTATCATAACTTGTGTGCACTTTTTTGTTGATGTTCTTTCGCTTCTCGCAGAAAGTAATTGTATTATTTGACACAAAGTGACCTTTCAAATTGGTGTCCTTTAAATTAGGAAACGATAACTCTTGCTCACTCCTCCTGACGTGAAGCCGTGAATGTTTTTTTTTTTTTTGAGGTACTAGACAAGAAGATCATCCAACAGCATAGAACGCATTTTTCTCTGCCTGTGGTCCCACCTAGGGCATAGGCCACCTACCAGCTTCCTCTTGGATTCTCGGTTCTGGGCTAGTCTCTCTAGCTGTCACCGTCAGATCACAACAGCCGAGAATCAACGAGGGCAACTCTGCTGCAGACGGTCAGCAACCCCAACCTTCCTATGTCTTGTGTGCGGTCTGCTTTTCAAATGGGAGATCGGACTCAACAGCCATTTTGGAGCTCATCATCATCCTCTTTCCTTTGCGTTTCTCGTGGAACATAGGGGCGTCATTTTGCTTGTTGTTTACTTTAAGTAATTTTGTTATTTTGGTGGTTTACTTGGAGTTCACAGGAAAATAAATTATGTTTTCAATTTCGGGATCTTTAGGGCGACTCTCTTGTTTCCGTTCTCACCAAAAAAAAATGTAATAATGACAATCAAAGGAAGAAAATCAAATGCCTTTGTGCCTTCAAGTTTTGATAAGGCAATACACGAAAATCTACATCAGAAACAATTTGGACAAAAACAATTAGAAGCACATTCCTTGGTCCACATGCTAGGGTCAATTTGTACGATTGCTCCTTCTTCCCTAGTGCTATTAGAGCATGGATTGGGTTGCCTGAGTCAGCCAGGATACCCAATGACTTGGCAGAATTTAAGTCATTGGTTAACATGCATGACCCAGCTTGACCTAGGATAATGCGTAGGATGTGATCATCTTTTTTTTTTCGAAGTAACTTCTGTAAGGGAAGATTTTAATAAGCTTGCAACTAAAAGAGAAAGAAATGATAAAAAACAAACTTTGTAGACTTTCCCGGAAGAAGTCGTCAGAAAATGTAAACTCTAGAAAAGCAAGAGGTTTATACCTTCGTTTTCCTTAGAACGCAATAATACAAACATATAAAATTTGTGGCTCTCGTGTACTACATTATGTCTTGACAAAAACCTTTATGGCCAGATACATCTCTGGCCCCTGTGTCTGTGAAAACTTTAAAAAGTAATTAACTTGGTTCAAAAATAGCAAGGAGTAGAAAAGCGATTGTCTGGCGTTGGGGGAGAAAAAAGGCTGGGGTGGATGGGGCGGGAGCACCTCAAGGGATAAAATGGTGGAAAATGGTGGGGGGGGCGGGTAAAGAGTGGTAGTGGTGGAAGAAATGAGATCGTTAGCCTCACTCGCTAAAATTAGTTCTTTTCATGGGGACATAGAGAAAATACATTGTGTTGTCGAGTGCCTGTTACATGAAAAACAAGAGTGTTTACAGTAAGGAATGGCATCAGTCGGTGAAGAGGTTTCTTTTATGAGACTCGCGCTATTACTGTAAGTCCCTCTTTTTTTTTTTACCCAGACTCAAACCTTTTCTCAATGTTTGTATTCTATGTCATACTACTGAGTTGTACACTGTACATTATTTGCTATCAGAGCTTCCATTTATTTTGTAAATATGTATATATTTTATATCTGTAATCTAACGCCTTTCTCTCTTTTTCAGAAGAGTATAAAGATACCAATGTAGTTGTTTTTTTTCATGTACAGCAGTGGCGTAGCTAGGATAGAGGTAGAGGGGGAGAGTTTGAAAATCCCCCGAGCCCCCACTGCAGGGGGGGCTCCCAACTGAGTGTTTTTTACATTAAAAATTAAATATTACGCAAAATGCAGGGGCTCCCAAAAAGGTCAAGTCCCCGGGGCCCACAAACGATGGAAAATTCCTAGCTACCTCCCTGATTTCCAGATTTTTTCAGGATCATGTTAGCTACCACAAACGGTCAGTCCTTCTAAACGGTTCCGCAAAATGGAATATGAAAACATTTCAGACCTACGATAACAGTGGCCTACTCCTGATAATGGGAATTAAGCGGCCCATAAAGATATATTCTGTCCACTTGTTGGAGAGAATCAGGCGAAAGCCCAAAGCCCAAGATATTAAAAGCAAAGATGGAGATGGATAGGACACACCCTCCTGAAATATTTTTTTTATTAAAGTTATAGGCGCTTGATTGAAATCCCAAGGGAAAGAGCAAGGTAAGCAAGAGTTAACAAATAATGAAAGGTTTGTCATCAGTGAAGCTGAGGCTACTGGAATGACATGGAAGCAGATGAAAAAAGTTGAGGCTACTGAAATGACATGGGAGCAGATGAAGAAAGATGAGGATACTGGAATGACATGGAAGCAGATGAAGAAAGATGAGGCTACTGAAATGACATGGGAGCAGATGAAGAAAGATGAGGCTACTGAAATGACATGGGAGCAGATGAAAAAAGTTGAGGCTACTGAAATGACATGGGAGCAGATGAAGAAAGATGAGGCTACTGGAATGATATGGGAGCAGATGAAGAAAGCTGAGGATACTGGAATGACATGGAAGCAGATGAAGAAAGATGAGGCTACTGAAATGACATAGGAGCAGATGAAGAAAGATGAAGCTACTGAAATGACATGGGAGCAGATGAAGAAAGATGAGGATACTGGAATGACATGGAAGCAGATGAAGAAAGATGAGGCTACTGAAATGACATGGGAGCAGATGAAGAAAGCTGAGGCTACTGAAATGACATGGGAGCAGATGAAGAAAGCTGAGGCTACTGAAATGACATCGGAGCAGATGAAGAAAGATGAGGCTACTGGAATGACATGGGAGCAGATGAAGAAAGATGAGGCTACTGAAATGACATGGGAGCAGATGAAGAAAGATGAGGCTACTGAAATGACATGGGAGCAGATGAAGAAAGATGAGGCTACTGAAATGACATGGGAGCAGATGAAGAAAGATGAGGCTACTGAAATGACATCGGAGCAGATGAAGAAAGATGAGGCTACTGAAATGACATGGGAGCAGATGAAGAAAGATGAGGCTACTGAAATGACATGGGAGCAGATGAAGAAAGCTGAGGCTACTGAAATGACATGGGAGCAGATGAAGAAAGCTGAGGCTACTGAAATGACATCGGAGCAGATGAAGAAAGATGAGGCTACTGGAATGACATGGGAGCAGATGAAGAAAGATGAGGCTACTGAAATGACATGGGAGCAGATGAAGAAAGATGAGGCTACTGAAATGACATGGGAGCAGATGAAGAAAGATGAGGCTACTGAAATGACATGGGAGCAGATGAAGAAAGATGAGGCTACTGAAATGACATCGGAGCAGATGAAGAAAGATGAGGCTACTGAAATGACATGGGAGCAGATGAAGAAAGATGAGGCTACTGGAATGACATGGGAGCAGATGAAGAAAGATGAGGCTACTGGAATGACATGGGAGCAGATGAAGAAAGCTGAGGCTACTGAAATGACATGGGAGCAGATGAAGAAAGATGAGGCTACTGAAATGACATGGGAGCAGATGAAGAAAGATGAGGATACTGGAATGACATGGGAGCAGATGAAGAAAGATGAGGCTACTGAAATGACATGGGAGCAGATGAAGAAAGATGAGGATACTGTAATGACATGGGAGCAGATGAAGAAAGATGAGGCTACTGAAATGACATGGGAGCAGATGAAGAAAGATGAGGCTACTGAAATGACATGGGAGCAGATGAAGAAAGATGAGGCTACTGGAATGACATGGTAGCAGATGAAGAAAGATGAGGCTACTGAAATGACATGGGAGCAGATGAAGAAAGATGAGGCTACTGAAATGACATCGGAGCAGATGAAGAAAGATGAGGCTACTGGAATGACATGGGAGCAGATGAAGAAAGATGAGGCTACTGAAATGACATGGAAGCAGATGAAGAAAGATGAGGCTACTGGAATGACATGGGAGCAGATGAAGAAAGATGAGGCTACTGGAATGACATGGGAGCAGATGAAGAAAGCTGAGGCTACTGAAATGACATGGGAGCAGATGAAGAAAGATGAGGCTACTGAAATGACATGGGAGCAGATGAAGAAAGCTGAGGATACTGGAATGACATGGGAGTAGATGAAGAAAGATGAGGCTACTGAAATGACATGGGAGCAGATGAAGAAAGATGAGGCTACTGAAATGACATGGGAGCAGATGAAGAAAGATGAGGCTACTGAAATGACATCGGAGCAGATGAAGAAAGATGAGGCTACTGAAATGACATGGGAGCAGATGAAGAAAGATGAGGCTACTGGAATGACATGGGAGCAGATGAAGAAAGATGAGGATACTGGAATGACATGGAAGCAGATGAAGAAAGATGAGGCTACTGAAATGACATGGGAGCAGATGAAGAAAGCTGAGGCTACTGAAATGACATGGGAGCAGATGAAGAAAGCTGAGGCTACTGAAATGACATCGGAGCAGATGAAGAAAGATGAGGCTACTGGAATGACATGGGAGCAGATGAAGAAAGATGAGGCTACTGAAATGACATGGGAGCAGATGAAGAAAGATGAGGCTACTGAAATGACATGGGAGCAGATGAAGAAAGATGAGGCTACTGAAATGACATGGGAGCAGATGAAGAAAGATGAGGCTACTGAAATGACATCGGAGCAGATGAAGAAAGATGAGGCTACTGAAATGACATGGGAGCAGATGAAGAAAGATGAGGCTACTGAAATGACATGGGAGCAGATGAAGAAAGCTGAGGCTACTGAAATGACATGGGAGCAGATGAAGAAAGCTGAGGCTACTGAAATGACATCGGAGCAGATGAAGAAAGATGAGGCTACTGGAATGACATGGGAGCAGATGAAGAAAGATGAGGCTACTGAAATGACATGGGAGCAGATGAAGAAAGATGAGGCTACTGAAATGACATGGGAGCAGATGAAGAAAGATGAGGCTACTGAAATGACATGGGAGCAGATGAAGAAAGATGAGGCTACTGAAATGACATCGGAGCAGATGAAGAAAGATGAGGCTACTGAAATGACATGGGAGCAGATGAAGAAAGATGAGGCTACTGGAATGACATGGGAGCAGATGAAGAAAGATGAGGCTACTGGAATGACATGGGAGCAGATGAAGAAAGCTGAGGCTACTGAAATGACATGGGAGCAGATGAAGAAAGATGAGGCTACTGAAATGACATGGGAGCAGATGAAGAAAGATGAGGATACTGAAATGACATGGGAGCAGATGAAGAAAGATGAGGCTACTGAAATGACATGGGAGCAGATGAAGAAAGCTGAGGCTACTGAAATGACATGGGAGCAGATGAAGAAAGCTGAGGCTACTGAAATGACATCGGAGCAGATGAAGAAAGATGAGGCTACTGGAATGACATGGGAGCAGATGAAGAAAGATGAGGCTACTGAAATGACATGGGAGCAGATGAAGAAAGATGAGGCTACTGAAATGACATGGGAGCAGATGAAGAAAGATGAGGCTACTGAAATGACATGGGAGCAGATGAAGAAAGATGAGGCTACTGAAATGACATCGGAGCAGATGAAGAAAGATGAGGCTACTGAAATGACATGGGAGCAGATGAAGAAAGATGAGGCTACTGGAATGACATGGGAGCAGATGAAGAAAGATGAGGCTACTGGAATGACATGGGAGCAGATGAAGAAAGCTGAGGCTACTGAAATGACATGGGAGCAGATGAAGAAAGATGAGGCTACTGAAATGACATGGGAGCAGATGAAGAAAGATGAGGATACTGGAATGACATGGGAGCAGATGAAGAAAGATGAGGCTACTGAAATGACATGGGAGCAGATGAAGAAAGATGAGGATACTGTAATGACATGGGAGCAGATGAAGAAAGATGAGGCTACTGAAATGACATGGGAGCAGATGAAGAAAGATGAGGCTACTGAAATGACATGGGAGCAGATGAAGAAAGATGAGGCTACTGGAATGACATGGTAGCAGATGAAGAAAGATGAGGCTACTGAAATGACATGGGAGCAGATGAAGAAAGATGAGGCTACTGAAATGACATCGGAGCAGATGAAGAAAGATGAGGCTACTGGAATGACATGGGAGCAGATGAAGAAAGATGAGGCTACTGAAATGACATGGAAGCAGATGAAGAAAGATGAGGCTACTGGAATGACATGGGAGCAGATGAAGAAAGATGAGGCTACTGGAATGACATGGGAGCAGATGAAGAAAGCTGAGGCTACTGAAATGACATGGGAGCAGATGAAGAAAGATGAGGCTACTGAAATGACATGGGAGCAGATGAAGAAAGCTGAGGATACTGGAATGACATGGGAGTAGATGAAGAAAGATGAGGCTACTGAAATGACATGGGAGCAGATGAAGAAAGCTGAGGATACTGAAATGACATGGGAGCAGATGAAGAAAGATGAGGCTACTGGAATGACATGGGAGTAGATGAAGAAAGCTGAGGCTACTGAAATGACATGGGAGCAGATGAAGAAAAATGAGGCTACTGAAATGACATGGGAGCAGATGAAGAAAGATGAGGCTACTGAAATGACATGGGAGCAGATGAAGAAAGCTGAGGATACTGGAATGACATGGGAGCAGATGAAGAAAGCTGAGGATACTGCAATGACATGGGAGCAGATGAAGAAAGCTGAGGATACTGGAATGACATGGGAGCAGATGAAGAAAGCTGAGGATACTGGAATGACATGGGAGCAGATGAAGAAAGCTGAGGATACTGGAATGACATGGTAGCAGATGAAAATAGCTGCTCAGATACGAGTTCAATGAATTGGTGTTGGAGTACTCAGAATTAAGTCAGACATGAGACGTTGCAATTAGCTATTGCTCTTAACTGCCCCTCAGGTTGCGACGTCGCAAGTCAATGCTGAAGCCTACCGTTCTGTCTAGGTTTAACCAATTAGGTCTTCGAAAATCGTACACAGCACTTACATAAAATATTTGACTTATAAACGATACTATTGGCTCAAATAGCTTAGGGCCTTATCAAGTATAAATCCGGCCTTGGTTCTCATGTGTGTAAGCTTGGGACTATTCACTTCAATTTAAAACAGAAACCTCAGAATAGGGACAGAAACCTCAGAGCTCCTAGTTCTACCTAATTACATCTCTCAATGCGTTTTCAATACATTCTAATTTTTTGATAAAAAAAATACAGCAAACTCTGTTAGGACAGCTAGTTGATCGACTAATACTGTGTTTGTGTGATGTTTGTCTATGTGTCTCTATCTTTTGTTAATGTGTACATATGTTTGGGTGTATGTGTAAGCATAATTGAATCTATACATGTGATTGTTTTCTGCAGTGGTGCCCATTTCCGACACACGGGCTATGAGCTGCATCCAAGCAAATAAAGAATGAAATAAAATAATCGAGTCCTATAGAAATGACACCATGCGGCTTTATTATGCATTTTGGGCACAAGTGTTTAGTGTCTGGATAGCACCACTTGATAGGCCGGAAGTGTCCTACGGGCCGTAGTGTGCACATCACTGTTTATTAAAGCTTTATTATTTAAATTACATTATGTTTAGTTCTTCATTTCACCAGCTTTTTGCTCTCTTAAAATGAAAAAAATTATAAAAGCCACTTGAAACCCAGAGCGTACACTAGATGGCACTAATTAAACACTTCCCAGTGATATTTAAATATGCGTTGGGGCTTTGGTTAGGAAATGAGCATAAATTAACATTGCCCTTTAGCTTACTAAACCTTAAAAGATTTCGATGATGCAAAGTGCCCTTTAATTTCATCAGTTTTTTTAAGCGACATTTCAACCCATTTTTTTCACTTCTAAAATTTTGTCCATTCATCCCTCCCCGCCCCACGCCCCCTTTTCCTCTTTTAATCTCCAGTACGGACCTAACAAAATGTGGCATTTCGTAATAACCTTTCCAGAGACCTTCTATATCACTTAGGGCCAGCTCATCTCATCAATTTGAGCTACAATAAAATTATGCCTTAGGGCATCTTGACCCACCTAGACCGGAAATAACTTGTAATAGTATTTTATAAATGTATCTAGCACATAGAACCCCGCCCCCCCTTCCAGAACAGCTGATTAATGGGGCGTTATTGATTATCGATCCAAATGATACATGAAAGTAAAAAACTAGGAAGCAAAAAAAAAACAGGCGAAACAAAACATGGACGATTGAAAGTTTTGAGGAATCTCTAGAAAGACCAATAGCTCCTTCAATCAGACTAAGTAATGTTAATTTTTTTTATATGAATGTGGGTTTTTGATTGTATTGTGTTGTGTTATGATTGAGTGCGAAAATTCACTTATTGCGATAAAATAATTTAGCGGATTATTTGTATTTCTATCAACACGACACTCGCCACATAGTAAATAAAGCAGAAAACATTCATAATAAAAAAATTTACTTAAAAAACAAACAAATAATATACAATGGACAGAACGGCACATCTAAAGCCCTAGTTCTAAGGGGAAGTTACGGCGAAAATCTTTGCCATATATATATATATATATATATTATATATACTGCAAGAATAAGGTTCCTACTTTGTAATAGAACAAAATAAATTAATTACCACTAATTGATAACTATTTTTTTTTAATTGATTAATGTATTGTCAATAACAATTATTATTATATAAAAATTTCAACTTGATCTGACACTGAGAAGTCGGACTAAAAACCGTGTACAAATGGTACAAATCGTAATAATAAAAATAATATCGTTATTATCTACTGAGACATTTGTTATACAAGTGTGCATTACATAAGACAATGCAAGATTTGAGCAAACACTTTCACGTGTGTAATAGCAGAATGATTTTTTGTAAATGTTTTTTGGCTCTGCATAAAAAAAGGTCATGTTTCTAATAATAATGATCACTGACTAGTGACATTTTGTCTCCGAGGGGGAAAAAAAGGAAAGTTCCAAGTTTTCTACTAAGCAATTCATTTATGTGTTCGACACCAAGGCTGACGTCAGACCTGTGACGTGGCAGCGAGCTATTGGTCTCAATCGCCGACAGGCTTGTTGGTGTCGTTGTGTCACAGCAAAGTTGTCCCATAATCACTAATGTTAAGAGACATTGATAATACTGCAATGCAGCTGGGATAGCCTGAGACACTGACAAAATATCAAGATATATGTGATATACTGAGACATTGATAAAAAAATACATCAAGACATCTCTGATAGGCTGAGGCATTGATATTACATCAATACATCTCTGATAGCCTGAAGCATTGATAATAAATACATCAATACATCTGTGATAGGCTGAGACATTTGTAATACATCAAACATCTGAGATAAGCTGAACGCCATTAGCCCTTTTTTTTGGGGGGGGGGGGGGAGTGATATTAAAGACTGACCTCAGTCAAACGATCTAGCTTTTCCACACTTGATCGAGCCCCTGGTGGTCATTACGACCAAATTACGTTGACCCACAAGGCCCCTTGAGGGACATCGGGGCATTTTGAAAGTTGGCGATTCCCCACCCCCCTCTCTCTCTCTCTCTCTCAGGTGTTGAATGAATGATGCAAGAAATACGTTCGGGCTGATCTCCCCTTGGAAGTTACCGATGATGTCATGAGGAAACAATCCATGTGAAATGGAGAATGTCTAGATTATTAAATTTGGGATTTTGTGTGTTTGTATTAGATTTGGGCTGTATGGGCGAACGTTATACAGAATTGATGGTCTATGTACACAATAACAAAAATGTGTTATGTTTTGAAAACAGTAATGCGTACGTTAAAACCGTTAACAACATAGTGTTACTAAAATTGGAACAAAAATGTTGATAATATCATTGTATTCATGGCATTCCCACATACAGTACAATGTTTATAAACAAAAAAAATAATAAAGTACTTGTACATAATGGAAAGAACAGCACAATTATTGTGTATCTAAATACTGCAATATTTATGTCCCTTTTTCAAAAAAATTAATTAATTACCACTTTTGGGAACGATACCAGGAAATTGAAGAAGAGGCAGACAAAGAAAGCCATGGAAGACAGCAATGGACAGGCCAGTCATTATAAGAGGCTCTATCCAAGGCACAAGACTGAGAGGAATGGAAAAAGACAGATCAACAGACAGGTCAACAGATCTTGTGTGTTGCACCGACGGTCCAACAGACTATTGAATAGGTGAAGGTGACAGTGAAATAATTAACTAATTGATTAATTTCTTATTGATTTACGTATAGTCTTTGACAATGAGAAAATTGAACAAAGTTTTTATTTGATCCGAGAATGTGAAGTGTGAGAAATAACGTACCAGACAGACAGACAGACGGAGTTGATATAAGCTTTGCAAAAATATTTGTACAATGTGTGAGCTGGCGCTCCTAGATCTAATTTTTGACCTAATTTTATTTAATTTATATTATTTATATAGGCCAGGGCTATGATGTTTGTAATTTAGTGTCCTTTTTAATTTTTATAGTTCAGTGCTGAGTATTTTGTAGTTTCCGCTATTTATAACTTTCTGCTAGTTTTAGTCCTTTTCTGTTATTTGTGTTTTACGCGTAGAAGAAAAGTAGTTTTTAAAATAGTTAACTAGCCTTAGAGCTGTAGATGTTATTTCCTATTTTTTGTCCCTGGTTAGTTCTGCTTATTTTTGTCTTTGGCATTAGCGTTGGATCTTGTTATTTTTTAAATCAGTTTATGTGCAGGTCTGTGAACGGTATAGAGCCCCCATATGAGTTTAGAATAGAAATAACTTTTTATCTTCCTTTTTGTGTTTTTGTAGATTTAAATTTTAAGATTCTCTTTTTAATGCTGTTTAATTTGGTATATAATGTTGTGTAGTCCGTGTCTTTAGTAATTTGCTAGATCTTATTGTTGTGTAAGGCTAGGTACAAATTAGGGAAATAGGTAGTCCAGTTTAGTTTTCGGTAATTAGCGTGACATCATGCTCTCCGATACGTTCGCGCTGACCAGTTATAGCTAGCTCCGGGACCACGTTGAGCTCTTTTTTGTCTTGACCAGTGGTCAGAGCTAGTAGTGGTGCCTGTATAGTTATTTTATTGTGCGTTGTATAATTTCAGCTGGGACCGCCTGCTATAATTTCTGCCTAACTGTCTGCCGCAGTTATTACTGTTGCCCTATAACTGTTGTATAGTTCTGCCCTGTTGATCTAGTAGTTGTGAGATTTAGATTAGACAATGTCAGTTACAGTGGTTATTGTTTTGTAGGTTATTTTAGTGATTTATTGTCTTGTAAGGTATCTTGGAGGATTATGGTGAATCGGGGTAACTAGTGGTTTTATTTGGGTTTGGTTTGTTGGATAGTGATTGTAGTTGTAATAGTATAGATTAAGTAGAGTTGATGAGTTGTTTAGGTTTTGTTTATCTAGTTGTTTACGTATATTTTCGTTTGCACATATATTTTTATTGATTTGTTTTTTCTCGTATAAATAAAGTGTATATAAGTTCCTTTTAGAATTTCAGTTTGTTATTTTATCTTTAGTTAGTTAGCTAGTCTAGTTTAGTTTAGTTTAATTGTGCTGTCTGGTTGCTTAGGCTACTATAGCCCCTTGGTCACCATACCGAGGTGCACAGATTGGGCCCACCCAGTAGAGCTACCTACCACCTGCCTACTGTTTTTTTTTTAAAATTAACAAATGTTGAGCAGCAGCAGCAAACACCAAAAAAGGCCTCACTCAGTAGTGCCACCCTGACCTGCTCACAAATGTTTTACATGTTTCGGATTTTCTTCCAGATTTTGCAAATAATTACACCGTATCCTGAATCTTCCTTAGATCAACATATTTGATCCAAACCGGGATCATCAAGACCACTAAATCAGCCCTGAAATTGAATTTACCTTTCTTTACTGTTTTTTTTTTAAGATATGTCGGCTAAAATCTACTCTGTCAAACTGTCACAACATAAAAAGGCAAAGATCTTTCCACTTTTCTGGTAGTTTCTACAGTCAGAGTTTACGTTTCGTTACCTCGACTTTCCAATTTCACTAACTATTCTAATAACAGAACTTTGGCAAGTAACAAGAAAGTACCACATGAAAGCTATAAAGGATTTTAAAATTATACCATACATGAGAGGTTAGAACACAGAAACACATCAATCTTAGAGTTTTTATTAATTTTTAATTGAATTTACCTTTCTTTGCTGTTTTTTTAAGATATGTCGGCTAAAATCTGCTCTATCATACCGTCACAACAATTCTATCGTGGTAAATTATACAAATGGAAATTAATATCGCTAACTACTGTATGACTTTACAGCCCCTATCGCCATGGATGTCGCAAACGATTGTATAACCTTAACGCACCTATTGACACTGATGTCGTAAATTATTATATAACCTTACAGCACCTATTGAAATTGATGTCACAAACTACTGTATAACGTTACAGCATCGATCGAAATGTTGTTGCGTGTGAGGATAGATCATAAATATTAGTCTCTGAAGTATGAAATAATTTAAAAAGAGCAATAAAAAAATATTAGGGGCTAGGTGGTTGAGTCATAAAATGCTTTGCATTGAGTTCAAATCCAGGTGAAGACTAGAATTTTCAATTTTGGGATTTTTATGACCTCTTTTCGCGCCTATCCTGTAATGGGTAACTGACATACGTTTGGGAAACTAAGGTGGTGGGTCTTTGTGCACCCATATATCGCAAATTTGAAAAAGGGTTTCCGAGCAACCAACCAGGGCCGGCTTTGGATAATCAGAGGCCCTAGGCGAAATGAATTTGGTGATTCTAAATGAAACATAAAAATTAAAAAGAAAAAAAGAAAATACGCAATTTATTAAAAACCTAACTGTGTCTATATCTAAATCTACAAATAACTCAAATTTAAATATAGTAATTTCTGCAGTAGAGACTGAGTTAGACTAGTAAACATAGAGTCATAGTGTTCTAAAATGTTTAAGAATTACATTGTACTCTTTGGCTTTTTCTTTAAATTTTCTTTAGTCCTGTGCGAATCTTCCACCAATTGCAGGTCCTAGACGGCTGTCTACTTTGCCTATTGCGAAGGCCGGCAATGAGTCAAGAAATAAAAATTGTTCACAAATCAAATTCAAATACATATTTATAAAAAAAAGAATGTTTCCGTACAAAGTGTACAGTCCAAGATCTATGATTTTATTGCTTCCGCCTTTTAAAACAGATAAATTACAGGTATGCATTACTCTTGGCATTCACAATTATCTCCCCTGTTTTGTTTGTCGTCAAATCAGTTCTCTCGGGAGTTATCGTTATTGCTTGTAAAAAAAAAAATCCTATTTAATGCCACCAAGTTAATAGAGTAATGTACTCGCCGGATTGTGCTCTAGTTGATAATGTTATATTCAACATCTTAACATTTACATCTTTACATTTATTTTTTTTTTTTTACACAGTCACAGCCTGCTTCTCTTTTAAAAGCACGACTTGAAAGGATCTTGGTCTGGACAGTTTAGCTTACAATCTCGTCTCAAATAATGAAACTGCTAAGGAAGTGATTCTCTATTTGATCCGGAAGTACTCCTTATCTTTTTTTATGACCCGAGTGTTAAGTTTCCATTACTTACGTTGATTCTGTCACAGGTCACGTGCTGTAAAGGTTAAAAGAAACTTGGGAAGTGCTTGGAAGGCAAGAGGCCCAGGTCACACACACACACACAAACACAAATCGTGCGGTCGTGTGGTTTGCGCGCTGGACTGTCATTCAGTATCGATGGTCCCAGGTTCAAACCCTCTATCCCCCGTCGTTTTAGCGGGAGGTTTGGACTAGGAAGTCAATTATCTTCAACTGTGAAGGAACATCAAAAACATGGAAAACATTTTAACAAACAGATACTCAGATTGAAACATACACATCTACACAAACACATACTCCAATTGAGACATACACATCTACACAAACACATACTCAATCGGATGATTGGCCGTAATGTCTGTTAAATATGGAATATAAACACAAAACTCAAATTTATACAAGCCCTCATGATGATGATGATGATGATGATGATGATGATGATGATGAATCGCTATTGTCATAGGTGTACGTTTTATGTTTGTGCTCTTAAAGTACAACTTTTTGTTTTCTCCTCGAGGTTTATTTCTGAAGCCGCCTCACAGACATCACAACCAAAAAATACTTCAAAATGTCAAGAAACATTTGACACTAAAAATAAAATATTTAGATGTTTATATTGGAATCTTTATACAATGATCACGAAGGGGGTGCGTGTGACAGACAGAGGGAGAGAGAGAGAAAGGGGGAAAGAATTAGCTAGTGTTTTGAAAGTAATCAAACCGTTGATTTTAATTAGATTTGGGGGGATTTTTTAATAGTTTCTTTTCTCTTTATTTCAAACTGTTTTGAACTTCTTTAAGTTCTAGAATGAAACAATAAAAGTGCAACGCTTGGAAAAATAGTTTGTTTCGTTTCGTTAAAATTAAGGCCAGGATTTAATTCACATTTTTTTTTTAAAGATGGCAGCTAAAATGGCAGCTTGCGTAGAGACAAAGAAAACAAAGTCGAGATAGAAGGATGCAGATCTACAACATCCTCGGTCGAATGTCTTCTCTTACAGTTGCTTAGTTTTGAATACCAGACTCAAAATATAAGTTTCGTTGGTCGAACTGTGTGATCGCTAAGGGAGGACGGAAGCAAAACAAATTCCATACAAAGGCGGATAAGTCTTACCAAGGAAGACAAAGTCTTACCAAGGAAGACAAAGTCTTACCAAGGAAGACAAAGTATTTCAAATGATGTGAAGTCTTACAAAGTAAGTCAACATTTTTCAAAGGAGGACTAAGTCTTACAAAGGAGGGCAAAGTCTTATAAAAGAGGACAAAGTCTTACAAAAGAGGACAAAATCTAACAAAAGAGGACAAAGTCTTACAAAAGAGGACAAAGTCTTTAAAAGGAGGACGACGTTTTACTAAAGAGGACAAAGTATTACAAATTAGGACAAGTCTCTGTCCTTTGCCTTGGATATAATTTCATTCAATGACAGTCCTGTCCATTCTTTGATGTCTTCCCACCGCTTGCTTGTAATGCTTTTCTTCTTCTTCTTCCTAGTACTGGACTAATGTTATTTGTGTGTAAACCAAAAACAAAAAAAAACTTAACTTTTAAGATATTCCTACGCCTGTACCAATTCATTTAAAATGTGTTATAGTTTGTTTTGTAAGCTAGTCAATGTATTTAAAACCCTAGTCCCAATATTTCCCCCTCCAACAGACGACTCTAATTTCTGAAGCAACCTTCTTTCCCGATGAGAATAGAGCTCTTCTTGGTTTGGAAACAATGCCTTGACAGTATCATGCAGACAATGAATAGGTCAGTGAGGCAGGTGAAATGAATGCCATTCTAAGCAGTTCATCTCGTGCAGACGTGGACGAGTCCAATCTCTCCTGGCAGACGTGGACGAGTCCAATCTCTCCTGGCGGACGTGGAGAGTGTCACTTTATTGTTTGTAACTGCATTTTGTACGTTTAGTTCGCCCCCAGGGGCTGGACGTGTAAAAGCCACTTAGCAGACGTCAGAACTCGTTTACCCTCTGTGTCACGTGCTCACGGAGCACCAATCGACTCAGACAACCCTGTTTAAACTGGACATTTAAATCGGTACAAATCCGGAAAGATTTTTTTTTCAGTCAAAACGCGTACTCTTTGGTGGAGTCTTGTAATGGGTTCAAATGTTAATGAGTTTTACTAAAAAAATTTAACTATAAATACGCTGACGATCTCCGAGAATAACTTTCCGTATCAATGTTCAACTTCGAATTAGATTAAATAAGTACAAAACCTCTATTCAACTCAAACCTTCATGAAAACAAAAAACTTCTGGGTGGAACTTGGGCATGGTTCTCGAAAACGGCTCTTATGATTTTCCTAGAAATTTGGCAGTTGATGAATGTCATTGGGAAAAGAATGGACCTCATTCCCCAATCGTAAAAAAAACAAGATTTAGTCACGTGATAATATGGATATAACAACGAAAAAAAAAACTGTCACGTGATAGCCATTGTGTATTAAAATGAGATCGATAGAGATAGAGAACCACGTGGCTAAATGTTGTTTGTTTACGATTTGTGAATGAGGTCCATGACTAGCTCGTTGGTCACACTGGTAGAGCTCTGTCTTGACCGTTTTAATTGTTCAAACTATAAAAAGAAATACATTTCAATTTGGCGAGAGAACTAGAAAATATTTATTCTGAACATTTTTGGGCATTTCCACATTTAGGTATCATATTATTCAAGAGTTGAATAAATTAATGTTCAGGAACATTTTTCGCCTCGTCTTCTAAGTCTAGATCTAAAAGGCCTATCATTGCGATATTATAAAGTCTAGTAGATCTATACATTCGTTCACCAGGATTTTTTCTCGGTGGGGAGGGCCGGGTTGGGGTAAAGCGGGATATAAATGTTCCTTTTTAAAAAAATTTAACATTCATTACTTATTAAGAGAAAAATAATGAAGTTGTATAAAAGAGACATTGTATTCTTTTTTTAAAGTATTTTTTTTATGTTATTCGGTAATGCATCCTGTAAAACATGTGTTTAAAATGGCTCAAAGACCAGTTGGCGCCACTGTTCTAAAGGACTTGAAAGAGAATAAGAAGCAAAAAAAAAAAAAAAAAAACATTTATACGCCAATGGATTCCCGTGTTCAAATCTTGGGGGAGACAAGGACTTTTAAGGCAACGCCGAGTCCACGTAGATCAAATTGGTTCCTGACATTTTGTTGTGGAAAGTAAAGTGGTTTATCAAGCCACATGACACCCTCGTTAACCATCGGCCATAGCAACAGTTGACCTTTACATCATCACAAGGTCTCATAAGGTACTTTACTTTTTTTTAAAGTGCAATACAAGTTGGGTAGACCCCCGTGAATACTACGCCCCTGCTATCCATACATCATCTACATTCCTTCAAATATTCATTTTGTATTTATATTTACAAGATATTTAGAAAGATTTTTTTTTGTAAATAATATCTGTGTTCTATTTATAAAGACTTGTTTTTATAAAACCCCCAGATCTAGATCTATGTTTGTTTTGAGGAAGAGTTCTTGGTTGTGTATGTCTCACGTCTGCATATCGTCTGTCTTATGTTTTCTAAGTGCACCGTCAGATGCTGGAATGTTTTGTAACAGAGCTATTTAGATAAATATTTTACATGGAAATTCACTTAAATGCAAGATTTCATTAGTCGCTTGAAATTTAAAACAAGCGCTAAAATATGCACTCTTTTAAAAGATTCGCTATTTGAATAGTCCGGTTAATTAGAAGCATAAGACTGTTTATCAAGTAAGCGGGTTCAACACTTTAATACGCTGTCTACGATTTAGTGTTAACCTGCACTACGCATGGAGTTATACACATTCACAAACATACACACTCACATAAACACATACACACTTTTACACTCACACACAAATGTAGTCAATATGTATTCGAAGATGAGTAGTGTGCCCATTCATTCAGTAAATACATAGAGACTCGGTCGGTGTAATGGTTCTCAGTACACAAAACGCACGGAGACTTTCCCAAATGAACGGGTCTACAAGACGTTCTGAGATTCAAGCCAAATACTTTCACAAGTTGCTTTGAGACATGACCATTAAACATTTGCATGGTTTTACTTACAAAAGTAAATCTATAGGGCATATGACGTAATTGCCATCTGTTTCTGTGGCCCACGGTAAACGACCAACCGCCTATACCTTTCCTCAACTAATGTCTAATAGAGCTAGGTGGACTCAGAGGCGCCCAAAGATCCTGAAATTACAAATCCCAGTCTCCACCAGAATTCAAACCCGGCAACCCCGGCTTCGATAGCCAAGCGCTTTACCACTCAACCACCGCGCTTTGCTTATAAAATTTCAGAGACAGCGACGAGCAAAAGTTTGAACTGAGGACCTCGGTAACGACAGGCCCAAGCGCTTACTGATCAGGCAGCCATCATTGTACAAGGTCTTAAAGATCACTAAGGACTCGAGCCTTTCGTGTGGTAGATCTATGTATCTCTTTGTCTCTTTCGTTAGTCTTCCACCTCTTGTAGGGTTCTATAGTTTTTAGCTCCTTTTTTATTCCCCCTCCCCCCCCCCCCACACACACACTGTTACACCACAAGCAAATAGACTGACAAATATGTCTCCAGCCCGCCCCCCCCCCCACCGCCTCTACACACATACGCATGGTTACAGGGTTAACAAGTAGTGGATAAGGAAACGATTAATCTCTTTTATTTTTATTTTTTTTGCGTCATCAAAAAACGTAGACTTCATATGTAGACCATCGCTGTAATCTCTAACCCATTTATTTATTCAGCTAAACGATTGAAACAGGCGAACATTGTGTCATTATCTACGTCAAGAAAACAATGGCGTCTGCACAGCCCATCTCTTCTTGCACCCTATTTCAAAAGTTTCCAACAGATGCAATGTCATGTCAGCCAAAAAATTTCTTTTAAAAAAATGGGGGGGGGGGGGGGAACGATCCGGAGACCTGAAAATCTTTTTATCTGTTTTAATGAACAGTGGAATCTTTCACTCCATTTCTGTATCTCAGAGGCCACAAATCTGAAGTTTGTTAATGATGCGAAAAAAAAACTGGCACATAGAGTAAATCATTGTGAGAGATGAAGGCCTTTTTTTACCTGTATTTTTTTTTTTTTCTCAGATTTCCTTTTAGGCTCCCTGGTACGTCAGATGTCCTGAAATTTCTGGAAACTAAAACATTACAAGGTTGTTTTTTTTAAAGTTTAGAGTGGCAGGAATCCTGTGAAGATTTCTGGGTGAGTCTTATCTTGCCATGTTGTAGATAGCATTAAGTCTTGATAATTTCATAGGTAGGTGCAGGGAGACAGAAGTTAATAAAAAGAGAGAGAGAAAGAGAGGGAAAGAAAGATAATGGTAGATAGAGAGAGAGAGATAAAAGAGAGAAAGAGAGATAGAGATGGATAGGGAGAGAGAGAAAGAGAGATAAGAGATAGAGAAAAAGTGAGAGTAAGAGACAGGAAAAGATGGAGAGAGTGAGAAAGAAAGAGAGATAAAGAGAGAAATATGGAGAGAGAATAGGCCAACAGAGTATTGATTAAGGAGAACAAGAGAAAAATGATTAACAAAAGTGAAAGTTTGGAAGTGACAAAAGAGAGAAAGATGAAGCGAAAGAAAAAATAAGAGCCATAGAGAGAAAAAGGATAGGGAGATATTAGTAGGGGTAGAGAGCCATAGAGAGAAAAAGATTGGATCGAGAAAGACTGAATAAGTAGAAAGAAGAGAGAGAGAGAATGAGAGAGAGAGAGAGAGAGACAAAGAGAGAGAAAGAGAGAAGAAGAAAAAAATAGAAAGAAAGAGAGAGAGAGTATAAAAAGTTAAAACAACAAGATATTTCGTTTTTTACCAAGAAAACAGAAACTTGTACACATGCAGATAAAACCTAAAAGAGACAAAATTAAATATTTATGGCCAAGATAAAATGGTTTACATCTGACGAGCACAAAACAAAACTGTACCGTTTCAAGAGATTGCATTTACCTGTAAAAATAGCCAATAAGTTTTGGCTGTCCAGAAACAAACAGAAAAAAAAAAAGCTTTATCTGTAGATGGCCCTCAGCGACAAACCAGGCGTGATCAAGTATGTTGACAATAGTTAACATCTTCTAGGATTGGAGTAACACTCAGATTCCTCTTCGTCTGGAGACTTTTGTGTGAAATAGTGTCTTCTTGATATGTATGAGATGTATGACATACAGACAGACAAATAGACACTTAGATAGATAAAAGTTAGATGGATAGATAAAATGACAGATAAAAAGATCGATAGATTGATAGACGGACGGACAGATAGACAAATACCCATTAAGACAGACAGACAGAAAAACAAACTTTTAGTCAGACAGACAAACAGATAAAATTTAAATTTAAATTTATAACTTTTATATAGCGCTACTTTCATGCTTACAGCATGCTCAGAGCGCTTTGGTCCAATCTCATTTGTGGACCAGTGGGGATGGAGTATATGGGAGAAGGTTTTCCGTGCTGCCTTTAGGTGTTCAGTAAACACAACTCTGCTCGAGGCCCTTTCATAGGTAGCCAAACCAAGCCAAGTATAATTAGCCTCTCGATCACGCTTCCCAGATAGATAGATAGATAGATAGATAGATATGGGGATAGATAGATAGATCGATAGATAGTTATGGGGATAGATAGATAGATAGATAGATAGATATGGGGATAGATAGATATGAGGATAGATAGAGATGGGGATAGATAGAGATGGGGATAGATAGATAGATAGATAGATAGATAGATAGATAGATAGATAGATAGATATGGGGATAGATAGATATGGGGATAGATAGATAGATAGATAGATATGGGGGTAGATAGATAGATAGATAGATAGATAGATAGATAGATAGATAGATAGATAGATAGATAGATAGATAGATAGATAGATAGATAGATAGATAGATAGATAAATATGGCCTATAACAAAATTTTATATCGAAGGTCTTCAACTGCGGTGTTCCTGAAGAGACAATATGTACTTTGGTTGGGTAACGTAAATTTATGAACTCTTTTGGATCGAAGAAAGATTCTTGTAACTACATTTTGACTTACCGCACTGAAGAGCCACATTTCCTTGTCAAGATAATTCTAATATTAACCTTTCATAAATAAGTCTGGATGTTTGAAATAGCAGCATCTATTAATAAAACAGAAATAGTTTGTTGTTTTGTTTTGGTCCCCATGAGAAACTGATCTCTACTTGGCAGAAGTTCTCGCACGTGCTACAAATCATAACAAAACGATGGTGTGGGCAGGAGGATGACCAGACAATTTTTAGCTTATCATTATCTCTTCAGCTGTCTTTAGTATAAACGATATACAAAAAATAACTATTATTTCGATTTATTTTGTTAAGCATTGAAATATAAAAATTTACAAATTATTGATCTAGTTTGTTAAAACGCATTCAATGGTGAATATAGACGAAAGGTTCAGAAGTCAAATGCGATGATACGGAAAATGTTTAGATTAAGAAAAAAAAAACAACAGAATTCCTTTTTACGAAATAAAATAATTCAAATTCAATTTTCCCAGTAAAAATCACGAAAGGAATAAACATACACTATTAACACACAATATAACCAAATTGTAATGAGAGATTCACAAAAATATACTTTAAATGAAAGTTGAAACTTATAAACAGACCCCTGTTTCTGTCTTTCCTTGTATGCAATACCCTCCCCAAAATAAACTTAGCCAATAAAACAGAAAGAAACAGATTGAATTTGCTACTGAAAAGATCCATGCTTTTTTAAAACTCCCTTTGTTATTTTTAGTTCTACTAGAAATTTACTGTTGTTTCTTCCCATGTAAACATGTTGTTTATTGTTTGCACAATTAAAACTATGTTGACCTTGGCAAATATTGTTTCGTGACACAGTTAAACAAACTGTTTTTAAGAGTTTCCTTTCATTAAGACAGAAGACATAATTTGAAAAAAAAGTTTCTCTCTAAATGAAGTTTAAAGGAACTATGCTTGTTCCCTAATGACCTTCTGCTATGCACCGAAAAACCTTTTCGAAAACTTATTTCATGTCAAAACTAATTATAATGGTACATGGTTTTTCTTTCTCTTCACTATTCTATCTATCCAGATCTGCTTTACATTAATATTAATATTACATTAATATAGATAGTAAGGTCTGAAAGGGGTAACCCTTCTTCTGTCTGGTACTAAAGCAGAGGCGTACCTAGCAATGTGCAACAAAGTGTGGGTCGCAGGGCGCATCAGGTGGTAAGGTGCATCCAATCCCCCCGCCACACACACACATCATGTATTTAACCTTTTTAACCCGATATACCATTTAATTTGTCTTCGTGGTCTTGAGCACCGTAACATATAAAAGCCTGTGATTAAAAAGGGCTGGTCTAAATTTTCCTTTTTTTTTTCGAATATTCGTTTCTGGTTCATATAAACCTGACTAAAATCGATTTCTAGAACTTTAGCAATATATACAAGAGCGTCTCTCAAACTGTGGAACTCGCGCCACTTGGAGGGTCTAATATATGTATGTGCATCCTTATTTGAAAACTTATCAAGTTAAATTAAGGTTGAATAGACATTTTTTGGATGGCATTAAAATGTGCTGCCGCATTAGGCATCCAATATTCAAGCTCCGCCACTGCACTAAAGCATCGACAACTGTAAAAAAATATATTTTGTTTGCTGTATTTGTTTTTGTTTATTTAGATATACGTCATGACCACAAACGACATCAGTTATATTGACGGTGGCTGAGGGTTAATGTACTTGGCTTCCAAACAGGTGTCACTGGTTCGAATCCTGGTGAAGACTGGGATTTTTTTTTTATTTCGGGATTTTTGGACACCCCTGAGTCCACCCAGCTCTAATGGTTAACTAACATAAGTTGGGCAAAGTAAAGGCGGTTGGTCGTTGCTCTGGCCACAAGACACCCTCGTTAACCGTAGGTCACAGAAACAGATGAGCTTTACATCGTCTGTCTTGTAAATCGCAACGTCTGAAATGGGAACTTTTTTTTTTTTGCTCCTTTTATATTATTAATTTAAAAGTATCAATAAAAAAGATAAAAAGCTATTAGAAGAGAGAGAGAGAGAGAGATTTAGAGATAACATTGAGAGATGTCTTAAATAAAAAAGTGCGAAAGAGAGAGAGAGAGAGAAAGAGAGAGGGGAAAGAGTGTGTGAGAGAGAAAGAGAGCAATAGAAAATAAAGACTGTGATAGAGAGAAAGAGAGAGAGAATGTGTGTGTGTGTGTGAGAGAGAGAGAGAGAGATTGAGAGAGAGTTAGTAAGAAATGTAAAAGATTAAAGGAACCTTAGTGAGTGGGTAACACAGTGCGAGAGCTAGAGAGGGTGAGTGATCGAGACTTGAAGTGACAGAATGAGTAAATGAAAGAAAAAAGTGATTTATATAGCGTAATAGTAACACAAAAAAAGCGAGAGAAAGCCTTTTTTTTTCCAGATGTCTTCGGCAATAAGGACTAAAATAATACGCAGAAAACTGATAGACGAAAATAATCAATTACGAAATGAAATAAAAATGTGAATATCTCGAAATGATATGTATTTATAAAACAACAACATCACAGCCTTGGTTTTAGCATGAGATGTATGTATATAAAAACAGTTTCACAATATAAAAAAATGCAAATGTTATCCGTAATAGGAACGACATATTAAAATCTGCAGGGTTGTTTCATCTGTGTTTTGGATCTGAAAGAAGAAATTTGCATTTTATCACACGGGGAAATGATGGTATTTCTGGAGATGCTTTTATTTTCTTTTTTGTGGTCTTTCAACCCAATCTTATCCCTATTCCCAAACTCCTAATCAACCTCGACGCCCCTCTTCTACCTTGATTCCCAGGTGAGCTTATCACCTCCCACATTTAGTATGATAAATCTTCCAGCACTTTCAGTCCTTGGCGAGTACATCCCCCCCGCCCTTTTCCTTCTTGGAGTGCCAACCCACCCTCTCTGTGGACGCTCATGCAGTCAACATCTGATGCTCATTTTCAAGCTCGCGTGCCTGGCGTCAATTAAGCGATGACCTCGTTTGGACAATGCGCACGATGCAGGGTCAATAGGCACGGCACTAAATGGGTGAATCAATTAAGGGAGTGAATTATAATGAAATATGCCGTGCTCAATCAACGTTGTAACATGTAAACATCCACCTCTTCCACCAGTTGTGGTATGTAGAAGCTTAGAGTGCGCTTAAATCAACAAGAGTGTATCATATATACTAATGCTTTACGAGGCTCACGGTTATTTAATAGATGTCACCAAAAAAAAAGCATTTAACTAGTCATCTCCAGTAGACTTTGGGCTTGTGGGCTGGTCCTCTCTTGCAAAAGCCCAGGACAGAAACCTTGCTGTTGTGCGTAACACACGTATGTCACCATACAGGTCAAGAACATGTTTACCAGACATGTCCAGGCGGAAATTTAAAAACCTGGGGCAGTCCAAAAGAATATGAAACACGGTTTCTTCTTCCTCCACCAGCAGCGAGTCAAAGTTTGGCCTGAACAGTGCGAAATAGCCAACAATACAGTGGCCCGCCCTGCACTGTGTTACAGTAGCTTGTTCAGGCTGGGCAGCCGCCACCCTAGGGAGGTGCGGCCAAGTTGCACATATGCTCCAAGACTCCGCTAGCTTTTGGGGATTTTTCAATTTCTAAAGTTCCCTCAACAAATAGATCACGATCTTACACTCCTTGGCCATGGTCAAAGTTGGAGAGATATGTTGAAGCTATACGAGATGTTTAAGGAAGATGCCAGTAATACTTATATCTATAAAATAGTTTCGAGACCAAAGACTGAATTCTATGAGGATCACGTAGAAACAGCACACTATTTTTCCTTGGCACAGTCTGCAAAAGAGCTGACAGCTCAGCAACAAAAAGCTGGCTAAAAGAAGAAGAAAAAGAAGAAGAATTAGAGGTTCACCATAAAGAAAAAAAAAACCCACATAAACTCCGGTACAACGGCTTTGTTATAAGATCCTTACTACTTGTAAATACCCTCCTACAAGGAACTGAACAAGAACAAAAGTAGAAATTATGGCAGATAAAATGGTAGAATGATAACAACATAGAAAGGGAAGTTATACAAGCTTGAAAAATAGACAAAAGAAAAGAATGATTACAGTCTGTTGGCAGATTACTTCTCTTGCTCCGACGGTCCATCAGACTTCAATTTATGTAAATGAGAATTGTGACGCATATATTAGATCAGTGGCACCCAATCTGTTTTCGACATGCATTCAGGAGGATGCATCACCGCCAAATATCCAAAAAGTCATATGGAACGTCTCTCTGCGGATTCGTTAAGCACTTTGATGAGAAGTTTCTAGGGTCAGAATAGCGCCGCGTAGCCGGTCCGATTCGGGTCTAAGGTTATGAATCACTGTACTAGATCTAGTAATAGTTTGTATCCAGCGTAACACACATCCTCTCTTCTGTTAGAACAGGAGCGCTGCGTTCATTCTTCGTGTATTTTTCTGGGTTTCTCGTTGCTAATATGACACCGCTACCTGTAGCCTTCACGTTAGATGGTGTCTGGAAACTTAGGCACTGGAAACTTAGGCAATGGAAATTTAGGCACCGGATATTTAAACACACGGAAATGTATTACAAAAGATGATTCTTTGCCAAGGACGTATGCGTTGTTGACCTAGCATCTATGCCTTTTTATCAGGAGCATGTAAGCTTCTGGGCAACAATGGTGGGCAGCGAAAGAAAAATGGACATGCTGGTTTAAATATTCCGTCGCACAGAAATGACTTATACTGTACAGAGTTGAAGTGTATGGTTACACTATTTTTAAAAGCTATTCACTATTGATAGTAATGCTAAGCCTGTTTGGTTTTAATAAGTCCAAGAAAATATGTTGAAGGGTATTGAGACGTAAAGAAAGAAAAGTTTAACTCTTTCTCTCCTAACTGACGATACCAACGTTGATTCCATCAGAATGTGGTAAATAATTACGGAGAGAAAGAGTTAAAGCAAAAAGACATCGTAATGATCAGTAGCGTAGCTAGGGAGGGAGGGGGGTCCAAATTCGAAAGCCCCCCCCCCCCGATCAGATTTCAGTTGAGTGTAGAGATACAGATTTATCTGTTTATTAGTACTTTTAACGGTATAACTCTTTGATAGTAACACTTTCACTAGTTACATTGTTGGATGTCTATATTTCTTTCAGGAGGTTCAACCCACTTAACATTGATATTGCATTGTCGCTTTAGTGAAATGTTCAAAAGACTCCGAAAGTGTGTGCGTTAAACCGAGTGACGGTAATATCCGAATATTCCAACACTTCCAACTTAACAATACCCTGACCAGGTTTGCAGACCAGGAACTACCGTAAGCTGTTGAGCATTCTCTTCTCCCCCCCCCCCCCCTCGTCTTTTAAATACATCTCCAGAAGAATTGTGCTCCTTCCATAAAGACACAGAGAGAGAGAGAGAGAGCGAGAGAAAGAGAGAGAGCGAGGAAGGTAGATAGAAGGGAAAGAGGGAGAGAGAAAGAGGAAGAAAGATGAGTGTGAGGGGAGAAAGATAGTGAGAAAGAGAGACAACTAGAAAGAGGAAGAGAGGAGGAAAAGGGAGAGGAAGAGACAGACAGAGGGGGAAGAAGGAAGAGGTACAGAAATAGAGGCTAAGAGAGACTAGTAGCAAATGTCCTTTAGTATTGTATTGCCAAGCTAGTTGTTTTTTGTTGTTTTTTTCTGTTTCTTTTCAGACTGCAAAAGGGATAGCTGAAATATTAGACTCTACAAACAGTGTGTGTGTATATGTCTGGGTAAGTGTGTGTGTGTGTGTGTGTGGTTTGTATATGTGTGCATGTTAAGTGCGTCAGACAGCTCTTACATTATCCTTGAAGACACGTGCTACCTACAAGCTCTTGCAGTGAATTTTTTTTTTAGTCGCGTCACCTTATTGTAAATATTCAAATACATTTACACCAAACTTTTAACATTTACACAATAATTATAATACTCTTATGTCTATAACGTCGAAGAGGACTTTCCACGCATACAGACACTACTCAATTTACATTTACATTAGGACTACAGAAACTATAGACACTAATCCCTGTGTGTAAATGTCATTTAAATTCAAGTAACCATGTTTGAGAATCTAGCATGTAAATGATTACAGTGGGTTAGATCTATAGGTATATATGATCATTATTGACAGATCTGAGCTAGAACCTTAAGCAAGGCAATTTCAATACAATACTAAAGTCACCATTGTACCAGCATTAAGTAGATCAACTTATAGATTCTTTGTTTGTTTATATATATCTATATTATAAAGTAGAATGTGAGGTGTATGTATGTATGTTACTTATAGACATCCAAAACCGCTTGACCAATCTTGATAAAACTAGGCAGGAATGTTCCTTGGGTACTAACTTAGACCGTAGTGTATGTATTGTAGCCCCAAAACAAACTTAAGACCCTCAAAAAAAATAAAAGTGTCCGACTCTATTACAGCTATAGTATTTTATGGATCTAGGTCATGTCTACAATGTTGACATGAGAAAAGATCGAAAGGATTTAGACCTAGATCTAATTTTAAGAAATGCACTTTGCGCAGATAGTTTTTTACTTTGACACATGAAAATACAAAAGAAGATCCATTGATTT
Organism: Biomphalaria pfeifferi; assembly: GCA_030265305.1. Lineage (NCBI taxonomy): Eukaryota > Metazoa > Mollusca > Gastropoda > Planorbidae > Biomphalaria > Biomphalaria pfeifferi. The sequence goes on from JASAOG010000011.1 coordinate 6,108,577, forward strand.
CATTATATTATAAAATTAACCTTAAATATTGTGTTTCAAAAGCATTTTTTACGTAAATTAGTTCCTTATATCTATGACTACAGATTTCCTGACGAACATTCTTTCATTAGACAATACCGTAATGAATCGCCTACTAAAAATTATTTCGTTTACTTGTTCACTTTATAATCCCATTCATTTAACAAAGCTATCGCTCTTTTAGTTTTTAATAGATATGAATGTATCGGCTTCGGGTAATCCCATTTTCGCAAATCTAATTTTATTTTCGTAACGAAAGAGAAAAAACTTGAAAGGATCATTAGTTAAGTTTAACATACATCTAAATCCAATCCACTAGATTAGGCAACACAAACTTAGATCCGCAGGCCACGGGTAATGTCTGGCGAACATCCTTTCATTAGACATTACCAAATTGTTACACATTAACAGTGATTAACACATCTCTCTACTGAGTCTATTCCTAGGTCTAAAACTCTTATTGAACTCTAAGATGATAAAACTTCTTTTCGCAAAGATAGTTTTGTGCTTTAACACATAAACATACTAATTATTTTCCATTCATTTGATATTTTAATCAATTTAACATTCAGATTTGTTTTTCTAAAGCATTTTTAATACATTCCTTCGCTGTTCGCTAAAGTTGCGTAGCCGTGTTGAGATGGGCCTATATTCATTCATAAAAAAAGGTCAGGCATGCGCAACACAGAATGAACTCTATAAAAGCCAATTTTTAACTCTAGATTAGTGTAGATTTAGATCTATGTCTACCTCAAGATCTACTTTATACTTTAACACATGAACATACAAAATTAAGTCTATTCATCTCAAATTTTAATCAAATATATGTAGGCCTACAAGCAAATGTTTTAATTTGAACAAATGGGTTTAAGCCTATTAGCTATTCTGATTTGATAGCTTCATTCACACTATTTTTACATTGACACATTCGCTTTACTTATTACATTGTTATTTCGTTTAATTGTGACTATATCGACAGTAATGCGCAAATAAAGACCCGCGGGTAACATATGTCTAGTATAATATATAATAATATAATAATATATATATATTGAACAAGTCAATTTAAGGCTATATACCAACCAAAAAGGAAGGGAAACTCAGAAGAACAGAGAGAAAGAGAGTAAAAGAGCGAGAGAAAGTGACAGTGGGAGAGAGAATGGGAAGGTTTAAGAGGTTGAACTGGGCCGGAGCTAGCCAGGAAAACCAGTGACTTGGCACAATTTAAGTCATTGGTTAATATGCATGACTAAATGCATGACACGTTGGACGTAATCACCTTCTTTTTTCAAGTAACGTCTATATTATTATTATATTAAGATAAGAGGGTGAGAGAAGATGAGAGAGAGAGAGAGAGAGAGAGAGAGAGAAAGAGAGGAGAGAAAGAAAGAAAGAAATTGAGTAGAAAAATAATTCAAGAATGAATTACTCATTGTGTACTATCAGGTTAGTCTGATATTTCTCTTTATTCTTTCTTTAAATAATTAATTTTGTGATTAAACTTTATTGTTAAAAGAAACACCTGTTCAGCAGTAAATTTATTTTGGGGGGCAATCAACATGACACCGTATAATACGCTCAATTCGCATGGAGCCAATTTGGGCACGTCACAAAAACCGGATGTCTTAACTCAATTCTGATGATTGTCATTCGCTATACTTCTCTTCAACGCAGCCCTACGCCCAATCTCTTGTTTAATATTTGACCTAGGTGGATCTAAATGCTTACACAAAATATCCAAGGACTGCTCGCCAGATTGTTAATACAGAGATAGCGCAAAAACTTTTGTTGTTATCTACCTATCATTAAAGTTGAGAGGCTGAAAGTTGTTCGTGCTGCCAGGAATAGACCATGTGACTAGGTTCTCCCCCCCCCCAACACACTATATGTTTTATTTATCAGTTAGACCCAGACCAGGCTCCCCCCCCCCCCCCCCCCACCTGTTTCTTTTTTTCCTTTTGAAATACGAACAGTGTGTATGTATATATATATATATATATATATATATATATATATATATATATATATATATATATATATGCATAGATAGATACATAGATAGATACATAGATATATATATATCGATAGAGATAGATAGATCGATAGAGATAGATAGATAGATAGATAGATAGATAGATAGATAGATAGATAGATAGATAGATAGATAGATAGATAGATAGATAGATAGATAGATAGATAGATAGATAGATAGATAGATAGATAGATAGATAGATAGATAGATAGATAGATAGATAGATAGATAGATAGATAGATAGATAGATAGATAGATAGATAGATAGATAGATAGATAGATAGATAGATAGATAGATAGATAGATAGATAGATAGATAGATAGATAGAGAATATTAAAATTGAACCCATATCACTAAACATTGGATTAGAGTTACATACTCAATTCTATTAATATCAAGAAAGTCATTTCTCACAAACCTACCTATAAAAATACTATTCCAGTTTGTTTGTTTTTAGCCATTAATAATTTTCTGAAACACAAAAATCTGAATTTTTTTTAGAAACTAACAAAAAAATAACATTCTAAAATGAAATACGAAAATAAGAAAAATGTTACATTTATATATTTATATTATATATTATTTTAGATATATTTTTAAATGAACCAGCGACTTTCAAATTGGCAGCTGGACGCTTAATAACTCACCCCACCCCTAGGTCCCGAGAATGGCAGAGTTTAAGAAAATGAAACAGCGACTCCTGCCACTCAAAGTTTTTTTTAAAAAGTTATATAATGTGGTGTCTATATATAACTTTTTTTGTCAACATAGAAAGTTATTGCAGAAATAATTGGACTCTTCCTCTGCATAAACTTAAAGTGAACGGCAAGTACGCAAGAAGAGACGGCCCTTGAGTGGCAATTATAGCGCTATTTTATGCTATCGTAACATGAAACAGTCTTGTTAGTGTAATGACGGATTCGTGAACTAGCTCTGGATTGGACGATATAGACTCGTAGACTCTAGTTTATCTTATGTCATCTCATTACTAGGAGTTGTGTCCAGATTCGCTAAGAGAACTGAATAAATGGCAAAGACGACTTGGGTTTCCTTTTTTTTTTGGCGTTAAGCTTTCTCTTCCTGGCTAGGTCTTACAGAGTATTCGCTGACTTAGCCTTAGAGCGAGTTGGCAAAAAAACATTAAAAAAGGTTTTAGTTTTAAAAACCAAGGAGCAAACATCGCTAACAATATTTGTGCCTTTTTTTTTAATTAGATATAGTTATTGCGACATGGTGTTTTATCATTGGGGCTTGGAGCATCCTACAGGAGGCAGTACCAGGAAAAATAAAAAAGAAGCAGAGAAAGCGATGGGACGACAATATCAAGGAATGTCACTGAAAGAGATTCTGTTCAATGCAAAAGAGAAACGGAGAAAAAAGATAGACATGTGATGCACGAACTGAACACAAGATAGACACGTGATGCACGAACTGACCAAAAGATAGACATGTGATGCACGAACTGACCAAAAGATAGACATGTGATGCACGAACTGACCAAAAGATAGACATGTGATGCACGAACTGACTAAAAGATAGACATGTGATGCACGAACTGACAAAAAGATAAACATGTGATGCACGAACTGACCAAAAGATAGACATGTGATGCACGAACTGACCAAAAGATAGACATGTGATGCACAAACTGAACACAAGATAGACACGTGATGCACGAACTGACCAAAAGATAGACATGTGATGCACGAACTGACCAAAAGATAGACATGTGATGCACGAACTGACCAAAAGATAGACATGTGATGCACGAACTGACCAAAAGATAGACATGTGATGCACGAACTGACTAAAAGATAGACATGTGATGCACGAACTGACCAAAAGATAAACACGTGATGCACGAACTGACCAAAAGATAAACATGTGATGCACGAACTGACCAAAAGATAGACACGTCATGCACGAACTGACCAAAAGATAGACATGTGATGCACGAACTGACCAAAAGATAGACACGTCATGCACGAACTGACCAAAAGATAGACATGTGATGCACGAACTGACCAAAAGATAGACATGTGATGCACAAACTGAACACAAGATAGACACGTGATGCACGAACTGACCAAAAGATAGACATGTGATGCACGAACTGACCAAAAGATAGACATGTGATGCACGAACTGACCAAAAGATAGACATGTGATGCACGAACTGACAAAAAGATAGACACGTCATGCACGAACTGACCAAAAGATAGACATGTGATGCACGAACTGACCAAAAGATAGACATGTGATGCACGAACTGACTAAAAGATAGACATGTGATGCACGAACTGACCAAAAGATAAACATGTGATGCACGAACTGACCAAAAGATAGACACGTCATGCACGAACTGACCAAAAGATAGACATGTGATGCACGAACTGACCAAAAGATAGACACGTCATGCACAAACTGACCAAAAGATAGACATGTGATGCACGAACTGACCAAAAGATAGACATGTGATGCACAAACTGAACACAAGATAGACACGTGATGCACGAACTGACCAAAAGATAGACATGTGATGCACGAACTGACCAAAAGATAGACATGTGATGCACGAACTGACCAAAAGATAGACATGTGATGCACGAACTGACAAAAAGATAGACACGTCATGCACGAACTGACCAAAAGATAGACATGTGATGCACGAACTGACTAAAAGATAGACATGTGATGCACGAACTGACCAAAAGATAAACACGTGATGCACGAACTGACCAAAAGATAAACATGTGATGCACGAACTGACCAAAAGATAGACACGTCATGCACGAACTGACCAAAAGATAGACATGTGATGCACGAACTGACCAAAAGATAGACATGTGATGCACGAACTGACCAAAAGATAGACACGTCATGCACGAACTGACCAAAAGATAGACATATGATGCACGAACTGACCAAAAGATAGACATGTGATGCACGAACTGACCAAAAGATAAACACGTGATGCACGAACTGACCAAAAGATAGACATGTGATGCACGAACTGACCAAAAGATAGACACGTCATGCACGAACTGACCAAAAGATAGACATGTGATGCACGAACTGACCAAAAGATAGACACGTCATGCACGAACTGACCAAAAGATAGACATGTGATGCACGAACTGACCAAAAGATAGACATGTGATGCACAAACTGAACACAAGATAGACACGTGATGCACGAACTGACCAAAAGATAGACATGTGATGCACGAACTGACCAAAAGATAGACATGTGATGCACGAACTGACCAAAAGATAGACATGTGATGCACGAACTGACCAAAAGATAGACACGTCATGCACGAACTGACCAAAAGATAGACATGTGATGCACGAACTGACCAAAAGATAGACATGTGATGCACGAACTGACTAAAAGATAGACATGTGATGCACGAACTGACCAAAAGATAAACACGTGATGCACGAACTGACCAAAAGATAAACATGTGATGCACGAACTGACCAAAAGATAGACACGTCATGCACGAACTGACCAAAAGATAGATATGTGATGCACGAACTGACCAAAAGATAGACACGTCATGCACGAACTGACCAAAAGATAGACATGTGATGCACGAACTGACCAAAAGATAGACATGTGATGCACGAACTGACCAAAAGATAGACACGTCATGCACGAACTGACCAAAAGATAGACATGTGATGCACGAACTGACCAAAAGATAGACATGTGATGCACGAACTGACTAAAAGATAGACATGTGATGCACGAACTGACCAAAAGATAAACACGTGATGCACGAACTGACCAAAAGATAAACATGTGATGCACGAACTGACCAAAAGATAGACACGTCATGCACGAACTGACCAAAAGATAGACATGTGATGCACGAGCTGACCAAAAGATAGACACGTCATGCACGAACTGACCAAAAGATAGACATGTGATGCACGAACTGACCAAAAGATAGATGATGGTGAAGATGATTACTATATATAGTTAAACTATAGGAAAAAAAATTATATACTGCAAAAATACAATTGTATTCAGTTTTAAAGAATAGAATATGTCATTGAAATTGAGTCACGTGCTTCCCTATTTCTTCTGTACAACTTTAAGACCTAGTTCGAATGGTTATCACGTGACAGATATTTTCGTTGTCTTATCAATGGTCATCACGTGACTGTTCGTCTTGGTGAATGAGGTCCGTGATACAAAGTGCAGGGGAAAATGTTAAATCTCATTGTGGCAGCCATTGTGATTCAAAAATCAAACTAAAAAAATTATAATTCACTTTTTTAGCTAGATGTCCGGTTGGGAAAGGTGGTTTAAAGGAATTAGATCCAAGTATTTTCTTATCAAAACGCTTCACTGAAAACTTGACCGAAAAAAAAGCAACTAAAAGACTAACACTAAACAGAGAACGAATCATCAAGGAGCGTGATATCAGTGCAGGGCCTCCGCGAGGATTGTGGCCGCCTGCGTGCAAAATTTTAAAATGCGCCCCCCCCCTTTTTTTTTCTACAAAAAAAAATGTATTACGAACGAGCTGGACACTGTACCAAGAGCCGTAATGTAATTTAAATCCATGTTCGTAGATTATTCTTTTTTTCCCCTTTCATATTCGAACCGTTGTCATGCCTTCTCGATGTTTTATTTCCAATTTTAACTTTGCATAGTTTTCTATTACGACGTTATAAAGTCCTTCTCCAGTTGTACCAGTAATTGGGCTAAACCCCAGACAATGTTCTTGTATTGCAACATGAGATATATAAGAAAAAGAGGCAATAATAGTAGGCCTAGTGATTTGTTCGGTATGAGACATATCTGGTGTACAATCTAATGTTTTGTGAAAGTATTTATGTATTAATACAATTTAAGGATTTTATTTTTTATTTCATTCAAATTTCGAAATTGCCTTTATTAATTGATACAAATATCCTTTTTGTGTGTGTGTGTGTCAAATAAACTATTTGTGAATCCTTTAAAAGCGAGACATTGCCGATAATAATTCATTCTATAAAGGATTGCCAAGGCTGCTTTTCAAAATCATGCATTCTCTAATTCGTTGCATCTATTGGCTTTTTTTAAGAGCATTTTAAAAAATTCTTTCTGTATTAATATGGCACTAATCATTTACTCCTTTTGTACCTGTAATGTCGCCTTTATTTATTTATTCCTAAAAAAAACCGACATGGACCATTTTCTGCAGAATAAAGTGACTCGAAATACCAAAGCCATTGACGTTCAAACTTTTTCAACGTTCAGTAAACTTTGATTATGATTATCACGCTTGTATTTTGGAGAGAAGTGCATTGTGTCCACAATCATCTGACATACGCGGATTTGGAGGTGCCTACAAATTTATCCAACACACCACTACGACTAAATGAAGCAACTCAGCGCTGAGTATTTTTCTTGATTTGATTTAAAATAAATAATCCTACGTAAAAGTCACTTACAAAGTGACTTGAAATAAAACACATTAAGGCAGTGTTTCTCGAACATTTCCGGATGGCGACCCCCTACATGACGAAATTTTCGTTTGAGCTCCCCTCCCCCTTTTATAGAACCTGGGGGACATTGATAACAATTCCGTTTTTTTTTTTTTTTTGAAATAATTTTGCCTACATAATTTTTAAGCGTTGTATAAAGTTCTTTCTGAAGATAGAATTGAGCATTCGGCGGGTTTCCGCTCAAGACGGCAAGGGGTCGGATTAGGTGTCCGGGCCCGGCGCTGAGCGTATTCTGGCATTATCAGCTTCAGAAATTCTTTCTCCTAGCATTTACACCTTTGTCTTGTAATAAGAATAAAAAGTAAAATAAAATTAAAGTTCCCCTTTCAGACCTTGTGGTCTATAGGGCAGATGATGTAAAGATCATCTGATTCTGTGGCCTACGGTTAACGAGGGTGTCATGTGGCCACCATAAGACCAACCGCCTTTACTTTTTTCACCAAATAATGTCAGGTACCCATTAGAGCTGGGAGGACTCAGAGAATAAGACTCATAAGATTAAAGAATACAAAAAAGGCCAGCCAACATTAATGAGTTTTCTTTTAGAACCCGCTATTCATCCAAGTAAGAAAAAAATCTAGTAATAAAGAGGCAGCCCTGGTCAATAGTATTTATTCTAGGTGTATATAGCATACGTACTTCTGTAATGGGCGTGATCTTTTTTAAAGATCATTTTCGTGCTAAGTAAGACGTCTCTGTCGCAGACCTTTTTCTCACAAAAATCGTCACTATAATGAAGTAAGCCTACAATAGTCGGAAGAAATTCGACCTATCTCAGATAAGAAAATCTAGAAGAATCACATTTACGGAGACGCTTTGAAATATTTTCTTCAAAAAGTTACAACCCTTCTTGTTGAACGCGCCTCTCGAGAAAACGGTCTACATTTAACAAGGTCTTATTAAAAGATATAACGACGTCTCTTACTTAAGATATTGTCACTTGTGAACATTTGTAATATTCAGACGCGGATTAATAACTACAATGAAAATAAAACATTTTTTCGCCGCCCCCCCCCCTTTCTGTGCTGTAAGTCGGTCGGTTGTTGCACCAAACAGCTAGTAGCCTACAACTTAGTGTAGATCTACATCTATGATGCCCCAAGAATATTCTACGCTTCTTATGTACGAATATCGTGTTGTTGTTTTAAATAGTTTTAAAAGGATAATGAAATAATTAACATTTATATAAAATATTTGATTAATTTTTTATGGAACTAAAAATTTTAAAAAATAAAGATAACCTTGGAATAATGATTTGGCCGACCCCTACATTCGGCCACCTGCGTGCGATGCACAGATTGCACAATAGGTAGCGGCGGCCCTGTATCAGAGCATTCTGGGACTTTTGGATTTGAGCTGCAACAAAAGTTCAAATATATCTATCCGTTTTTTAGAGGCTCAGGATCCGAAATACCACAAGGGAGACAACATGTTAAGATACTAAAGAGATGAACAACAAAAAAAAACAACTCTGCAGTGTATTATTTGTAGTGCAGTGCCATGATGCGCTTAGAATATGCGGTAGACACTTCAGCACAATCACATCAATACAATTACATAATAGAGATATATTCGTTTTTCAAATTGGTTGATAGTGTTCATCATGTTATTAGCCATTGTAGATGTAAGCGCTGTACAAAACGAGATCGACATTTATGTGACCTTTGACATAGCACAACATTCATTGTCATACAATCAATACATATTAAAATACGGGATTTTTCCACTGATATAACTGTACGTTCAATAAATGCATGGACTACGAGTGGTACAGGTACCAGGATGTGAGAGGGGCTAATCACGCCCGTCGTGTGACCACTTGTAAAACAAAGCGAACACATAATTAAGTCTATAGATGAAACTGTATCAAATATGCTTTATGTATTGCTCATGTATTGCTCATGTATTGCTCATGTATTGCTCATGTATTGCTCATGTATTGCTCATAAATTGCTCGTGTACTGACACGTATTGCTCATGTGTTGCTCATGTATTGCTCATGTATTGCTCTTGTATTGCTCATGTATTGCTCATGTATTGCTCATGTATTCCTCATGTATTGCTCATGTACTGCTCATGTATTGCTCAAGTATTGCTTATGTGTTCCTCGTAAGAAGACGACATTAAATTGAGTGGAAAAACACAGTGAAGAGAAGATTTGGGATTCTCAAGTGTGACACGGTGTATGAAGTGTGACGATGTGTGTGGAGTGTGATCAGTGTGTGGAGTTTGATGAGGTGTGTGAAGTTTGATGAGGTGTGTGGAATGTCATGATGAATGTGGAGTGTGATTATGTGAGTGGAGTGTGATGAGGTGTGTGGAGTGTGATGACGTGTGTAGAGTGTGATTATGTGTGTGGAGTGTGATTATGTGTGTGGAGTGTGATGGTGTGTGTGAAGTGTGATGATGTGTGTGAAGTGTGATGATGTGTGTGGAGTGTGATGATGTGCGTGAGTATGACGATGTGTGTGGAGTGTGACTTTGTGTGTGGAGTGTGATGATGTGTGTGGAGTGTGACAATGTGTGGAGTGTGATGATGTGTGTGGAGTGTGATGATGTGTGTGGAGTGTGATGATGTGTGTGGAGTGTGACAATGTGTGGAGTGTGATGATGTGTGTGGAGTGTGATGATGTGTGTGGAGTGTGATGATGTGTGTGAAATGTGATAATGTCTTTGGACTAACAGATCTACTTGTCTGCATTGGAAAGCCATTTTATAAATGTAATGATATTTTCAAGATAATAATTTTTTGTTACATTCTAAGTAGGGGAGATGGGGGCACACCATCGAATTCTTGAATGCGAGGCCTAAAGTACATTGCTAGTTTACGATGTACTGCAATAGCATACTCTCTCCCAGAAGTTGTAACTTGTCAATTAAATAGCAAAGCTATCAAACAGACGGGGATTAATCTGTAGATGCCATTAGTTTAACCGAAAGCCATTTAATTTACGTACAAGACTTTCAAAACACAGGCAAGCACTCACAGTAAAGTTCCCTTACCTGAACAAGTGAGCAGCAGCCAATACACGATGGCCACTCCTGTATCTCTCCACATTGTCCTGTATTGCATTTGGCCACAGGTGGAAATCTTTAATGAACGGGATTAATCCGAATATCCTATACACAAACTCTTGAACTAAGGTTACATCCAACAGTAGATCCAGGTGTTCGGATTGAAGTAATCCAGTCAAGATTTGTGGGTTTGAATAGTGTGCATCGAGTAGCGTTTACATTAAATATAAATCTAGTAATACACCCGGAAAGGTTTCTCAGGTCGAAATCATAATAAAACAATGCCGTACGTTGCAAGTAGGTACAGTTATCACTGAAGATAATCCAGTCTTTGGTGTCAGAAAAAATATTCATCCAGATATCGCAATTTAAAGGTGCATCACTCTTTGAAACAAAACATCCTGCTCAATATCCATAGGAGTCCCTTGCAAAACTTTTCTATACCTATAAGCAATAGGTAGTCACTAAAAAAAGAGAAATCATAATAGAAATAAGTGTCAATACTTAAGACTTAAGCAATAATATTGAATAGACATGCTTCGTTGTGGAGGAACATGTTGGTATAGCAATTATTTCATGCAAATAGAAAAGAAATAATTTTGAGAACTGATTGCTTTAAAGTTTAGATTTTTATACACTATTTTTTTGTTTTTGGATAATTTTTCATAGGAACTTCTTCGCATTAAAGCGCCCTCCCCTGTACTTTAACACCCTAAGCATATGTCATCCTTAAGGATTATATTAATTACTTTGCTCCTAAAACAGTTTGATATGGATACACATTTACAGTTTACCCACACAAGCTCACAAATATATTATTTTAACCCTAGTGGCGGACTGAAAGGGTTACTGTGTGTGCGGCCTACTGAAACACATGATTCAGACCAATCACACAGGTCAAGGGCGTTGAACAAGGGACATTTACTGCTAGTTCACGCAAATATGACCTATGTTGTGGTCATGTGATCGAGACCTTCACGGACTAGTGACAGTGTGTAACGATAGAGAGTAGAGTCCAGGACAGCAAGCAGTAAGGACTGTATGGTACAAAGTGAGTCCTTGAAATTGTAGCTCCCCAATCACATTACACTCCACACATATCATCACACTCTACACAAATGATCACATTCCACACATCTCTTCACACTCTACACACCTGATCACATTCAACACATCTCTTCACACTCCACACACCTGATCACACTCCACACACCTCATCACACACCTCATCACACTCCACACACCTCATCACACTCCACACACCTCATCACACTCCACACACTTTATCACACTCCACATACATTATCACACTCCACACACCTTATCTCACTCCACATACATTATCATACTGCACACACCTCATCACACTGCACACATTATCACACTTCACACACCTCATAACACTCCAGACACATCATCACACTCCACACACATTATCACTCTTTAGACACCTCATCACACTCCACACATATCATCACACTCCATAAAAGTGTGGACTTAAGAATACCAAATTCTCTTTTTCGAAATCCCTGAACAGAAACTCTTCGGTTGTGCGCGATGCACATATATCTCCATATACCTCAATAACCCTTTCATTGCATCTACAATCCATAATCCTTATATCTCTTATCTTATAACGTCTTGTTGATAAATACGAAATACCGTTGTTATTCTTCTTCTATGAACGACTCCCCTATGTACAGATACTCTAGAGACTTAGGAAATTTCGCAATAGTATTTTCAAATTGTTACATCCAGTAGCGATACATTGTGCTGTAAAGCTGTACAAGTTCAGTTTGTTCAAAGTGTTATGTATGTATACATACTTCGAAATATAATAAATGAAAAACTGTCATGGAATCCACATATTGATGAAACTATAAAAAAAAAATCAAACAAAGCATTAGGATTTATTAAAAGAAATTTCTATAAATCAAATAAGAACATAAAACTAAAATGTTATTTAACCTTGGTTAGACCAATAATAGAATATGCATCCTCCGTTTGGGACACCTCAACTCAAGAAAACATTAAGAAACTGGAACAGACACAAAATAGAGCAGTGAGATTCATAACAAATGAATATTCACATTTGACTAGAGTAACACCTATAGTAAAATCACTAAATTTAGAAAGCCTTCAGGACAGAAGACTCAAAAGTAAAGTAGCAATTATACATAAAACACTGAACCATAATCTTCAAATACAAAAACAAAATTTAATAAAATACTCTGAAAGACACAAAGATAAAGGTACATTCCCCGTCCCATATGCTAGGACAAATTTGTACAAATACTCCTTCTTCCCTGGTGCTATTAGAGCATGGAATGGGTTGCCTGAGCTAGCCAGGAAACCCAGTGACTTGGCAGAATTTAAGTTATTGGTTAATATGCATGACTAAATGCATGACGCGTAGGACGTAATCATCTTCTTTTTTGAAGTAACGTCTGTATTATTTAAGAAGATAAGAAGGATAAGATAAGAACTTCTACAAATAGCTTTTAGTACCGATATTTCAGAAGGCAGCAAAGTAGAGCCTTAACATTGGTAGAAGTTCACAGCTGTTAAAAGACTACCTCCGAGCAGAAGCTGTTTAGAAGATATATAGAGACAGAAGCTCTGTTGATAGGAAGTAATCTTGTACCTCTCCAAGATATCATCATCTGAAAAGAAACAAAAGAAATGAAATAGTAAACGTGTGGAAAGACATTGAGTTTCAATCCTGTTGTTTGCCAGTAATTTGATAAATATTCGTGAAGATCCAATGAGAGTTTGGCTGATTTGATATTGCACTGGCTACATGTGTTCATAAACGTACACTTCCAAATATATTATCATATCTGTGTAAAATATTAAAACATCACATCAATTGTACACCAAATGATTGTTACCTTCCAAACACACTCCTCTAACTTTACCTTTCAAAACACACCTTATCCACTTTACCTTTCAAAACACACCTTATCCACTTTACCTTTCAAAACACACCTTATCAACTTTACCTTCAAAACACACCTTCCTTATTACTTATACCATTTAAAACACATTACTGTGCCTCAGGTTTGCGTTTCGTAATAATACTTCCCGTAGCAATTCAGATACCATTTGACAAACAATATTACAATTAAAATACAATGAAAATTTAATTATACAGAGAATTAGAATAATTTTGTGTTCATGTGAACTTGCGCTCCCTGAGCTAATTTTATATGTATTTTTGTTGTATAGGTTAGATCTATTTTTATATTTTTATAGGTTAGTGTCAGATTTTATAATTGTACTTCCGCATATTTATATAGGTTAGTGCGGGATAGTATAAAAGTGATGTACTACATGCTGTCTTAAAACAGTTGAGTGTACATTTGACCAGTGGTCAGTACCATATCTGTCTGTGTGACAGCTGAAGATCTTTGTGGTCTGTCGTCTAATTATTTTATTATTCTGTACCTGGGACGGCCTGTAAGTTTGTAACTATTTTATATTTTCTTTTAATAGATCTATGGCACACCGTGTGTAAATGTGCGAGATATATTTTTAATGTAGTTTTATTTTCTAGTTGGCAGTTTATGTTTGGAGCATGTGATTTAAAGATGGCGGCGTCCATCATTCCTGCTTTGAGTTTTCTAGATCTAATAGAATATATGATTTTATGTATTGCAGGCTATTGTTACTGCCGTGTTAATGCTTTTAGCTGCTGCAATTACACTGCTGATTATAACTGCTATTACTCTGCTGTAACTCTTGCTGTAGATGTAGAATCTAGTGTTATTTTGTTTTTGTAGTGTAGCCTTAGTGGCTTAGATTAGTAAACTTAGTTATAAGTTATGATCTGTTTCTGTTCTTAGGGAATGCTAATAACTGGGTAATAAGGCTAAGGTATTCTTGTTTTAGTTGTAGTTATGGGTTGGTTATAGTATAAGTAGTAAATATTGTAGATCTAGACTAGTTTATTGTAGTGTGTTTGTGTAGATCTAGGTCTAGTATAGTAGTTGTCTTGAAGTGATTTAGTTCTTTTTAGTTAGATAGTTGTTTTGATCAGTTTGTGTTAGATAGTTGGTTTGGTTAGTTTTTAGTGGCGTAGTTTCAGAGGGTTTTGGTTAGTATTTGTTGTTTTCATTGTAGTGTATATATTTTATTATTGGTTTATATTTTTGTATGTTAATAAAGTTCCGTATTGTTTATTTATCCTAAACTAAAGTTTGTTATCTTGTTTTCATTTAGTTTAGGTTAGTATAGTTAGTATGTCTGGTTACTTAGGCGACTCTAGCCCCTTGGTCACCATACCGAGGTGCACAGATTGAGCCCACCCAGTAGTGCAAACATCTGCCTACTGTAATAAAATTTAATGTCGAGCAGAGAATAGGTCTCTCCCATTCGCGCTTGCCTGACCTGCTCATATTCATTTGTAAGATGGATCTTGAGGAAAATAGATGTGTAACTGCGATTTGGTCTTCCGAAAGCGCGCGTTTGTTTATAAAAGTAGGGATAGTGTATTCTTGTTGTGGATGTCATTTACGTCTTGAGTGGAAAAGTTTGAGCACCACTGATTCTCAATGTCAAGACTCTATGGCAACTTGTTTATTTTGAAAATCTGAGGTTGATTCATAGCAAGAAACGTTCCAATAAATGTTTCCATACACAATATATTGGAATGAATTACAAAATTGACGCGTTAATATTTTGCCTTTGGCTTTATTTTTCTTTTACTAGACATTAAGAATCATTTCTCATTTTATGACTTTCCCAACGGGTGTCTTAAGATTACCAATAATTTAACTTTTGAGTAAACCAGGGTTTCACAAGCATTTTATGGCATTGGAAACCTTAGTGCAGTGGTTCTCAACCTGTGGGTCGCGATCCCCTTGGGGGTCGATTGACGATATGCCAGGGGTCACCAAGGACCATCGAAAAAAATGGATTGTAATTGTCTATTCTTCTATTGCTGTGTGTGTGGGTGGGTCGCGGCAGAGCGGGGGGTTGTAAAAAGGGGTCGCCGCGCTTAAAAGGTTGAGAACTGCTGCCTTAGTGGAATACTTGCTGTTACAATTTAATTTGGAGAACTGTGTATTATCTCCACAATCATAGGGCATACCTGAACTGGGTGGTGCCAATAAATCTATTAAAATCACTACAAGAAGTAGCTCTGTATAATTCCCATGAGTTTAATGCTCTCCAGCTCAATTCAATAAAATAAATCATCCAAAATAAAAATCTCATGTTCAATAATAACTAGTATAGAATATTATAGTTGAAAAACAAAGTAAAGTTATAAGGAGAACAGTAATAATCCAATAGTGAGTAAGGAAATTAAAAAAAATATATTTGTAACACTGACCTATAACTAATTACTCGCAACTGTGTACAATAGAATGACCAAATCCCTGGATAGCTTGCTCCATGATCCTTATGTAGCAGAGCAGTGTTTCCCAATTTTTTTCCTTAACGGAACACTTCAAACATTCTGAGTATTTAGCGGAACACTTTGCTTATTTTGTAAAGAGATTAATTCTCTTGGTGGCCTACTAGTTAATTATTTCAGTAGTTGGTGGAACACCTATTATGCCCTCGAGGAATACTAGGGTTCTGCGAAACACAGTTTGGGAAACACTGCAGTAGAGCGTATCGATTTTTTTCTGCATTGTTTCCGACACTGATATTAGGTCTATCCCCTTCCCATAATTCTACATTGACCCCTATATCTAGTTTATGCAAATTAAGGTTACCTATGATAATCTACTTTATTTTACCACGCATACGCATTTATGAATAATAATACTGACTATTCACATGCTACTGGTCAGTTGTAGATGTGAGATGTCAATCGTGACATTATACACGAACATCTAAAACTTCTTTTTTTTAATTTCATCCCTTATCTTATCTTATAAAGTTAGAGTTTAGACGTGACTTCAAAAGAAGATTATTACGTCCTACGCATTTCATGTGACAATCTAGTCATGCATGTTAATCAGTGACTAAGTCACTGGTTTTCCTGGCTGATTCAGGCAACCCATTCCATTCTCTAATGCCACAAGGGAAGAAGGAGCACTTCTACAAATTTGTCCTGGCACATAGAATAAGAAACGTACTTCTATCTTTGCGTCTTTCGGAATATTATATTAGGCTTTGTTTTTCTATTGGAAACTTATAGTTCGGTGTTTCTTGAACACAACGTTTTATTTTTCTGTCCTTAACCCTTAAGGCGCGTGTGGTAGTTTTGCCTCCAACCACTAGAACTGTAATTCCATTTTGTATGAATTCATTGTAAAACAGCTCAGCACTTTAAGGGTTAAGTGCTTCATGAAGACGTCACGGAATACAATAATCAGAACCTAATTATTCTTGTCATTAGTTTCTAGCAAATGTTGCAAGGAGATCAAACTAGGTGTGCGTTCTATATCGCCTTGACTAATTGGTTTTTCTGATTTACATCTTAATTTATTCAAACTTTTGTGCAAAGTAAAAAAAAAATTATCATTCAATTCAACTGATGAAATAAAAAATGATTTTTTTAAAAATTCATTATTTCTTTATTATATGAAAACATATTTTAATCCCCTACAAAATAAAATCGTAGCTGGTGGTTCTTGTAGTTACTTTCTAAATATACAACTAGTGGTTTTTGTAGTTTCTGAATTGACAGCTGGTGGTTCTTGTAGTTAGTTACTGAATAGACAGCTGGTGTACTGCCAAGATATGTGAATTTGTCCACTGCGTTTATATCCTGTCTATTTATAGTGATGCTTGGATCCGAGTAGGCTTTCCCATGAGCAGGTAAATATAAGACTTCAGTATTGTTTGTGTTAATGGTAAGGCCAAAGTCTGAGCATGCTCTTGAGAAGTCACTGACGATGCTCTGCAGATCATTTTCAGAGCAGGCATTTAGGGCACAGTCGTCAGCAAATAGCAAGTCTCTGATTACTGCTGAATTGGTTTTTGATTTTGCTTTAAGCCGCCTCGGGTTGAATAGGCCACCATCAAATCTGTATGATATATTTATCCCGTTGTTTTCTCTATTTGTGAATGCATCTGTCAGCATAGCGGAGAACATGATACTGAACAGTGTAGGTGCTAGGACACAGCCTTGTTTTACCCCGTTTGATACTACGAAAGGCTCTGATGGTTGTCCACTTTCCTGGATACGAGCCTTCATGCCATCATGAAAAAGTCTCACCATGGTTATGAATTTTCGTGGACAGCCATACTTTGGCATAATCTTCCAGAGTCCTTCTCTGCTAACAGTGTCAAATGCCTTTGTTAGGTTGACATATATTGAGAACAGATCAGCATATCGTATCGCCAAGGCCAGTGTATCCTATGGCAGACAGTCTAAAAATGTCTGGAACAGACATGCTATCACCACAAATACAAAGCTAGGGGTCTATAGAGCCGTCATCCTCCCTACATTGCTCTATGCCTCTGAAACATGGACAGTGTACAGAAAACATGCAAAGAAACTGAACCACTTCCACATTACATGTCTGAGAAAAATACTAAATGTCAAATGGCAAGAAAAATTCCAGATACTAAAGTCCTTCGAAGAGCGTGTCTGCAAAGCATCCACACAATCCTGATGCAGTATTTTTAGATTTTGCTTGTTTCGGTTTGTGTCGAGGTCATCCTAACATAAACCCATTTTAAGATGAAGGAAAGAAAAAGACAAGGAAATTCATCCACAATGTTGAATGTTTCCATAGTACGTCATTTATTTCAGATATTCCCCTGCCGAGGTCATGGTGACCGAGTGGTCAAGAGTTTGGCTGTGGTCACCGGATGGCCGTGACAAGTGTAGGCGTTAAACTTATGTTGTGTCTCGTCATTCATACAACTTCCATATCATAGACAAAATAACTTTCATGGGTTTCTATAAATTGAATTCTATTCATGACTCAACAGTTTGGACACCAAGAAGTAAAGGAAAGATCACTCTTTTATTTCTGCAAGTCGGACTTGAATTACCCCACGAAAAAAAAAACAGGGAGGTGGGGAAAACAAGTAGTATTCAGCCGTCACTAAATAGCAGGGCCGGATTTAACCTTTGTGACCAAGAAATCGCTGACTTAGATTCTGGATTTCTAGTGGCGAATTTTTTTTTGTATGTAAAGTTTTCTTATACATAACGTGTTACAATATCATTTATGCTAAGCACTGGAACTTTTGGATTCTTGGGAATCTTGATAGGAAGCTGGATCCTGTTGCGGAGATAATATGCAGACCATTCGGAAGGGTGGATAATGGGAACGCAAATGCATACTTTGGTTGTAATATTGCAATACAAGTGAAGCTGATAATGCTGCTGCAAAGTATTTATTTAGATTGCTAGCTTTAGTTTCATTGTCATTATATGTTAATTTTATCTTCTCCTTTGAATGGTGCTACTCCTGTTGTTTCCGTTTTCTGAGATTTACTGTAAGACCATAGATGTTAATTGTGATACATGACCTTGCTTTTCAACGTCCAGTGAGTACCTTCCAGAAAAATCCTCAGATTTGCTTAGTCTTCCGGAACGTGTATATCCAATGACACTGACCTCTTTTAAGAATTCGCTGTTAGGAAGCAAGATCATGTGTCTATACACTGCGAGAGGACTATAAATAGCTATGCTTTTGGTGTATCTGGTGTTCAAAATAATGGAAGGGCTGTTAAGCTTTGTTTTTTTTTTTAAGGTATATGATCATTTTTGTGCACTTGTTAGCACTTTTTAGTATTTTTTTACGTACTTCAGTTTATATTTGTTTTACCTGACAACACAAGAATCAATAAAAAAAATAAAATGATAATAGGCTTATTAACTATTAATAATTAATTATTTTTTTGGTATTGAACAAGAGAAAGAAATTGTACTTGACAGATGTAGTGTTATAAGCAGATCTATTTCTGTAGAGTAGGCTTGAGCCCTTAGTTTGAATTTAAGTAGCACAGCTTTTTAAAAAATGCATTTAAGAAGCGATCACGGTAACATTCAACAGATGCCCCCCCCCCCTTTTTCTCTCCCCCCCCCCCCGCCCTTTCCCATCTGGTCCAGGCAATGGATTGGATCATAAATGAAATAAGTGTGTGAAATTTCAGCTTTATCTGACATTAGGTGTGGGAGAAATAACATGTACAAACTTTTTTTTATCAGACAGAGTGAGTTGATACAAGCTTTGTAACAAAAAAAAAACTCCCGAAATTGGCGATAGCAGAGGACTTTAACTAGGATGGAGTTTATAATCTTAATCACTGAATATCAATACTATAAAAGTGTCCTCCGAAAATGCCCACGCGAATAATACTTCCAAATGAATAATATAGTTAGTATCTCGTGATTCTATTTTTCCTTCAAAATAGCAACAAAGAAAATTCCATTGCACCTGTACAGCTTTTCGCTTTATCTGTTAAAATCAAAGCGATTTTTATTATGGAATTACATGTTTCTCAGTTCAGCTGCAACATTAGCTCTATCTACTTCAAGTGTTTGTCCTTTGAGTGGCAATAATCCCAATAGTTTCTCTTTAGTGAAGAGCCTTTAGTGAAGGTTCACAAAAGAATCACATGCACTTCGCCTGCGTCATCGTCTTCCCGTCACCCAACCACTTTGGGAATCACTGCTAAAACTTTTTGCACATGTGTGTGTTTTTTTTTCTTTATTACATAACTAAATATGCACATATTTATTTACCCAATCTAAAAAGAATAAACTATATTTGTATATAAGTAAAAATTCATATTGCCATTTAGTATTCATAGTTTGATATTATAATTTCCTTCAAACTTTAACGAAGTATATCCTTTGCTTGGAACCCTTCTTGGAATCTGTAAGATCTGACCCCTCTATTATTGGGATAAATATACCGGGTCGTTCCTTCTCAACCATCAAGGTCAAAGCCTATGCGGATGATACAACCTTTTTTCCTTCATCAGAGCAAGATATTGAGAATATACTAAAGAAATTTACACTTTTCGGAGAAGCTAGTGGTTCAAAAATAAATATAAATAAATCCTCTGTAATGGGACTAAGGAAATGGAAATTCAAAGAGAATTGCGCTTTCAAAATTGTAGATCAAATCAAGATTTGTGGTATTGTCTATACCTGTAATCCTTTATTCTATTGTAAAGACCAGTGGGAGAATATTTTTGTCAAAGCCTCAAACTTGATAAAACTTTATAAGCACACAGGTTCTACAATATTTGGTAGAGCTGTATTGATAAATAGTTTGGTCATTCCAAAGATTGTCTATTTAGCTAACATTACAGAGCCACCTCCTAAATTCATAAACAAGCTGAACAAGTTAATTAGAGGCTTTATATTTAAAAACACTATTAGGAGCATTAAGCACACTACACTCATTCAAAACAAGGAGGATGGGGGGATAAATTTACAAGATGTCAAAACAAAAATACATTCGCTAAGGCTAAAATTTGTAGGTCAAGTAGTTAGAAACCCAACAAACTTTCCCTTGACAATTTACTATTATGGTTTAAGATTAAGTGGTCTTCTTCCAATACACAATGATACTCCTCACTATTTTGGTACAGTCACTCATCCGTTTTACAGATCTATTTCAAGAATTTTACCTGGTAATGAACATTTAATACACAACAAAACCAAAGAATCATACACAACACTTAAAAAGCTGTTACATGAATGTCTAGTGAATAGGATTAAGTGGGGGAGAGTTCTTGGGGTGACAGAATTCAAGGACACATTCGTAAACCTACACAGCAAACATATCCCACCAAAAGCTAGAGAGATAAGTTATAGACTTATCTTTGGGATGACCCCTATGGTTAGAAGAAGAGCAAATGATCGTGCATATATATTATGCCATCTTGAAAATGCTGACAATGAGAAACATATGTATTTAGAATGTCCATTATTCCTTCAAGTTAGAGGTACTGTAAGGGACTTATTAGAAGCAGACTGTGGCAGCTATGTAAATGTTAACTTGTCAATTGTATTAAACAAGCTGCCAAAACTAAAAAATAAAATGATACGTAACTTTAACTTAATTATTGTTTCCGAATACAGGAACCTTGTTTGGGCTAGCTGGCTCAAAGCTCTACATAATAATAAGGTTTTTCATCCTAATCACTTAGAATTGACATTTAGAAAAATAATGGATTTTAGGGTAGAGAATTATCTAGTTTGATTTTCATATACTTGTACAATGCTCAGGTAGTTTTCCAGAAATGGGGTGATGGGGGTCAGGAATATTTGATATTGTGTTGATTGTTCTGGGGTAGATTATACTTGTATTATTGTTCTGTCTTTAGTGGATTCAATGGCTAGGATGGTTAGGTAGTATGTCTTTGATATTAAATAATGTTTCTGTTTTAAAAAAAAAAAAAAAAAGAGGTTTCCTTAAAAAAAAAAAAGCAGTTCTGACAACTTGTGGAGATTTCTCTACTAATGAAACGGCCATATTAATAACGTTCCTATGGCCCCTTTAGCAAGTATACAATGATGCAGAACACACAACGTGATGATGACTGAGGAACATTTTTAAGTTTTAAGTATACATTGCTTTACATAAAAACATTCAAATGCTGATCTGTCAGCTGGTAAACGCACAGGCAAAAAACATTGTGTTTCTCGGAATTTTGAGCTTCCATAAAACTAAAGAAACTAAAGGCAGTTCCTTTCGAAAGAATCCCAATTTAAAGGACTTCGAACAATTGTCCGCATAGAGAATAATAGACAACCCAATGATCATCAAGTTTGAACTATTTCTGATCAATGTTAACCTTCATCGTTGTTAAAATATGGAGCTTACTTTTTGTCTTAAGTGGGTGTTGTTTTTTTGGCAATAGTAGAAGAAATTTTAAAAAAAAATAATAATAAATACGACAAATAGAAAATAATGAGAGAATTTGTATACAAGTATCTAATAATAATAATGATAATAAAATAAAAAACAAAATGAATTGATCTAAGCCAAAAAACATATTTAACCGCTTTTAAAAACCAACATTGCACCTAGGGATACATGACTACGACAATATGCAATTCTTGATTTAATTAGTGTTGAGATGCTGTTCAGAGAGTCTGCAATGATTTTTTTGTGAGCCTATTTGGGGTATGCGTGGTTTTGAATATCAGTTATTGAACTTATGCATGCTTTATGCAGACAGTATGAATGTGGCATGTTGACTAGATCAGCATGTAGCGCCATCGATGATACCCCTAACATCAGACAGGCTACTTACAGATACGCTTGTCATTTTAGTCTTGAGACGCAGTGATTTCAGCAGACCCGTATAATCTCTGTGTCAACTGGTGAAGATTGGTTGACCCAGGTTTGAACAAATTATCACCGAATCAGAGTGGATCCAGTGGAGTTGATATTATAAAACATTTCGTAAGGACGTCTGAAGCCCCCGGAAGTCCTCATCAAGTTGTTTGGTTGTTTTCTGTGTTATGTATAAAAGAATTTTGTGCAACCAAGGTTATGGAATAGAAGAAAAACTCAATCAGCATTCGTGTACTTCCTGAGAAATATCATTCGTGTGTTGATCCACTGCGCATGTGTATTGATCCACTGCGCATGTGTGTTGATCCACTGTGTAGGTGTGTTTGTGTGTTAGAAAGGGAGAAAAAGAGAAAGAGAGAGAGAGAAAAAAACACACACAAACACACAGAAAGAGACACAGAGAGAAACAGAGACGCAGAGAAAGAGAAACAAAGAAAGAGAGAGAGAGAGACAGAGAGAAACACAGAGAGAGAGAGCGACAAACAGAGAGAGATACAGAGAAAAATACAGATACACTGAGAGATAGACAGAGACACCAAGAAAGAGAGGTAGAGACAGACAGAGAGAGAGAGAGTGACAGAGAGAGAGAGAGAGTGACAGAGAGAGAGTGACAGAGAGAGAGAGAGTGACAGAGAGAAAGAGAGTGACAGAGAGAGAGAGTGACAGAGAGAGAGAGAAAGACAGAGCGAGAGAGACAGAGAGAAAGACAGAGAGGCAAAGAGAGATAGACACACATACACACAGAAATACAAAGAGATAGAGACAGAGACACAGAGAAAGAGAGATAGAGAGTGACAGAGAGAGACAAAGAGAGAGTGACAGAGTCGACAGAGAGAAAAACAGAGAGACAAAGAGATAGAGAAAGAAAGGGATATACAGACTTTAAACAAAAACTTTTCGCATGTAAATTATGAGTCTGGTGTGTGCATGTATAATTTGGTTTTCTACAATTATATGGTTTTGTTTGGTGTGATGCACATGTTGTAAGATAAGTTTCATTCTAGATAATAGAAATTATTTTTTTTTGTTTCTATTAATTTCACCTTCGTTGGTCATTTTTAGCTAGTAAAGTAAAGGCGGTTAGTCGTTGTACTGGACACATGACATCCGTGTTAACCGTGAGCCACAGAAACAGATGAACTTTACATCATCTGTCCTATAGTTCGCAAAGTCTGAAAGAGGAAACTGATATCTAGACAGGGCCCGGTACCACGATGAGCTTTGTATATTATTAAATCTATATGTCAAAACAGAAACGACATTAATTTTAAAACATAGCCATTTCTAAAGATTGCATTTCTTTTAGGATCTCATTTCAAGATATTAACACTTCAGCCTTTTTTTCTTCTTTCATCCCTTTTTGAGTCCGTTGTACTATCAAAACTAACTTTTTAAAAGCTTAGTTCTTGTAGTTCTGTACTTCACTTTGTTGTTGCCTCCCCTAGACATCAGTCTGTCTCAAAACATCATTCTAAATTTAGCCCGCCATCTCTAGTTACCCTGTATTTGGAGCAGGTCTATGATAAGACAGACCTTAACGTGGCTTAGGAGCCAGCAGAAACTCAAGACAAGAACAGACAAATAGAACTGACAATAAGAGGTACTGAGTACTGAAAAAAGGGATCAGAAGATTGTGGTTATAGATAAAATCATGTAGAACTGGTGCTATTTTTAGATCCTCGTGTATTGTTAAGGAAGGTGCCCGACCTATATATTCCTAGGGACCTTACAAAAGACTGACTTGGGTGTCTCGTTCAGTATCGCTTAAAAAAAAAAAAAAAAGTAATCAGGTCCTAAAAAGTCTAAGCGCTGTTGGTAGAACTTCGGAGAAGACCAGTATAGGTATTTGACAGGATAGCATGATTTTTCGGGATGGATTTTGGACCGAGGACCGTAGTTACGACATTATTATTCTATAAGTCTCAAGTAACAGAGCCAAATTTTGTTATCAGCCATCAAGTATTACTTTTGTTAATTGCCATATTCTTTGTTTAATATTTCGAAATTTTATGTTTCTTTGTTTATTTATTGAATATTCTTTGTTTATCATCTAAATATTGCCTGTTTTTTTTTTTATTGATGTACTGAAATCATGGAGAAGGAAATCTCTGAATTCCAATTCTGCTGTCCTGCGGCTATACCCAAACGTGGGAAAGGTTTCGGGAGTCAACCCTGAGGAAAAATCAGGAGCTGGCGACCCTTAGGCACATTGCAGCACACAGATTTAGATTAGTTAGTCATTTTAGCTGTCATGCTTATGTTTCTAATGTTATCACAGCGCCTTGAGCTTACATTTTGTTTGTTAACAGCGCTTTATAAATACAATTATTTTTAAATATTATTATTATCTCTCAGGGACCATCTGATGCCAGCTACTTTCTTCTATGCCAGTGATGGTGAAATGACACCTGAGTTGATCTTTATGGCGCTTACGGGGGGGACAACTCTGTTGCGCCGTCTTCCTCTAAGCTCGCCTTTGGCATGCGGTCGTGTGCGGGAAAAGTGTCCGACCTAGAGAAGCTATCAAGTGGTTATTGGTGCTTCTATATTGTCCACACCGGCCTCCGGCAGAACTTAGTTATTTGAAATGAGACACGAGATCTCTAAGAGCTTACATAAACGGCGTCGTTTCCTGTTCTCTTTGGGCACGCGAGATGTTTTGTTGTTAAATGTTTTTTTTTTAAATGTCCCTTTAGAATCGAAGAGTATTACATCCTAGCTCAAAGATCCCACAGGACGACGGAGTTGGCGGCGGGGCACCTTTGAGATGATATACTGGTTATATATACATAAAGCATAAAGCATGAGATTTTTTTTTAAAAATTCATTTGTGTAACTAACTTCCTAAAAACAAAAACAAGAATAAATGCAAAACAATTCTTTGAAAAAAAAATAATTAAAAATAGTATCTTAGGGGAAGAGCGTCACATTTACTTTCACTACTGTCAGATTTATTTCCCTTTTCAATCTCTAACAAATTAATAATCTCTATTTAATTATCTAATTGTTTCATTATTTATTACTTTATGTTTTGTTAGGAAAAAGGAATAATTGCTGAAAGTTTTCAACCTGATCCGAGAATGGGAAGTGGGAGAAAGAAAGTGATCGAAATGTGTACCAGACAGACAGACAGACAGACAGACAGGTTGAGTTGATAGAAGCTTTGTAAAAATAAAAACAAGGAGAAATTCGCCAAATTGCCTACAACTAAATAATGTAGCATCAACAGACGCTAATAGAATTTGTCCGCAACAGACGTAATATTGGAAGCACTTGGCTCTAGTTGTAGACACAGTTCACTGTTATAGAGATAGTCTAAAGCCGTTGACAAAAAATTGTTAGAAAGTATGAGCGTTTTGATTACATTACACTACATCACATCTCTGTATCTCTCTCTCTCTCACCTTCTTTTTATTTTCTTCAACTTAGTCTCTCTCTCTCTCTCTCTCTCTCTCTCTCTCTCTCTCTCTCTCTCTCTCTCTCTCTCTCTCTCTCTTGATCACTTTTCCTCTTTTTCGTTTTTTGTCTTTTTAGTATCCCCAAAAGGGGAAAAGACGCTATTAGTTTTGTGTGGCCTGTCTGTCCGTCTGTCCATCCGTCCGTCCCGTTTAGATCTCAGAAACTAGAAGAGAAAATGAAAATCGGACATCGTGATATTTTAGATCATTCAAAGTTCTGATGCAACGGCTACGTTTTTCTTTTCCAAAAGTGAACCATTTTTAAAAATTATATATGCAAGCAGATTTTTTAAAAAAATTACACCACTTTTCAAACAAAAACTTTAGGGGAGGTAATATTTTTAAAAGGTCAAGGACTTCTTCAATAATAACTCAAGCTTCATTCATAGATTTGCGCATTGGTGCAAAAAAAACTTGCATCTAAGGTCACAATGGTCAAAGTGTCAATGGTTCATTATAAAATATATTTTCCATTTATTAACTAACTCATTGAATAGAGTACTTATTCAAATGTTGTTTTTAAAAAATAATTTTGATACGAACTTCGTTTTAGTTATAAGTTTTAAAAATAACAAACTACTTTCATTACACGCAGTTTTGAAATATCTTCATTATAGGGGGCCTACACTTGACAGTTTAAATAAGACTAAATAGAGCCCAGATCTAGATATATTTATAATATATATATTATAAATGTATTGATAATTTTAATTATTAAGGCAATAACTTATCTTCTAACAGCATAGGGGTGCAGATTTATTTATTATGTAAACAATAGTACCACATTAAGAAATGAATCGGATACGAACAGCATAGTACACCATTACCCGGTAACAAAAGGCCTACTATTCATGATCATAACATTGGCCTAGGTCTAGTACTTATAAGATTAAAAACGTGTACATTCATACGAGTTCTAGTCTAGATATAGTAGATTCTATATCAAGATTCTATTTCACTTAGATCTAGACCTAGATCTAGATATTGACTTAGATCTAACTCTAGATCTAGACCTAGACTTAGATATTGAATCTAGATTAATATCTAAAACTAGGTCTAGATCTAGCTGGATCTATGTCTACTTTTTATGACAAATGACAATGGAGAAATTAATTTTTATCTGCGAGGGGAAAGTCTTGTTAAGTAATTTCTACATTTTTCTTGTTGTCTGTGACACGTCAAAAGCTTGCTGTCAGAGTCACTCAAACTTATCACATCACTAACTATTATTTATTATTACTTATTCATTTTATTTTAGTTATTTCCCCGTCCTATCCCCAATTAGATCACCCGCCCCACCTGTTCCTCTCCAGGCTAGACTTAGTCCACCACCTTGGCGGCTTTTCACTTATCTCCCCTTGATCCGGGAAAGATAAACACACAGTCTCTTTGGTCTTACCCGCCAGATGTCTGACGGCCACAGTTGAAACCATCTTGGGTGGAATGCAAGCCAATCTTTCTCCCCCCCCCCTCCCACGTCTCTCTTTGATCTAGGAGATCAAACTCGGATTAACACGCCTATTGACCTTTCCAAGGTGCGACTCCCACCTCGAGTCAAATTCACCCACGTGAGAGATAACCTTTGGTCAATCCCATTTGCTGTTTCCGCCAACCTCTTTCAGGACTTTATAAAGTAGATCCGAATCATACCAGACTCTCTTATTTCTCATTCTCGTTGAAAAGTCGAGTCTGGACAATTTCATTTACTTTTACTCCTAGAGGAATACCTGGTGGTAAGCCGAACTTAATCACAAGTTCCATCTTAATTACTCTGTGTATATTTCTCACTGGATACTATCATATGTATTTCGCTTATTTCATTTATATTTAATTAGTGCATTGTGTATTTCTCACTGTCGTTAGTAGAAAACATAAACATGGCATATGTATATATTTATGTATTGCAGTAATCTATTAATGCTACGTTGCTCAATTGATCGTTGATGCAACCATGTATGTATTTGTACATCTTATTTTATTTCCTTTATCTCGGCTGACCGCCTTGATAATTTTACTAGCGCACTAATACTGCGCTTAGAGAAGATATATGAATGATCTCCCCTATACTCATTTTACTCTAACGAGAGTTGCGCCCCTTGAATGGACACCCTCTCCATTCAAGCGCGCTCCATTATTCTCGGCCGACGGTCGTATGTAAACAAACCGTCATGGTCGCCGACCCTCGCCCATTTCTCTCCCCCCCCCCTTTTTTTTCTCTTCCAACTTATGTTGTTTATTTGAGAGTATTATTTCCCCTTTTTTGTACATTTTATATTGCTACTATCAGCCGTCTATTTCCCAATCCCATTTGTCATCATCTCCCAATTGTGCCAAAGGCAGATTTCCAATCTGACGAATGCACCTCAGTCGGGGGCATCGATAAGATGCATGAGAGACATCTTCTAACTTGTCTTTATTTATCCGCAGCCTCCCTCAGGTGTCTGCCTATTTGTTTGGATCACCTGCCTATTTATTTAGCATTGACTGCACTACTGCCTATTTGCTATTGAGAATTGTCAATTGCGTATGTGCTTAGTGCTATTCAGCACTGCACACTTGCCTATTTGTTATTGAGTATCATCTCCTGCCTACTTGGATCCACTCAACAATTTACTTGGTGCTATCGGCTTTACTTGCCTGCCTATTTATCAGTCCACTTGTTAATTCATTAGGCACGACGTCCCTATAGACCCAGAGTTTGTGCGAGACGTCATAGCTCCGCCTGAACTTCGTAACCCACTGGACTTATCCTGTTAACTACGCTGCCTAGGGCAGATCCGCTCTGCCCGCAGTACCCTTGTGCCCACGGTAGCCGGCCACCCGCCCTACTGTGCATCTATCTTTCATTGCTTGTCTCGTTGCGTGCCTGCTCCCGATTTATATGCTGACGGGTTGGTGTGTGATAATTTTAAAAAAAATCATCCCATAGACATTAAACACGCCAAACACACGTCACTTTTGCTAGCCTGTCACATAATGCCAATTTAGCAAATTTTTTTGAAGAATAAATCTTTTTTAGTTTCTCTTTATCACATATAACATGTTATTAATTTTGAATGTATGGATTAGGTTAATAATTATTATTTTAACAAAATATACGTGCTACGCTAAATGAATATATGGAGATGCTGTGGCTGAGTAGTAAAGCACTTATAACCGGAAGTCCCGTGTTCGAATCCAGGTGAAGAGTCTAAGTGGATCACTTCGGGGGGGGGGCGATTTAGAGTTTGTGTTTCAACACAAATTGTCTTTGTAACCTTGTTCTTTTTTGTCATTCTATCGATCATTGTCTTGCCCTTTTTAAACCACTACCTCACTCACATTCTCTCTCTCTCTCTCGCTCTCTCCACTTTCCTTATATCACTCTCTCTCTCTCTCTCTCGAAAAGTAAATAGATCTAGACCTAACAGTCGAGTGCCAAACAACGTTGATATGGGCTAGAAAAGGTGGGGAGGGGTGGCAAAATGATTCTCTTAAACAAATATGATTTTTTTTTCCCTCATTAATTGTTGATTTACATCCGTTTTAAAGGAGTCTGAAATGAAGCTAACAAAATTCAGTTACGTAAATTTTTTTTCCCTTCTCGGTTGGAAATGCAAATATGTTAGGATCAAAGTTAGAGAGTACAGACTTGACCTTTTGAATTTTTCAAAAGCATCCAGTAATGACGTCTGTATATTACAGAAGAAAGGTTCGTTAATGTTTAATTGAAAAGAATGTAGTTTGAGTGAAGGCTTCACCAGAACAGAACAGCATGAACAAATACATCGTAAACATCTTAAATAAATACATTCTAAACAAATACATCCAAACAAATACATTCTAAAAAATACATCCTAAACAAATAAATCTTCAACACATACATACTAAACAAATACATCTTATGAATACATATTAAACAAATACATCTTAAATACACCTTAAACAAATATATCTCAAACATACTAAAAATACATCTTGAAGAAATATATCTGAAAGAAATACATCCTGAACACTTAAACCCTTGTGCAACGGCTCTCAACCTTTTAAGCTCGGCGACCCCTTTTGATAATCCCCCACTCCGCCGCGAACCCCCCCCCACACACACACACGTGTGTAGACAATAACAATCCATATTTTCAATGGTCTTAGGCAACCCCTGGCAAATCGTCAATCGACCCCCAAGTGGGTCGCGACACACAGGCTGAGAACCCCTGCCCTAGTGGAAGCACAGATTTATGTGGACAGACAAGTGACATCTATCTGCTGGGAATCGTTTGCTCGTCCTACTACAAAGTATAGAAAGAGATGGGCGGATAGTGGCAGAATAGGACAGAGGGGAGATAAGGGAGTAAGTCGCTTGTCAAACATGACTGTCTCCCTTGTAGCACTGCACATAATTATAGATATCGCTTGGCCTCTGTACTTGTACCACATAAATGGATGACTTCTAGTTTAAGACTTAGCACTAATTGTATATAGGTAATGAATGAGGTGATCAATTATTGTCTCTGCGAACTCATGACCTATATGCCAAGAAGACAAAGAAGACAATTTATCACCAGTGTCACTGATACGAGATGTTGCTGGCTGGTTTTTAAAAAAAAAAAACAGACTGGCCCTATATTCATATAAGCATTGTTGAATTATTTTTAATCTTCCCTTATCGGCGTGAGGAGGCACGGTGGCTGAGCGGTAAAGCGCTTTGCTTCTGAACCAGGGTCAATGGTTCGAATCTTGTTGAAGACTGGGATTTTTAATTTCGGGATTTTCTGAGTCCACCCAGCTCTAATGGGTACCTGACATTAGTTGAGGAGTAAAGGCGGTTGGTCGTTGTGCTGGCCACATGACACCCTCGTTAACCGTAGGTCACAGAAACAGATGACCTTTAAATCATCTGTCCTATAGACCACAAGGTCTGAAAAGGGAACCTTTTTGTATTGGCGTGGGGATGTTGTTGGGTCTATGAAGGTCTACGGTATTTGTTTGTATTATCTAAACCATAAAACCTTAGTGTATGCTGTGTGTTGGGTGGTTTGGAGCTGGTAATTAGGGTTGTGGAGGCCACATGACTTTCTCGTAGTTTTTTGACCGCAAAAATAAGAAAAAAGATACTTGTTCAGTCTATGAAAGATTTTAGACTTTGAAGGAAATATTCGACGTACAAATCCACAGACTCTTGTATGGGAATTTCTATTAGAATTTGTAACTTGTTTCTTCTACATGTTTCGGATGCACGTTACAAATGTAAGATTATTAAATCATAGCCCCATTCTCCCGCAAGACGCCGCGGGGTTATGGCAGTCAGGGTTTGAACCTGGAACCGTCGAGACGACAGTCCAGAGGGCATACCACACGAACAGACAGACTACTCTCTTTTAGCGAAATGCTAGATTAAGACTTGACTCAGTGTTTGACTAAACAGCTTTTAATTTTTCAAATCGCTTTTGAATAGTTCGTCTTTCAAGCTTATAGAATGCTCTGGGCTGCTTGGTCCAATCTAATTTGTGGACTAGTGGGGGGGTGGAGGTATCTGAGAGAAGTTTTCCGTGCTGCCTTTAGGCGCTCAGTAAACACAACTCTACTTGAGTCGGGTTTCAAACTTCAGACCCTTTGATGGGTAGCTTATGCCGTTCAATCACTTATTTCACCAATTACCAATGAAGCACACATTGCTAGGATTTAACACATATACACCATAGGTGAACAGTGAAATAAAAAAAAAATAAACATAATGCTATGAATGAATACATCTAACTAAACTAATCTACAGACTTTTTTTTTTTTAATAAGAGCTACCTCAGGCTAAATTTAGGTTTAAACGGTGCCATCTATCTAGAACACATTGCCAAAGGAAAGATAAGCACTACCTATGATACATCAAGAGTTATCTCCCGGAAGGTTAAACTTTATGAAACAGAAATAGAACACTTTATCAGAAGAAAAAAAATGTGGAGATTGTTGGAGTTAACTTCCTTGGAGCCAGAAAATACCTAATTAAAATAGTTTTGTATTAATTAGCTTTTTTTAAATTTTACCTTGAATGTATTAGGGAAACAGGTTAATTCACAATTAATAGGCCAGTATCTTAAACTAAAATCATATTGTAAAAATGTATTCACTTTGCATGATTAGATCTATAACAAATTAGAAGGGGGATAAGTCTGAAATGCAACATTACGTTTCGTGTAGATATGTAAACAATATCATTATAAACATAATATATGGCTCCTTTTGTCTCGAAAGGCAATGGATGCGCCCAAAAGAATCACTGGTTTTGGCTTAATCTTGAGACATGGCAGAATCTGGTGTGGCCAATCAAGCCAATTCTAGAACGACAGACTTTGCCACAATTCGTACATGTGTATGCCTCTGATTTAGGGCTAGCGGACAGGGCAGCTTTCTTTTTTTCTCTCTTGATTAAGGCCTCTTCAATTCTTTTGTTCTCAGCATAAACATAAATAAAAACATAATAGAGTATCCTCAAAACCATAGTTTCTGTGTGGAAGGCGTGGAAGCAAGGCCGGATTGAAGGGTAGGCAGGTGGGACCACAGCCCCGGCGACTCCACAAAGAGAGAAAAATATTTTTTCTCTAACCTTTTTCTTTCGCTTTTTAATTACGGCAGATGCCAAAATGTCGTGATTAAGAAGTGACCTCTTGTAGCATGCTTGGAATAAGTCAATACAGCTCCGGATTTACGACAGTGCGTCTATTAAGGGCCTTACCCTATACAAACTCAAAAAATATAAACTTTTTAAAACTAAATTATGAAATATTTTTTCGAAACGAAAGGGAAGTTACCTTTAAAAGAACTCTTATTTCTTTTTTCTAAGATACAGAAAATTCCTCGGTGGAAACTGATGAAGGGACTACGATGAATTTTGTTTCCCTTTAACGAAACTCGAACCTGGCTTTTCCAGAGAATGAATACTCGTTCGTTTCTAACATAACAATAATAATAATAATAATAATCTTTATTGTCCGTAAGGAAATTTGTCTTACAATTTTTGCATTACACCAAACAAAACATTATAACTATAAGACTCCAAAATGTACATTCGTACTGTGAAATTCATACATGTGAAAATATTTAGATTTAAGTATTTTCATTCCTAAGTGGATCTTGACTATAACTAATGAGAATTATACGGCCTCACAAAACTCCTGCCCGTTACCTCCACATAGTTAGATCCGATCCTGCGCGGTGGACTAGATGGCTGATTGGTAAAGAGCTTGGTATTCAATCCAAGAGGTTACGAATTCAAAACCGCTGATATGCTTAACCCATAAGTAAAACATTACTTTAGGAACAACGAGACGGTCGGCTGTTGTGCTGGACACATGGCCCCTGGTATCAGCGTAAGAAGTGGAGTACCGAGCGTGCAAGGTTCGCCCGAGGCAGCAAGGCGTGTCGGCGCCCTCTCCAATGTCGCAATAATGTACTTTATTCACACTTGCAGAAGACATTATCATTAGTAGAAATAGGCAACTTATATTTAAAGATAACGAAGCGGCAGATATGGACGACATTTAACTCTTTATCTCCTCATTAACGATAGTCTCGTTGATTTGATCCCATTAAATTAAATTAATTTTTGGTTTTATAAACTTTAATTTGTGTTTAATAAAAAGAGCTTGCATTCTCCTATAATTCTATACCATAAGCAACGTTTTCTGATTAAAAACAAAAATATTATTGATAATCTTAACAGGGTAGAATGTACACATGTGAAAAATGAACAATTATGCCAGAACATGGAAAATAATTGCGGAGATAAAAGAGTTAATATAGTGTGTTGATAACCATACGTTCCATCTCTAGGTCTTCTGTTCCACCATTCCAACCCTTGGTAAATCACTGAACATAATAACAATAATACTTGTCATAGATTAAAAAGCAATGCAGAATTTCCCTTGGCTACGTAGCCCCAGCTGCGACCTACATATTTTGCCACATCGGGCGCAGGAATAACCCTTGTCCGCGGTGGTCGATTTCGATTTTCTTTTCGCCGTTTACGCCTGAACATATGAGCTTTACATAAGGACCACACGATTTGAATGGGAAATTGTAGTTTTCTATGAAGTAGAAAGCACTTCAATTTATTTGACAACTGACTGATCGCTTGAAAGAGAACCACCGCCATTTCCATGAAACCGGCTTTCATTGTGCTTGTAAGTAGCTGTTGTAACGGAAGATTCTAATCCAGAAATGGACAAGTCTTGCTTGTGTGATGTCAAACAGAATTACGCGCCTAAACTATTTCCCCTTAACCACCCCCCCCCCCCCTTTTTCTTTCTTTCCATTACACCAAGCATAACTTTTTCTTTTTTCTCTGTTAGAATCCTCTGGACCTAGCGGTCTTTTATTTAGTTTATTAAATACGTGGAATTAGATTGCTACAAAGTCAGACAAATATATAGTTGTTATACAAGAAGTCATCTAACAATGCAATTTACAGATAAAAACAATGCTAATTACAAAACTTATATCAACTTTCTCTGTCCGTCGGCGTCACTTTATTTCTCTCATTTCCCACTATCGGATCAAGATGAAACTTTCCACAATTATTCATTGTTCCTAATAAAACAAGAATCCATCATTAAGATACAAACCCCATGCTACAGAACAAGCACGCCAGGCTATTACTGTATGAAATATACATATGAACAAAAGGTATTACTATTTCAGGTCGTTATACGTTTTCTTATGTTCGTACGCGCAGAAGTCAAATTTGTTTTATTTCTTTTTCCACATCCGGATCCATTATCCTCCTGATTTGTTATTACCCACATTTTAATACATACCTGTAGGCATACACGTTATTTAGTAGCTTTCCGAGATTCATATTATACACATCTGTTTACGTAATTTAGACGTGAGCTTGCTTGTATAGCATAATGTATGATTACGACTGACCCACGGCGACCAACGCAGAGTTTCTTATTCTTTCATTATTATCAAATATCGCATAATACTTTTTTAAACTATAGCGAATATACACCAACCACCAGGAATTATCAGGAGGAGGTAACTTTAAAAAAAAAACAAGTTACTAAACAAGTGCAAAAGAACTTCTTATTTTCTCCCTCAACTTATAGACGGTTAATAACATTGATAGATGGTCCGCCTTGTTAGTCAATGTATGGTCATTGGATTGGTATTAATAAGTTAGGTGTGAAAGGCGTATTTATATAATTGCGAGCGCCCCCCCCCCCCCCCCCAAGTGGCCGTCCACGTGAGACGTGAGTTGAATATTAACTCAATTCGTAAAAGTCGATTATTGTAACACTATTGTAACATTATTGTACCCTTATTGTAACACTATTGTAACATTGGTTTCTGTTTTGTTTCCCGAGAAAAAAAATGAGAGCATAATATTCTATTTGGAATGGCGAGCCAAGGGAATTTACCCTACAGCGCATCACTCAATAGAATCGAGCTTCTATGTTTCTTTGTACCCGCTGGTTCTAGGCTGGCCATCACTGGTTAAACCCTTAATTTGTTGATGAATTCAATAGAATCCAGTCTCAGCAGGTTCATTGTGTAGTAGTTGTAAGGGGCCGGAAAGAACGGAGTCACGGGCCAGATATGGACCGCGGGTTTTAGTTTGTGCAACGCTGGTGATTTAGTGTGTTGGTGGACAGATATGTTAATGCTGTATGAAAATTGGTATTTCAAGTTATATTTTTAATAAACAAAAAAAAGGGGGACGACCTGAATTCGAGCTAGCGACTCAAGCCGACATTTTAGCCACTATGCTAGTGAGGTGTGTATGAAATAGAATATTGTATAGTTCTATATTGTTTATTTTAAACTTACTCTAAAGCGGAGACCTATAAACGGGGACTAATTCAGTTTGACCACCACCTCAGTCAAGTACTATTTCTTTCCCTTGTTCGAGATAACAAAAAAAAAATTTACCAATAGTTAATTAACTAATTGATTAATTTTTGCTATTGATTCTTGTGTTTTTTAGGTAAAAGAAATAATTGTGCAAAATTTCAGCTGGATCCGAGATTGGGTGTGGACAACGTGTACAAACTTTTTACCAGACAGACTGATAGAGTGAGTTGATATAAGCTTTGTAAAAAAAAACAACATTTTTTATGTTGTTTTAATTTGTCTAAACTAATGGAGTCTACTGGCTTAACCCTCATTGCATCAGTGCATCCCTTCAGAACTGAGACCAAACATGGGGTGGTGAAAGAGACACGGCATCTTCCACCCAGAAGGAGGGGATTGAAGGGGCGAGGCTTCTCAGTCCTGACCTCAGTCCTGTCCAGCATTTGTCATTAGTAAGGCCAGTAGGACAGTGAGAACTAACACGTTTAGAAAGTTCTTATCTTATCTTATATAATACAGAGGTTCCTCCAAAAAAGAAGATGATTTTACGTCCTACGCGTCATGCATGTAGTCATGCATGTTAAATTCTGCCAAGTCATTGGTTTTTTCTGCCTGGCTCAGGTAACCCATTCCATGCTCTAATAGCACTAGAAAAGAAGGAGGATTTATACAAATTTGTCCTAGCATATGGAACGAGGAATGTGCCTTTATATTTCTGTCTTTCTGGGTATTTGATTAGATTTTGATTTTGTATTTGAAGATTATGGTTCAGAGTTTAATGTTTTATTGCTACTTAACTTTAATTTATCCCGCTTTGTCGTACAAACAATATTATTGAAATAGTAAAAATAATATCCAAACAAACATATTCATAAAATAAAAGAAAGAAAAACAAGATTACAAAGACAGTTTGTGTGGAAACACAAACTCAAAATCGGCCCTCGAAGTGATCCACCCAGGCAGGCTTCAATATTTTCAGAAAGAACATCCGAATGAAATTGTATCAAAGACAAATGAGAGATAAGAATGGAGAAAGAAGGTTAACAGATCTTGTGTAGTGCCCCAACGGTCCAGCAGATCAAAGGATAGGTGAAAGGGAATGTAAAGCTAGATGTGAACCTGGCCTAACTAGTTCTCCTTTCAGACCTTGTGGTCTATAGGGCAGATGATGTAAAGTTCACCAGTTTTTGTGGCCTACGGTTAACAAGGGTGTCATGTAGCCAGCACAACGACCGACTGCTTTTACTTTTCCCCAACTAATATCAGATACCCATTGGAGCTGGGTGGACTCAGAGGCGCCTAAGGATTTTGAAGTAGAAAATCCCAGTCTTCACCAGGATTCGAACCCGGGCCCCTGGTTCGGAAGCCAAGCGCTTTACCGCTAAGCTACCGCCCCTCTCCTGGCCTAACTGTAGTCTTTTAATTGATGTAATTGTTTTGAAAAGGATGAATCTCTTATTCTTTTTTATTTTTTTAAAGAAATTACAATTCATTTAATATCTACTAATTTGTAGTCATTTAAAAAAAATAAAAATAAAGCATGAGTGGTCAAGAAATTACAATTCATTTAATATCCACTGATTTGACAACGCTAATGTTGTCAATTGTAGTCAAACTGAATTGAAGTTATCTTATCTTGTAGACATTTTCAACAAAAAATTAAACGAAGCAAAAAGAACTCTGTAGTGTAATTGTATTCAATTAGTTTATGTTTCCTTTTAAGCACTTGGCATTTGTCGTTGTCACTTTAGGGCTAAAGGGGACATAATGTAATGAACTTGGTGGTAGTACGAAGAGGAAAAAGTGACGGATTTCATCCTAAGCCTCCATTCTGTCTCGTCAAATAGTATTTTAGACATATAATAAAATTTAATTTTACACAACAGAACAACATCTTTTCTATGAAGTAATACAGAGAAAAAGGACTTCCTTGATAAGTAGACTCAGTATTATTGCTTTAACAGTAACAATCTTCAACATAAATGAGTTCATTAACAAAGCTGCACAGCAACATTAACAATCTTTCAGAAAATTGACATTGAAGCAATGCTATGTTCCCAGGTAATAGCAAGTAATTAGGCAAGGCAAGCTAATATAGGGTTTTATACAGCTGCCCTGTATGCCTTATGTATTTAAAAAAGACTGATCAGGGAACAGGTTAATCCCTCTCAAGACAATTTTTTAAAGGTCTTCTTGAGATGTAGGAATACTACTTTGGTATCATCAAGGTGGCCCTTGGGTCTGTTAGAGTCATTCTGGGATAGTTAACCAAGCAAAGGTAATGCTGTATCACAATTGTTCAGGGTTCTTTTAGGGTCAACTGTACATTATTTCAGGATAGGGGTGTCGATTAAGGATTCTTTTTTCTCTCATTACGAGGGGTTTAAAAAAAATAATTAATAAATAAATAAAAAATAGTTAATTTGTCTTAAAATATTACATTATTCATAAAAGATTCTTGACTTTCAATTGTCTGCCCTTGTCTATATTCTTTAGGATTATTGGTTTTGGTTATTTTTGTTTCTAGTCTCTTCGCAGGCTCCATTCAGCCCAGGTGAGCTGTTCTGCCTCATCGTGGCACCTGGGTGGAAACGGCTACTTGAGGGGGTAGTTAGGCGAAACGAATGGCAAAACATAACCCCCGTGGGGATGCCCACGGGTAGACGAGAGTCAACCCCTTGCACGGGCGGGGTTGTAAAAAAGTCCCCACAAAACTGTCACACATCCATGCGCCGTTTTTCAAAGGACCGTTACATATATGGCGAGTCCCCCACGGTTAGCTTGGTATAGTGAAGGAAAATGACGGAGGCTCCCGGTGTCTTCGGCCTTCGGCCATGAGTCGGGGGCCAAAGGCATTGGAAACAGCAATGCTTTCATAGGCATTGACTCGGGTCGCTCTCAAACAGAACTATGTGTTAACACAGGTTTTTTTTTTTTTTACTGTTCAGGCTGGACGACCTAACAGGTTTTTTTTTCAAACTTTGAGCTCGAAAAGCCTTCGGCTCAGCTCAGACGACAATCAAACGGCTCCATTCAGTTGCGTCTTGTTTTCTTGTTCCTTTGTTTCCCAGTATATCTAGGATGAGGCTGCCGCTACGATATGGACATTGTCATAGTGTTCTTGTTACGTTTCCACGGGCTTGCCGTGTTCTGTGAGTGTAGTACACACACAGTTGATGTTGACTTGTGGCATGCTCTCCGATCATGTGATCAAAGAGGACGTAACCACGAGGGAGAAATAATTCTTCAAAAGTGTTGACTTCCCTTTAAAAGACAGTTCTTTAGTAGTTTTCCATATATAAATAAAGTTCAATTTGATTCCTATCCCGCATCTTTCAGCCCAAACTTTCTTTAACCCAGGTACATATACACTCTCACACACTCGCATAACCACTTAAACTAATTGACATAATACCAATAGAGTAACTTTACAGATTGATTACAGTATAGAGATTTTTAACTCTGAGGTCTGACAATTTAGTCAAGGACAATAAATTATACAATAATTACAATTTCTATCTAACCAGTATAGTTATCAATTCTATGTTCAATTATTTTTCTAAATATTAACTCTAGATTATAAGGATTTAAAGATACATTGTTATTAACAACTTTAATTCTACTGTGCCACACAAGACTTCTGTATTCACTCACTATTATTAGATTAAACCCTGATTTTTTCGTATTCTAAGGTACAGACATCTACCTTGAAGTCCTTATCATTCCCGAATGATTTCCCTAGTATACGGGTTCTCACTCGGGCGGATGTTGGGACCAGGAACCAGACAAAGGGGTTCTCGAAGCGATAGAGAGAACTCACTTCGTCCGGTGTTAGTTTCAGGCACTCTATTAGGCTCGCCATAGTGGCCTTAACAGCCCCTTGGCCTGACAACTTTAGAAGCAAGGTACCTGGGGCGTGGACAAGTCCACCATCCAGGTCCTTTTTTTCAATAAAAAATGTCTTAACTGACATTTGTACAAGGGTTTATCACAAGTACAGAGACAGAAAAGAGACGATAACTACACTACAAACTACACAGAACTTTACTACACAACCCTCGCGCCGTCCACTCTAAACAGTAACACACAAAAATCCACAGAATCACAAAAAACAACAACACAGAAACACAAGTAATCCACAGAATAAATCCTCAAGTGTTAGCTACTTAATCAATCTCTTATTCGAATGCTAAAATTATGTAATCCGCCATTACAACAAAGTTCACGAAAATGACGTTTACAAGATTACTATTTGTTTTAATTTAGGTCTAACTTATAATGCATACTAATTCGCTTTTTCTCTTTAAAAAACTGCTTGCATAACTGATTTTAAAAATTAGATTTTTCGCTTTCAGAAAAAAAAAAGTAGCCGTTGCATCAGAACTTTGAATGGTCTAAAATATTGTGATGTCGGATTTTCAATATCTTTTCTAGTTTACGAGATCTAAACGGGACGGACGGACAGACGGACAGACATTTCGCACAAAACTAATAGCGTCTTTTCCCCTTTCGGGGGCCGCTAAAAAAAACACAAAAAGTTGTGATGTAATCTGTCCTCATTAAGCAAGCCATGATAAGACTCTAGTATGAACGGGAAGTTCATCTACTCGGCCTTTTTTTTTAATGCCAACAACGTATGAATGAAGCCAGTGGAAAGAATGGGGTGGGGGGGGGTCGTCTTGAAAGAAGCTCAAAGACATAGCTGATATTGAATACCTTATTAACTACCCCCTCCCCCCCCCCCCCCCAACCATGCTGTGCTACAGACAAGTTGTTTCTCCTTGAGCACTTTCCTAATCTCCAATGCAGAAGACTCGCTCAAGAGTCAATCTTCATTCATGAGATGCTGAGCCGCCAGTGCAGGGTTTCTGTTTTTTAAAGGTTTCTTTAATCAGAAGTGAGTCGCGTCACAGTGTCTCCATGTTAGAAATAGAAACACTATCTACCAGTACAGTCGGTTAACCCAGTTGTTTACCAATAATATTTAACCAGTACAAAGCGTTAACCGACACAGATGATTTCATTATATTAGTTCAAAAATGTCACAAGTTATGCTTGCATTTCTTTCCTTACAATTCCTCCTATAAGCTTGCAAACTCTTATTTGTTTGTAAAATGCTTAACTGGTTTCAATTGTTCCTTCAGAGCTGAAGATTATTTACTTTCTAGTCACAACCTCCTCAGGACGACGGGGGATAGAAGCTGACAGGGTTTCAACCCAGGACCATTGATAAGTCCGAACGACTGTCCATCGCGCAAACCGCACGACCAGGCAGCCATCCTTACGTGGGTTCAAAATTACGTATTTGTATTTTGTAAACGGCTCTAAAAATGTTTTCCTATAAATTGACAGCTTATGAATATCTTTGGTGGTAAGAAACTCTCTAATTGACCAAATAGTGAGAACAACTCTAGTTTGAAGGTTAACATTTTTTCAAAATACAATCATTTTAAAATTAAATTTGACTTATGACTTTTTTTTGCGTACGCAGTGGCTGAGCGGTTAAGTACTTGGCTTCCGTACCTGAGGTCCTGGGTTCAAATCTCCGGTGAAGACTGGGATTTTGAATTACTCTAACTCTAATGGGTGCCTGACTTTGCTGAGGAAATAAAGGCGGTTGGTCGATATGCTAGCCACATGACATTCTACTCGTTAACCGTTGACCAACTAAATAGATATTCTTAACATTATCTGTCCTCTAGATCGCAAGGTCTTATAGAGGAACTTTTGTTTTGGCTTTTTTTTTTAGTTGGAACACTTTAAACCGCACATTGAACGGGAATTCCCGCACTCATCTCAAATGTTTTGTTGTTGTTTTTTGTTGTTGTTGTTGTTGTTTGTATATTAGTAAAGTGTGGAATAAATAAACTAGACGTCCTCATATGTCCATTGACAGGACATGAATGTAAACTTTCTTATGTAGAAATCATTAGCTGAACTGAACCTGGCAATAATAAAGCGTTACAAGAAATAAATAGAAGGAGAACTTAAAGACAGAGGCGTAGCGAGCATTACTGGCGCCCTGTGCAATGCAATTTATTGCTGCCCAGCCCCGGTTCCGGAAAAAAAACATATTAGATCTGATATCGGCTAATATATGGAATGAAATAGTAAGACTATAATACAAATAACAATACCAAATTCAAAATATCTACAATAAACAAGTATTACGAATACCTAATTTCGCTACTATTAAAAGATATACTGTTTTTGATAAAAAGGGACACTGGTATTCCGTTGTGTTTTTGAGTCACATTTTAATAATGAAAGCTGTTATCACTGAATAACCGATTCTATTTTTTGAAGCACAGCCACACATTATGATAAACACAGCACATTGTATCCAGCAGGGGTGATTACTCCAGAAATAACACGAGTGGAAGTCTCTTCAAGTTGAAAATAGCCTATCGATGATCTATAAGACAGATCGAGAAACAAAATAAGCAATTTTGTGAAAATGTTTATTAATTAAAATGTATTTTCCAGAACTAGATTTTTTTAATGGAAAAATTCCAGAAAATCTTTTTTTTTTTCGGGGGGGGGGGGGGATATTTTTTTTACGCCCCTCTGCATGTGACGCCCATGGCATGACGCACCTCCTTGCCCTTGACCACCATCAGGTTCATAAATTAATTAAAATGTCAAAAAAAACACACTTTCTTATGTTAGCTGTTCGTTTGAAGCTATGAAATAGATCATAGGAGTCACTACTTCGCTAGACTCAACCTTGCTCTGAGTGTAGTCGGCTTTTTAAACGAAGACTGGACTTTACAGCCTTCGTCGAGTTCACAGGAAATGGGATATAGCTTATCTTCGACCACAAGGACTAGCGTGTTCATATATATGTATATAATGAACTAAAAACTACAGTGGCGTAGCTAAGGTGGAGGGGTGGAGAATTTGAAAATTCAAGTGTTTTTAACATTAAATCTTAAATATTACGCAAAATGCAGGAGCCTTCAAAAGGTCAAGCCCCCCCCCCTCCGGGCCCTCAAATGATAAAAAAAATTCCCAGCTACGCCCCTGAAAAACTATAGTTTTCAACTTAATTTCTAAACCTATGTACACAAATAAAGTAGTATCGAGTAGTGCTGTACACGAGTCGCAGTCTGTCTGAGAAGTGAACTTTCACCCTAGGAGATGATCTCACGCTTAACTTTACTAAAGGCTATGTCTGATTGCCTGTTCAAGGTCACTGTTGACTTTTCAACCAAAAATCTGCTCCTTCCCCCACCCCACATTTCCCCCCTCCCTTTCTCTGTAATCCGATTACTGCTGGTCAAGCAGTTTGGTCAGAACGAGCTGTAATATTTGTGACTTCACAACAGGTAAAACAAAAAAGTAAAGTTCCCGTTTCAGATCTTGTGGCCTATAGGGCAGATCTGATACTGTGGCCCACGGCTAACGAGCGTATCATGTGGCCAGCGCAACGACCAACCGCCTTTACTTTTCCCCAACTAATGTCAGATGTCCATAAGTGCTGGGTGGATTCAGAGGCGCCCAAATATCCCGTAATTAAAAAGTCCAGTCTTCACCAGGATTCGAATCCTGGACCTCCGGT
This sequence comes from Biomphalaria pfeifferi, assembly GCA_030265305.1. Taxonomy (NCBI): domain Eukaryota; kingdom Metazoa; phylum Mollusca; class Gastropoda; family Planorbidae; genus Biomphalaria; species Biomphalaria pfeifferi. Next base: position 6,152,223 of record JASAOG010000011.1, read on the forward strand.
TAGAAGCCAAGCGCTTTACCACTCAGCCACTGCGCTTCCTCTATTGTAGTATCATTTCTTTTTATCCCCCTCCCCATTCTCACTACTGAGTTTAAATTTAAAAAAAAATATGCATGAGGTGAGCAGGATATTGATGTGTTTATTATTACCTAGCACTCGAAACATATCTCCTTGTTGGCCTTGGACCATGTAGCCCTTGAAAAGTAAAGGGGGGGGGGGAACTGTGCGTGAGTAGGATTCATTTAGGGTGCAGATTGATCCAATTAATAATAACTAAAAGACATGTCTAAATTAGCTCCCCTCTGCGTTACCTGGACTGATATCATTAGGGACAAAAAAAGCGATGCTGTACGCATCTTGCGATACTGACAACATCTCGCGATACTATCCAGAACTCGCGATACTTTTCACATCTCGCGACACTGTCCGCATCTCGCGATATTATCCACATTTTGCAATACTGACAACATTTCGCGATACTGTTCAAATGTTGCGATACTGTCCACATCTCGCGATACTGTCCATATTTCGCAATACACTCTACATTTTTATACACATTACCAGGGAGGGGAGGCGGGGCTACTGCCCCGGGGACTCAACAAGAGATTAAAAAAAACCTTAATTTTGAGGGTCAGAAATGTATACGTTTTGAATTGGATACATTTATTTCATTTTTACTGACTATCCTTTAAATCTTAAGTTGACAACACTATCGTGGTCAAGACGTGTCCGCTAGCAGCAGGCTCGTCAATATATAAATGCTGTATGTACGTCAGTGCATCATAACAGATCATCCATTTCCACAAACTTAAAAAATATACATTATTTTCTACCAAATTGTGTATATTTTATTTTACTCTAATTCTTTCTTATAAAATATGATTTGCTTTTAGTTATAAATATTGTTAATAAGTGGATGTTTATTAACCCTTTTGAAAAATTATAGGGGAGTCCACAAAAATCCTGTGTCGACGCCTCCACTTACTTAAATCCGGCCCTGCACATAACGATATTGTCCATATTTCGCGATCATATCTACATTTACGATACAGGTGTGTTGCTACGTATCTACTACCTCTATATATAATTCTCTTCATTGCACAACCATGCCTGACACCACCAAAAGTTATGGAAAGATAATTCTTTTATTTCTGCAAGTCGGACGAGAGTTACCCCACTTAACTTTTGCGGCGAAAAAAAAAAGAGGGGGGGGGGGGAGAACAAGTAATTTTCTCTGTATTCACCAGCAGGGCCGGACGTTACCATTGCTGGGCCCCATGCAAAACGGATTGCACATGGGTAGGGTGAAAATTGAGTTTGTGTTAAAAAATAAATTCGTCTTTGCATTTTATTCATTCTTTACTATGAACAGAATTACTTTACGAGCCTTGCGTGTAGCGAAGTCATACAGTATATCATAATAATTATATTTCCTACATAGATCACACTCAATAGCAAGAATTACCAAATGTTTCAGTCTATCTCCTAGAATTGTTGACCTCAAGTAATTCTTCATTCGTTTGAGGCGCAAGATGATTCTTTCACCAGATTCCACAATAATTACAGGTATTATGCCGTTTTTTTAAATCGCGCGTAAGATTGCCTTTTTCCATATTGAATGACATACCAATATGACAATTTTGTCTACATTTCAGGAGATTTTTACGAGTTTTCAAAAGATTTTAATAATTTCCGGAGATTTCCAGGACTTTTTCCGTATATTTTTGCAATTTCAGGAGATTTCCAGGAGCTCCTGGAAAATCAGGAGACCGCGGAAAATTTGTTCTAAGTTATAAAATGGTTTCAATTAATAATTTACACCTAGGATTAGCGTGGGGCCTATGAAAGTGCTTGGCCCACTGCAGTCGTATAGGTTGCAGTGGCCTATGGCCGGCCTTGCAAACTAGCGGCGTATGCTACGCCCCGGATCGACTAGTATATATTGTTCGTCCATCGTGGTTCAATGATAACCACTTTGTCATTCATGGGATTATATCTGGATTTTTCTATTCATAGTGTATTATTTTCTTTTTTTTCCATTTAACAGTCAGTATTTTTCTTAGATCTTATGGAAGTGGTTCCTTTTGTTTGCATATTTTCTATGTACTATCCACCTTTCTGAGGCATAGAGCAATATAGGGAGGATGACAGCTCGATAGACACCTAGCTTTGTAATTGTGGTGATACGTACATAAGGCACTTGCGTGACGAGTCCTGGTTGCAATCCTATGGAGCGATGGCATGCTTTAAGCCGGCCTCAAGTGGTATCACGAGAAGCCCTTCTTTATTAGAAAAAGAAAAAAAAATCTGCGTGTAATTACCAGAGTTATCACCCATCTGCACTTGTTTATCTTTCTTGATTGAAATGTCATTCAAGGAGTTATTGACCTCTTTTTTCCCCCTTCAATCTTGAAATCTTGCCTTTTAACTTTGAGATGTTTTGTTATACAGGCAAACCACATACTTCTTTTTTAATACTTCTTTGTTACTTTAATAGAACTTCTATGCATGCTTTTATCAGTTTCTTTCTTTCTCATTCTCTCTCTCTCTCTTTATTTTTCTATTTCTGTCTTTCAGTTATTTTCTTTCTTTCTCTCTCCTTCTTTAATTCTCTCTCTATTTTTCTTTCGTTAATTTTTCTTTCTCTCTCTCTCGTTCTTTCTTTTATTCTTATTTATCACATTTTCACTCTCTCTCTCTTCTCTCTTTCAGCCCTCGTTATGTTTTTGTAGTTTTCCTTTCTCTTTGTCTTTCAATGTACTATCTATCTATCTTTAAAATCTTTCTCTTTCTCTAGTCCTCTATCAGGCTCTAAAACTTTCTTTTACTTTCTCTATTCTTCCCTCATTCAATCATCTAGCACTCTCTTCTTGTCCTCTTTTTCTTTTTTTTATCTCTCTCTCTCTCTCTATCCTTTTAACTTTCTTTCCCTTTTTGCAATTCTCTCCTTTGGCGCCTCTCTCTCCGCTCGCATTCACCTCTCCCATTTTCTTCCTCTTTTTCACACTTTCTCTCCTTTACCTCTCTATTTCTCTGTCTATTTCTCTCCATTGTTCATTCTCTCTCTCTCTCTCTCTCTCCCGTTCTTTCTTTGTACTTCATTTTCACTCAATCATTCTCCAAGCCGAAAAGAAATTGCAAGTGTACCTGGTCATAATAGCACTAATTGATTGTGAATAGAGTTACACATTCTGACCAAATCTCGGCTGAACAATTCCCTCTCCCTTTATGGAACGGAGGCCTGGGTTAATAGTGATGGAAGGAAACTGAATAGCCTTAATGTCCGGTTTGGTCTTGTACACTGGGCTTCATGAATGGGCCAGTTTGTACAGGAAATAGCTATCTACGTTTTTCTGGTCAATGCGATATTTGGTTCGTCAATCGCCAAGTGAAAGAAAAAGAGAAAAGGGGATGGGGGGGGGGGAGTTATTGGGAAATGTTTTATTTATTTTGTTCCCCTGTCTGTGTAAGATTTGAAAGATACTGTTCACTTTAGTTAACATTTCCCTCTCGCTTCCTCTTCATTTCCTCCTCTCTCTCCAGTCTGTCTCTCTCTATCGCTCACTTTCTCTCTAATCCTGTCTCACTTTCTGTCTCATTCACTCCATCTTTTATGGTCTCTCTCCTTCTTTCATAGCCTCTCTCCATCGTTCATGGCCTCATTCATAATCTCTCTCCATCTTTCATGGCCTCTCTCCATCTTTCATGGCCTCTCTCCATCGTTCATGGCTTCATTCCATCTTTCATGGCCTCTCTCTTTCTTTCATGGTCTCTCTCCATCTTTCATGGCCTCTCTCTCTTTCATGGTCTCTCTCCATCTTTCATGGTCTTTCTCCAGCTTTTATGGTCTTTCTCCATCTTTCATGGCCTCTCTCTTTCATGGTCTCTCTCCATCTTTCATGGCCTCTCTCTTTCATGGTCTCTCTCCATTTTTCATGGCCTCTCTTTCATGGTCTCTCTCCATCTTTCATGGCCTCTCTCCATCTTTCATGGCCTCTCTCTTTTATGGTCTCTCTCCATCTTTCATGGTTTTTCTCCAGCTTTTATGGTCTTTCTCCATCTTTCATGGCCTCTCTCTTTCATGGTCTCTCTACATCTTTCATGGCCTCTCTCCATCTTTCATGGTCTCTCTCTCCATCTTTCATGGTCTCTCTCCATCTTTCATGGCCTCTCTCCATTTTTCATGGTCTCTCTCCATCTTTCATGGTCTCTCTCCATCTTTCATGGCCTCTCTCCATTTTTCATGGTCTCTCTCCATCTTTCATGGTCTCTCTCCATCTTTCATGGTCTCTCTCTTTCATTGTCTCTCTCCATCTTTCATGGTCTCTCTCCATCTTTCATGGCCTCTCTCCATCTTTCATGGCCTCTCTCCATCTTTCATGGTCTCTCTCTCCTTCTTTCATTCTCTCTCTCCATCTTTCATGGTCTCTCTCCATCTTTCATGGTCTCTATCCAGCTTTCATGGTTTCTCTCTCCATCTTTCATGGCCTCTCTACATCTTTTATGGTCTTTCTCTCCATCTTTCATGGCCTCTCTTCATCTTTCATGGCCTCTCTCTCCAGCTTTCATGGCCTCTCTCCAGCTTTCATGGCCTCTCTCCATCTTTCATGGCCTCTTTCAAGCTTTCATGGCCTCTCTCCATCTTTCATGGCCTCTCTCTCCTTCTTTCATGGTCTTTCTCAAGATTTCATGGTATCTCTTCATCTTTCTTCTATACTTCTCTTATCATACAGTTTGTTTGTTGTTGTTTTTTTATCACATTAGATCTCTTCTTAACCAACAGACCAGGATTAGTAGTTGATTATGATATTATCCCTGGTCTATCAGACCATGAGATCATAAAAATACACAGTCAGATAAAAGCAGTAGCCAATACACAACCCAAAAGAAAAATCCTACTCTGGAATAAATGTAACCTAACACAACTACACCAAGCTGCATTAAACTTTCAACAAACATTCTTATAAGAAAAAGACATTAACCAACCAGTCGATGACCTCTGGAATTTCATTAAAAACCATCTGAAAAGCATTATAGAAAATCATATACCAACTAAATACACATTAAACAAAATAAATAAATGCTGGTTTAATAATAGACTAAAGAAGCTTTGTAAACAGAAGGAAAACCTATATAGAAAATTTAAAGAAACTAAGGCAGAAAGAGTTTACAAAAAGTATATAAAAATTAAACACCTAACCCAAAAAGTAAGCAGACAGCTGCAGAGTGAATACATAAACAATGTAATATCTAAAGATAACAACAAAAACCTATGGTCATACATTAAGTCTAAGAAAATGGAAACAACAGGCATAGCGCCATTAAAAGATGAACATAACATAATACATAATGATGATGAAACTAAAGCAAACATCCTAAACAAATACTTTGCATCAGCATTCTCAGCCCCAGGAGACAAAGACATATTACTGAATTGGAACCAAGTAGACAACATAGAAGATATAGTAGTACAAGAAATTGGAATTCAAAAACTATTAGCCAACACCAAACCAAATAAAGCGTCTGGACCTGATGGTATTCCAGCTAGATTACTCAAAGAACTAAGCAATGAGCTAGCCCCAGTGTTCAAAATACTCTTTCAGGTTTCGCTTAATCAGGGCAGAGTACCAAAGGACTGGCAAGAAGCTAATGTCACCCCCTTATTTAAAAATGGAGAAAAATCTGACCCAGGAAACTATAGACCAGTATCACTTACCAGCATCACATGTAAAATCCTACAACACATAATATGTAGTAACATCATAAACCACTTAGACAAACATAATGTCCTCACACCATACCAACATGGCTTTAGGAAATATAGATCATGTGAAACACAACTAATAGGACTAATTGATGATTTTTCTAAAGGTTTAGATAATAGTGAACAAATAGATGCTATCTAGCTAGATTTTTCTAAGGCTTTTGACAAAGTTCACCACCATAGTTTGCTTAAAAAATTAAAATATTTTGGCATTAATGGTCCACTGCATCAGTGGATTAAAGATTTTCTGATAGGGAGAGAACAAACTGTAATAATAAATGGCTCTAAATCAACACCGATAACAGTAAACTCAGGTGTACCTCAAGGAACAGTCTTGGGTCCACTACTATTTTTAATTTACATAAATGATTTACCAAATTGCATTAGTTCAGATTATTTGCAGATGATTGCATAATATATAGAACAATAAAAACAACACAAGACACAGATATTTTACAAAGAGAATTAGATGAATTACAGAAATGGGAATCAAATTGGAGCATGTCTTTCCACCCAGAAAAATGTCAGTTGTTAAGAGGAATATAAAAAATAAAACAAATTAATTCCACTTATCTTATTCATGACAAACCAGTAACACAGACTAAAAACGCAAAATACCTAGGTGTTATAATAAATGAAAAACTGTCATGGAATCCACATATTGATGAAACTATCAAAAAATCAAACAAAGCATTAGGATTTATTAAAAGAAATTTCTATAAATCAAATAAGAACATAAAACTAAAATGTTATTTAACCTTGGTTAGGCCAATAATAGAATATGCATCCTCCGTTGGGGACCCCTCAACTCAAGAAAACATTAAGAAACTGGAACAGACACAAACTAGAGCAGTGAGATTCATAACAAATGAATATTCACATTTGACTAGAGTAACACCTTTAGTAAAATCACTAAATTTAGAAAGCCTTCAGGACAGAAGACTCAAAAGTAAAGTAGCAATTATACATAAAACACTAAACCATAATCTTCAAAAACAAAAAAAAACTTAATAAAATACTATGAAAGACACAAAGATAAAGGTGCATTCCTCGTTCCAATGCTTGGACAAATTTGTACAAATACTCCTTCTTCCCTAGTGCTATTAGAACATGAAATGGGTTGCCTGAGCTAGCCAGGAAAACCAGTGACTTGGCAGAATTTAAGTCATTGGTTAATATGCAGGACTAAATGCATGACACGTAGGACGTAATCATCTTCTTTTTTGAAGTAACGTCTGTATTATATAAGATAAGATAAGATTTTGCAATATCGAATTCGAATTGGGATACTTGAGTTGGCATCTAACATTTCACATTTGTATTGTTTTAACTGTTTAACTGTTTGAAACTGCGCGGAAACTGGTACCTGGACACTAGACGGGCGTTTCCAAATCGGCTCTAACCAAGTTTGACCGTTAATGTTTATCTTTTGGAAAGTGTTATAACGCCTTTATTGGCCTTTAGTTTGACCGTTATAATTTTTTTTTTAATTTATCATTATAAAATTTAATTTGGCTATTTTGAACACGCTTTCAGGGGCAATATCCGCACTCGACTCAAATGTTTCTTTTTATTCAGTAAAGAGTTGAACATAGATTTGTAGGTCAGTGGAGTTGAATAAATAGATGTTCATGAACATTTTGCGCACCATTTATGTAGAAATGAGCTGGACTGTAATTGAAAAACATACACGTGCAAATCTCATTAGAAAATTTCATTGCAATATTAAATCAAGCTAAGAAATTACTAGAATGAGAAATAACTGACCATCACCAGCTTCAAAAGGAGGGAGTTCATATTTTGGTTTTAAATCGTTGATATTGGTTGTTTCTTCTTGGACAAGATTTAGTTATACTAAACAGCAGAATCTCGACACTATGTCTTATTGATTTCCACGTGATTCCTCGTAAAGTGTTTTAGGAATTCTGCTTTCAATCTCCTCACACTGGCAGTGCTGGGAGAACAGTTTCAAGCCACACATCTTACATTTCATATCTTTCTACTGCTGGACTTCTGAAGGTTTTCTGTAGACGTGATTCCTTTGGGGGAATTCTCACATTACTCATAAACACGTCCATGCAGTTTCTTCTGGATTGACTCATTAGCATATTAAGTACGTGGTTAGGGCACGAAGGGGAAATGTGGCACCTTTAAGGCGTCCAACGATTGCAACTAGGAAAAAACGATATTTATTGTACTCTGGACCTAAGGCACTTTAAAACGAATAGAAAACACGTGACATTGATTTGGTCACTGACTTCCTAAGATTTATAACAACGATGCAGAGAGTTTAAGTATATTTCTCTATTTTATACTTAATTTGTACGCACTGGGCCATATTATTATTATAGCTTTTATATAGCTACTTTCATGCTTATAGCATGCTCAGAGCGCTTTTGGTCCAATCTCATTTGTGGACCAGTGGGGGGAGAGGGTATCTAGAAGTTGGTTTTCCGTGCTGCCTTTAGGCGCTCAGTGAACACAACTCTGCCTGAGCCGGGTGCGAACCTCGAGCCCCCTTCTACGTAGCCAAGCCAAGCCAAGTTGAAACACACTTAGCCTCTCGGCCACACTTCCCACATTGTATAAGTGCATATTTGTTTGCAAGATGTGATAATGTAAATGTGTATGCATGTCAGGCTAGGTGTATATGTGTATATGTGTCTGTGCTTCAATGCCTAGAGATGTGTATATGTGTGTAAAAAGGCTTTCAGTAACAGAAGCCCTAATAATTAATAAATGTATACAATAACAGATGCCTTATTGTCAAATGTACACTTTTCTGTGTCTCGCAACAAAGATTAATGTATGTACTTATTCGCCTGTACTACCATCATAAAAATGGTATAAATAGATCTATATTTTGTATCTTTAGAGAGTAGTTTATATCACTGGCGTCAATATGGGGTGCGGGCCGCACCGGATGACATCCAACCCAGTGACGCCACTGGTTTATATCACTTTTTCTTTCTGTCTGTTACTACCCTAAAAGAGACACCCCCAGCATGTATGTCCAAAAGTGAACGTCTTAGTGTGTCGAGTGCTGAAAAGGATCATAAACAGATCGACTGGATTTAAAACTTAACCACAATCGACATAAGATGGTACACATTAGAAATGCAACACATAATCGTTAAGCAAACACACACACACACACACGCGGACACACACACACACACACATACACGCTTAAAATATAAATAACGGGAATTTCCATAATATTTTTATTTCGTTTCATTTGGATTCTCTCTTTATTTCTAAATTTTACTCTGAGTTTTTGATTCTAAATATTACCATCCGCTACATAGATATTCTTGCACAAGCTTTCTATTTGTATTTTGTATGATCTAGACACAGTGTTCTGTTTATACCTAGAATACTAATTTGCTTAGAGCTTGGAGTCACTCATTAGCATAAGTCAGAATTTATTCAATTACTGTTGACTTCTTTATACTTTCTGTAGATGTGTGCGGCTCATTGGTAGAAATGATATTCTAAATGTGCTCTTGTTACCCTACCCCTGGAGGTTTCGGAGGGATTAGGGGGTCTTTATTAAAACGTTTAGAGGATTGGTTAGTTTGTGAGAGGCGTCTGTTGTAGATTTCATTAAGGAATACTGATTTATTACCTTCATTTGAAAGGGGCGGAAGGGGCTCAGCTTGAACCGCGCAGAGATGAGGTCATCAGACTGGAGACAGACTCAGAATGATAATGAATAGTGCGGGGAACGGACGACATCATCTGTTCGACAGTTTCTCAATCTGTTGTCTGTTGTTCGGACCAGCGAGTCATTGGCCACTTGAATCCTATTCTTTGCTGCAAAAGGAAACCTGTTTACCTTTACTTTATGATTAATTACATTTATATAATTTGGATATAGAGGTGTGAAAAAGTGTACAGACTGTCTGGGATAAAACGTGGATAACGTCTTCAAAAGCTGAGGTTATGGGCTTGGAACCGGATTTAAGACTCGATAAGGGCTTAAGTTATATGAGAGATTAGGGCCCTTGTAATCAACATAAGGTGATTTATAAGTAATTATAATAAAAATCGTTATTTCTCCATGATGGAATTTGTCTTACAATTGGTCTTACAATGTGTCTTACTTTAAAAACAAAAAGTACGTTCAGGCTAGACTCTAGACTCACTCATACAGTACATGTGAAATGTTTGCATCAGATAGATCAATTCTATTTTATTCTATAATGAGAAGCGTTGATTGAGAGGTAAGGCTCTTAGCTTCTGAACCGGGTTCGAATCCTGGTGAAGACTGGTATTTTTAATTTCGAGATCTCTTTGGGCGCCTCTGAGTCCATCCAGCTCTAAAGGGTACCTGACATTAGTTTGGGATAATCAAAGACTGTTGGTCGTTGTGCTAGCAACAAGACACCCTCGTTAACCGTGGGCCACAGAAACAGATGACCTTTACATCATCTGCCCTATAAACCAGAAGGTCTGAAAGGGTAATTTTACAATAATGAGTGCTTGCTTTTTTTTTCTCAAAACAATTTTTGGGGGCCTCTTAAGCAAGTGGGGCCCTAAGCTGTTGCTTATGTTGTTTAAGTCCAGTACTGGCTATAGCTAAATGTGGCACTATACTGTCTCCGAGTGTCTACACATTGTTGTCTTTCGAAATACGCCCCCCCCCCCACGGTTCTTACTTTAACATTATCATCAAAGAAGTGATTTTTTTTTATCCTTCCTCCGTTCCCTTTCCTCTCAAGAGACATACAGACACACACTAACACAGCTGACCTCCCCTTGTTCACAGCTCAGTTGTTTCGGTCCCTAGTAATTACCCTCTCTTTGTTTTCGTCTTGACTAAGCGCTAAAAGAGGGGGGGGGGCCAGAGAGAGAGACACATGACATTAATATCTTTAGCATCAATTCAGAGTTCAGCTTTACATAATAGGATGAATGAAGATCTGGAAATAGCTCAGGTCATAGGACATTAATGACAGAAACAGGAAATAAGACACGTCCCTTTTAGGCAGCCGTGAAAGATGTGAGCCAAAGAGAAAAGTTTGAATTGTTCTATAAGTAAATATCAGATAATTTAAACATCTCATCTTTTCTTAATGGATTCAAAGTAATGTTATTATAACAAAGCTTCTATCGACTCTCTCTGTGTCTGTCTGGTAATAAGTTTGTACACGTTATTTCTTCCAGACCCAATCTCGGATCAAGCTGAAATTTTACACAATTATTTCTTTTCCCTGACAAAACTAGAAACAATAAGAAAAAAATTAACCAATTAGTTAATCGACTATTGGTAATTAATTATTTTGCTTGGTATCTCGAACAAAGGAAAGAAATTATACTTGACTGAAGTGGTATAAGTTGAATTAGTTACCTTTAAGCCTAGTATTTGTAGCTGAAGTAAAAGAATACAATTCACCCAATCCCATAGTTATTATTGTTATTGGCCATCTATGGTTCATTTCGTAGAGCCATTTTTGTCAGCATGTTACTTTGTTAGTGACACATATGTCAGGATGCTACTTTGTTAGTGACACATATGTCAGGATGCTACTTTGTTAGTGACACATATGTCAGGATGCTACTTTGTTAGTGACGCATATGTCAGGATGCTACTTTGTAAGTGACACACATATAATCAATTTACCTTGTAATCTGGACATTCGATTCGACCACGAGATCATGCTTCCTTCAGATTCGACTCGATTTTTAGACTTCCCTTTGATATAATAATACTAAGGCTTGTAATGAGTTCTGCCTATTTCCCGTGACTACGCAGCCCCAGCTTTGACCTACATATTTTGCCACATCCGGGAAAAGTATAACCATTGTCCGCCAGTGGTCGTATACGATTTTCTTTTCGCTGTCTGCATCTGTCCTCGGCAGCGGATTTTCTTTTGGTCTCAAGGGAGTATCCCGCGGCCTTTGTGAGTGACCTCCATCTGTCTCGTTCTGAGGCCGCATGCAACCAGGTGCTCTCTTCTCTTGATTTCATTACATAATCTAATTTAGTTTTGGTTAACTGTAATCCACTATCGTTAATTTATGCCAGTGCTGACCAAACTACTGCCCGCGGAGCATATCCGGCTTCTAAAAAGCTATTGACAATATCAGTGACGACAGAACTACGGGTCATCTAATAGAAATGAAGCCTCGAGCTTTGGTTACGATCAGAACAATGTCGGTCACATAGAAGCTCCTCCCTCCGCCCTTCCCTTCAAGTACTCCATGTTGCCAAAAGAAAGTCAAGTCAGGTGCCGGTAAATTTTCAATCAGCGGTGCCACAAGTTCTTACAGGGTGTAGCTTTTTTGTGCTGCAGGCTGCCTAAGGGTCACCGGCTTCAGATTTTTCCTCAGAGTTGTCTCCCAAAAGCTTTGTCCGTATTTCGGTATTGCAGCTAGGAAGTAGAGTTTCCCTTCTCTTGGGTCGGGGGCCAGATAGGGCTAAGGAGCTATCTGCGTAACTTATGTTAGAAATATATTTACCCCTCCCCCCAGGCCGAAAAAAAAAATGGCACCTCTGAATTTTGAAATCACTATCTAGTAATAGGTATGCATATCACGACTGTAACTGTGTGAATAAAAAAAAATCATGTCAGTCACCTGCTAAGGAAGTAGCACAGCTCTTCATTTACATCATTTACCTCAGGGGGGAAAAAAACCACTTTTCGAGAGTTGTTTTCATGTTTCGAAGTGACTCTGCTAAATAGTTTGTAAACATTTTCATTAGTTTGAATTGAACTGCATTTTGAAAGCGATAAAATATCAAAGGATTTATGCCCCACAATTTAAGTGAGTTAGAGCCTGGGTTTGTTCCCCTTGTGTTCTCTCATAACAGGTGTAGTCATTATGTTTTCTATTATATCTATAAGATGTTTTTTTTCTTTTATTTAACGAGTTGCCATTTTGAAGCTCAAAATAATTTTCCAGCGCTTCACGTGGGAGGAGGTCAGCGTGGTGGCTGTGTAGTGTAAATGATGCAAGATAGGCGGCATAGGCGTCAGCTGTCTTAGGTAGGGGAGACGACTCCAGAACGCCAGATTGTATGAAAAGACGTGTTTTTTGTTAGTGAGTTATATTTTGTTCTGAATACAATTTTATATTATAACTTAAGTCTACTATATTTATAAATTTCAAATTGAATTTGTTTATATTGTAATAGAGGTTAGATATAATATTATGCACAATGAGGTTATTCAATTTTTTCTTGTAAAAAGGATACTTAAAGAAGTCTACTATTAATTTTCCCACAGAGCAGATGAAACTTACGTATGCCCGATCTGCATAATTTTATACAACAATGTACAAACTATATTTGTGTTTTTATTGATATAATTGTGGTAGTTTTCTTTAGTCAAACACTGAAGGGCGAAAAAATTTAAAGGCGGATTACATTATTTTCACGCTTATGGGATCCTAATGAATTTTTCTAACTTTCAACATCGATAAACATTTTTTTAAACGCTCATATCAACTCGATCTCTCTTTCTGTCTGTCTGGTACAATTCTTGTACATGTTATTTCTCCCACACCCATTATGGGATCAAGTTGAGAGTTAACACAATTATTTGTTGCACCAAACATTAATCAATTTAAAACAAAATACAAAATAAAACAACCAATTACCTAATAAATTATTGGTTATTAATTATTTTGTTTGATATCGAAATAGGAAAATAAATGCTACTAATCGATAAGTCCTTAGTTTTTTCATTCCAGTTCCTATTTTCGGATCAATTTCAAATTAGCGAAATTATTGTTGGCAATACATGAATCAATATAAAAAAACAACATTAATTTAATCTGTCCATCATCAATATCACCTTCTTTACTTTGCATTCTAATGTTGTTTTATATAGAAAAAAGGGAGCTTATTCTTGCAGTATTGATATATATGGCATTGATTATGCAGCTTTTACCCTTAGATAAGCTTTTTTTTTTTTTAAAGATTTTCTTTTTATTTCGCTTGTTTAAGTTTTGTTTAATAACTAGTGACCAGCAGTTGGTCATTGTTGTAGCATTAGACAATTCCAGCGTGAGCCAGTCACATACATACACCTCACAGTCACGCACATATCACAGAGACAGGATTCTGTCCGTGGTCACGTGACTTTCACCAAGGTTAACTTCAAAACACAGTCGTCTTGAGCAACTCACCCAGTGACCTTGCACGCATGGGGAGAGGTGTGGGGGAGATAAAGTAGAAGGTCACTGACTGTTGACTATTTCACAGCTCGACGTCTTTAGTGTCGCTGTTGTCAACGGCAGATAAGCCGGTCAGGACGTTGCTACGAGTTATCTAAGGGGGGCGAAATATATTTAGACGTATCTGTGAATAGTGATGGAATAATTAACTTCCCTTGTTGGTATCAAACAAAATAATAATTACCAGTAATTAATTGACTAATTAATTAATTTTTTTGTTGTTGATTCATGCCTATAATTGTGCAAAGTTTCAACTTGATCTGAGAATGGTTGAGGCAGAAATGTTGCTTCCAATTGTTTACCGGACAGACAGACACACAGACAGACAGACAGAATAAGTCGTTATAAGCTGTGCAAAAAAGTAAAGTAGCAATACGCATAAAACGCTGGAAAAAAAAGGAGAACCTAATAAAATACTCAGAAAGACACAACGATAAAGGCACATTTCTTATCTCATATGCTAGGACTAGTTCTTATAAGTGCGCCTCCCATCCTATTACCATCCTATAAAAAGGAACAGGCTGCTTGAATCAGACAAAAAAATAATTACTTAGCAGAGTTTACATCTCTAATTAACATGAACAACAAGACTGACACATGAATACTATTTAGAAGCAGTGGCCCCCACATGTTTAAATATTACGCCATTATCTCGTGTCAAATGTCAAAATGCTGGGGCCCTTAATGAGTTCAAGCCTCCAGGCTCCCAAATCCCAAGCTACACTCCTGTTTAGAAGTAAAGTCTGTAATTAATAAGATAAGATATATTTGTAAAAATCGTAAAAACCTGAACAGACTTTGTTCAAATAAATAAATTGATTATAGCTTTTATATAGCGCTACTTTCGTTCTCAGAGCACTATGGTCCAATCTCATGATCAGAGCACTATGGTCCAATCTCATTGCTCAGAGCACTATGGTCCAATCTCATTGCTCAGAGCACTATGGTCCAATCTCATTTGTGGAGCAGTGGGGGTAGGGGTATCTGGGAGAAGGTTTTTCTTGCTGCGCTCTCCCCGAGTCGGGTGTCGAACCTCGAGCCCCTTTCATGGGTAGCCAAGCCAAGCTAAGTTCAAACGTAGCCACCGTTTAAGTTTCGCACACACACTTAATCAGCGAGATTAGATTACAAGTCTGTCCCAAGCTTGGACTGAGTGGCTGTGTCACGCCAACCTCAGGGTTCGCCAAATACCAGACAGACTGGCAGAGTGAGTTGATAAAAGCTTTGTAAAATTTAGGTAGGTAAGATAGATAGATAGATAGATAGATAGATAGATAGATAGATAGCCAGATAGATGGATGGATAGATAGATAGATAGATAGATAGATAGATAGATAGATAGATAGATAGACGTTCTTCTTGTTATTTTCATCAACATTATGATTAGATATTTCGCTCTAACTCAAATCTTTCGCCTTCCTGTATATGTAGTCGTCAGTCAAGGGCAGTAATTCAAAGTATGCACGACAACTCGTGATTACTTACTTTTCTTCAATAATATTGATGCCAGCTTTGACAGCCTTTTAAGGAACGTGTGTCTTTTAAAGTATGAACCGTAGTACAATGAGAATATAATGTTCAATGACTAAGAAAAGCAATTGCACTTTTGAAGGGAGGATTCTATAGCAATTGATTCAAAATTTATTCTACTACAAATACCAAAACAAAACCTAATAAAATAGTCATAAAGATCCTTTTTTCATTGTTCGGTACATGCTACTGAACGTATACAGCATTTCACCTTCCCTAGTGCCATTAGAGCATGGAATGGGTTGCCCGAGCCAGCCACGAAATCCAGTGACCTTGTAGAACCCAAGCCATTGGTTAACATACATTACCAGATTGACCCATGAATACACGCATGACGTAATCATCTTTTTTTTTTTTTGAAGTAATGTCTGTATTTTATAAGATAAGATAAGATAATACAACCTTAGAAAAACATGATTGTTATGGAGTATTTTATACTATTACTAAAGTCTACTGCATCTATTTCATTTCAGCTCAAGTTGAATTTATTTATATTGAAGTAAAAGTTATATACAATATTGTTCACAAAGAATTTGTTTAAGTTATTTCAAGTTTTATAACTTAAGAAATGATACACCAACAGCGGTTTATTGTCTACCAACAGTTTAGTGCCAGAGGTCCACAATGCGCTACCAAGCACAACAGGACTAGTAACTAACATTAAAATCAATGGGACAGAAGATTGAAAAGTCACCTGTTACAAAGGTCGAGGGGTCAACGAGCATGCCATTCAGTAGCACAACGACCCACCGCCATTACCCTCCCCAACCAAGGCTGGGTGGAGTCAGAGACGTTCTAAAAAATCAGCCATCATCGGGATTCGAACCCGGACCAATCGGATCAGAGGTCAAGCAGTTTAACGCTCAGTAACTACGCCTCTAACACATTGTAATGATAGTTTTCAATATAGCCACAGAGATATAATGAACATGGACAAACTTGAAATATTAAGGAAAATAACAACAAGAGGAAATTGAAAGATTTGAACCATACACAAAGTAAAACAAAAGAATAACCAGGATGCAGCAAGAGTTTTAACCACCTCCACCACCCTATCTCTAGTGTGACCTTTCCGTAGTGCACCTAATTCCTAGAGCACCCAATTCTTAGTGCACCCAATTCCCAGTGCACCCAATTCCAAGTGCACCTAATTCCCAGTGCACCCAATTCTTAGTGCACCCAATTCCTAGTGCACCTTATCCCTAGTGCATCCGGTTCCTAGTGCACCCAATTACTAGTGCATCCAATTCCAAGTGCATTCTATTCCCATGGCATCTAACTCATAGTACACATAATTCCTAGTACACACAATTCCTGGTACACACAATTCCTGGTGCACACAATTATGCATCCATTGCACCCTATCCCTATTGATGGTGTTGACAGTTTTAAGGTATTGTTTAAACGAGTGTCCTACTTCAAGCTTTTTTTCCACTTGGAAAAAACAACCATCTTACCTGACCTATAAAATGCCAGATAGTACCTGGCCTGGTTTCAGAGGTAATTAAACAAAACACATATCTACATTTTTAAGCTAACAGTACAGGGGGTAACTAATTGCTCACGGGCAGCAAAAGTGTGCGCGCTTGCGAGCGTGAAAATAAAACGTCGAATTTGGGTGGAAAAATACAAAGTGATAGAGAGGGGGGGGGGGTAGGGAGCAGCTTAAAAATAAAATAAAAATCGCAAAGATTTTCATTGTCTGTAGTCAAGATAATTAAAAAAAAAAACAACTAATGATCAAACATCATACCTAGATAGAAAGGGGAAATTAAATTATTATACTTAAGCATTGCATCCATACCAATCTTTATAATAAAATAATCTGTCAAACTCAAGTATTGCATTCACTCCTGTTTTTATTATTAAATTTAATTGAGAATTTTTTATTTTATTTATTTTATGTCCTCTAATGGCATCGCACCTTATAAGACCTAATAGCAGAGGGCACTAGATGCGATAATAAATTGGAAGTCAAATATGATGCATTGGAAATCGAAAATGACCGACCCCTGTGGACAGAACCTATGCCCTATGAAGTTTGTATTAATCTATTTGAAAAGACTACAAAAATTCAGTAAATCGCTGCGGTCGAGGCGTAACATCTCTCTTTGTCTCAATATGTTGCTATGGTTAATCGGTAGTACAAGAAGCGCCAAGACAATGTTTTGAAGTTACTGTTCTTTTAGTATAGTTCCATGGCATAGACTTATATACATGTATACTATATCTAGACTGGACATGGAGATTTTTTAACACTACAATAAAATGTGAAAATTTTTTAGAAAGTTGGATCAAGGCGTTGTTTTGTAAAGTAGTTAAAACCCTAACCTATGTAACATATAATTTAATTTTTAGATCTAGATCTAGTAATTGAACATCAAAAATAAGAGTACTCTCGTCTCATAATTATTACTTTGCAATTTTTAGATACATAATCTAGAAAGATCTAGGTAATCAACCTATTTAAATGTACATAAGATGATTTAAATCAACATGAATTATTTCCATCTAGGATTTTTGAAACATTATCATTATTATTAATGAAAACAAACAGGAAATGGCTTTGTTTCGTATATTTGCGTGAATATCCGAGAAACGATTTTGCATTATTTCTATACTTTGAAAACCTAAGATCATTACTTTTCTAAGACCGAAAAGATTGATTGGGGCGATTCCCCTTAGAGCCTGAAAAAAGTTTACGTACATAAAAATCTAAATATGTCTAGGTCTGTGAATCGATCAATCGCGGAAAAGAATTTATTTCCGGTTTCCAGTCTAGATATAATATATAAGTCTATGTTCTTCAATGAAAAAGATCTACATACGAAAATGAACGACAAATTAGTTTGTTTAAGATACAAATTTTCTAGTTCTCTAGCCAAATTTAAATTCTTTTTTTTATACTTTGAAAAATTATAACGGTCAAACTAGAGTTTTCTCAGGTTGGCCAAATAGCAAGTAATTTTTTTTCCCACAGATAAACATAACTGTCAATATTTTCTAGGAAAATCGTTGAAGCTGTTTTCAAGATCCGAGACCAGGTTTTTCAACCCAGGTTTTGCCGATTAATTTGCAAGATGAATAATAATAATAATAAGGCTTGTTTTCGAGTCCGAAGATAAATGAGGAATGCAGTATTACACGTGGCTTGGCAGCCCCAGCTGTGACCTACATATTTTGCCACATCTAGGGCAAGCACAGCCGTTGTCCGCCGGTGGTCGATTAAGATTTTCTTTTCGCCGTATACGTCTGTCCTCGCAAGTGAAATAGAGAAATAGAAATGAACCTATTTTTATTAATTCAGCAAATATCTTTCTACATGTATGTATGGCCTCCTTCAATCACAAAACTATTATGGATCATTTCACTGATACGGGACAAATGCCAGGGCATTAGCTATGGCCGGAACGATGTCGCCCATACAGCAGCTGATTTATCCAAAGGAACGGCAAGTGCCGATGTAGTTTGGGGTCAGCGGCATCGCAGGGTCTGCCAGGGTGAAACACTGTGTACTGCGAACTGTCAAAAGGTCATGGCTCCTGCTAGACAGTTAGTAAAGAGGCGCACCATAGTTGTTGGACTTTGAAAGTGACATGAAGTGGCGTCACTGATTAGTGGGTTCTAGTTTATGTATGTTAGTATTAGTCAGTTGGGGTTAGGACTTCCATGTGGTAACATCCCCCATTACGGACAGAGGCTCGACTGTGCATTTCTGCATACAACTTTATTTCAGTATTTAACGGTCTAGAACAGCGGTTCTCAACCTTTTTAGCTCAGCGACCCCCTCAGAAATCGGAGTAGTCTGTCAAAGTTAGACAGCCATCAACGACTACAAGATCAAGATCTATCACACTACTGATGTTCCCTCAGAGTTGAGTCCAGAAGCCCTTTCGTGCTTGGGCATAGCTGTTAAGGCAGCAGAGGTTTCAATTCAAAGTTTTCCTTCTCTTAGATGGGTAGCCAGCCAAGGCTAACGATCCCCTCCTGCCCGAAGCCTACGATTAGGCACCAGTGGCTCGCCTTCGCCCCTTTTGTTTGTGAAAGCAGTTCAGCCGACAGAATGTGAGCCATACGTGAAGGCCAGGAGTACTCACATTCAGATGTTATTTGAGACGCATCCCATATGGAAGCATTTTATAGGTAGTGGAGAGATTATATCCATTACCATTGTCGGCAACAGCAACCTTAAGGCTGGAGGTTTCGTACCAGACCACGGGATACAAACTGAAAAACAAAAGAAAATCCACTACCGATGACTGACGAAGACAGTTCAATGAGAGCATAAATCGACAACCACCGGACGATGGTTATGTCTGCGCTGAGCGTAGCCACGGTGAAAGCGTATACATAACACTATACATAACATTGTGATGGTTCTACTAGAAGGGAGTCATCATGACTGATCTATGTCCGGATCGTATTTATTGTTTGAATTTTATGCAGTTATTAAACATTTCTTTAAAAAAGGAATGGTTTAGCCCGATTGGCATATTGTTGAATGTATAAGGAGTTTGGATACATCAGCTGCGTGGAATGGGGAGAACCGATGTGTGGGCGACATCGTGCCGACCACAACTAATGCCCAGGCATTCATCTCATTTCCACGAGATGATCCATAGTCGCTTAGCGACTAAAGGAGGCCATAGAGAGAGAGAAGAAGTTTTAAAGGAATTATTATAAATGTTTCAAATGACGTCATAGACTTGCGAAGCTAAATAGGCGGGAGTTGCAAAAGAAAAGAGCAGAAGTAGAAGTTTCTTTAAAAAAAAACAACAACAAACAACAACATAACCATATGAACATAATTAACTAATTGAAATAAATGTCAAAACAACAACAACAAAAATAAAAGACATAAAGGTACATGCAATAGATTTTCTAAGTCTTTGCTAAGCATAAAAAAATCTTGATCAGATCTTGTAATAAATACACTAATATTGCAGTGATTCATTGTATTTGACAATAATAATATAATAAACTATAATAAACTATAAACTATAATAATAAAGCTTTTTCCTAATACAAATAGTGTGTTCACACTAACAGAAGTACGAGTTGAGTTTCACTCCATCTAGTTACTCTGAAACTGCATCGCATTCAAGCAAAGATGAAACAGTCGACCATCATTAGATTTTAGCTATGTCTTTTAGAACCATCAGTATTCACACACTGACATACACGCAGACACCCATATATATATATATATATGGAGAGAGAGACAAATAATAATAATATTAATAATAATAATCTTTATTGACCGTATGGATATTTGTCTTACAGTTTGTGCATTACACCAAACAAAAAACATTATAACTATAAGAAACCAAAGTGTACATTCACACCTGACTCACTCATAATTTACATGTGACAAAGTTTATATCAGATTGTTCCTATTTAATGATTTGACTGCTAGGTAATTGGATATATCACTATATTGCTCAATAGATAGATTAGATAGATAGATAGATAGATAAGAGATAGATAGATAGATAGATAGATAGATAGATAGATAGATAGATAGATAGATAGATAGATAGATAGATAGATAGATAGATAGATAGATAGATAGATAGATAGATAGATAGACAAATCATAGACAAAAACCAGTTTTTGAAACCTTTAAACATTTTAAAGTACTTCAGCACAACAGATAACATTTCTTAACAACTACATAATTTTTGCTAAGCAGCTAGAGAGGCGCAAAATTTTGTCTTTTTGATTTAGTAGTACATTTGGTACATACCGCCTATTTATCTTTTACATAGTAACTAATTTTATTTCTTTTTTGTTATTTTACGCCTTTATTAATTAACTCTCTCATTTCTGCTCTATTTTTTAATCTGAAGTGTATGAAAAATGCAAGAGCGTTCCATACTCACATATTAAATGTATGTGAACTCAGAGACACATTAAATCCTGTGTGAATATTGAAAAAGGCGCGTTTCTGGTGTAGATTTATTATCAAACGTTATGCAAGCATATATCCAACAGTTCTTGTTGTTTTTTGGAAGTTATCACCACAAGTTATTCCAATCAGATGAGCGCCTACTCCCACACCGCTGCTACAATCTCAGTGACTGTACTCACGCGCGCCAGAGAGATTAGTTATTGGTGGATAGCTGTGTGAGTGTGTGAGCTCCCCAGGTTGGCTGCGCAGGCGATAGATTCTCTCATTCACTAAAGATCTGGAGCGCCATTTTTTTTTAATCTTGTGTTTCTACTGCATAACACTTTTATTTTTAATGCTTTTTGCTTGACATCTTTTTTTAAAAAGAGGAGATCACCAAATTAAAAATAAAACTTCTGCTCACTTTTGCGTGGTTCTGATTCCGCTCTCGCAAAATCTAATTATAGCGTGGCAGAAAATGTATAGCATATTCTTACGAATTTAAGAAGTTTGAAATGCTACATATGAAGGGGGTATTCCATTTTCTGAACGCTGAGCCCCCGAAAGTTATTTAAAAAATTGACAAAGATCTTCAAATAGTAGTATTGTCAAATTTCGACTAATAGCCAAAGTACTTATCAGGGTCAGTTGGTAAATGATCTGTTATACATGTACATGTTTACTATTCCATGTTAGCACTGACCTACATTTTGTTGTTGTTTAGTAACATGCACCCACAAACACACGCAAACGGAGAGACAGAGTCAGAGAGAGAAAGAGAGAATGAGGCACAGAGAGAGAGAGAGAGAGAATGAGACACATAGAGAGACAAAGAGAGACTCAGAGAGAGAGAGAATGAGAAAGAGAGAGACTCAGAGAGAGAGAGAATGAGACAGACAGAGACAAAGAGAGATTGATAGAGAGGGAGAGAGATAATGAGACAGAGAGAGACAAAGAGAGACTCAGAGAGAGAGAGAATGAGACAGACAGAGACAAAGAGAGATTGAGAGAGAGGGAGAGAGAGAATGAGAAAGAGAGAGACAAAGAGAGACTCAGAGAGAGAGAGAATGAGACAGAGAGAAAAATAGAGAATCAGAGAGAGAGAGAGAATGAGACAAAGAGAGACTCAGCGAGAGAGAGAATGAGACAGAGAGAGACTCAGAGAGAAAGAGAATGAGTCAGAGAGAAAAAGAGAGAGAGAGAGAGAGAGAATGAGACAAAGAGAGACTCAGCGAGAGAGAGAGAGAGAGTGAGACAGAGAGAGACAAAGAGACAGAGACAGACAACAGACAGAGAGCGAGACAGAGAGAGAGACTGACATAGCGACAGACAACAAAGAGAGAGATAGAGAGAGAGATACAGACAGGCAAAGATAGAGAGAGAAAGAAAGACAAAGAGAGACAGAGAGAGATAAACAGAGAGGAAGAGACAGAGACACTGAAAGAGAGAGAGAGAGAAATTGAGAAAGAGAAAGAGAGAAAGCTCACGAAACAGATTGGAAAGATTGATAGATTAGATCCAGATAATGACAACTTAAAAGTTGGAACCCTTAAATAAGCTCTACTGGCTGATGATCCCTCTTATTAACCGGTGGTGACCTTTTGAAGGGTTACATTTTGCGATCTTAAACTTTTAACTAAATTATTAACATTGTCATTACTTTGAAATAGTACTTCACGTCTGCTACTGCTCAAGAAGAAAAAAAAACAACTAAAAAAAAATATATACATAGTATGTGTTCTAGTCAGGGCCAGAACTAAGTGAAGGTATACAGGGCTACATCTCCGGGGAATTTCTAAATAAAGGGGCCTCCACAAAAGAGATAAAAATATATCCGAATTTTCTAACTTTTTTTGTTTGCATTTTTACGAGCAGCAATATGTCGTGATTAAGAGGTGTACACTTGTAGCATGCTCGAAATAAGGAAATACAGCTACGGATTTACGACAGTGTTTCTAAGGGCCTTACCCTCCATAAACTCAAAAATATACACTTTTGAAACTAAAATAGGCATATTAATTTTTTTAAAAGGGATGCAAGATTAAATTTACAAGAATTCTAAAGTATAACGTGCTTTTAGATTTAAAGATTTTCATTTAAAAGCTTTCGAAAACAAAATGTAGAGACCTCCAGAAAAAATCCTGCCCCAGGGCTTCCTCGTGCTTAGATCTGGCCCTGGTTCTAGTATTTTTTAACATTTGTTACTAGCTAATGATTTCGATCTGTAGTTTCCTGGATCAGATTTTTTTCTCCTTGACTAAGTGAAACCTCAAAAAGTATTTTGAACACTTAATGTTAGCTCATAGGTTAGTTCTGTAGTCCTCTTGAGTCAGTGGCGTAGCTACCAATGTGCGGGTGGTGCGGGCCGCACAGGGCACCAAAATTCCCCTAGTGTATATTAATTTCCTATTTCCGTGAGCTTTTCAGTAAAAAAGGACTAATTGTATGAACACGAACAAACATAAACTACTGTATTTCAAACATGAACTAACGATTAACTATAAACTAGTCATGTCGCTATTTTGTTTCATCTCCTTGACTATTTCTTCAATTCAATGTAAGCTATAGAACAGTTTGAATCTAATTTACTAGATTTATTTCGGACACACGGTACATGTTGTTACTACACTGATTGATGCTCTGTAATATAAAGAAGAAGAAGATAGGCCAACCTTATTTTACTTCATTGTTTAGTCCATTGGTTTAATCTAGATATTGAGTTTACAAATATATTTCTAAACTCTAGCTCTAAACAATTGTCTTAGCTTATTCATTTCTTTATGATTCTTTATATTTTAATTTTGGAAATAATTCTATTGTAATGTCAATATTTTTAAATAAGCAAACCTTTGTTTTCTACGAGTTTTTTTTTAACTAACTAGTTCATTGTAATACTGTAACGTAAACCAAATGATGAACAGTGCTCCAGACTGACTAGTCTGGCTGACGCCTAAAAACCCTTTTAAGCTCAGACGGAGAAATCGACATCTCTGGTTCTGTCCGGTCTGGGTAGACTTTAAGGGCCCCATACCCAGATCTATCGGGGTCCCTTATTACCGACCCATCGGTATAACAGAAAATGGCATCTGATGGGTAGGACTTTAGTTTAGCTGATGCCAAGTTTTGGAGTATGGCAGGTGTTAATCGCCTCTTGGTGGCTCCCTCTTGCCCTATAAGGGGCATGCTTATTTGTGGGGCCGACTTCTCCACCACGGAGGGCAAGTACTAATTATTCTAATTGGGATTCTGTCAGTGGAGAGCCCAGCTGATTTTGACAAATTGGCCGCAATGTGGAGGAACGATCGCATTTATGCGGTTCCTCTCTCTCCACTGTCGCATTAATATTGAGGTGGGTAGCCTAGAGTCGACCCTTTTATAGCGCTCATAGGCTGTAAGTACCGCCCTCTCCCTCGTTAAATGTAAAGGGGCCACGTTTGTTAAGATTTCAGCAGAGTTTGTTGGGCTTGTCCGAAAGGTGCCACAAATGAACCTTAGTGCCTGTGATTTTACTCGCTCGAGTGATTCGAGGGCAGTTTTACTAGCATATACTTGAGCTGTACTCAATTTGTGATCTGACTGCCCCTAAGTACAATGTGCGTAGCATGTAAGCTTTGGCACCCCACTTTGTGCTGGCCAGCTTTCTTAGTAACGCTAACTTCTCCGAGGGTTTTCTTTCAACTTCCTGGACGTGCTGGAACATTGACAACTTTCTATCCAGGGTCACCCCCTAGATATTTGGCGTGTTTGCACGTTGGAGTCGCATCCCACCGAGTTGAAGCTCGAATGGAGCCTTAATAATGTCGATCCCTAGGCTGAACAGGGACCAGGTCGTTTTGGCAACGTTTATCTGAATCTGTCATTTGTCGCAATACGAGGAGATGGTTTGGAGGTCTGCTTGTAATTCCGCCTGTATTTGGTCGGCTTTCTTGCCGGTTGACCAGAGAACAATGTCATCCGCATAGAGCAGTTTCTCTGACCGCAGTGAGGTGCATTTCTTAAATTTTTTAAGTCTAAAGAAGCATCGAGACAATTTCAAGTCACATCATTGCCAGAGTCCACCGACTATAGGCGAGCTGTTATTGGGTATGAATTAACTGAACAATTAAAAGCAACAAAGCAAGATGAGACGGTTATCATTAAATCCAGAAAAAAAATGATGAGGCCGACATCGTGAAAAGAAGAAAATACTTCAATACCGCAGGTTCTAGAGACTAAAGGACAGCACACAAGCATGTCCTCAAAAATTCATACTGAAGAAGCTGAACCATCAGACAGTGTAAACAATACAGAAAGCAGGATAATAAACTCTAGACTGAATGACATTGGAGATTGGCCTGATGTCATCACAGATAATATTCGCATACACCTTCTCACTCAAGGATCTGAAACAGTTCAGCGTATGGACAGTCAATTCAGAGAGGCGTATAGACAGCAAGAATCAGCAAAAGGAAAGGCTAAAAAGCTTTCAAAGGCTTATTTTTTCCAGCAAATGTCAAACGGCGAGAAAGTTCTTAGAAAGTGGATGTGTTATTAGCCAAAAAAAAAAAGAATCCTTATTTTGCTTCCCCTGCACACTCTTCTCAACAAGATCAAGTACCAAATCTTCATTTAAATCCAAAGATGGATTCAATGAGTGGTGGAGGTTATCCCCGAAAATAGAAAAACATGAAACCAGCAGAGCTCACATTCAGTCATCTCTTGCTTGGAAGGAACTTGAAGTTTGCCTGAGAGTAGGGAACAATATTGACAACAAGGCCCAAGATTTGATTATACAAGAGACGAAAACCTGGAGAGTTAGTAAAAGTACGATCCACTCTTGAGGAAGCATGTGCTTCGAACTAAGCTTTGTTCCAGACCGAATACATACATGTCTCCACAAATACAAAATGAATTTATTACAATATTGGGGGATCACGTTAAAAAAACAAATCATACAGCAAGTAAAACAAGCCAAATATTTCTCTATTATTTTTGACAGTACACCTGACATCTCAAAGCTGGATCAAATTTCCCAAATTTTACGGTATGTTGTCATGGAGAATGACGGGGTGCAGGTTCATGAGTCTTTTGTTGACTTCATCGGCACAAAGGACACGCATGCTGCTGAAATCGCTGTGATGATTCTAGAGAAATTGCGTTTGGATGGCTTAGACATAATGGACTGCAGGGGTCAAGGCTATGATAATGCTGCGGTCCTGAAAGGTCATTAAATTCATGAAAGAATTAACAATATTTGATTAATGAATACATATTATTTTGAAAAAAAAAGTAAGTTTTTTGCAATGTTATTAATTAGTTAGTTTGTTGTTTTTTTTGGGGAGGGGGGCATCAAGATGAGGTACCGCACCAGGCATCATATACTCTAGCTACGCCACTGTCTTGAGTAAACAAAAAAATTTCAAGAAAACTAGACGAAAAGAATATAATCAGTAAATTGTTGCGTTTTTTGTTAATCGCGCGCGCGAGTGTGTGTGTGTGTGAATTCAAGGACTGCTTCAACAAATCAGACACAACAAACTGGATAAAGCAAGTACACAGTTTTATTTAAAGCAATGTAGAGAGAAGTGAAGAAATGCGTAAGGGAGATTATCTGTTTGACAATTTGTTTTTGAGAGTTGCGTTTCCTTGATTGATTAGGCAGGCATTAATCAAAGGCATAAATCATGACGACAGCGCAATGAAAAGGGAGACTAACATTGGGAGAGGGGGAGAGAAGATATGGCAGAAGACTGGCAAGAGTATCAAATGTTCTAACCGTGAGATGCTCAAAATACGGCCAGGGGCCAGATCCGGCCCGCGACGTGGTTCCATCTGGCCCGCAGAAATAACGACACAAAGTGAAAAAAAAAAAAAGAAAAAAAGTGAGGTGAAAAATGTATCTTTACCTACGTTAGGTCCTCACATTTTCTCTGATGGATTGGTACCTTGACCTTTGACATTTGTTCTTCTAGGAAATGGGACTCTGAATGTAGAATATAGTGGATATTTTAAAACAACAACATATAAACGCCATTATAAAACAAATATGACGTCATTCTTGGTTTGATCCGCGTATAAAAGATTAGTTAAACTACGTCTAGAGAAGAAATTGGAGGATCGATGAGAATATTTATCAAAAAGAGACAAGAAAATGAGTCGGTATAAAAGCTAGCTACAATGTTGCTCATATTTTAAGTAGAGAAATGAAGCCATTTCCTGAGAAGTAAAAAAGAAAAGATAAACTTCAAATTTGCCATTAATTAATCTAAGTACTAGATCCACGGGTTTCTTATCCAATAGTTTCAGGTCAATTTCATTTTGTTTTTGCATCTTTTGTGGGCCGCGACACGAGTGTCGGGAACAAAATTGCCCCGCAGGTCGAATTAGGTTAGGCGTCACTGTTCTAATCGTATAAGGTCATGTAGTATGCGCTCTGGATTGTCTTTGTTAGGCTTTAGTCTGAACCCCCGCCCTTCATTTGCCCTCCTTAAAGGAGTTTAGGCCAAAGACGTTAGTATCTAAAAAGCTTTTTCTTTTAAATTGCAGATACATTTATAATTTAAAAAAACATGTTTAAATGTTTAATTATTTATGATTATTCAAAACTTAATATTCATAACTTGCTGGCCTTCACATTGATGTATTGTGCAAGGTCAAACAGACGGGGAAATAACTCGATAAGAAAATTTAAACTGGCCATATATTTTTTTATTTTTTTTTTAACTTTAAAAAAAAAAGATACAGTACTTTTTTATATTGTGGGAAGCGTGGTCGAGAGGCCAAGTGCGCTTGAACTTGTCTACCTAGGCTCGAGGTTCGACACCCGACTCGGGCAGAGTTGTGTTTACTGAGCGCCTAAAGGCAGCACGGAAAACCAACTCCTAGATACCCCCTCCCCCCCCTCACTGGTACACAAAAGAGATTGGACCAAAAGCGCTCTGAGCATGCTATAAGCATGAAAGTAGCGCTATATAGAAGCTGTAATAATAATAATAATAATATCGAAATTAAACGATTGTAATGAATTTATTGGGGTAGAGGTGGCTCAGTGGTTTAGCTCTTGGCTTCCGAACCTGGGGAAGACTGGGATTTCGAGGTTCTAAAGGCGCCCCTGAGTCTACCCGGCTCTAATGGGTTACTGATTTTTTTAGTTGGGGAAAGTAAAGGCGGTTGGTCGTTGTGCTGACCACACATGACACCCTGCTCGTTAACCGTTGGCCATAGAAAACTGATGACCTTTTTATATCATCTGCCCTATTGACCACAAGATCTGAAAGGGAAACGTTTTTTTAATAGTAGATATACCAATATCACTTTTTTGGACACATCGATAATTTTTTTTAAAAAGATTCAGTCACGTGCCCTTGTCTTAAAAGGTGATTGGGCATTCATAAATGGCTCTAAATCAACACCAATAACAGTAAACTCAGGTGTACCTCAAGGAACAGTCTTGGGTCCACTACTATTTTTAATTTACATAAATGATTTACCAAATTGCATTAGTTCAGGAACAAAAGTCAGATTATTTGCAGATGATTGCATAATATATAGAACAATAAAAACAACACAAGACACAGACATTTTACAAAGAGAATTAGATGAATTACAGAAATGGGAATCAAATTGGAGCATGTCTTTCCACCAAGAAAAATGTCAGTTGTTAAGAGTAACAAAAAAACTAAAACAAATTAATTCCACTTATCTTATTCATGGCAAACCAGTAACACACACTAAAAACGCAAAATACCTAGGTGTTATAATAAATGAAAAACTGTCATGGAATCCACATATTGATGAAACTACAAAAAAATCCAACAAAGCATTAGGGTTTATTAAAAGAAATTTCTATAAATCAAATAAGAACATAAAACTAAAATGTTATTTAACCTTGGTTAGGCCAATAATAGAATATGCATCCTCCGTTTGGGACCCCTCAACTCAAGAAAACATTAAGAAACTGGAACAAACACAAAATAGAGCAGTGAGATTCATAACAAACGAATATTCACATTTGACTAGAGTAACACTATTAGTAAAATCACTAAATTTAGAAAGCCTTCAGGACAGAAGACTCAAAAGTAAAGTAGCAATTATACATAAAACACTGAACCATAATCTTCAAATACAAAAACAAAACTTAATAAAATTCTTTGAAAGACACAAAAATAAAGGCACATTCCTTGTTCCCTATGCTAGGACAAATTTGTACAAATACTCCTTCTTCCCTAGTGCTATTAGAGCATGGAATGGGTTGCCTGAGCTAGCCAGAAAAACCAGTGACTTGGCAGAATTTAAGTCATTGGTTAATATGCATTACTAAATGCATGACGCGTAGGCTGACGAGCTCCATCTGCCCGAAGCTCTCGGTTTTATGGCGCCAGGTATCCGCCTTCACCTTTTAGTAAGAGCAGTTTCGCCGGGATTAATATCTAAGCCACACGAGCAGGCCAGGTGCTGAACTTAGTTGTCAGAGGCTATTTGAGACGCATGTCATTAGGAGTATTTTATAGACAATTGGAGCTTAACCCCATTGACACCCCTGGCCATGACAACCTTTGAAGGCTGTTACAGTGTTACTATAGTGCCAATACAACAGGCATTTGGAAATAAGGGAAATAACTGCAAAATTACTGCCATAGCTCTCAATACAGCCATTTTTACCTCCCTTTATGTGAAAAAAAATCAAATTAATTAATTTAAATATTTAATTTGAATATGTAGAACATATTTACTTTAATTTTTGCCGTCTGGTTTAAAGAACAATATCTTACGCACAGGATATAGGCAAAAAGGTTAATAGTTGATAGATCTAGACATATCTGGAATTGAAAGGGCGATAGACATAGGCACCTCGTCTGAACTTTTCATACGTCCTTCCAGAAACACATTTTTACTCTATCTGTCTGTCTGTTTGGTCAAAAGTTTGTTCATATTATTTCTCCGACACACGATCTCGGATCAAGATGAAATTTGTGCACAATTATTCCTTTTACCTGACAACACAAGAATCAATTTTTTAAAAATTAGTTAATTAATTATTGGTAATAAATTATTTGTTTGGTATCTCAAACAAGGGAAAGAAATAGAACATGACTGAAGAGGTGGTATAAGTTGAATTAATCCCCTTTATAGATTGTCGTCTGAGGCTTATTACAAATTTACTTACGTGACTGATCTAAACTAATGAACACACTTAATAAAACTTTTTTGTTTTTAACTAAGTTTTTACTTCCTTACATAACGTCCTACTGGACGGCAGAAGTTGCAGGCAAGAAGGGCTTGAACCATGAACTATTGAGACGACAGTCCAGAGCTCTTACCCTATGACCTGGCAGACATCACTCAGTAGAAAAACAAAATTTTCTAACATATTTGTAAGTGATCTAACCTAACACTAACAATGCAATAAAATAAAATTAAAAATACTTCTCCTGTCAGACTATCGATCTCATCAAATTTCAATAGTTGTTGTCACTATTGGCTATCGATCTGAAAGATTGTATTAATAATTGTTAGAAGATTAACATGAGCCACACATTAAGGTGTGAGCAAATCACGGCACTTAGGCCAGCATCTCCCAAACCATGGCTCGCTTTACCGTAATGGAAAACGTGTACTGTTTCAGGAATAAAGGGGTAACACGCATGAGTTAAACATGAGAATCATCGATTACTTTGTTCATTGAGACAAGAACAAAATAATCAATCAACTGAACATCTCAACTTGGAAAACAAACTGTTGGTTTAAAAGTCTTTGAATAAAATTTTGCACCCTACGATGATGTTAAAGAGTCAACAAATTTTACGCTTCTTTGTATTTCTTCCAAATTATTAAATAGGAATCGATCCCGTCTGCTACAAAAGAAAAACATACGCTTTTAAAAACGACATAAATCATCATGACAACAAGAGAAAAGCTCTGGCCGAGTCCCAAAAGTCATGAAGGGTCAATATACTGTCAAAATAGATCCCTTTCCAAGTCCTTTTTTTTTTGGCCGGGTCTGTAGTGTAAGAATAATTTAGCATTTTGGCCTACCCAAAGATCTTCTCATTACTCACTTTCTTGCTTATACCAGAATATCAAAAGTATCTATTCTTATTTTGTTGACAGTTTCGTCTCTTGGGACTAATTTATGGCGCGGAAGCGTTTTAAATTTCCTGTTTGTCATAGAACTATATTGCTTGCGTGGTGTAACGACGGCAGACGATAGCGCATGGGACAGTTTGTATGTGCAAAGTGACCAGAAATGGGTAGAGTTCTGAGTGGTCAACCTGATGTCAAGTCCAATAAATTGTCTGGACTGGTCAATTTGTGGTTACCTGTTGTTGTTTTTTTTGTGCGATATTTTTGGGTCAATATAGCCCGCACATTGCTGCAGTAGGAGACAATGTTATTCTACACACAGACACATACATACATGGTTCCACGACAATTCGTTCAAGCGACATATCGCTCACCGACTATTCGCTCAGACAACTTGTTCACCGACAACTTGTTCGCCGACAATTGGTTCACGACAAATCGTTCACGCGACTAATCGTTCACTGACAATTCCTTCACAGACAAATCGTTCACTGGATAATAACATATTGTTAATATTATATATTCTCGTCGCGTGTTTAATTTATTTACATTAAAACTTTTGTAGCTATTTTTTCCAAAAAATAACTTTTTGCGACCAGATGTTGAAAATGCAACCCGACTAAAAAGGATAGCTGCAATGGCTTTCGTCCCTCCCGAAGAAGTTATTAACAGTTGGGAAGAGCTTCTGATTATCCTCCAGCCCTGGATACTGCTGCAGCAACAGAACATACAGAAGAAGCTTGACAATTTTATTAACCTACTTTGAAATAAATTACATTGGGCTTGAAAGATTTGTCGGTGAAAGAATTGTCGTGTCTCCCACCTAGTAAAGTAAGTAAAGTTCCCCTTTCAGACATTGAGGTCTATAGAGCAGATGATGAAAAGGTCATCTGTTTCTATGGCCTACGGTTAACAAGGGTGTCATGTGGCCAGCACAACGACCAACAGCCTTTACTTTTCAAGCCCAATGGGTGGGTTCAGAGGCGCCCGAAGATCCCAAAATTAAAAATCCCAGTCTCCACCAGGATTCGAACCCCAGTTCGGAAGCCAAGCGCTTTACCGCTCAGCCACCGCGCCTCTATCTAGATAAACATAAACGGATGTGTATCACGGATTGGTCTGTGTCATCACTTGAAAAGTTGCAAGAAGAGGAAGAGGATGTGAGAGACACGGTGACAGAGAGAGGGACTCGTGGCTTTAAAGACAAAAGGCTTTACATGTTTCGGATGTTCCTTCAGAGTTGAGTATAATCTATGCATCCTAGTTCGAATCTCCCACAAGACGACGGAAGGGGGGGGGGGGGGGCAGCAGTGGGCAGGGTATGAACCCAAGACCAATGAGAAACCCAACGACTGTCCGCACCACCAGGAAACCATCGTAGACAAATTGTGCGTATGAGTGTCTGTGTGTGAGAGAGAGAATCCTTAACATAAATACAAAATATATCAAGTTAACACATCAGCTAGTTTTACAAACAAATAGGAAGGTGACGCGTTAGTTGTATTGTGTAAACAGTAGTTCAAAGAGTTATACAAATGCTATAGATTTACAAAGTGTCTTGAAACCTTGTTTAAAAACTATGCATAAATGTATAAAATACTTGACCCTGATGACTTACTTACTGATAATCACTCATTTTCCAACATGCCGAGGACAATAAAATGCAAGAATTTAACCTGTCATAACTTAATTTAAGCCTAGAACAATTTACCATTTTCTTGATAAAAATCACAGCTTTTAAATTTGCCAAAAACGATTTTTTTTTTTACATTTTTTTGTGTGGAATTTAGACACTATATGCTTTTAAAGCCGACAGTAAATGTATACAGTACAAAATTGTAGTTCATTCCGCTTTAGTACAAATAATTATCGACATAGACCTAGATAATTGTCCGAGTGAATGTGATGAATTACCTTTAGATCAGTATGATTATCAAATTTGTTTTTACAAAGAACAAGGAACATCTGTAAGAAAGCATGTGTGTGTTTGATTTTGTGAAAAAAAAAACAACTACTACAGTTTAAAATGTAAAGACTAAGAGTAGGTAATGATAATGTGTTGAAGAATTTAGAAAGACTAGATTTTGGGCTATGTATATTAGAGGTAGTCGCTTTTTAGTTGGGGGTGATTCGACATTACAAAGGATTTGTGTAACACCGCAAGGCATCCAGCCTCCGCTAGATATTTTTTATATTGGAATGTAGATTGCGCAGATTAAAACAAAATCTTTAGACCAAATGTATACCACATTGACCACAGTGACCCAAACAAAAGCTGTTATTAAAGACAAGCGCAGAAGACGAAATGAAAACTTAAATAGACCGCCGGCGGACAACGGCTGATGCGAGATGCGAACGAAACTGGGTTTACTCAGTCATGTGAATCACTGCTCTCATCCTTTATCTTCGGAATCGAAGACATTGCGATTCGTACTATTATGACTTTTCGCAATAGTTCTGAAAACGACCAAACATATATGCACATGCACAATATTTTCTTTAGATGGCGTGAAACATTCCTATAACTTATATCAGTGAAAGACCCGTTTCTCTCACTTTGTCAACTGTGCGTTGATCATTATCGCAATCAAACTCTATTTGAGTGGGAGCCTGATAAGCTCCTTCCTCTCTTGCAAAAGCCCTTGACAGAAACCCTGCTTTTTTTTTTTTTTGTGCGTAATGTACGTATGTCACCATACAGGTCAAGAACTTCTCACACATGTCGAGACGGTGTGCAGTTGATCAGCCACAGATGCTCTTTAAACTTTAATTTGATTTGCCAATTTCAGAACTCTCAGAAATGAAGGTTTTTGAGACGCGGTCCGAACTTGGGAGCACTAGTCTTGCTACAAAATTGAATGCTTCTACCGCACAGCCTAGCAGCCATCATTGCTTTAAGGGTGTGCCCGGGAATACAAAAGCACGGATCTTAGGGAGCTCCAAGTAATAGGTTTCTTTTAAGCAGTGCAACGATTTTGTCTGCATCGGATGTGGAAAAACAGGCAGGTCGCAACTGAGTTTACGTAGCCATGTGAAACACTGTGCACTCATTCTTAATTTTCGGAATCGAAGGCATCTCCCATATCGTTATTTAACAGCAGAAAGAAAGCCGGACAGTTTCTACTTTTGGTGGTCGATGGACGCGACACACACAAATGGACAGGACATCTGAATGTCCGTCTCTAGAGGGACGTATGATAACTAGGTCATTGAGTACTGAGAATTATCTTAATTAAATACCAAGCGTCTTTTCCACATTAGCCCATACAAATCAATTAGGGCGTTCAAAAATTTTGGATTTCGAATTACAAGAAGATAAGAATCTAAAAATTGTGAGGAAATTATTCCTATAAGTCATTTATTTAAGAAAATAATCTAAAGTTTACCAAAAAAAAAAAAATTGTTTTAAGTATATGGAAATATACAAAATTTGTATCAGACAGGCAGACTGACAAACGGAGCGAGTTTATAAAAATATTGACAGTTGGAGGTCTAGAGAGACTTCTGTAAATGGACATATGTTATAGCAGCCACGTACAGTGGTAGCCGTGTTCCTTTTTTACAATAATTGTTTGAAAACGCTTACGCTGTCGGAAGAGCAACTTTTATCTTATCTTATAAAATACAGACGTTACTTCAAAAAAAAAAAAGATTACGTCCTACGCGTCATGCATCTAGTCATGCATATTAACCAATGACTTAAATTCTGATAAGTCCTTGGTGTTCCTGGCTAGCTCAGGCAACCCATTCCATGCTCTAATAGCACTAGGGTATAAGGAGTATTTGTACAAATTTGTTCAAGCATATGGAACGAGGAATGTGCCTTTCCTACAACAAGCTATTTATTTTTTTTAGCAATCTCTTGATAATTAAAAGTTATAATTATTACGGAAGCAGCTCAATTACGTACGTTTTGTCTAATTATAGTGAATCCCTGTGCACTGGGCATTGAAATGCATAACCACATTTTTTTTTTAAATTCAGTCTTACAACTGCTACATATGTATGACAAAAAATTAACATATTAAAGTATCTAATATATAAAGCAGAAAGTAAGGCGTATGTATGTATGTATGTATGTATGTATGTATGTATGTATGTATGTATGTATGTATGTATGTATGTATGTATGTATGTATGTCACCGCATAGAAATCAAAACCGTTTCACCGATCTTGATAAAACTTGGCAGAAATGGTCCTTTGGTACTAACTTAGACCGTAGTGTATGAATTATTTGCCCTAAAACAAACTTAAGACCCTCAAAAAAAAAAAGTTACCCAACTCTATAAAACTATTGTATCTTATAAATCTAGGCCATGTTTACATGCTGTGTCTAAATGATGAGACAAGACGGAGAGGTCAGGCATGCGCAGAGATGAAAATCTCTAGAGCTAAAATAGCTCTCATTCAAGAAAACAATTTTGTTATTTTACACATGAACATACAAAAATGTGTCTATTCATTTCATTATTTGATGCACATAAACCTTCAAATTTGAGTTACCAAAACATTTTTTACATAAAATCGTTCGCTCTAAATGTAAATAGCTTTAAGCGTCTTGATATACTTTTCCGTAACTTGCGACACCATTATATCGCGTAGTGATACAAATGAAATGAACGCCAGAGATCATAATATCGCACATTGTAAAGGCATATTATTAAAACTAATAAACTACTTACATAATACAATTTACTTTCCAATGTGTTTTTTTAAATCATTTAATCCTACTGTTACCGATTCGGTTTAATTTCACGTCTTTATTTTCAATTTCTTTTTTTCTTTAAGATATACTTATGCGCATTCAGACCTCTTAGTAACTTAGCTACAAAAGGATGAATGAAACACGGCTTATGAATCTAGGTCAACACATTACACCTAGGTCGACACAAGCTCACATCACAGTGTTTATAGTCTTTTACTATACTAGGCTTAAAGTTTTTATTTATTGACTAGACTACTGGTATAAAACAATGAAAACTACTAATCACGTACCAGCCTTTATGGATTACATAATTTGTATAGAAGATATATAGAATCTCGTGGCTAAAGGAAGTTTGCTTACGATTGATGAATGAGGTCCATAATGACGTAATATAAACATATTAGCACGGTAGGCTTACATATTGAGGGATCCCCTGGCTAGCAGATCGCCGTTTGACCTTTGACCCGGAATGGCTAGCAAGTGTCCGAACATAAACGGCAGATAAAACGAGTACACAGTTACCGTTCCTTTTCGCCATCTCTCGTCACCTCATGACGCTCAATGTTATTACCGGAACCTATCTTCGTTTGAATCCCATGATTGTGTTTTCCTGTTTGGGGTCCAAGTAAATATCATTTTCTTTTGTTAATTTCACTTCTTTTTATTATTTAATTAAAAGTAGTTTAAATGAAATATGTTGATTATTTATTGTCCATCTTGTACTTATATTTTTAAAACGAGCTTGAAGATTCGGACTTTTGTAAAAGTAAAGTTCTCCTTTCAGACCTTGTGATCTATAGGGCAGATGTTGTAAAGGTCATCTGTTTCTGTGGGCCACGGTTAACGAGGTTGTCATGTGGCCAGCACAATGACCAACGGCATTTACTTTTCCCCAGCTAATGTCAGGTAACCATTAGAGCTGGGTGGACTTAGAGGCGCCCGAAGATCTCGAAATTAAAAATCACAGTTTTCACCAGGATTCGAATCTGGGACCCCCAGCTCGGAAGCCAAGCGCTTTACCGCTCAGACACCACACTGACTTTTGTAAAACCAGCGTGTAGAAATGTTTAATAATTTAAAGCTGTCAAAATTTTTTTAGTTCTGAAAATAAACACTTAAAACTATGAAACTGTGAAAAACAGAATAATTATGTTTGTCTTATCTAAAAAAATTAATTGACTTTTTAAAATATCACCTTCCCAATTTCACGAGAGCCCATAGGGGCCCTGGCCTGCTTCAAACACGTTTTTCTTTCGTCTCCATGGCCGGGCTCTCGGCTCTTTTTTATCTGCCTCTACGTCATCAAGCCACCGAAACTCGTAGTCAGACTTTGGGGCGCCTGCCTTTTTGGTTTTTGCCGGTGAACAAAAACATAAGCGACGCTGCATACAGTAAGAAAAAAAAGTTTAAAAAGGGGCGACTGCTTTTAGTTTGTTTTGTTTTTTTTTTGCGGGTGAACAATCTTTGCTCCTCTGTTCTCAATGTAATCTGTCCTGTAATTCCGTTACTATTGAGGTGGAGGGGAGGGTCTTTATTTAGCTGGTATATCTCTTGGTTTGTGCGCGTCCTAAATCCAGTTTCATTATGGATGGCACACTAATATTTTTGTGAGGATTTTCCTTTCCCAAGTATTTGACAGGTTTTCTGATGTTTTTGTCCAGGTTTCACTTGCTATACGAGCTGAAATGGAATGGAAATCTCTCGATAAACAAGAAAGATAACCAATACGTTTTTAAAATAAAAATTGCATCTACATTCTACAGTAGGACATTTCCTCCTTATCTTTATATACTATAGTTATAATGGAAGACAGCTCAGGCAAGAGAAGTTAATATCATATCAAGTAGACGACTGAACTGCTTTTTTTTCACACACACCCCCGACGCTGTTCTGAACGAAGAGAAAGAAAAGGTTGTTTGGGGGGGGGGGGGGGGGAGGCTTCACGTCATTCATGTCAATCCTTTGTCAATAAGTTGATTTGGATGCCAGACGAAAGAATAACAGAAACACATTCATGCGAGAAAATGAAAATGGTTTACACAAACACATAAGCACACACACATATCGACAATTATTTGAATGATATCTACAGCGGACTTAGAGACTGTAGGGAACTAAGGCCCACTCTAGGAGAACAATAACAAACATCTAATGGCGAGCTAGTGCAAGATGTGAATGAGAATATGGGGATGTGAACAAAGAGAAAGAAATTATAGAGATCAGCGCAAGTTGTTTAATTAAAAAAATACATTCGTTAAAGCAAAATATATTTAAAGAACAAATAATTGCAAATGCAAAAAGCAAAAAAAAAAAAAAAAAAAAAAGGGCGGGGAGTATGCGGTGAAGAGTTGATGCCCTTCGAGATTCCTGGCCACTGTCACAGCGGATCCAGTTGGATTCAACAATTGTGAGCGCTGATACGACACATGTGTTATCGACGGTCGTTGACATGTAGCACTCAGGGCCTGCCTTAGGGCACTGCAACCTCAGTGGGCACCGCACTTTCATAGGCCCCGCGCTAATTCTTGGTGTTAATTATTAAACATTATAACTATGATTCCCGCGCCTCCAGATTTTTCACGAGCTCCTGGAAATCTCCTGAAATCGATAAATATTTTTTAAAAGTCTTGGAAATCTCTTAAAATTATCAAATCTCCTAAAAACTCATAAAAATATCTCCTGAAAAATTGACAGATGAATCCTTTTGGGGTGTCATTCAATATGGAAAACGCCAATCCTAAGCGCAATTAAAAAAAAAAAAAAAAAAAGGCATTTTTTGCTTTCATTGCCCGTGCCATCAGTTTGACATATTGGCCCACAATTGTTAGGGCGGGCCCTAGTAGTACGATACAGTTGCTAGAAAATTTGGCCACTGTAGGCGTATGATATTTTAACTTGTAAAACTTGAAATAACTTGAATAATCACTTCGTTCACAATACTATATATAACTTTTATTACAATATAGACAAGCTCAACTGGAGAGGAAATGAAATAAATGTAGTTGATTTTAGAAATAGTATAACAAAATCCAATTCACTACAAAAACACATCTTTTCAATCTGGCAGTCTGGAGTGGTCTGACCTACACAAGACAGCTTAAGACAGTGTCGCTTATCTTGCATCATTCACACTAAATAGCCACCAACCAATCGCTAATTTCTTGTCACTGTCACCATAGAAACACATGCAAGAAAATGTTTCTTAAATGTTTTACATGTTTCGGATGTTCCTTCAGAGTTGAAGAGGATTACTTCCTAGTCCGAACTTACCGCAGGACGGCGGAAGTTGGTATAACTGGACAATCGAGATGACCGAACGACAGTCCAGCCTGCGTTGCGCACGACATATAATAATCATGTGGGACATTTTTGTCAACTTAGTAGACCTATGGACGTGTTTGTCAACTTAGTAGACCTATGCACCTATTTGTCAACTTAGTACACCTATTTATTTGTTTGTCAACTTAGTAGACCTATGGACCTGTTTGTCAACTTAGCAGACTTGTGGACGCTGTTGTCATTGTAACTGTCTTGTGGACCTGGTGGTCGAATTCTAATTTGAGATAAAAAAAAAAAAATGGTTTTTCAATAAGTTGACCATTACATTCTAAAACATTCTTTTTTTTTTTTTAATGCAGTAGGGTTATTCGAGCTGTGTAAAGAAGAAAAGAAAAAAACAAACACAAAACAACTCCGACAGACAAACATACACACTCAAAGCGGCCAACATGATCACTGAAATGTTCATCGTAACTTGACATTTGATGTTTACAAAACAAGACCAAAGAAAAATCAATAATTAAAGTTTAAAATTCGTTTATGCAAAAATAAAACAGTGTATCATTGCTGATTCCGGAGTGACTTAATATCTTGTAAATTTTTCCACACCTTTTACGACATATATATAAATTCACTCTGTCTCTCTGTTAAAAGTTTAAATACACTACATCTTTCACAACCCCTTCTCGGATCAAGCTGAAACCTTGCACGATTATTCAACGACAAAGACAAAAGATGAATCAATAACCAAAAAAGTAACCAATTTGTAAATTAATTGATGGTTATTAATTATTTTGTTGGTTACCGACAAGGGAAATTAATCCATCAGTATTTACAGGTGCAGCTAAATATGTAGGGGTTTCGTACCCTACTCACACCCATTTTCGGATCAAGTAGAAACTTTAAACCATTATTTCTTGTACCTGCAAAAATACGAATCAATAAAAAAAAACAAAAAACAATTAGTCAAATAATTATTGGTAAGTAATTATTTTGTTTTATATTGAATACATGTAAAAAATTCAACGTTATATAAATATATATATATAGTTGTAAGTGCAGAGCTTTCTAACTTAGATAAGCTTTGGTTTGTTTTTTGTTTGTTTTGGTTTGTTTTTAAATCTTTTTTTTTTATATTTTGCTTGTTTTACTTTGTTTCTTAAAAGCCAGTAATGGAGATCAAAAGTACAAAAAACATTTAATGTAGGTGAACCTATTTTACGACATAGTGATGGCAAGACGATTCACAACACTAAAGCTCTTTACTTTGATGTCATTTGCATCGAGAAAAAGAGCTTTGCATTATCCAGCCAGATTTGTCTTTATCCACCATTTCTGTGCGCTGCCTTTGGTGTACATTGGAAGTTAATCTTGGTGAAGAAATCGAGTCTCTTGGTAAGTCGTGTATCCATGCAAGCAATTATTGCCTCGTTTCATTGACAATCCATTATGTGCCTGCTCCACTATGGATTGGTGGATAGAGAGAGGGGGGGGGGGGGAAGAAGGGAGGGGGAGTGGTAGAGGAGTAGCTAGGTTGGGGCAGGGAGAGGGAGAATTTGATAATCCCCTCCGGGCCCCAACTTGAAGGGGGGCCTTCAAATAAGTGTTTTTACACTAAATATAACATATTATGCTTAATGCAGGTGCCCCCAAAATTGGTCTAGCCCCCCGGGCCCCTCAAAATGATGGCAAATTCCTAGCTACGC
The DNA here is from genome assembly GCA_030265305.1 of Biomphalaria pfeifferi. Classification (NCBI taxonomy): domain Eukaryota; kingdom Metazoa; phylum Mollusca; class Gastropoda; family Planorbidae; genus Biomphalaria; species Biomphalaria pfeifferi. The sequence goes on from JASAOG010000011.1 coordinate 6,193,344, forward strand.
CACTGGGGAGTAGAAAAGTGAGGAAGATGGGGGATGAGAAAAGTGAAATCGAGAGAGAGGGAGGTATCGAGATTGGGAGGTGGAAAGCAAGGGAGAGAGAAAGAGGGAAAGAGAGACTGGAGGTGAGAGAGAGAGAGAACAAGAGATGAAAAGTGGAAGGGGAGAGAGAGAGAGAAAGAGAACAAGTAAATTGAGGAGACAGAAAATGGGAAAGTGAAAGATGAGAAAGTGAAGAAAAGAGAGAATGAGAGATTTAAAAAAAAAAAAAAAAGACTTCAAGTAGAGAGAAACTGAAGAAATCCTGGCCAACTAACTTAGATTGACAATACCTAAAGAATGCACTAAGTACCTACATCCATTCTGACCCAAGAGGGCGCTGGGGTGGAAATAGCTTCTTGTAAAGGATCTTGTAAGCAATTAAGCAGAAGTCTGGATCGTTTCCATCAACGCCTTCCCAATCTACACCCGCGCCCCACCCTCACGGCACCCCCTTTTGGATGTAAGAGGAGTTTATCGATCTGACTATTTAACAAGTGTTTTCAGTATTGTCTCGCAGCGGGGGTTCAGGAAGACAGAGGCGTCTCCGCACGACAAAAGAATACCCAGAGCAATCAATTTTGAAGTTCTGGACTCTCTTCAGTTGAGATTTCTTTGCAAGTTCTAGCCACAGAGCAGGTGTAAATACTGTTTTAAAGTTTGAATATACTCAGAAATATAGTGTCAAACATTGTAGACGCTAGAAGGCAATCATTTTCTGTTTGATTATAGTTTATATAGATTACTCTTTTTTCTTTAAAGTTATCATTTTTTCCCTTGTCAGCTTACAGTACAATAAAGGCTCGTTTTCGAGTTCCAAAGTTAACGGAGTGTGCAGTATTTCAAGTGACTACGCAGACTCAGCAGTGACCTATATATTTTGCCACACCCGACGCAAACAAATTCTAAAGAGTAGAAACAAAGTATTAAACATTATCTGTATTAAGTAAAATATACACACGCTCTCTCTCTCTCTCTCTCTCTCTCTCTCTCTCTATCTATCTATCTGACTCTATCTTTGCCTGTCTGTCTGTCTCCCTAATGAAGCATTCCATGCAATGTCCTTTAAGCAAAGGAGCTTTTATTACTTTTGATGACATTTTATTTGGATGAACTAATGTAGACTAACTTAATTATACATGTCTGGCTTGAAATGTAACAATATGTATTAAGTGAATCACACTTTCAATGGCTCCAAGATGAGAGGATCAGACGATCCAATAATGATGCCAATGATGATACACAATACGACTGTGAGGTTACTAACCTCTTTCAAGAAACACAAGTCGTGAACTTATAGAAGTATAGAATATAAACTTTAAGCATACTAGGGAACGTAGCAGATCGACGGATAGATAGATAGATAGATAGATAGATAGATAGATAGATAGATAGATAGATAGATAGATAGATAGATAGATAGATAGATTTACAGACATTGTGCTATGAAAAAGGCAAAACTACAGTTGAGATGCTTAGTGAAAGATATACACAAATTGGTTAAATGAAGTCGCCACCACTTTCTGTTCGGATATACTTCCAATAATGATAAAACATTGAAAAATAAATTGAAAATGTTATTTAAACCTTAATTCTATTCATTAATAATTGATTACTCTTTGGATATTTTATGGATACTAAACTTTGTACATCAATGTGATGGAAACATCATGAAGTAAAGAGAAGTGAATAGACCCGAAACCAAAATGTTATGTAGAGAAAAAAAACCTTTACGGGAAGAAAAGAACAAACTTACAACGTTGAATGCTTAGGTCGAAACTTTTCTGAGCACCCACGTAGATGTCACTCTTTCAAGTCAAACCAGACAATTGAGCCACTATAAGACAAGTAGACAATGGAACCGCTAAAAAAACATTCAGGCAATGGGAACACTACAAAACAAGCAGACATTGGAAACACTATAAGACAAGCAGTCAATAGAACCACTACAAGACAAGCAGACAATGAAACCACTACTAGAGAAGCAGACAATGAAATCACTACAATAACTAAGTCTGGTCTAATTTTCTTTGTTACTTTTAGTCACATCAAACTAAGGTTTTTGTTGTTGTTGTTTTGTTTTGTATGTTTAACCCATACTCCACAGCGGGGGGAAAATATCACAATCTCAACCTAAACATTTTTTTTTTGTTGTATAATTCTGATAAGTAAATAAAGAGTTAAGTTGTTTTTTTTTTTCAACTTCTCAATTTTTTTTCTCTGAATATGTATGTTGCGAAATTTCAACTTTTCTATTCTTTCTCTGAATGTGTATGTTGCAACATGTGAAGTTTGGTAAAAAAAAAATCATTGAATTCTGAATGTGTCCTAACCATCAGAAATTGGTTATTGTGAGTTTAAACCTCACTTTTCCTCGTAGTCAATGTGTTTCCTTTGAAACCATATACGCACATTTGTTTCTATTGAAGAGTGTTAGATAGATTACATGTTGCCAGCACGACGAGAAAAGCTCAATTAAGTTTTTAGACTGATGTCAAGTAGGCTACCCATTTTGAGTTCGGTTGAAATTTTGAGACCCTCTTAGTTAAGACTAAAGAATATAACAGCTCACTGTGTCTGTATGTCTGCCTGTGCTACGCCTGTGCATCTTTCTGGGTGTTCACATTATTTCTTTCTTTTCCCATTCTCGGATCAAGTTAAAACTTAGCACATTTATTCATTGCCCCTAAAAACACATGAATCAATTTAAAAAATTAGTTAATCAATTAGTCGTAGTCAAGAAATGTCTCTTATATAGAAGCAGTAGTGCTTGTGTAAAGCTTTAAGTCGGTCGCTAAAATTTTTAACTAACAATAGACTTTTATAAATACTTGGATAGCTCAGTGACCAACAAGTTGGTTTTTCATCGAGTTTGAATTTAAGCTCGAGCAACATTTAAAAAAAATTGATTTGAAATGGCAGTATGAAATCTTCTCTCAGATTTACCTTCCCCCCCCCCCCCCACACACACGCACCAACTGGTCCGTAAAAGTGATTGAACCATATCTCACTGCGCATTCTATAAAAAATTCATAACAGGGTTACTAATAGAGTTTATGTTTACAAATTCAGAGACGGCCCACATCGGATCCGCCCATGGACAAGAAATATTAAATTCGTGAACATGTTTTGATTGTCTAAAGTGATACCATCTCAAAGGATTGTTTGATTTGTTGTTGTTTGTTTAACTGAAAACAAAAAGCTGAACAGCTTATCAGAACAGCAGTTTGTAAAATGTTTGTTTCTTAAATGTTTTACATGTTCCGGATGTTCCTTCAGGGTTAAAGATAATCTACTTCTTAGTCCTAACATCCCGCAGGAAGATGGCAGCGGGCAGGGTTTGAACCGGCGACCATCGAGACGACCGAACGACAGACCAGCGCGCATATCGCGTAACAAGGCAGTCATCTAATTTCAAAGAAATTAAATCGTAGAAACTAGAAACGATATTGAAAATTAATATTGTGATATTTAAGATCTTGCAAACTTCTGGTGCAAATGCTACTTTTTTTAACTTTTGAAATCAAATAATTTTTTTTTTGTTAAAATAAATTAAAATGCCAGCATTAAAAAAATATATAAATTGTTTCTGGTCAGGTCGAGATTTAAAATCAAGTTCCCCTGATTAGTTTCCTATTATAAAAACTAACCTCCCCTGAACTTTTAGTTTTAAAAAAAAATGGTGTCGTCTGTCTGTCTGTCTTTCATTTTAGATGCAAAGAAAAAAGAAAAAAAACTAGAAAACTATTGAAAAGCTTATTTTTACTATTGGGCCAAAAAAAATAATAAAATTCAGAAATCTCAATATCGATAATAGGTAGTTCAGTTTTTTTTCCAATTTAATTAAAATACACCGCCATTTGATTCTTTGAAATTGTAATACATAAGACAATCAAAACAAGTCCATGACTTCAGCAGTCATTGTCCATGAGCTGATGTGATGGGGTTTGTTTGATAACAAAAACTCCCTTTGCAATCTTGTTATTAATTGTTTATAGTCTTTAAAGTGTGCATTATCGTCATGTGACTAGGTTATTTTAAATACCAACAATAGGGTTTGGCGCCATTTCATCTAAATTAATATCCTAATACAAAACAGCCATAACGTGGTAAATTTTTCTACAACCCAACATATGTAAACAAAATACTTATTCCATTTTTACTAAAGAGCATTAACAATATGTAAAGAATGAGAGTGGCCGATGGGGATACAGATAACGATAGGGTTGCATTATACATAAAGAAGAGAGATATGGCCATGCATGATGGCGGTTGACGAAGAGTGCAGAGAGACAGATTTACAGACGTGAAATAGAGAAGTAATAAGCGAGAGGGATTGAGAGAGAAAGGGGTAGTAGGGGCTTAAAAATTTGTTGGGTTTCTTGGTTATTTTTATAACTTAGTGAAAAGAACAAGAGAAATTAAAAAACAAGAAACGGCTATTAAACGGATTACGAACGCAACAGCAACAAAAGTTTATGCCGACAGAGAAAAAAAAAAAAATACAAAATGGAGTCCATGAAAAGTGCAGCACGTGGTTTTAGAGGATAGTGTTAAAAAAATAATTATACAGATATGTAAAAATCACATCAATAGTCACGGGTTCAAACCCTGCCCGCTCCCATCACCCGTGGTCCTGCGGGAGGTTTGGACTAGGAAGTAAATTATCTTCAACTCTGAAGGAGCATGTCAAATAGTGTACAAAATATTTTTAGAAACACAAAGAAGGAGCGGTGGTTGAGTGATTTCCGAACCTGGGGTCCCGGGTTCAAATCCTAGGCCGGGAAGACCTAGAATGTATGTAAATAGCTTAGAGACAGAGTAACGGACTAAGGACCCCCTCTTGTAGTAGTTCTTAGATAAGGACGTATTCTTCTCTAGCTAACGACATGGACTGTGCCCTTCCGTGTAAATAAATTGTTTATATTCATACAAGGCAGTACTATCTTATTCTCTTATGTTATTTTGTTGTTAATCAGAAGTCAGCAGACTCATAACCTTCCGTACAGAATCGACAACACCTCAACACCTACTAGGCCTTTGAGGCACACCCTAGGATTTTTGCTATGGTGTACAATCTGACTCTACAAGGACTTAGCAGCTGATAAATAAATGGGACTTGGTCTTAAAACTATTCGGGTGTTATTAATCTAAGGACAGCTTCGCAATTTTCATCCTCCCATGTATCCCCTTACACCTAATTTCCACAATTAAAAACACATTCTGATTTTATTGTAGGTGAAATCAAGCAGAAAGAATTCAAACTCAAAAATGCAGCGACGAATTATTTTCCTCGCCTCAGAGAATCCCGCTAAAGAAGCAACACATTTGTTGGCTGATCCAATAAAATTTGTTTCCTATACACGATGTGAACTGATGTATCAAAGTAAGACGCGATCCAATTATTACAACCAAGTAAGTACATTGACTCACTTTTGCTTCATTGCACTTAACCAGAGATCTTACTGGAGCCTTGTCGTGTATTTACAAAGCAAATTTTAGCCCACTCGGTCTGTCTGTTTGTCTGTCTAGTAAAAAGTTTGTTCACCTTATTTCTCCCACAACCATTCTCGGATTAAATTGAAACTTTGCACAAAACATTCATGAATCAATTTAAAAATAGAAGATGGATGGAATTTAGATGGGTGGAAATCAAGATTTCCGGAAGGTGCAGACAGTTGAAAGAGCATCGCACTAATAACGCAACTGTCATGAGTTCGATCTCCATACTGGCAAATAATTAATTTTTTCAATAAAATGTTTTTAAACATAAAGTAGTAATGTATTTTTGTAATTATTATTAGAAAGTCTAAATCAAATCATTCTGTCAATCTGTCTGATGTAAAGTGTGTACACATTATTTCTCCCACACCCATAATGGGATCATGTTGAAACTTTACACAGGTAATAACTGACATAGAGAAGACATGAATCAATTAAAAAATAGTAACCAATTAGAAATTTATTACTAGTAAATAATTATTTTGTTTGCATAGCAACAAGCGAAACTGATACTTCAGTATTCACAGCTATGGCCAAATGTGTCGGATTTAGTCCCCTTGAATAATAGTTAACGCTATTTCTCCCTCACGCATTCTCTGATCAAGCTGATACGTATACTTATTTAGTGTATCTAACAAAACATGAATCAATAAATCAAAATACTCAATTAGTCGATTGGTAATTAATTATTTTGTTTGATATCGAATAAGGGAAATAACATGTAATATAACATGGTAGATATAGTTTTTAAGGACAGAGTTCTTTCCCTTTAGATACATTTTGTTGTTTTTTTCTTCTAAAAATATTTTTTTTTAAATATTTTGCTTGTTACCTGTTTAACACATGTCCTTGATAACTGGTTTTTTTTTACTTTCATAAGTGTTCTGCAACAAAGCTTCGAGAACATTCTAAATCATTGATCATCTAACTTAATAATCCATTCATAATGTGGTACACTTTCAACAGATTAGAGCTAGACAGACATTATGTTTGTTATTAGCTATGTTAGAAGAGACTGGTCTTATTCGACAGTATGGGGATCACACTCTTATCTTATAAATTATAGACTAGACTTCAAAAGAGAAGAGAATTACGTCCTACGCGTATCCCTGTCAATCTTGTCATAAGACTTTGACTCTACAAAGCCATTGGTTTTCCAGGCTGATTCAGGCAACCCGTTTCATGTACTAATGGCCCTAATCAAGAAGAAAAGATACACAATATATAGTACTTTACTATTCAGCCTATCATGGTCCTTAACAAAAGTACACTCCCTATAGCAAATTTTTACTCAGGGTTGACCCATGAAAGCTTTCTTATATTTGGGTATAGTTGCAATGTAGCATAAGTTTGAATTCAGGTGGGTAGCAAGCCAAGGCTAATGATCCCTTCCTGCTCTAGGCTTACTGGTTTAGAAGCCAGTTACTCACCCTTCGACCCATCTCCTTTAGCTCAATCTTTGTGCCACACGTGAAAGTTCAAGAAATACACGAGAAACTGCTCTTTGCGAAAACTTTTACAAATTAATTAATAAATTAATATTTAATGTTTGAAGGACTACTTCATAGAACAACAAATTCCTACATGAAACATAATATCCGTAGTAACTGATGCTAAACCCGGAAAAAGATTTCCAGTGTGTTTAATGATTCAAGCAATACATATTTGTTGTTTCTTTAATTGGTTTACATTTGAATTTTATCAATAAAAAAAAAAGATAGATCTCTATAACTTGATTAGTAACTTTAAATTACTTTTTCACTCTTCAAGTTAGAAATAAATTTTTTTTAAATGTTGATGAATTGGCAAAAAATACAACACAAATTATGCAGGGGGGGTCTACCCAAAAAAAAAAAACCAGAAAACATAGCAAGGGGTCTACGAGACAAAAAAGTTTGGGAACCACTGTCTTAGATCAATCCGCTTTTTTCAAGTTCCGTCGTTTGTTTCGTTCAACCCCATTTTCTCGTTCCTTCATTTTATTATTTTCTTACTAGGAAGTATTGGCCAATGAGATAAATAATTCAACCAGTTTGTATTCTTATGCAATGTGTTGTTTGGTTTCAAAACATGAACTTGTGTTCTTGTGAGGCAAAAAACGAGCGGAGGAGGCTGTTTTTGTTATTTTTAACCAAAAGTCTTGAAACTATTTTCCTAAACCATTCAAAATATTGTCCAACTAAAGAAGAGATACATAGGTCTGAAAAGTGTTAGCTTTGAATTAAGACTAAAGTGTAATCGGTATATAATCTTTATTATTACAACGGTTTATTTTTTAAACATTAACCAAAGCAGCTTATAAATAAGAAAAAAAAGTGTTGTTGTTTTTTTTTTTGTGGGGGCGAGGGGAGTTTCCAGGATGACAGCTAGAATCTTTAGATTTTTTTTAAGGATGTTTTTTTTTTCCCTTGAAAGTTCACATATGGAGACAAAAAAAAATGTTTGTGTCATTCACAAAACTCTACGTGTCGTCCTCACCTATTGAGCGTGAGTTTTATGCGTAAATTTTCGCTTGTGTGTATTGTGTATTATTGAACTCGGGACTAGACGTGCACCGTTTTATAAGACTACATTAAAGGGATCAGCACTGGGTGACTCTGACACTAGTGACGCCACTGTAGCTGAGTGGTGTTCAACTTAGGTGTGAAATGAAGGGTCGGAGATTGAATCTGGACAGAAAATCTAAAATTTCTAATTTGTTCTTGGAAAAGAAACACTCTTTGGTGACATTTTACTTTTCGAAAAAGATTATTTCCCTTTGCAACTTCTCATGTCACCAAAATGACAATCTTTTTTCCCTTTGCAAAAGTCTCACGTGACTAAAAGAGGCCAATCCTAGACATACGTCTGCGGTCAAATGTTTGGCGTATTTGTGATCGCCAGACACTGCATCGATTTCCGCCAACTTCTGGTGTGTACATAGTCTGCGATCCAGGACCCATGCTTGCTCCTCATGTGAATCTGTTCAGCGTTTCTTTCTCTCGAATATTGGTGTCAATTCTGAAAAGCTTCATATTGCGCTTGCATACATCTGTATATCTCTTAGATCACCATACAATATTTCTTGGAGGGGGGCGACCAGGAGGGGGGGGGGCGACCAGGAAAGGGGGGGGGGGGCGACCATATGACATTCTGGAAGCTTGTATAGAAGAAATAACAACACAACCATGATTTTTAGGAGGTGCTCCGGACATATACACACGTCAACATTAACATACACTCAAAACCACACAAACAAGCACACATACACAGCGCTGTGTTTCTCTCTAAATGACAACGTAATGTTATGCACACACAAAAAAACTATATTTATACGCATGATACGCATCGATCTGTAAAACAGGTTAGGCTGAATTCTTGCGATACTAAGTCCAACCGTTTACGATAGCGTTGGGCTGCCCATACAACGACCTGACCAATTTTTTTCCCCACAGAGATACAACTCAGAAAGTTGCGAATACAAGCCCTGTATTCGCAACTTTCGGAATTACAGGGACTGGCTTAACGTCCAATGTCGATTTTTTTTAAAGATTTTTTTATAGCTTTTGCAAGGATTTAAACCACACCAGTTAGGTTAAACTCCACAGATTCCTCTGAGTAGCAAAGGCTCAGATGACAATCTTTGGCTTTTCGACCTATCTTCAAACCCTTTACTGCTCGACTCTCAAATTCAAATACATTCTTAGACATTCATAGACATATTTTAGACATTCATAGACATTCATAGACATATTTAGACATTTATTGGTATTCATAGACATTCAAAGACATTGTCGCAAGAACAAAGACACATATTTAAGTACATAGACCTATCCTCGTTCAAACAGACACATCAAATGTAGAGAAAGATACACCCTGGTGCACATAAACACATCCTATTGTATATAAACACATTGTCACGAACAAAGAAACGCCTCACGCGTCTAAAAACATTCTCATTCACATAGACACATCCTCACGCATCGGACAGGCAGAAACACATCATCGCTAGAAAAGACACACCCTTACACACAATCAAACCCTCCAAATAGACACACATGGACACATTCTAACACACATTGATAAATTTTCAGGCACAAAGACACATACACACATCCAAGAGTACACAACCTAATATAGACACATATTTAGCACACTCGGACACATAAAAACATCTTCAGACACATAGACACACATAATCACATCTTCAGGCATATGAACATACATAGGCACATCTTCAGGCACACACACACACATGCTCTTCTTAAAGTTCTCACTTAACTTACTGATTCCTACTCGATCAGAGAGAACAGTCTGAAGATTAGAGTCCTTTTTTTTTTTGAGTTACCCGGGAAAAAAAAACACAAACTCGGCAACAGTCAAGATAAATTGAAACAGACAGCCTACTACCGTCTCGAGCCGGTCAGAAAACGTTAGAGGGCTATTCCTAGCTGACCCGTCCGAGGCGTAGACATCCCACATGGCCACGAGCGAGGAAATGTCCTGGGCTCGTGTATGTTAATCATAGGCGTCACTTTAAAGAAAAAAGAAGTAAACACCGCCAGCTAGACTTGTTGACTTCTGACTCCACAACTGACCAGAACTCTAAAGCAAGAAACCTGGATGTACGGAAAAAGTAATTAACATAAATTTAGAGGTTTGATTTTTTTTTGTATTGTTTAATTTACATTTGAATAGCTACACAAGTACTTTTCTTTTAAAAGTCTTTAAATTTAAACTTTAGGAAAAGGTCTTCTAGATCAGTGTTTCCCAAACTTTTGACCTATGTGTACCCCTTTTATAATTGTTATAATGCTGAGTACCCCTCGCCCCTCCGACTACACACAACACTTTACTTTATTAACAGAACATAATAAAAGGGCATTTAAAAAATCAGCGTAGTTAATGTTTTGCAGCGCGTGCCCCCTCCAAAGTCTTCCCGTACCCCTAGGGGTAAGCGTACTCCACTTTGGGAAACACTGGACTAGATGACTGTTTCTTGCAGGTGTTGTTATGTTGGCTGGTGTCGCTGTTGTTTACATAAATGAGAAAGGAGACTTATATTGTTATAAATGTTGTTGTTGTTTTTTTTATCGTGGGAGAGGCGTGGTTAGTTGGAGAGGTGGGAAACTATTTTAGTTTAATTCTACGACAGGTTGTTTTGTGTTTTTATTTGACTTCGATTTTTTAAATAAAAGAAAACAAGAAAAATATTTTTTTTAAATACTTTCTAACAATTATAATTCTCCTATTATACAGCTTATAGAGCGATTTCTTTGTCTAAATTACTAATGAATGTTAGATTCAAAAAAAGAATGGGAACATTTTTACCCCCCTCCCACATACCAACACGCACACCCCGAGAAAAATTCCTGGTTTAGAAAATGTAAATCTTATCTATCTTATCTTATAAAATACAGACGTTACTCAAAAAACGAGAAGATGATTACGTCCTACGCGTCATGCATCTAGTCGTGCATATTAACCAATGACTTCAATTCTGCCAAGTTATTGGTTTTCCTGATTGGCTCATGCAACCCATTCCATGCTCTAATATATAAACCTGTAATGAAAAGTCTATAGATCCAGACTTATAAGACTGCGCAATATGTTCAGAAGCGTCCATTAATCTATTTAACTCTTTTATTATTAGGGCCTACATGCGGAAACACATGAAGGCGAAGTCTGTTCAAGATAAAGATTGTCTAGTTCTCGAGCCAAATTTAAATTATTTTCTTTGTATACTTAGAAGATGACAACGGTTCAACTAGAGTTGTTGTTGTTGTTTTCCAGTGTTGCTAAAAAGCAAGAACTTTTTTTTCTAGCGTCGTTATAAATCAACGGACGAATGTCCACAAAAATTATTAGAGTCGTTTTCGAAAATCGTGTGCACCCAGACTGCAGGTTTTTGATGTTTGATGTTTTTGCCGATGAATATGTAGCCTTAATAAAGGAATAGTACTTTTTTTTTAAAGGGGGGGGGGCAATATAAATAAACTGTTAAACTTGTTTTTTCATCATTTAATCTTTCATCTCTCTCTCTCTCTAAATATTTTTCTCTCTTTCTGTCCACTGTCTTTCTCTGTCCACTCTCTCTTTCTGTCCACTCTCTTTCTCTGTCTACTCTCTTTCTCTGTCCACTCTCTTTCTCTGTCCACTCTCTCTCTATCTCTGTCCTCTCTCTCTGTCCACTCTCTTTCTCTGTCCACTCTCTCTCTCTCTGTCCACTCTCTTTCTCTGTCCACTCTCTCTCTCTGTCCACTCTCTCTCTCTGTCCACTCTCTCTCTCTCTGTCCACTCTCTCTCTGTCCACTAACTCTCTGTCCACTCTCTTTCTCTGTCCTCTCTTTCTCTGTCCACTCTCTCTCTGTCCACTCTCTCTCTCTGTCCACTCTCTCTCTGTCCACTCTCTTTCTCTGTCCTCTCTTTCTCTGTCCACTCTCTCTCTCTGTCCACTCTCTCTCTCTGTCCACTCTCTTTTTCTGTCCACTCTCTCTCTCTGTCCTCTCTCTCACTGTCCATTCTCTTTCTCTGTCCACTCTCTCTCTCTCTCTGTCCACTCTCTTTCTCTGTCCACTCTCTTTCTCTGTCCACTCTCTCTCCCTCTGTCCACTCTCTCTCCCTCTGTCCACTCTCTCTCCCTCTGTCCACTCTCTCTCTCTGTCCACTCTCTCTCTCTGTCCACTCTCTTTTTCTGTCCACTCTCTCTCTCTCTCTGTCCACTCTCTTTCTCTGTCCACTCTCTTTCTCTGTCCACTCTCTCTCCCTCTGTCCACTCTCTCCCTCTGTCCACTCTCTCTCTCTCTGTCTACTCTCTGTCCACTCTCTTTCTCTGTCCACTCTCTTTCTCTGTCCACTCTCTCTCCCTCTGTCCACTCTCTCTCCCTCTGTCCACTCTCCCTCTGTCCACTCTCTCTCCCTCTGTCCACTCTCTCTCTCTGTCTACCCTCTTTCTCTGTCCACTCTTCCTCTGTCCACTCTCTCTCCCTCTGTCCTCTCTCCCTCTTTCCAATCTCTCTCTCTGTCTACTCTCTTTCTCTGTCCACTCTCTCTCTCCCTCTTTTCACTCTCTTCCTCGGTCCACTCTCTCTCCCTCTGTCCACTCTCTCTCTGTCCAAATCTCTCTAAGGTCGTCTTTCTATCCAGAAGCATCCTTCTCCTATCTGTCTTTGTCTCTCAGGCAATCTCTCTTATGTTGGCTTTCTCTCGCTGGTTATCTCTCTAGTTCTCTCTCTCTCTCTCTCTTTATGTCTATATCAGGATATAATAGAAACCAATGACCATCAATCTTTACATCAAGACCGAAATCACTGACCGGAAGTGATGATGATTGAAGCTGGCCCTGTCCACTCTAAACGGGTCATTAAAACGCCATTGAGCCTGTCCAGTTGAGGATCAATTTGTTTAGTAGTTTGGCACACCACACAAGTCCCCCGTGGTTGCCAACTAACCTAATTTTTACTCATTTTTTTGTTACAGCTTTTCATAGAGTTCTCAAGGCCAAAAAAAAACAAAGTGTACAGAGAAGATTGGTCTTAATTAACTCTGAAACGTTGTTTGGTCCACATTAAATGAAGACAACGAAAACTCAAATTAGGTTTCTATTGCCGTTTATTTGAAAACGAACTGAAGAATTCTTAAAACGAGTTCTACTTCTTTACATGGGGCCTACACCACATCTACACTGTAAGAAAACAAAACGTAAACTGTGACCCTGGATTTTAACTCTTTCTCTCCGTAATTATTTGCCACATTCTGGTGGAATCAAAGTTGGTGTCGTCAATTAGGAGAGAAAGAGTTAAGCATGATGTCCAACGTTAAACATAGGGCAGTGTTTCCCAAACTTTTTTTCTGAACGGAACACTTCGCACAATCAGAGTAAGTCGCGGAACACTTTGCTAATTTTTTTTTAGAGACATTAATTCACGTGGAGGTCTTCTAGTTAATTATTACAGTGGTTCGTGGAGCACATCTTCAGGCCTCACCAGGGTCCCACGGGACACAGTTTGGGAAACACTGGCTTAGGGTTACCAGACGTTAGGTAATATGTCCCTTTTTTAAAGATCTTCATGAAATTCCTCCATCTTTTGCATTCTAGGTTATAGTCTTAATTGAAGTCTCAAAGAGGCATTTATTTCTCAATCTGAGGAAAATGTACCCTTAGAACTAAAAGCATTCTTGCGCGAATGATAAACTACGGTAAAAAGTCCTCTATTCAAGTCCGAACTTCATGGAAGTCGGAACCTTCAAGAAATTAGGTGACACCAGCCAGTACACAAAGACAAAAAAGAACTCTAACGATTTTCCTATAAATTTAACAATTGTTGTGTATCGCTAAGAAAAGAATTACTAGCTCGTTGGCCACATGAGGAAAAACTCTCATTTGACCGTTATATTTTTTCCAAAGTAAAATAAATAAATGTCAATTTGGCTTGAGTACTAAACTTGAAAGGACTATCGCGTTCTTGAAAGGACTATCGCGTTCTTGTAAGGACTATCGCGTTCGGAAATTTCCGAATGTAGGACATTATTGACTCAAGAATATAATAAATTAATGTTTAGGAAAATTTTGTGCGTTGTCTTCTAAGTCTAGATTTAATTGGAATTATTCAATAATAATTTTTAAAAAACATGTCGTAATCAACGTATTGTGCCGATAGTATGCAATTACTGAGTAAATTAAATAGTTAGCATTTTTGGTGTATCCGGTGTACACAACAAAGGAATTGTAAATGAGATTTTTTTTTTAAGTCACAGAATCTTATTTTCTAAGCCCTTCCGTTTCTAACATCAAAATAATTTCAGCATTGATGCCAGACTTCACTTTCACTCAAGGACATCATTTTTTCAAATAAGCTAGCCAGCGGTATAATATGAGGTTTGATAGGAAAATCAACAGCCTCGTATTGAGATGTTGTTAAATTTTTAGTTCAATTCTTTTTGTTTTAGTTGGCAGCAGTGAATTTCAATTTAGCGTCTTTGATACTGTTCGTTTGCGTTAAAATCTCATATAGAAATAATATAATAAAACGAAATAATAATTATGACAAGCAACTTTAATCTAATGGGAATTTAGTCTCATGAAATCTGCCATCTCTTGAAGATGTTCCCTTAGTTCTACTTCTGTTAATATTATCATCCTTTTTCCGGAATATTTGTCCAAAAGACGAATCTTGTCGTCTGCATGTAAGCTAATGGCTTCAAGGGGGGAGAAATTATGACGTTACGTCTGACCTTACCTCGACCCGTCTTCTCCTGCTGAGTATCGTGACATCAAGTCTTAATTTAGCGTCATGAGGTGAAGTCTTTTTTTTTTTTTGGTTTTTGGTACTTCCAAGTACATTCTCCTTTAGAAAGTAGCGCCAAAAAGTGTTCGACGTGTTATGACATGATTAGGAATTAGTTATTTGTTTCGGGAATAAGGGGAAAGTTTTACTTAGCGACAAATGACGTGACAGATCTTTAAAAAACAAGAACGCTCTTAGTGACGCTAGAAAGAGGATGCTTTGTGTAGAGCAGTAGAATAGAGATACGAATGTACGGACATAGCTGACATCGGACGATTCCCTTCTTAGTTATTAAATGTATTTGTAAACAGCATCAGCGTCAACTACCTATTTTGATTGTTTCGGCTTTTCGCCGGTGTTACTGAAGTAGTTTTGAGTTCGGTAGTACCTCCAGCCAGACGTAGATCTACACTAGATATATCTACAAGCATCACCACCGCGCGGAGGCCTGAACAACGTGGCGACCCCCGACTCGGAGCTTACTGGCAGCAACATCAAGAAGAATAGAAGCCCTCTGTTGGGAGGAGGCAGAAGTTAACGTCATCGGCCTAGTCTGCAGCTAGACCCTGATTATACAGCCACGTCGGCGAAGGAAAGCCAGTGAGATCCTGGACTCGTAGAACTAGGAGGTAACGAAATATAGATCTAGATCTACAGTTGTGATTTGTAAATACCCATACTTGTGGCATCGTATTGAAGCTTGTATCGAGAAGGCTACAGTTTGTGGAGGGAAGAAAATCGTCCTGTCGATTCCGTACTGAAGAGATATCGCCTGCCCGGCATAGTGAGAACGAACGTGAAGGTCACCGTCTGCAAGGCCAAGATCGACCGTTGGGGTCACGCCAAAGAACTTTTGACGTAGGAGACATCGTACTGCCTACGGCACTTAAGTACAGTAGTGCTAATTTGATCTACAGCTCGGCTGAATTCTGTGCTACACGTTAGATAGCCAGATAACCGGTAGTTTAGCACTGGACTTTGACTTTGTCGCTGTGTCAATAGTTGGACCGTTACAGGTTCACTTTGGACAGACGACCACCTGGAACCACCGTACCTGCGTCGGAATCAGCAGCCGGAACCAGACTCTACACCACTGACGAACCGGAGCCAGACGACAGATCACCGTGAACACCAGAACCAGACGCCGTACCACCGAAGAACCGGAGCCATTGCAGACCAGCACCGAAGGACCTTGGAGAGCCGAAACGTTCGTTGTTCTTGTCTCACCGCTAGGGACGACATCGCCGTGAGCCTTGCCGCCGGGACAGACATTAGCGTAGGAAAAGTGGACCCGAGACTGACTGTGGAGTTATCACCGCTTCTTAGACAGATAAGTCAAGTGTTATTTAACTACTTTCTCCTTAGAATAATTAGAGTCTGTAGGGAAGTGACCACTCGCTAGATTATCACTACCAGGTTAAATCGTGGTGGATTGGGGATATCCTTAAAATTAGGTGTAATCTAGCAAGAGGTCCATATATATGTTTAGCTGTTAATGCGTCCTGTATGTGAGTGTGAATCATTTAGTTAAGCATTTTTTTAGTAACGTCACGTATTAATTGTTTGCAATACTCCCGTCCTAAGTCTTACTGTCAGACGAAAGTCTCATTCATAGATCTATAGATCTATAGTTTGTTGTTTATCGTATTTAAGTTATATTTTCATATTTTAGTTGTATGAGTTGTAAGTTATATACACTCCTGGCTGTGAAAGCAGGTAAGAAGTAACTAAGATCTAGCGTAATCTAGACTAGATCTGGGGAACAATCGAGGTGAAGCCTGATTGTCCAGTTGTAATTTTAGTATTTGTAAATAGACAGGTTGGTCTATTTACCGGCCACTAGTGTTGAGTAACACGTTGCCGGTTGAGTGTGTGTGTGTCGCACAGCGTATTCAGTCGGGTCAAAGTGTAGCCTACACACTTGTACCAAGGATACTAAGTGTATCTTGGGAAAGGGTAGAAGTGGTTATTAGTCTAAGTTGGTAGTTAGACGCCAAGGGTTTTGTTTGTTGGTATAAGAGGTACCATAAAGTAGGATAAAGTAACAAATAAGGAATATGGCAACTACTTCAGGTTACGACCTAGAAGAATTTAGAAAAAAGCTAATTCTTGAAGCCAAGACAGAATTAGAACTGCGAGGCAAAGAACTAACTGCCTATGTGCAGCAGATGGTGGCGGCAGAAGCAGAACGCCTAGAGAGAGAGAAGGTTAGGGAAGCGGAAAAGGCCAGAGAAAAGGAAAAGGCAGAAGCAGAACGCCTAGAGAGAGAGAAGGTTAGGGAAGCGGAAAAGGCCAGAGAAAAGGAAAAGGAAGAAGCAGATCGCAGAGAGCGGGAAAAGGTTAGAGAGGCAGAAATGGTGGAAAGAGAGAAAGCTAGAGGCAGAGAAAAGGAAAAAGAAGAAGCAGATCGCATAGAGCGGGAAAAGGTTAGAGAGGCGGAACGTGTAGAGAGGGAGAAGAAAGAAGAGGCGGACAGAAAAGTGAGAATTCAAGTTGAGCAGATGAGGATAGAGGCTGGTGTAAGTGTGCCCATCGAAGGGAACAGCAACAATAGTGCCAACATAGAAAGCCATAGTAGCGCCGCATGGATGAAAAAGAAAATACAACCTTTTGCGGAAGACAAGGACGACATCGGCGACTATCTGAAACGCTTTGAAATTAAACTAGCAAAGTTTAATGTCCAAGAGAGGGAGTGGTCCGAAATCTTGTTGGACTTCGTGCATGGGAAAGCCCTCACGATTTGCCAGAACCACGATCACTCGATGCAAAACAGCTATCAGGTGCTAAAGAAGGAACTGCTAAACGCATACGGGCACAACGCGGCAACATTCCGAAAGAAGTATTACGAAAACACTCCATCCAGCCAAGTTGATCCACAAACAACTATCAACGCAGAGAAGGACTTCTTCACTAAATGGCTCGGATTCGAGAATGTAGAGAACACCTACGAGGGGTTGAGGAACTTTATTCTGATTGACAATTTCATTAATAAGTGCGACCCTCAGCTACAGTCTTTTATAAAAGAAAGAAACCCTAAGATAATTGAAGACTTGGTAGAAATTATTAGGATCTTTAAGAATGCTTATCCAAACAACCCACTTTCAGTTAGAGACCACAAAAAAGTTATTGACCTGGTAAATTATGTAAAGGGAAATGATAGGTCTAGGGAACGTGGGAACATTGGTCGGGAAAGTTATGATAGGAGAATAGATAGACCTAGAGCGGGTGATAGAAACCTTAGGGAGGTTACATGTTTTAACTGTCAGGAAAAGGGACACATGGCATACCAGTGTAGGAAACATAGAGAGAATGGAGCTGGCAATGGGAATACACAGGATAATAGTGGCACTAGTGACAGAGGAGGTAATCAGAGAAATCATAGACAAGAAAGGGATAATCGGCCACCGGATAGGGTTAATTTTGTAAGGAGCATCCAAGACAGGGATCGTGATAGTAGGGATAGTGAACCAGATGAAGAAATTAACTACGTTGATTGTGGGGAAGATAGGTTTAAATTATATCCGGGCATGATAAATAATAAACAGATAAAGGTGATCCGGGACACAGCTAGCAGTACACTCGCGGTTAGAGGGGGATTAGTTAAGTCCAATGATTATTTAGGCTATACCAAATCAGTCAGATTGGCAGACGGTGCAGTCAAGAGGTTCGAAGCGTGCAAAGTGTTCCTTCGATCTCCATTGTACACAGGGTATTGTGAAGGGGTAGCCATGCCGAGGTTATCTAGAGATGTTTTACTTGGAAATGTAGCAGGTGTCAGAGCCGCTTCTGATAAACAGGTTAGAAGTTGGAAAAGCGGATATGGCAACAGGAGGCGAGACAAACCTAGAAAGGACAGAATTTGTTTTAACTGCCATAAACATGGGCACATCGCTAAAGACTGTTGGAGTAGGGCAGAACAGTCTGAACAGAAGATTGCGAGTTCGGATAGGAGGCACAGGTCTATATCCGATGACTGTGGTAGCGGTAATCGCAAGGCATACCAAGGTAGAAGGCCGAACGCGGGCTATAGTGGTGTAAGAAGAGATGTTAACTCCAGTTGGAGAGAACAAATGTATGGGTCGTGTAGATAGCCTGTGAAACATAACACTATACAACCGTAGTGTGTAAATAAGTTGATTGGTTTGATATTTGAAGTGTTTATTCTTAATTAATTGACTTACCTAGTAGGCATAGCTAGGCAGTTATTATGTTGTTGTAGTATTAGTTAGTATTAGATTGACTCATGTTAGTTATTTATTATGTATGAATATTAATATGTATGAATTGTATGTATGGAGGTATGAATAGATAGGGCATTTATAAGGCGACGAGGTATTGATACCAAGGGAAAGTAAGTTTTATAAGTTATTCCTTGTTGTTGATCATGATCATACATCAGTAAAGAGTTAGGTCGCGCTGGGACAAGTAAGTGGAGAGAGGAAATAAAATACACTTGTAAATGCCCGAACGAACGTTAGGTGTATAGTGGGAGAACGATTATTGATAAATGTCAATTTGTCATATTAGGTAAAATGTCTGTCCTGACGTGTGAGGGAAAGTGGTGGAACCTCTGGAATGTGATGTGATAAAGTATGGATATACGGACTATGTCGGCGGTCACCTATGGCACATCACATTGGACAGTATCACTTTGTGACATTTGAGGGAAATATGTGTTCAGATCAACTTGAGTTTGGGACAATGATGAAGAAGTTGAAACCGAAATCAAGACTCAAGTTGTGTTGTCTTTTATGTTTCCCTACATTTTGGCCCTTGCACAATGTAAGACTAAGACAGTAGATAAAAAATTGACTGGCAATTTTTTTTAGCGGGAGGGGGAGGAGTTGTTATGACATGATTAGGAATTAGTTATTTGTTTCGGGAATAAGGGGAAAGTTTTACTTAGCGACAAATGACGTGACAGATCTTTAAAAAACAAGAACGCTCTTAGTGACGCTAGAAAGAGGATGCTTTGTGTAGAGCAGTAGAATAGAGATACGAATGTACGGACATAGCTGACATCGGACGATTCCCTTCTTAGTTATTAAATGTATTTGTAAACAGCATCAGCGTCAACTACCTATTTTGATTGTTTCGGCTTTTCGCCGGTGTTACTGAAGTAGTTTTGAGTTCGGTAGTACCTCCAGCCAGACGTAGATCTACACTAGATATATCTACAAGCATCACCACCGCGCGGAGGCCTGAACAGACGACACACAAGAAAGTCGTTCACCTATGTTAGTACATCTTTTCGGGATTTAACGAGAAACCAAGTTATTGATAATTTAGAAATTGGTCATATATTTTCACAATTTCGGGGCCGGATTTAAATATGTGGAGGCCCAGGGGCAAGATTTTTATGGAAGCCCCACTTTTACAAGTAGTCGCTATTAATAGTAATAAAAAAAAAATACGGGAGACTATATTAATATGGATGTAATTTTCCTGTTGTTTTTTTTAACCTATCACATCGTCATTGCTTTTTTCAAAAATGATGAAAAATAATATTTGTATTTCTAAATTAAGTGTTTTCTGTTGTACAAGGTTCTATACAAGAGAAAGAATGCATTTGTATATATAAAAGTCAAAATGACATTTAAAAGAACAACTCAAAAGCAGTATTCTTTATATTAGAGTGTAGTGTGTTGCATTTAAAGGTAGAAGTTCCATCCTTGAGGCGTTGAATAGGGATTGGCTTTACGAAACTATCTATTAGATAAGCATTTAATAATAATAATAATAAAATCAGTTTCTAAGATAATAAGATAAGATAATAACATTAATAAATCTTTGTACCCTTATAACGTGTTTTCTTTTTGTATTGGCGAAGAGTTATAGTTGTCTGCAGATTTTAACTTTTAATATTCGTGCCTGACATATTGAAACCTTTTTACCTGCCAGAGATAACCACTTCGGAGGGCCGACTTTGAGTTTGTGTTTCCACACAAACTGTTTTTGTAACCTTGTTTATGTAAAGTGTTAGTAACTGTATGATGTAGAATCGTGCTGTATGTTTTACATAGTATTGCTGGGATTGTTTTTCTGCTTTTTCTTGTATTTTTAATTGCGTATATTTTATTTCCGTAGTAAATGTCATTCTTAATTGAGTGATGTCATTGTTTTTGTTACTGATAAATTTCTGCTAATTATATCATATAAAGGATGTCAAAGAGAATCATTTTGAAAATTGCTGGTAAACTAATAAAGTACGTGTGACTGAGACTTTGAGATAGCTCTAGCAACACAATGTTATGTAGGAAACTTATTATTGACTAAGCTTACCTCCCTTGGTATAGACCCCACCAGATCAAGACGTACTTTGTTCGGGTCTCTACTTTTGCTGTTTTCGGCGCTTTCTGGATTAACTGCAAGCGAACACCGTGGCCTTAGGGTCAGCAATGTCCAATAAACCCCTCTTTTTTTTTTTTCTATAAACCTCATTCTCCCCAGGCTGGTGGCTAAGACTCAAAAGATGGACATCCATTATAAGGAACACCCCCCCCCCCACACACACACCTCCCCAATCTCAGCACTGAAAATACTGTACACGCCCCCCCCCCAGCCCCACCCTATCCATGGCAACGCTTTTCAGCACCTCCCCGAAACCGAGAGCACGTAGTGAATTTGCAAAAGGAGAGAAAAAATACATTCTTGGAGAGCGGAGAGTTATTTCCCCGTGGCGTCCGGCAAAGAAGGGTGATAAATCATGGGTGACGTTGGCTACCGACGGCGACTACATGAAATCTGTTAACTTTAAAGCATAGGCGTAGCAAACTGGAGGTTCTTCTGATGTGTAAATAAAAATCTAACGCCACACTTGAGGCTTTAACATTGCTACTAAGCAAACAGATAAGCATAAAAACTTTATATAATTGCTTCGTTTATAATTAGTTCATCCTATAGCAAGACATTGAGTCTTTTACATTGCTGGTATGTTCTTTAAAAGGGAAATTTTTACGACATATAACTCGCTGGACTTTCTTAATGAGTTAAAAGGGCCATAACTATGGTAGAAAGACAATTGTGGCACTATGGCCTCGCCACAGACCTATATATATACTGGAAATACAGCCTAATTTCGTATCAGATCATTATGCAGGCTATGTAACTCTTTTTCATGCTGTGATGGAATTCGTCTGGTGAATCTTGAAAATCGCTCCTCTGTCTCAGAAAAGTAATGATCTTTATTTTTTAAAGTTTAGAAATAATACAATTTACAATCCCGTTTCGCTTTAAAATAGATAAGGTTATTATCACAGAACTATATATCCCCACAAATCTATGCTATTAAGCTTATTGCCTTTCAGTTTGCATGGAGTTGAGAAAATATGTCGAGTTTCGTCCATCCTAGATCTAAATATTTCTAGCATGTTCATTTTAATCCTCTTATGATCTTAGATTTTACATTTAAATATATCCTTCTAGATCTGTAAATAGATTTTGGATTTAAAAATTGCACTGCATTGTAGTTTGAACATAACTTAGACCTATATAATGCATATTATGTTATATAGGTTAGGATTGAAAAAAAAATTCTTCACAACTCCTTTACAAACCAACACTTTGTTGCAAGACATAGATCTTGTCATGTATTGTTAGGAGATCGGTATACATACAATAAAGAAAAGCCTGAACTTTGGCTTAACGTAACAGGTTAATATCCCACGTTACATCGCGAAATCCTTTGACCATATTTAAATTGTCCTGACTACAATTTTTTGAAAGTTTTCTTTTTTAAATTTATTAAACATCTCTCAGTTTTTTTTTAAAAAGCTAATTACAAACTATTGTTATTCTATATATCAGAAAATCTATCTCCTACACAACGTAATAATGATCTCCACCCAGTTACAAATCATATATTTCTTTAATAGGCCTTAGGCTGTCTCTTAGCCTGATGAACCGCAGGGGAACCACACGTGATCTTTCAACCAAATTTCTACATTCCTCTCTGTTTTACGCCTTAGAAATCTCTTTCAATGACAGGCCCGTCCATTCTTTATTTTTCCCATTGCTTTCAACATGTTTAGATCGTGAAAAAGACAAAGTGTAAGCCCTACAATTAGTTACCAACTACTTAAAAGTTAATTATAGTCTTATCTTATCTTATATAATACAGACGTTTCTTCAGAAAACAAGATGTTTACGTCCTACGCTTCATGCATCTAGTCATACATGTTAATCAATGACTTGAATTCTGCCAAGTCATTGGTTTTTCCTGGCTGACTCATGCAGCCCATTCCATGCTCTAATAACACTATGGAAGAAGGAGCATTTGTATAAATTTGTTCTAGCATATGGAACGAGGAATGTGCCTTTATCTTTGTGTCTTGCTGAGTATATTTTTTAGATTTTGGTTTTGAATTTGAAGATTATGGTTCAGTGTTTTATGTCTGGCAAGCACAAGTTATATTTTGTTTTAGGTCAAAGAAACACACGGAAAATCGGAAAAACGATGAAGTAAGGCTAGGTTATTATTATTATCATTATTATTTTAATTATTATTATTATCATTATTATTTTTATTATCATTATTATTATTTTTATCATTATCATTATTATTTTTATTATTATTTTTTATTATTATTATTATTATCATTATTATTATTATTATTATTATTTTTATCATAATCATTATTATTATTTTTATTATTATTATTTTTATTATTATTATTTTTATTATTGTAATTATTATTATTATTATTATTATTTTTAGTATGCATAGAACTATTATTGGGGAACTGAGCTTCCTATGTCTTCGATTTGCATATAGCCTAAGAAGGAAATGGATTCAAACTAGCACATGTGTCAGCGCTGCCTAATGATTCGAAATGGATTCAAACTAGCACATGTGTCAGCGCTGCCTAATGATTCGAAATGGATTCAAACTAGCACATGTGTCAGCGCTGCCTAATGATTCGAAATGGATTCAAACTAGCACATGTGTCAGCGCTGCCTAATGATTCGAAATGGATTCAAACTAGCACATGTGTCAGCGCTGCCTAATGATTCGAAATGGATTCAAACTAGCACATGTGTCCGCGCTGCCTAATGATTCGAAATGGATTCAAACTAGCACATGTGTCAGCACTGCCTAATGATTCGAAATGGATTCAGCGAACACATATGATTAGTCATCCTCCGAATATTGTTCCTAACTTCCGCTGTCTTTGTCTGTAATCAAACTTCACACTTTCGTGTCTAACATAAAACGGAAGTGAATTTCAAAAACGCGTGCAAACACAAGCCAAAACAACGGCCGGAAGTCATAATCTCTGTTGACATGACAACCCCCCCCCCCCAGACACACGCCAACACGTGCAACGCTCATACACACACATTGTGAAAAATTATGAAATTGCCTTGTGTTTCACCAACGAGCTGCTGTGACGAAGATAAAGACAAATAAAGATGAAAAGAAATATTCTTATCGTCTGCGTCAACATTAAACAGCGACATCTTACAATAAATGTCAGCTTTGATAAAGAAAACAATCCAATGTGGCCATCATCTAAAATTACAGCCCGTGTCAACTGCTTAACATCCATAACAAATTTGTAATAGGATTAGCTCCCTTTGACATGAAAAAAAAATTAATAGCTGCTTTTGTTTTAAGGCTAATTAAGATTTGATTTTATTTTTTTTTGGTTCCGAAACTTTGTTTTTACATCTTCATTTTTTTTCTTTTTTTGCAAATTTAATCACTGCAATTACAAATAAAACTTGCAAAAATATTAATGTTCATCATTTTAAGGAAAGAATAATGTGGGAAAATATGCATTGTTCCCGAAATGTCTTTTTCTTTTCCAATGGTTTGTTGGGAGGCGTAGGTGACCTGGTCATTACATTCTCGAGATTATGCCGGAATGAAAGGTTATTCATAGTACTATGGGATAGAGTTGGTATACCAATGATAGGTGTTTTTAAAAGAGGTATAATTGTATGCTCTTTATGTCAGCTCGACACACTCTTAGTGGGAAGCTGACACGAGAGGCTAAGTGCGCTTGAACTTGGCCTGTCTCGGCTACCTAGAAGGGAGCTCGAGGTTCGACACCCGACTCGGGCAGAGTTGCGTTTACTGAGCGCCTAAAGACAGCACGGAAAACCAAATCCTAGACACCCCCCTCCCCCCCCCCCCCCCCACCGGTCCACAAATGAGATTGGACCAAAGCACTCTGAGCATGCTATATAAAAGCTATAATAATATAATGGTTACCGTATAGAGCCATTATGCATAAAACACTGAACCATAATCTTGAAATAAAAAAAAAAATTTAATAAAATACTCAGAAAGACATAAAGATAAAAGCACATCCCTCATTTCATGTGCTAGGACAAATTTGTACAAATGCTCCTTCTTCCCTAGCGCTATTAGAGCATGGAATGCGTTGCCTGAGCTAGCCAGGAAAACCAGTGACTTGGCAGAATTTAGGTCTTTGGTTAACATGCATGACCAGATGCATGACGCGTAGAACGTAATTATCTTCTTTTTGTGAAGTAACGTCTGTATAATATAAGATAAGAGCATGCCGGAAATGACCAGGCAAGAGCTCAAGCTGTCTATGTAGAGACATGATTAAAATATGGGTCAATTTTAATTGTTTTGGGTCAGACCGAAACATCGGAAAGTCCTTGAAGATATCTTAGTAAATAAAATGCTGTCAACGAAAATGAGAAATTTAAAACAAAGGATGAAAGTTGACCTATTCATCCAGAAAAGTTGAACTATTCATCCAGAAAAGTTGACCTATTCATCCAGAAAAGTTGACCTATTCATCCAGAAAAGATGACCTATTCATCCAGAAAAGATGACCTATTCATCCAGAAAAATTGGCCAATTCATCCAGAAAAGTTGACCTATTCATTCATAAAAGTTGACCTATTCATCCAGAAAAGTTGGCCTATTCATCCAGAAAAGTTGACCTATTCATTCAGAAAAGTTGGCCTATTCATCCAGAAAAGTTGACCTATTCATCCAGAAAAGATGACCTATTCATCCAGAAAAGATGACCTATTCATCCAGAAAAGCTGCCCTATTCATCCAGAAAAGTTGGCCTATTCATCCAGAAAAGTTGACCTATTCATCCAGAAAAGTTGACCTATTCATCCAGAAAAGTTGGCCTATTCATCCTGAAAAGTTGGCCTATTCATCCAGAAAGGTTGACCTATTCATCCAGAAAAGTTGGCCTATTCATCCAGAAAAGTTAGCCTATTCATCCTGAAAAGTTGGCCTATTCATCCAGAAAAGTTGACCTATTCATCTAGAAAAGTTGGCCTATTCATTCAGCAAAGTTGACCTATTCATCTAGAAAAGTTGACCTATTCCTCCAGAAAAGTTGACCTATTCATCCATAAAAGTTGACCTATTCCTCCGAAAAGTCTTTTTGGATGACGATAAAAGGAAAGAGAGGCAAGATATCGTGTTAGTTATTTTCGGACCTGTACGTATTCATCCCTTATCGTTTATATTTACATACTAGAGTAGACACGATGTTTAACTAATTTATTTAATTTATACGAGAAATCTATGTTTTAATTTCGTTCATAGTTAAACTATTTGATTCATTGAAAAGAGTTTGAAGATATTAAACTGAAGTCTAACTGTATATAACACCACATATATATATAAAAATATAAATGGAGCTGGATAGGACACACCCTGCGAAAACCAGCTAGCAATGTTGCACGGCAGGCACTTGATTGGAACCAACAAGGAAAGAGGAAAGTGGGCAGACCCAAGCAAACCTGGAAGAGGTCAGTCATCAGTGAAGCTGAGGGTACTGGAATGACATGGGAGCACATGAAGAAATTCGTCGAAATATAATTTATATTTTATGCCTTTTTTGTGGTCCCCTTCTTGTGGAGGACCCTGAGCTGAAGCATCCGACTGCCCTCCCTTAAATATATGAGTAAGCCAAGAAATAGACTGGATGTTGCCACTAGAGAAGACGTTCGCCTTACTTTGGACATAAGAAAGAAAGAGAGGTGGAGGAAAACAGAAAGTGGTGAAGAAAGCAAGATAAAAAAAAAAAAGTCTGATGAACAGGATAAAGTGTCGGCAGAATTTGGACCAAATAAAAAAGTACTTAGGAAGAAACTCTAGGATCTAGATCCCCTGCTCAAATACATAAATCTCACTGACCGGAAGTACATGAGATAGTCTTATTAGTCTCTATCGAACAAAAATTCTTGATTATGGCCAGCTTGGTTCGTAGTGTTTATATATAAATATATCCTATAAATAGTAAGTACCTGCCTGTGTATGTATTATATTAATATGTCAACAAAAAGAAACCAAAAAAAAACCGCTAAAGCTACACACTTAAATAGAGTTATTTAACCTTTTCTTAAACACTGAAAACGTTGATAAAGTCTGTCGTGCGGACAGCACGCTTGTGTGCAGTTAAAAATGTCTCCAAATGTTTAATAGCATTGCCTCCAGAAAAGAAAAGTATCCCAATGTTGACTTTGAATGACAACATTTTCAAAGGAGGTTATGGAACCAAGTCGGCTTCACGAACATACCAATACCGAAAAAGTAATTTAAGAATATGTTATAGGCAAATCAGAATATGTTTTATTATAGTGGTCTCTTGGACAAATCGCATAGCTTTTTTTTTTCCCAACATGTTAAACTCTTATTGTAAACTGAGGTTCGCTGGATTAAAAAGGGAGTGTATAGCATGTTGTTAAATTCTTTAATACAATGTTGGAATTTGATTTGAGAAACTGGAATATTCATCGAGTAGAGATGACTGAAAACAGGCTAAAAAAAATTTACTTCACAAAGTAGGCATCTAACGCCAATGAATGAAACCAACCTTCGAGTGCAGGGACATATATTGATTTTTATTGATTAAATCATTTTCTTATTTATTGAGATATTATAATATTTTAAAGGGTATTACAATCTCACATAACTTGTTTGTTGTCAAATGAATTTCTGCCTTATGACATCGATGACGATGCTATTCACTTCACAATACCTTATGAAGAAATGTCAATTTTTAAACATCTGTTACTGGTGCTCCTATTGAGTTGCAGGAAAAAAATAGATTTACAAAATTATGTCTTCAGTAAAAAGAATGTTAACATAGGAGTCATAACAGAGATATGGCTGCACCTGAATGTTACAGTAAAATTCCAAAACTATAGTCAAAAGAGGCTAAGGGCACTTGGCTAGGCTACCTACGAAATGGGCTCGAGGTTCGACACCCGACTCGGGCAGAGTTGTGTTTACTGAGCGCCTAAAGGCAGTACGGAAAAACCTTGTTTTGCAAATTATTAGACATATTTTTTTATAATAGTTTTAAATTAATTTGTTAAAAAAAAAAAAAGGTTGAAGACAACAGTTATTATAGACAAAGCTCGTTTAACGTTATTTTACGACAATAGGAGATACGACTTGTCCCCGGGTTGATTTTCTTGTTTCACGAGTCTTTTCTTGTCCTGTGATCTATAGATCTAGTTAATGTAAGAAAAACATATTATTCAAAACATAGGTTCTACGTAGCTCTAGAAATTCCCGATAGGCGATGCAGCAGAAAGTCCGACGCGTGACTTTGCCAGCTTGGGGTCATGAACTCGGAACGACATTCCATCAGACGCAGAGCGCGCGGGCCGTCTTCTGCAAATACGAGCATCAAAACATTCGCACTCTCCTCACGTGCGTCCCCTCCCCCCCTCCCAAAAAAAAAAACTAACGTGAGACGCATATCGTGAGAGCAGACAGGTCAAGAGAATCACATTTCAAGAAGACCCTTTCACTGACAGGTCCCTGTAAACTTAAAGCAAGCGTTAATGTCCGTATTTTCTTTTCCGAACAAGTAACAATAACATCACGAGGCATTACTAGTGATGACTAGTGACTTGCGAGAGTGTGAGATCGACGTGTTGCGCGAATCCTCCACACTTAAATCAAAATTCCAGCGCAAGTCATATATATCTACATTCAATTGTTTATCGCGTATAACAAATATATTGAGTATTCCCTTTGAATGCTTATACAAAAATGTATAAATAAATCAAAGATCTTGGTGTAAATTACAATGACAGAGGAGATAATAAGTTACAGCTTAAAAAGCAGGAGGCCCCTGTGGGTCCGTTGTTTGGTAAGCAGTGCATATCTAACGGAAAGTGGTCAGGTATGGTAAGGATCTCTGAAGCTTTAAACTGCAATGTATAAATGAGAAAAATATTATCTTCGTAGCACATTTTAAACTTGATTGCCTGCACAAGGTTCGGCTTGTCGTCTGCCTAGAAACAGACAGTATGAACTACAGGACTTAATAATTGGGTTTCGCGCCATGGTTACTTTGAAAAAAAACGAATGATATATTAAAGGGAAACCTTATTAGACCTAATTGTCGCTCCTTTGGATAGATCATCTGTGCAAAGAGAGAGAAACTGATCTGTTTGTGACCTCGTTCCGACCATAGCAAATGCCCAGGCATTCTTCTCATTTCTATGATACGATTCATATTCGCGTCGAAGCTGAAAGGGGCCATAAATCAATTATTTTGAATTAATCAAATAATTAATTTTTAGTAGATCTCTAGGCCAGGGGTGCCGCATAAATAAATAAATAAATATATTTTAAATTTTTGGCTTTGTCTGTTTACTTTACAACATCCACAACACACACACACACACACACACACATATATATATATATATATATATATATATATATATATATATATATATTGTACTCTCAATTGCGAAATTACAACAAGAGTTAGCAATTTCTTGAACTCGATTTTTTAAATCTCTGATATCCTCTGTTTATATCACATTTCACCGCAAATATATAGTTGTAATTAAAGTTGTACATAATGTTCTGCCCTAGGCTATGTGGGACAGACATTGAAGGGGAGGGGGGGTGAAAAACAGTGTTTTATTTATTATTTTTTTTTGTTTTGACTTAATTTTAGTAGCTTAGCCATTTCTTTGCATAAAAATGTCATTCATATTGTTACGATCTTCTCAATCAGGCCTTCTGCAATCACTACTGAACACAATTACATCCATAGCCAATTCAACACAATTGGCTACATCAAATTCAAATGCTTTCTTGAACTTAACAGAACTACCTAAGTAAACATTACTAGTCTCTCTAGCTCGTACAGCTACATTTTCGAGGACTCCAAGGTACCACAGTCCTTATGCCTTGCTGTTCTGGACTCAACTGTCCTTGTAAACACACTGTCTCTCGACCGTGAAGGCTCTTGATCACATGACCACAACACAGGTCATACTTGCGGTTATTACCAGTACTGCCCCTTGTCTATCGACAGCCGTTGACCCGTTGACCTGTGTGATTGGCCTGAGTCGTGTGTATCAGTAGGCCGCACACACATTAACCCTTTCAGTCAGCCACTAGAGTTACAACAATATGATCTGCAAGTGCTTTATTATTTTATTCTGAATTTATGTCATGTGTGTAAGACGGGCTCTTTTTATAATTATTAGAAAAGCGCAATGAAGTAAACAGACACCCGTCACAAATGTTGTTTTTCTTGAGACTGCTGTCATGTCAATCAGCATCGATCTGTGCTAACATTTGATAATTTTCAAACAAAAAAAAATGCATGTTTACAGATGATTGTAATTCCATAAAATGTGAAAATTTAGTAGGAAATTTTTTAAAAGTGGGGATATACAGCTTCTGGCACCCATGAAACTCCCGCGAAAGAAAAACTGGAACTTCTCTTTCAGTTCATAATTTGCTTGGAGGTAATGTCTTCTGTAGCTGAATCAGCTTCTGCATTTAATAGTGAGTTGAGGCTATAAACAACTGGTTCCAAGTTCTTGACGTTTTAAAATTTGCTTTTAAATTCCACAATCAAGGAATCCAAATATGTCTTGTACTTTTCAACCATTTCACTAGAAATAGTTTCATCTTCTAGCAAGGAAAATGACAAAACCTGATTTCACTAGCTGGCCTCAAGAAATGGAATGGCTTTGTTTGAAAAGATTTAAGATGCACATACATTTCATATGCAAACAACACATTACAATGTGTCAAATGATAAACATGAAGTCTGTCTTCAACTCTCCATATAAAATTATTAGCTTTATTAGCTACAAAGACACAGTCAATGTCCTTTAATGAGCCTAACAACTTTTTCCTTGGGATTCCATATTCTTCTAATGCTAGGCCATCGGATACTACTGTGTTACCGAACATCGGAATGTTTTGTTTCCAAATCGTCAATTACTTTTCGGAATGGCCAGTCAGGGCTGACCTTAGATAATTGGAGGCCCTAGGGGAAGTGAGTTTGGTGGCCCCAAATAAAATAGAAAAATAAAATTAACAGCGAAAAAACTAAAAGAATGCAATTTATTTAAAAACCTAGTGTACCTCAACAATAACAGTGAGGAAAGTTTCTTTTCATCTCTAAAATAATATAATATACATTCTGTGCGAGGTCCTCAACAATCTGCGTAACTTGCTTATGCCTAAGGCCGGTTATATGTAAGATATATGAACATACAGTATGTCTCTTTCAGCCGAGGATAGACGCAGACGGCGAAAGGAAAATCTAAATCGACCACCTGTAGACAATGGTTATGCTTGCCCTGGATGTGGTAAAATGTGTGGGTCGCAGTTGGGGCTGCGCAGCCATGGGAAATACTGCATTCCTCACTGATCTTCGGACTCGAAGACAAGCCTTATTATTAATGTGTGTTTTGGTTGTAGACTGTGTACGTAAAAGATATTCAATATAGCTTTATGTTAACCTTCCAGTTAAGAGTTTATGGTTGGAAAATTGATCTTTATTTTATTTAAAAAGCCAGTTTTTCTCAGTCAAAGCACAGGCTCCATCAGTTGTCTCTCTTGCCATATTGTACAAGCCAAGCCAACTCTTTCAACACAGTTTTTAATACTGGCAGAAACTATAGTCTTGACTAATTTTCCGAAATATAGCCATTTAAAATAATCTTCGTTTACTTTAAACTTTTTTAGAATGACGTTTAGAGACAACGTTTCCTTAGCCTCTTAATTATAAGTGATAAGAATCAAAGGATTCAACGATTTCTATAGTTATTTACCCTTATTTATTCTAAATATATTTGCATTTTTATAATTGTGTAATGTGTGGGCACACCCGATTTCTCAGAATGTGCGAAGTGTTCCTCTAAATACCCAGAATGTGCGAAGTGTTCCTCTAAATACTCAGAATGTGCGAAGTGTTCATTTAAATACTCAGAATGTGCGAAGTGTTCCTCTAAATACTCAGAATGTGTGAAGTGTTCCTCTAAATACTCAGAATGTGCGAAGTGTTGTGTTCATCAAAATACTCAGAATGTGCAAAGTGTTCCTCTAAATACTCAAAATGTGCAAAGTGTTCCTCTAAATACTCAGAATGTGTGAAGTGTTCCTCTAAATACTCAGAATGTGCGAAGTGTTGTGTTCCTCAAAATACTCAGAATGTGCGAAGTGTTCCTCTAAATACTCAGAATGTGTGAAGTGTTCCTCTAAATACTCAGAATGTGCGAAGTGTTGTGTTCCTCAAAATACTCAGAATGTGCGAAGTGTTCCTCTAAATACTCAGAATGTGCGAAGTGTTCCTCTAAATACTCAGAATGTGTGAAGTGTTCCTCTAAATACTCAGAATGTGCAAAGTGTTCCTCTAAATACTCAGAATGTGCGAAGTGTTCCTCTAAATACTCAGAATGTGCGAAGTGTTCCTCTAAATACTCAGAATGTTGAAGTGTTCCTCTAAATACTCAGAATGTGCGAAGTGTTCCTCTAAATACTCAGAATGTGCGAAGTGTATCTCTAAATACTCAAAATGTGCAAAGTGTTCCTCTAAATACTCAGAATGTGCGAAGTGTTCCTTTAAATACTCAGAATGTGCAAAGTGTTCCTCTAAATACTCAGAATGTGCAAAGTGTTCCTCTAAATACTCAGAATGTGCAAAGTGTTCCTCTAAATACTCAGAATGTGCAAAGTGTTCCTCTAAATACTCAGAATGTTGAAGTGTTCCTCTAAATACTCAGAATGTGCAAAGTGTTCCTCTAAATACTCAGAATGTGCGAAGTGTTCCTCTAAATACTCAGAATGTGCGAAAAGTTCCTCTAAATACTCAGAATGTGCGAAGTGTATC
Organism: Biomphalaria pfeifferi; assembly: GCA_030265305.1. Lineage (NCBI taxonomy): Eukaryota > Metazoa > Mollusca > Gastropoda > Planorbidae > Biomphalaria > Biomphalaria pfeifferi. The sequence goes on from JASAOG010000011.1 coordinate 6,226,261, forward strand.
TCTAAATACTCAGAATGTGCGAAGTGTTCCTCTAAATACTCAGAATGTGCGAAGTGTTCCTCTATATACTCAGATTGTGCAAAGTGTTCCTCTAAATACTCAGAATGTGCGAAGTGTTCGTTAAGAAAAAGGTTTGGGAAACAATGGTCTACACTATTGTTCTAATACGAGGCAGCTATGCAGTTAAAGTCCCATAAGAATAAATATTTTTAACAGGGTAATTTCTATAATCGGATTGACTAACTTCACCCTAGTGTATTAAACCGTGGTTTTCTTAAATTACGTACAGATTACAATAGACGATGCCAATCCTAAGGGTAATAAATATGCTTAAAGTGTATCGTGTACATAAAATAACTTTCTTATAGTTTTTTAATTATTAAAAATGTATGTATAAGTAAACATTCAGCTTTTTTTCCTGCCATGAGTAGGTTGACCATGTTTCACTTCCGTACAGCAAGGTACTCAACACACAGGTCGGTAGACTAGGGCTTTAGTACTGTTAGTCAGCAATATATTGTCCCAGACTCTTTTCTGCAGCCGTGACATGGTGGCCATTGCCTTGGCTATCCTGTTGTTTAAGTCTTTATCCAGTAGAGTGTGGTTGGATATGATGGAGCCAAGGTAACAAAAGTGATCAACAATTTCTAGTGGTTGGCCATTAATGCTTACATGAGGTGCAGTGTTTGTGTTTTGGACAATCTAATAGAATACAGGTGAGCCGCTGGTCGCCCACTTTTACGTTATACGGATGTATGCAAACGCGACATGAAGCTCTTCAAAATCGACACTGGCAACTGGGAAGAGGTGGCACTGGACAGATCCTCATGGAGAGAAAGCATAAAGGAAGGGTCAAAGATTGCAGATATGTCATACACAACAGAAGCAGAAAGAAGGGTGAAAATGCAACGGCGCCTGGTGATTATATATACCCAACCTGCGATCGCAGCTGTGTATCAAGGATTGGCCTCTTAAGTCACACAAGAAGTTGCAAAGGGAAAAGATCGTCTCTCGAGACGTAAAATGCCACAGGACAGGACAGGATTTACAATATTTTTCAACTTATTTTTAAAACGTAATAAAATAATATTTCTAAATAATAATTGAAAAAAAAAACTATTTAAATTATCAATTAATATTAATAGAAGTATTTTATTTCCTCTTGAAATAAATATGCATGTACTGTGTACAGTTTTACCCTCATCGAGTTAAGTCCCTTCACATACACTGAAAGGGTGCAATGACGGATTGCGTAACTATATACTATATCCTTTTATGATCTTCCGGGTCAGCTGCTGTCCTGGGCAGAATATTTTTTTTAAAGGAGTCTGTGGAGTAACAACCATGGCGCGAGGGGGGTTCAGTGAGCCCATGACCAACAGGGGGCTCAAAAGGGTTCTTAAAAATTCGAAAAGGTGTTGACTGTAAGAATTTAATTATATAAAATTCTTATATAAATTTACTTAGCATTAATTGTCATATAGTACGGCATCTCTAAAATGTGAAACAACAAATTCTATAAAAACGATGTATAGTGTTGTATACCATAATAGATTGGTGCATCCACTTTACATTTGGAAGCCATCGCGAGCATTAGAATTTATGTTGCATTGACAATTAAACTTTCTTATCTTTGGTGTGGTTTTCCTTTATTTTTGTGTTTGAAGAGATTCTTTAAAAAAAAAAACTTAAACAATAACAAAAGTATAAACTTACATCGCCTCGAAACGATGTGTTGGGGGAAAATAAAGGCGGTTGGCCGTTGTGCTGGCCACATAGCACCCTGGTTAACCCCGTGGGTCACAGAAGGTGACGATGTGATACTAAAAGTAATACTAGAATTTGTGTAGAATTAACGGGCCTAAATATGAGTGCGTATGTGTCAGGGGTCAATATGAAGTGAGCCTTTACAAATCAAGTCAAAAGTCTATGTTAGAGAGATAACAATGTGGAGGTTTAAAAAAATGGGAGTTCCAGAGCAAAGAGAGAGAGACAAAAGGAAAGAGAGAGAGTAAAAAAAGGAAAGAGAGAACAGTATTGTAACAGATACACTAATTCGCCGGCTAAAAAAGTATATTAGGTTGATCGTTTAAATGTGGCCCGTTTTTTTTTTACCTTTACCTATCCCTTATTTATGGACCGTTGGGGCACCATGCAAGATTTGTCGATCATCTTCCTCCATTCCTCTCTGTCTTTTGCCTTAGAACCTCTTTCAATGGCAGGCCCGGCCATTCTTTTATGTTGTCTACCCATCGCTTTCTCTGTCTGCCTCTTCTTCTTTTTCCTGGTACTGTTCCCTGAAGGAAGGTCTTGACGAGCCCCGAAGGCCCTGCAACATGGCCATAGATTTTTAGCTTGCGTTTTTTTACGATAGCTAGAAGGTCATCGTGGGGTCCAATCGCTGCAGTAACCCTGTCTCTGATCTCTTGGTTTGTGATGCGGTCTTTGAATGTGAAGCCTGTAACATCTCAGTTCCATTGCTAGGATCTTCCTCTCTAGCTCTGCAGTCAGCGTCCAAGACTCACAAGCATATAAAATGTGGCGATGACCAGGAAGCGCATCAGTTTAATTTTGGTGCCGAGGGCTAAGCCTTTGTCTTTCTATGTTTTTTAAGTTCTGAAAGGGCTCTAGTGGACTGTGCGATTCGGGCCAGTAGTTCAGGATTTGTTCCCTCATTTGAGACATTAGCTCCGAGGTATATGAAACTACTGACATTAGTCAGCTTTTCACCAATTTATTAAAATTTTAAAAATATATAACAGGCTGTTCCGGCCATAATAAACAAGTCAATGTGTGTAGCCAGTACTGCTAGTGTCTTTGTATTAATAATTTAATATAATAAAGAACATTCTTAACATTTGCATCCATTGAGGGTTATAGTATAGTTTAATTGATTTAGAAGAAATATTTTTTTTACAAATTAGTAGGTGTCCAGGACGCCGGAATAACCAAAACAAAAGGGCATGAAACCTAAAAAGAGGCATAAGCCCAAAATAAATATTTGATGGACTCGTTATTAAACAAACTCCTTAGTGAACAGAGATGTTCGTGTGTTTAAGGTTGTTTGCTTATTCGTAGCTGTTCATGTATTCAATTCTGTTCATATCTTATCTTTTCTTATCTTATTAATTACATTCTTTTACTTCAAAAAAGAAGTTAATTACGCACATAGCATTTTAAGTGTCAATCTAGTCATGCATGTTAATTAATGACTTAAACTCTGTTAAGTCGTTGGTTTTCCTGGATGATTCAGACAACCCATTCCATTCTCTAATGGCACTAGGGAAGGAGCACATGTATGAATTTGTCTTAGCATAAGGAATAAGAAATGAGCCTCTATCCTTGTGTCTTTCTGAGTATTTTATTAGGTTTTGTTTTTCTTTTTATAAGTTCTGATTTAGTGTTTTATGTATTATAGCTACTTTACTTTTATTCTTCTGTCCTGAAGTATCTCTAAGTTCATGTACTCAAGACTGTTTATGTATTCAAGGCTGTTTATGTATTCAACGCTGTTCATGTGTTCAAGCCTGTTCGTGTGTTCAAGCCTGTTCATGTATTCAAGGCTGTTCCTATGTTCAAGGGTGTGAATTTGATGGATTCTTAGGGTGCCCAGCTCTACTGGGTACCTGACTTTAAGTGAAGAAAGTTAAGGCGGTTGATCGTTGTTCAGGCCATATGACACCTTGCTCGTTGGCTACAGAAATAGACGATCTTAACATCATCTGCCCTTTAGATCGCAAGGGGAACATTTTATTTCATTTTCATACATAAACATATATAAATTTTGCAGGTATAACCTATAAATAAATTAAATGTGCATAGTTTCAATAAAGTGTTAACTTTCTTTCACTATATTTTCTTATAACCCTAACGCATGTGAGCCATGGATATTTTTAGCTACACAGGAACGAAAGGGAGAGAACCACCAATGCTTTACCTCAAGACGTGATAACTCTGGGTCAAAGGTCACGTCAGGCAGGTCTATCCCCCCTATCCCTCGTGTTCTTTTTCAAAGATGCTCATTCACGTGAAATACCAGAACTCTTGCCCCTGTGTCTTACTCATACGTGTGTTTTCGGCTTCAAGAGGTCGGTAGCCATTTTGTTCTGGCCTGGTGTAACTCGGATATTATAGTCTAAGGATTACTTCTCAGCAGAGTGATTCACCGTAGATCCAGTGGTTGTTACATTTATATTGTACAGGTAAACATAATAATATGAATCTATGTTTATATCTATGGATTCAGCTATTGATAATTATATAGAATCTATATCTATAGTGGCTTTATTACTGATTTACTACATCATCAGTCAAAGTCAAATCTTATTATTCATCAAAAGCAATACCTTTTGCTACAAGATACTAGTTCTATGTCATGAGTAACAGAAATAAACATCAGATTTCAAACTGTTATGAAGTTTAAGGTTAATATTCTCATATGATTAATCGTTTAAATAATTAGACACTTTGCTTTAATTTTCTCTTTGTATAAGCTATGTATTTTTTAATAATTTTTACTTAAAGTAATAATATCATAAATAGTAAACTTATAATGATAAAATACAATGACAACCTTAATGTAATTATTTTCACTTCTATGTTTGATCACATTGTAATTAATTTATTTTAAATTGTAGCTATTTAAATTGTACCTTTTTACTAATGAACAAAATATTTTAAAAGAAGTACAAAAAAAAAAAAAAAAAAAACCTAATAAAGAGGCAGAGCCCGAAAGAGTCAAAGAAAAGAGGCCAAAGCCCAGGGATTACTAGGATGTAAATAGATCTACAACTGACGTCAACGAAAAAGCTGAGGTATCCTAAAAAACAAAAAGAAAAAAAATACATAAATAAACTTCAACAGATAGATAGATCCCATTTGAATACAAAAAGCTATATAGAACTTTCATCCTGTTTACAATACTATGTAACAGTACAGAGCTGTATGAGTCCCGAAATGCATTGATGGCTGACCAGCACCGTGACATTTCAGTGATTCTAAATGTCCAAGTCTGAGGACCCTGTACACAAATGGGGTCTCCTTTCTTGCAAATACGTAACACTGTACGTGCACTACTGTGATTGTTTGCAATATAGTAGGCTAATTCGGTGCAAAGATCAGGAATTTTTGTGCTAGTGGTATTCAGGCGTGATTTTCTTTTTCCCTGTGATGTGTGGATCTTAGTTGTCAGCAGTCTTGTCCGGCAGGACACCAAAGTATGATCAGTATCACAATCCGCGCTTTGGTAGCTTCGTGTCAGCAGTATATTTCCAATGTCCCTTTTTCGTGTCAGTATCATATCCAGCTGGTGCCAGTGCCCAGAGCTAGGGTGCCTCCATGAGACACAGTGCTGTGATTTTGTTCTGAAGCATGGGCGTAGCCAGGGGGGGTTGGGGGTTCAATCCCCCCCCCCCCCGAAATGAATTTAATGACTGATTTTTTGCTTGGATTTTGTTTATTTTAGGTGAGATTTTAAGAATAAACTATCACTTGCCCTTCACAGCAAAGGAAGTTTTGAGTTTAAAACCCCTACCAGGGGGGTTTTGAGTTTAAAACCCCTACCAGGGGTTTTGAGTTTAAAACCCCCTACCAGGGGGTTCGAGTTTAAAAACCGCTACCAGGGGGATCGAGTTTAAAACCCCCTACCAGGGGTTTTCGCAGTTAAATTCCACTCTTCTATAACACAAAACAAAAAAATGCAAACTACAAACCCCCAAATTTCACGAGCACAGTTATTGAAGATTTTGATTTTTAAACCCCCTCCAAAATTTACGATAAACCCCCTCTTCAATATAAAAAAAAGAAAATTACACATTCAAAATTCTATGAGCGTAGCCAAAGGGACTTTGAGTTAACCCCCACCCCCTCTTCAGTAGGATTTGAAGCTAAAAAATACGTCTTCAATACCCGGTATAAAAAACGCAAATTACGCACTCAAAATGTTATGAGCGTAGCTAAATGGGTTTTGACTCAGTTTTGAGTTTAACCCCCCCCCCCTCAGTGGGGTTTGAAGGTAAAAAATACCTCTTTCATATTAAAAACAAAGCAAATTATACACTCAACATGTTATGAGTGAATTCAAAGAGTTTTGAGTTTAAACTCCCCTCCAATGGAGTTTGATGCTAAAAAAGACCTCTTCAATATAAAAAAAAAGAAAATTACACACTCAGAAATCTATGAGCGTTGCCAAAAGGAGTTTTGAGTTTAAACTTCCCTTCAGAGTGGTTTGATGCTAAAATATTCCTCTTTAATATAAAAAAAGCAAATAACATACTAAAATTATTTGAGCGTAGCCAAGACAATTGGGGATTTTGAGTTAAAATCCCTCTCCTACAGATGGCCTTTTTAAAAGTTTAAAACTCCTCCAGATGGTTTTGAGTTTAAAATCCCCCTACAGAGCGTTTTGAGGTGGAAAACTTCTATCTTCAATATTATTCTAAAGCAAACTACAATTACTAAATTCTATGTCCGTAGCTAAATGGGGTTTTGAATTGAAAAAAAAAAAAAAACATAACTCCAGAGATTTTTTTAGTTTAAAACCCCCAACAGATGATTTTGACGATAAAACTTTACTTTTTTTCGATATAAAATCTAAAGCAAACTACGGTCACTTAATTCCAAGAGCGTATTCAAGAGAAGCTACACATTTCTACCAGTTGCGGGGCTCAATTAATAAAGTGCAGTGAATAGTTATCTGCCGAAATTGAAAAACACTAAATGTGGCTCAACAAAGATGGCTAAAACAGTTTTTAGAAGTTAGTTATTGAGATCGGGTGTAAACAAGGAAATCCTATGCCGAACTGGGAGTCGACCCCTTAGTAAGATTGTGAAAGAGCGTCGCATGAGGTTTGCAGGACATGTTCTCCGACAAAATGAATTAGGCATAAGAAGAGTTGCGATGACATCCTAGTACAACTTGGCCCCACACATTCATGGAGGTCCTCAGAGCAGGTGGGAAGAGGCTTCAGACATTACCAGTGACAGATTTTTGTGGAAACACTTGACGGCAAATGCGCCGAACGGCGTGGGAGGGTGTAAGTCAGTAAGAATAGCACATTAGATTTTTGAATTAAAACTTTTTAATAGCAGGAAAATGCACTGTAGATACCTTAGAATATGCATTTTGTTGGCTTTCAGTATCAGAAATAGTGCTTGGCGCGGGGCTCCGCCCCGAGCTGTGGGAGCTCCTAGCGCTCCCCCAGACCCCCTTGCTGGCAATGGCGGGGGGTCTACAATTTTCTCACTAACTTCAGGAAGAACCTATGCTAGGGCACAATAAGTTTCTTTCGAAAGAATGATGGGTCAGAATGTAATAAAAATTATGTACACACACACACACATAGATACGTATAAATATATTTTTTTCGCGGGGGGGGGGGGGAGACAAAAATCCCCCCAAACCCCCTCCCCCTCGAAAAAAAATCCTGGCTACGCCCATGTTCTGAAGTATGTGATGGTAATGCAGAGCTTATGGTATGTGCAGAATTCAAGCAGTCTTTGTCCGTTCTCATTCATCTTTCCGATTCGAAAAAGCCCAAGGCAGTCTGGCCAGGTAGTGTGATCTGATCCTACTCTGGCATTAAAGTCACCTAGAAGGATCATATGTTCTTTTTGAGGAATGTTTGCAATGGCTTCTTAAAGCCAAAACGAAAAGGCGTCGTATCTTGATAAGGAAGCTGCTGTTTGCCGATGACGCGGCACTCGTATCTCACTCACAATGAGGTCTACAGAAGCTAGTGAACGCCTTAGCAGCTGCTTGTCAAGAGTTTAGACTTACTATAAGTCTCTCCAAGACCGAAATCCTGGCACAAGACGTCGCAGAAATACCTATACATATTGGGAACCACACCCTTTCAATGGTGCAGGAATTTACCTACTTGGATTCAACAATTGTCAGTAATCTAGACTTCGACATCGAGCTGACAAAAAGGATAGGAAAAGCTACCACAGGATTGGCAAAACTCTCCAAGCGCGTCTGGGAAAATGGTAAATTGACCACAGCGACCAAAATCCTAGTCTACAACGCCTGTGTTGTGAGCACTCTCCTTTATGGCAGTGAAAGCTGGTCAACATACATGTACCAAGAGCACAGATTGAATAGTTTCCACTTGCGCTGCCTGAGACGCATAATGGACATTCTCTTGAAAGGACCATGTCTCCAATCAGGAAGTTTTGAGATTGGCCAATATGAACAGCATGTATGCTCTCCTGACACAAAGAAGATTACGCTGGCTCGGACATGTCACCCGCATGCCAGATGGTAGAATCCCGAAAGATATCTTATATGCTGAGCTTGTGGAAGAAGTCAGACCCAAGGCCGCCCAAGACTAACATATAGAGATGTCTGCAAGCGAGACATGAGAGCCACAGGCATCAGCGAAAGTATGTGGGAAAACATAGCCAAAAACCGGAGTGCATGGAGACAGACTGTGCGTGCTGGGACAACCCTTGCTGAGAACAAAAGAATTGAAGCGGCCTTAATCAAGAGGGAAAAAAAGAAAGCTGCCCTGTCCGCTAGCCTTGAATCAGAGGCATACACATGTATGAAGTGTGGCAAAGTCTGCCGTTCTAGAATTGGCTTGACTAGCCACACCAGATTCTGCCCCGTCTCAAGATTAAGCCAAAACCAGTGACTCATTTGGGCGCATCCATTGCCTTTCGAGACAAAAGGAGCCATATAATAGTAGGCTAATTATTATATCGAAACATACATTGCCTTTTTGAAATAAAAGGGCTTCGCTCGACCGCCGCTACTGTATATTTCCGAAAAAATGTTTAATTGTAAGTATATTTTTTTTTTCGTTTTTTTTGGGTGGCCAATGATAAAATGCAATATAATAATAACTATAAGGAAATTATTGCTTATTTAAAGAAAAGGGCTAGCTCACGAATAAATTAAAAAGATGTTAAATTTATAAGTAGACCTTTGATTATTTCAAGAAAAGAAAAATACATAATATGTACAAATCTATATGCAGGTTCGCCAATTTCACATATCGTTTATGCGCACTTGTTTTTCTGTGGATTGTAAACATATTAGTGTGTTCGTGTTTCCATCTTGAATACCATACCAATTTCATTAACTCCCCTAAACCAAAACTTCCCTCATTATCTCCCCTGCTGTGTTTATTTCTTAAATTTGTCATCCTTAATTAGAATTTCGCACAATAATTATTTTTTGGGGGGGGGGGGGGGGGGGGGGGAGAATCCCAAAATATATTAAGACACAAAACTAAGCCGCAGCAGTTCCGAAGTGGTAGATGAAGCATCTCTTCCTGCAGCAGGGATGGGACGTGTTAGCGGTTGCCGATTCTTTTGTTAACCACACAGCACACCGTCCCAACCCGCTCAAATTTGTCTACCCAGGGCCGTGATTAAATATCCTATTGTAGCAAGCTCGTAATATGTCAATGCAGCTTTTGATTAACGACACTGCAACTATCAAAGACCTCACCCTCCACAAAGTGAAAAGACATACACTTTTTAACTTAAGAAAACTAAACTAAACTAAAATATACATATTAAATATTTGTGTGAAAAAAAGAAAAGGAGATAAAATTATTTAAAAGTATTCTATTTATTTCTTCAGAAGTATGGCATACTATTAGTAAGTGTTATAAGTGGAACTTTTTTAAGGCTTTCCAAAAAGTGTAAGGGCCTTCACAAAGTTAGAGCCCTGGGGCCTCCCCATAGCCTACTTAAATCCAGGCCTGTGTCTACCCTATCAATATCCACATTAGAACTGTTGGAGATTTTTACGATAAACTAAACAACGCCAAGATCGTGAATAAAACTTCAACGTTGCCAACTAAATTATTTAAAAATATGAACTTGAAACCTAACAGCGTAGAAACGTTGATTCTGCAGTGCTGAAAAGTTAAAATAAGGAAAGTCAGGTGACTTTTAAAAAAGACTTAGCGTATCAACTATTTCTTTGTATCTGTTCACAAGACCGAGGCCAATCGTCATAGTAGACCTAAACGCTGACCTGCAACGTCACAACCTGTGGGCAGTTTAGACCAATAATTCGTTGCCACGTCACAGGTCTAGCATGGCTAGATTGACACATGGATACGCGTAGAACGTAATTATCCTCTCTTCTGAAATAACGTCTGTAATTTATAAGATAAGATTAGGTGGTCGCAGAAGCACTAGGTTGGTTGTATTCAAATTTTCTGTTGAATGGCGGCACACCGGATCAGCGTTATCTTTAACAGCGCGTCAAGTTTCGACGAAACGTATTGGACGTGAGAAGACCTATAACGTCGCGTTTAATTTAGGAGAAGTGGTGCTTCAATCCATTTACGAGCTGTTAGTTTACTGACGCTTATCTTATCTTATATAATACAGACGTTACTTCAAAAAAGAAGATGATTACGTAAGCCGAATGAAAGTTGCGCCCTTCAATAAAGCACAAAAGGCTGCGTCTTAGTTAAAAAATATAGACCTGTGGTAATATGGTAATACCGACACTATTAGGCTTTAGCTGTAATTATATGGGCCATGCAGGGACTATTTGTTTTGGCGGAAGAATAATTACGATTAGGCTTATTTTGAAGAAAAAAAAAAGGGGGGGGGGATCAAATAATATTCATATTAATTTAAAAAATTAACATTAACTTTTTAAACGGGTTAGAAAACAGTTTTAGTTTATGGAAATATGTATTGCAAAAAATTATAATATTACGCATTAATTGCCTGAATTGTTTCTCCAGACGAAAATGTCTAGCACAAGAACCAAGAAGAAACAGAGGACCAGAACCCAGCGTTACACATCCAATGTATTCGCGATGTTCAACCAGGCCCAGATACAGGAGTTTAAGGTTAGACCTAGCGAGTGTCAACAACACTATGTGCGTGTGTGTGTGTGCGTGCCGAGTAAACTTCTGTATGGGTGGGGGGGGGGGGTGCGCGCGCGCGAGACAGCTTTATTTTTGGGGTGTACTGTGGGTTTAGTTCTCTGGCTTCGTGGGTGTGTCAAGGAAAGGTACTTCTTACCAATGACGTCATGTTAGCCCAGTGGAGGATTTATAGTTAGTATAATAAGTTATTTGAGGGTTTTTAGTGTTTTTCAAAGATTATATCAACTCACACTGTCTGACTGGTCAAAAAGTTTGAACATAATTTTTCTCCCGATTCCCATTATAGGATCAAGTTGAAACTTTGCACAATTATTCATTGAACCTGACAAGACATGAATCATTCACAAAAATTAACCAATTAGGTAATTAATTATTGGTGGTTAATTGTTTTATTATATCTTCTATGGTATAATGACGATTATAATATAAATTCCTGGACGAACATTCTTCTTCTTCCTAAACTGTCGGGTAGAGTTGAGCCTTCGGCTCTTGGAACTCTAGGCCAGCAAAAGTGAACAAGAGCTCTCTCTCACCGGCCTGACTGGTGGGTCAGACTCGCGGCAAGAGACCGCGTACACTAAAGATCCCCGCCATTTTCCTTTTCTATACCAGGCTAACTGTGCAGGACACGCCATTTATGTAACGGCCCCTTGAGGAACAGCACCTGGATTGCGACAAGATTGTGGGAGCTTTTTTTACAACTCCGCACAGTGCAATGAGGATGCTCTCGCACCCCTTTAGGCCCCCCCACGGGAGTCTTGTTTTGCTGCCCTTTAGCCTAATCGTTTCCTTTTACGATCGTTCCCACGATATCAGCCAATCTGAATTCTAACATCTGATGTTATTCCAGTTTTTTCTTCTTTATTTTGACTTTGTTACAACATAAAAGAATAACCTGCTTCACACAAATAACCTTTAGGACCTCTTTAGGACCCTAGACATTGGCCATAATAACGGAAGTAGCATAACGATAACTTGTTTTTAAATATTGTGGAACTCTTCAGACAAACTCGACCAGAAATTATTAAAAAGTTTATCTTTGGATTTTTGTTTCGAATCAGAATTTATAACTAGATCAGCTGAAAGTTCATAGTAATGTTATAGAATTTATTTTGTGGTAATGGATCTAAGGACTCCATTATCTATAAAATACTTCCTAATGGCAGGCGTCTCAAATAGCCTCTGACAACCAGTCCAACTCCTGGCCTTAACGTGTGGCTCAGTTGGCGAAACTGTTCTCACTAGTAGGAGAAGGGGCGAGTAACTGGCGCCTTAACCAGTAAGCTTCGGGCAGGAGGTGCTCGTTAGCCATGGCTGGCTACTCACCTAGGAGAAGGAAAACTCTAAATTCAAACCTCTGTTGCCTTGCAGCTATGCCCAATCATGGGAAAGGCATTGGGAGTCAACCCTGAGGAAAAATCAGGAGCTGGCGACCCTAAGGCAGTTGCAGCACATAGTGCTAAACCCTGGCAAAACCTGCGACGGCGCTGACCCCAAACTGTATCGGCACTGCCATACCTTTGGATACTTCCGCTGCGTGAAGAGGGGGGAATTGATGTGTGGGCGACATCGATCCGATTACAGCTAATGCCCAGGCATTCATCTCAGTTCCATGAGATAATCCATAGTCGCTTCGCGACTGAAGAAGGCCATAGTATAGCACCAAGAAGAACTTATACACATCTTTTTTTCTGCATTTACTTAGCGACTAATTCATGTGTAGGTCTATTACGTAAATGTTCCAGTGGTAAGTGGAACACCCAGTCAGGCCTCGCGTAGCACTAGGGTTCCTCGGAACACAGTTTGGGAAATAATGGTTTTCTTGTCTTCAAAAGTTTAGAACCTCTGTCATTAATATTCATTTACATATTCATTTTTTAATTCTTATACAAAATTATGATTCAGTTTTTTCTTATTCACAGGAAGCCTTCAACATAATTGACCAGAATCGCGACGGGTACATTGACAAGGAGGATCTTTTCGAAATGTTTACCTCCCTAGGCAAGAACCCTACAGACGATGACCTAGATTTAATGATCAACATGGCGCCAGGCCCCATCAACTTTACGATGTTTTTGACACTTTTTGGAGAAAAGCTGAACGGAACTGACCCGGAAGAAGTCATTAAGAACGCGTTTGCATGTTTTGACGACAGACACACAGGTGTCACTCTAGCATTTTTTTTTTCACTCTCTGATTCTCTCTCTCTTTGTGTCTGACTGTTTCTTTCTGTCTCCCACTCTCTCTCTGTCTCTATTTAATCCATACAAGGTTAAAATTTTCCATTACCTTGTTAACAAAAACTATTTTCCAATCAAGTTCTGTTCTGAAGACTGTTCCCTACCCAAACTTGGCCCCACGAAAATCCATTTTGCATAGGGCCCCACAATGGTTAAGTCCGACCCTGCTATTTAGTGAGGGTTGAACATGCATAGTAGATTACTTGCTCTCTTTCCATGACTTCTTGGTCACAATGGTTAAGTCCGGCGCTGTTATTTCGTGTTTGTAAAATGTTTGTTTGTAAAATGTTTTACATGTTTCGGATGTTCCCTCAAAGTTGAAGATAGTTTACTTCCTAGTCCACACCTCCCTCAGGACGAAGGGGGATGGGAGCGGGCAGGGTGTGAACCCGGGACCATCCATAAATCCAAACTAATACAGGGATTAGAAACAGAGTTAATACAGCAATTGGACCACACGACGACCTGTCAAAAAACGTATACTTAAACTCTATTACCACATCACAAGTTCCTCAGGGCTTGCAAAGACCTTCCTTCAAGGAACAGAAAAGAAAAAAGAAGAATTGTTTTAGAAAGCGATGGGAAGACATCAAAGAATATACAATATATCGATTCGCTAGTTTGTTTCTCTCTGGCTATACAATTCGTTTTCTGGTTATATATTATCTATTTAGATGTATTTTTCTTTCTCTAGATATATAATACATTTGGTTTTCATCATCAGGTCATATTCCAGAGGATTACTTCCGGGAGTGTCTGATGACCATGGGTGACCGCTGGACTGAAGATATGGTGGATGAACTTCTTCATGGGGCGCCCATAGCAGACGGTCAATTTGATTACTTAGAGTTCACGCGGACACTCAAACATGGAGCCAGGGATGATGGTCAGTCGGATGGCCAAGGTCTGGACGGTGAGCCCCAGAAAACCCAACCAGAAGGCGTTCCTGTCAGTAGCTAGACTCCAGTTGTTCAGTTGCTTACTTGATCTTGATACCAAATACAATATCAATCGCTGCATCTTTATACCATTCAATTCCATAATTATCAACGTTGGCCAATAAGCTTTGTTGAGCTTCCATAATGTAAATCTGTTAAACTGTCTCAATTGGGACTCAGACTATATGGAACTTAACTTTTTCTTATAAGACGTGTATTCTATATGTTGCATTTCATTACTACACGATTCTTGTTACACATTTTTTTTCCTTCAACAAGTCATTGTAAGCACCAAGTTCTAATGCAAAATTAGCCTATCTTCAAGGGACTACAAGATTAACTTGGTATCTTTATGGTTTGGTTATATTGTATTTATAAAATTCATAATAAAACGAAAAGAAATAGTCAACATATTTATTTCCTTTCAAGACTAACCTATACCACAATAATTAATTTGACTTCTATTGTAACTAATAGTATCGTTGGTGTAGAATGTTTATTATCTTTACTCCTTGAGTAAAAAAGTCCAGATATTTAGTAAAGACAGAATATTTGGCTTACAATCTCAAATAAATCTGGTCAACATTGATTGTTTCTTTTCATGAATAAACACTTTTTTTTTTAATTGTAGTGTCCTTTTTTTTCCCCTGCTGACACCAAATTAATTAATTATTTAGAGCTGAAGGAAAATGAAAGCAAGTCTCTAAATTAAAGACTGAAATAATTCTCTTTAATTTGTGTGACAAATTATAACATGTAACGTTTTAGCAATGGAACCAGACTCGTGTTCCTATATAGGGATAAATGCCTAAAAAAAAAACTTTATTTCAAGGCTTAGCTTGCTTAGGAAAAAATTCTAATAAGTATAAGCCTACAGCTGCCGTTTGGAACTACTAGCATCAACTGTGAAATTAAATAGATTAAAAAACAAAACAGCTAAAATTATGCCATCTCAATCCAGATTGTGAGCTCCAATTTACTATAAATAATGACAATGTTTCAGCCAGTGGTGGGTGTGGACTGAAAATTGAGGGATTACAGCAAAGGGTTAAAAAAAAAGTATGCTTAGGCACATCAGAAACACTTTGGGCCATGCCATGCTCCTTAATCCTTCAGGAATTCAACTCCTACACTCAATAAATACAAACAATACAACCTAAATAGGTACAATTCAAGTACCAAAATTTTAAAAAAAACAGCTTATTTAGAAAATAGTGTAATAATAAAGAATGATTTTATTGGGACAAACAGGAATGATTTTAGGGTAAGGTGACATCATTATCCACACCAACTATGCCAGGGCTAAAGTTATCACTATTGTGTGAAATATTTTGTTTGTGTTAATAAGTTTTGTTTGATTTTATTAATTAAAAAAGATTACATCCTTAACATTCTGTGTTGAAGAAACAGAGACAGAAATAAGACAAAGTAGACTGTAGAAATACACAATTTTAAAATACCTACAAAAAATACTAGGAGAGGAAACTAATACAGGTTAATACAAAAAAAAATTTTTTTTATAAATTGCTTTATTAAAGTTATAAATTTAATATTTTGTAGATAAACTATACATTGTTTTCTCTAAATACAATAATATTACATATATACAGAATCAAATGTTACCTTGGATCACATGATGTTACAGCAATGATAGAATATCAAACATACAGAGTTGACTGACCTGAATTCTAGTTTGAATTCTAAAAGAGAGGACATCACAGAGGTGTTTATTTTAGCCTCAGAGATCTTCACAATATAGAACAGATGTGAGTCTAGTAACAACATGATCTTTAAAATAACGATCCTTTCTGCATATCGCTGCCATTTTATATACAATGCTACCCGGGCATGCTACCCTGCCTCCTAGTGGCCCCGGGTGGAACAATCGTAAGAGGAAATGATTAGGCTAAAGGGTAGCAAAACAAGACTCGCGTGGGGAGCCTAAGGGGGTACGACAGCATCCTCATTGCACTGTGCAGCGTTGTAAAAAAGCTCCCACAACCTTGTCACAATCCAGGCGCTGTTTCTCAAGGGGCTGTTACATAAATGGGGTGTCCTGCACTGTTAGCCTGGTATAGAAAAGTAAAATGGCGGGGGTCTTAGTTTTCCGTGCTGCCTTTAGACACTCAATAAACACAACTCTGCCCGAGTCAGGTGTCAAACCTCGAGCCCCCTTCTAGGTAGCCAAGTTCAAGCGCAGCTGCGCTTGGCCAAACTCACTAAATTTAAGTACAATATATCATTATACACAACTGTACAAAATATACAGGTCTGTTGTGCATGTAAATAAAATATGTGTCAGTTTGAAACCTAAATTTAAACATAAAAAAATCAATTTCTCAATTTTAAATAAATATTCAACAGTATAAAATAATTTTTAATTAAAACACCAGGATGAAACCTTCTAATTTGGCCATTTCTCTGGTCCAGTATTATTATGAATGTACGTTAATAAAAGATTTGGATAAAAACTTATCTTTCTTAGTTCGTGTTGAAGGAGACACACTATTTAAAAGAAGTTTAAGATAATTAAAAAAGCCCCAGCTCCTACATTAACTCTATTACACTCAACAACAAAATGTCCACACTTTGAGCCTCACCAAAGTTAGTTTAGAAGAAAAAAAAAAAAAAAGCCTTTAAACAATGTTCTGAGTTCATAAGCAGACTTGATAATTATAAATGTGACAACAAAATATTAAATTGATGACCACCTGGAATATAGTTAAATATCAATTACAGACCATTCCATCATACCTGAATACATCAACAATAACATCTGTTTAAATTTTATACAAGTTTATGCAGATTTAGTTGATTTCTTAATGGATCATTTTTGATGCGAAAGATGAAAGCTAATTTTTTTCTATTAACAAAATATTGTAAAGCATAAGTTTTACAATGACATATTCTGACAACCACCAACCCTGATGAGGGCAATGTTTTGTTTCTTTGTTCTGTTTCAGAAGCGAATGTATGTCTGTTTCAGTTCTAAATAGTTACAAGACCTTGTTGATAGAATGCAAAGCCACTGGTCACTTCGCTAGCCACATGACATTCTTATATGCTTAATACTATTGGCTACAATAACTTATGAATTGCACAGGGTCTCATAACATAAAAAAGGGCAATATTTTATGAAACTCTAGTTATGTAATGATAAAAAAATATGTTCATATTTTTAGCTTCTATAAACAAAAATATATTTACAAATAGTAGATAGAATTATGATTATTAATATGATTTAGAGGGAGGAAAAAAACAATGACCATTAAACTAACTAAATATCACAGCAATGAAACACAATCTATTACAATGTTTACGCCAGCTACTGCATTGATGTTCAGTAAAAACTTTACTGTCAGTGAGCCCAGATAAGATACTAAGTTTACTGGTTTGAACATATAGCCTATCTGTCTACTTCATAATATGTATAACAGAACTATTTAAAAAAAAACTCTCTTATACAAGTAAGCTCATTTTCACATCAACTTTCAATTATATAATTCATGAAACAGCTTTAAAATCACCTCCAAAAAAACAATTACGATGGAGATCTGTGAAAGAAGTAGAGTCTAAGTATTAAAATAAAATTTCTACAATCTTCTTAAGTTGAAGAAAACTCTTTTTAAATTTATAATAGTGTCAAATGTTTTGCCAGCATTACATCAAGATTGAGTATGATTACGGTGCATGAGTTCAATAAATTTGAATTTCTATATTTTCCCTGGTGTGAATAATATTAAATAATAATAAAGACTGATCAGATTAAAAAAAAAAGATTTCCATTTGAGTTTTACTTATTTTTCAATTCGCTTTCTTTCAAATTAACAAAAAGACTCTTTTATGTCTAAGGAACAGATCTCTTTAAATATTGAAGGTGTCAAAATTCAAGTTTTTACTCCTCAGCTCTATCCAATGCTTTCAGCTCTTCCTGACAGAGGACAAATTTCTGAAGAGATTCTGGGAGGCCTAGTTTTTTGCTTTCTGCCACAATGTTTGTTGTTAGACAGTTTCTGATGACCTTCCTGCACAGGGTCTGCAAGGACTCCACTCTTCTGAATGCCTCCAGCAGGTGCTTATGTAAGAGCCTGTAGGGCTTGCAGTAGCTCAGTATCCAGTGATAGCGCCGGAAGCTACACCCACAGGCTATCAGCACCTCAACTAGGACACGGTCAGCCTTTCGGAAAGCAATGAGGATTGGAATTTCACTGGTCAGCTTTGGAGACCAGAATGACCCCTGGATGTAACGTGAGTTTCTCACAGTGGGGTGGAGGTTACAGTTGTGAAGAATAAGCCATTTGACCAGCCAGTGGTAACCCATCTCCACAGCTTTCTGCAAGCAGGTCTTCCCCTGAGAACCTGGAGCATTGATATCCATGCCGAATTCTAGGAGAATGTCCATACATGCCAGAATGTCATCTTTATGCGCCCGCTGCTCTCGGAATGTCTGGTGTAATGCTGTATCACCCTCAGAATCAGTTAATAGCTTATCACAGTTGGCTTCTAGAAGAATCTGCCAATATAATGGAATAAAAAAGACAAAATTAAAATTAATTTTCCTTGACTTCAAAAAGTTATGCATTATAAGTATTTTATAATGTACCTCATTACAAAAGTGTAAATGCAGTTTTGCTACATAGAGGAGAAACCTAAGAGATTTTTTTTTTAAATCGTCATTCATAAAATAGAGCTGTCATTCCAGGATTCTTTAAATCAAACGGCCCAAGACATCAGAAAGGCGACCTGCTGCAGTGGATATATATATATCCAAATACAAGTTGAAAAACAATTCAGAAAGCATAATCAGTCTTGCACCATTACAAACTAGCTTAACTAGCATCACTTGGCAAGAACTGAGCAGGAATAGGCAAGAACCTGATGATGTGCACTAGAATCAGACACCAAAAAAATTTGGATGCATCAAAAATAATTCAGCTTATACCACCACTTCACTCAAGTACAATTTCTTTCCCTTGTTTAAGATACCAAACAAAATAATTAATTACCAATAGTCAATTAACTAATTGGTTAAATTCTTTTATTGATTCTTATGTTTGCAGGTAAAAGAAATAATTGTGAAAAATTTCTGCTTCATTTGAAATTGGGGGTCAGAGAAACAATGTGTACAAACATTTTATCAAACAGAAACAAAGTGAGTGACCATGGAATCATAGGAAAGAGAAAGTATGTTCTATTAGTGTCGGAGATTATCCAGAAAGATTAATATATGTACTATATAAATGGGAAAATATCTGTTGCAATAACTGTAAACTGTTAAAATTTTAAGCAAATAAGCTGTAGCTCCTTAAACCCCAGCTCAAACCAGAATTTTACCTTCAACAGTCAAGAGTGCTACTGCTCTATAGATCATCTCAGCAATATGTAAAAATAAAGTACTACTTACCCGAAGACATTTAGGTCTCCCCCTGGAGGCTTCCATTAATGGTGTCTTAGTGTCCACATCGTATCTGTCTTTATCTACTTGCGGCAAAGATAGCAGAAAGCTAAGCATCTTTTCATTGGACACCTTTTACAAATAAATTGAGAAAAATATAAATAAAATTTTTATCACAATATAACCTTATAAGATGATCATGTCAATTGCTACTTAAAGCATTAAAATATCAGAATGATTATTTGTTAAATGTTTACAAAGATTTGATACAGGCCCAAAGAACAAATCATCATTAGCGAAATCAATAAATTCAAAAATGCTTTAGGGGATCATTCAAAAGGCACAGGGCTACAGATGAACTTAAGCACAGATTTTAGGCAGATGATGTAAAACTCAAGATGAGATTTAATAAGGGTGTCATGTGGCCAGCACAACAACCAACAACCTTTACTTTTCCCAACTAAGGTCAGGTGCTCATTAGAGTTGGGTGGACCCCTACATTCTACACAAACGCCAAGTTTAAAATTCCTGAATTTGCCAGGAATGGAACTCAAAACGTTAAGAAAATCAAACACTTGAACATTACGCTAAGGCTCCATCAATTAACTTGGAACATATGAATGAACTTTGGATAGTCTGGTATTCTTTGTTTGCTCTATCTTTATACTAGTGCTGGGTAGACTACTAAAAAAATGAAAACAATGACTTCTTCATACTATAAAATCCAGACATAACCAGTTAAACAGAAGCCCCTTGATAATGTGAGGCATAGTAAACTGTACAGATTCTCCACAGATTATATTGGCTAAGATGATCGATCCTCTGGGAAAATTTTAAATTAAAAAAACTGGTAGAGCAACGTTATATTTATTCTATTGAAATACTGTAAAAATTGCCAATGACTTAAGGCCTCTTGGTCAGCATCATCAACATCACAGTGTCTAAGGCATGCTCCAAGTCCAGTTACCCAGCAACATCAAAGATGAGGAACGCTTATGTTTATGCTTCAAGTGGTAAATATTTTTGGATAAATAGATTTACATAACCTGGTCCTACAAAAAAGCAGCTGAAAATGATTAAAATATCTTATTGATATAAACTCTGTTTGACAGCAATACTGTAAATCAAAATTTCCCATGTTCAAAAACTTATACTAAGAACAGCATAAATTTGGAATAAATATTGATCACAAACTCAAAGGTCTCAATGTTTCTGACAAAAAAAAATCAGAAAGGTGTGTAGAAAGTAATTTCTTTAGAAGCAATTGTTGTGAAATCTTTAAATTGTACAAATTACAAGATTATTTAGGCAGCATTCATGAAAGTAATAAGCTTTATCACCTTGACTGTTTCATGAAGCATGCACCTTCCCCGGAACATCATATTTACATCAGCTCCCTCTGCCAAGAGACTTAGTATAACATCCTTACGGTTCATATGAATGCAGCGCTATATTGAAATAAAATTGTACAAATACACAAGTATGAACACTGAAAAAAATCATTTATAAAATCAGTTATAAATAAAGTCTCTATGTTTTTGTCAAAAGACTTTTTTCTTTATTATTGTACAATTACCTCTTAACATATACAAAATAATAATACTAGTTGCATGAGTCAACCACTAAAACATGACAAAAGTAAGGCAGAAGAGAACTCAAAGGATTTGTACCAGGCAAAACTGTGTTTTGTATTCTTGCTTCATCTTTTTTTTTATGTAAATTCATTATCTATTGTTATTTCAAGATAAGTTAGGGTTATTTGTTGTTTTTTTTCTAGATGATTAGTTAATTTTACTTTTTTTAACTTAACATGTACTAAAGGATTGCCTTTTAGATGAGACTGGGAAAAAATAATATTGTAGGGGTTAATGATTAATGACTAGTATTATAAGTAATAGTATTAATAATTGAGTGCCTATATATTACACATATAACAAAAACAATGCCCAGTGATTAAAAATTATCTTATAAAAAGAGATTAGCATGGCTGCCTGGTCATGTGATATGGGCTCTGGACTACCGAATTGATGTCCCATGTTCAAACCCTACCAACTACCATCTTCCACCATACTGAAGGATGTAATAATCTTCGATTCTGAAGAAACACTAAAGCATGTAAAACAAAGTAAACAAACATTATTGTACAAACAAAAAAAAAACAGTGTGAAGATGAAATTTAAAAAAAAATTCATTTGAAAAATAAGAAAACATTTTGATCATGTAAGTCTATAGAAACCCTTTTAGAAGTACTTATAAAACTTTCACAATTCATTTCTCCAATGTCTGAAATTAATAGGGATGTAAGTATCGCTTTTCCTAAATACCAAAAAAGGCAACTGAGTATTTGAGTGACATATTTGTTACTTTCTGTGTATTTTTTACAACTGAGTATTTGAGTGACATATTTGTTGCTTTCTGTGTATTTTTTACAAGAGTGAGGCTAAGCAAGAACCACTAATTTATTTTGAAGCTTTTTACAGGAAAAAATTACTATGTCTTTTGCAATATTTAATGTCAACTTGATAACCTGTATTATTATGAGCAAGTTGTTTATTTTATTTATTAAAACAGTGAAGAAAGAAAACTAACTCATTTTAACAGCTTTAAATTTTATTATGTTAAGTTCATTTCTCTATCTTCAGCATACAGCTCTCTTTCAAATCCTGAATCACTCTTATCAAATTTACAAATCTATTGTTTTTTTATGCCTATTCTCTTGCCTATTCATCACCTTATTACTGATTCAATTAAAAACCAGGGAAAATTCACAAAACATTCTTTATGTTATTTTACTATGAAAATAAAATAAAAAGAACTCACACATAAACAAAGACATAACCAACCAAAAAAATATGTTTATATATAACTTACAAATAGTGTAAGCCCAATGACAGGCGACTCCATAAACCCTGGGTGGGCATATTCCGTGTCACGCACTAGTTGTCTAAATGTTTCCACCTGACCTTCTTGCTTGAAAGCATGAGACAGGAACCAGAGTGCCAAATCATGACCCCTGTGTTTGGGTGTGTCGGCAAAGTACAGGTCATCGCTATGCATACTCTTAATATGTTCTTTAACTACTTAATCCTCCATTTTTTTTCTTTCAGTTTTATCTTGTGACTAAACTAAAAAATGAATAGCAAAAATGTGATATCAAAATAATTTTACTTTTCTGTTAATAAGTTAAATTACTTGGTTAAAGACAGTTACATCTTATCTTATAAATTAGAGTAGATAATTAACCCTATGCATATATGCACTCTCAAAGTCTCTGCAATATATAAAAGCACTCTTTTCACATTTGTGTTGAAGATACATATTTCATTTTTTTTTGTGACTCATATTTTAACATCTGTGTCTGCTCCTTCTCTTTATTTAAGATGCTTCCAAGGTGGACAAAGTTGTTGGTTTCTAATAGGTTTACTCCTTGGAGCTGTAGTGGTGTTTCCTGGGTTTATTAATTCTCATCTCCTCAGTTTTGCTTGTTATTGATTTTGTTATGCACGACTAGGAATTAATTATTTGTTTCTGAAAAAGGGGACTAGTAAAAACAAGAATAAGTTTTAGGCAGAGTGAAATATCAGTCAATATAACTGACTACTTCCAGGACACTTTAGAGATAGGAAGCTTGTTATGAACGTAGAGAGTTAGCTGACATTCGACGGTTCCCTTCATTGCTATTAAACTTCTTGTTCAGTATCAGCATTGACTAACTTATATTGATTGTTCGGCCTTTCGCCAGTGTAATTGGATTTCGTTAAGTGTTACCTCCGTTTGGTTTATCTGC
Source organism: Biomphalaria pfeifferi (assembly GCA_030265305.1). NCBI lineage: Eukaryota > Metazoa > Mollusca > Gastropoda > Planorbidae > Biomphalaria > Biomphalaria pfeifferi. Next base: position 6,249,483 of record JASAOG010000011.1, read on the forward strand.
ATTAGACACTGCAGAAGCAAAAAAAAAATTGTTAACCAGTCTCTTCACTTCTTTTACGAGCTTGCTTGTTTTGTCTGTACAGATATGTGACAGGAGGGAGTTGTCATATGCGAAATCCAGATTCTCAAGCTGTTTTGTCAGAGTCCATTGAATACCTGAGTTGCCAACAATTAAGTTTCTCATTATCCAGTCTACTACCAATAGGAAGATTGTTGGGAAAAGCATGCAGTCTTGTCTCTTCATTACTAAGGAGGTTGTCAGCTTTCCATTGTGGATTATTTGGTACTTGGAGTTTTCATATATATATATATAGATAGATTTTGGATAATACTGATGAATTCATCTTGTATATCATAATGTCTCACCAGTTTCCATATATATGACTTCTTTGTCTTACACTGTCAAATGCTTTTCAAAGTCCACAAAGGTTAAATAAAGGGAGGAGTGCCATTCTATGGATTGCTCTGATTATAATGCAGAGTGAGGCTATATATATATATATATATATGGTCTGTGAATTACAAAAACTATCTTGTGTCTAAATCCTGCTTGACCTCTGTGTATTTAGTCTAGTGATTCTTTTAACCTATCCAAGAAAACACAAGTCAGGACTTTGCTGAGAACAGAGAGAAACATGACTCCACGTGAGGTGTTGCATTGGTATAGGTCTCATTTTTATGAAGTTTCACTAGATAGTACAATAGTAGATTGCCCAATTTTCAGTCTAGTAGTGTTAAGGCAAGGCTAAGGATTAACTATGGCTCAGTTTTTCTGACATTTTCTATATATATAATTATAGACTATATTATACTTAAGATTAGTATATACTAATATAGATAGTTACGTATAATTATAATTTATAATGATTGATCATTACATTTATCATTATGATAAATATAATTATAATTATTTATAATCAATCATATTTATTTTTTATAAGATCTAGAATAATCTTAACTCTAGATACTAACTTAGTAAAGATTCTAATTCTAGACTCTACACTACTCTCTACTAGAATTTACAAGATCTAGAATTAGATCTACTAGAATCAGATTTGTGTTTTGAGGAAGAACAGATTCTGAGATTGTAAATATTTTGATACGGCATTGACTGGATTGTTTCCCCTTTAAAAAAAAACAAAAAAACTTTGATCCGTACAATCTATTTAGTATACGAGCCTTGTCGCGTGCAATTCAATAAAGTAAACTTTTTTTTTTTACGCTGCTCTAGGCTTTAACATATATCTAGTAATAAAAAAGCTTGAACAAAAAAAAAATAGTAATTAACTTTAAGGTTGCTTAGTATAATGCCCAAAATTCGTATAATCAAATTTAAAGGTAGAGAATAACAGCTAACTATATATAGATGTTTAAAAAACAAACAAACGAGGAAATACTACAATGCAACAAACTTTAATATTAAATAATACATATATATCTTCTACTCAACCAGATATTTATATAGACGAACTCATATTATAAACAATATTGACATGTTGATTTTCCTGCTATGAACATAAATACTGCTTACACTGCAGATGAATGGCACATATATATAACCATATTATAGTTTTGTGTTATCTTATATTTAACATTTAGACTTGGAACAATTTAATTAAGTTACATCTGTCCATTATAAAGCCACTTTACAACGATAATTTATATAGTATAGTACCATAAATGGCATAGACTTTGCGTCTGCCTGCTACCGTTCTTCTCTATAATAATATATAATAATAGGCTTTTCTTTGAGTCCGATTATTTAATAGGCACAGTCGAATTTCACATCTCATTGTTTTGAGTTACTATTTTTTTAAAAAGAAATGTACCGTGACACGTCAGCTGTAAAATATTTGTATTACACAAATAACAATTTAAACTAGTGTACACGTTTAAGAGGATAAGTCTATGGGGAAGACATATTAGGAACTCCATTTATTTTACGTAAACTCAAGCGTACAGTTGCACTTACACGCTATAATGTGCAAATGTACATATAATACCAATATATGTTACATCTCTCTTCTTTAATTCAGAAAATCTATGTATCAGAATAACTAACAAACTAGTCAACTAAAAAGACAATTCAGTTAATCACACATCAAGTCTCTTGGGTTTGTTAACTATTCTGCTTGAGCGTTTTACGTAATTAATGTTCATGTGGTCTAGAGGTGTTAGAAGAATCAGTGTGTAGTGGCGGCTCTATATCTAGCGTAGTTTGTAATCTTGGGCTCTCTAGATATTGTGGTTCTAGTTCTTCTGAGATGTCATCTGGAAAGTCTTAATTATTGTCAAATCTATAATATTTGCTTTCTCAGACGACTTTCGGGTGTGTTTCCTGTTTCTTCTGTAGACCTGATTTCCACGTTTGACATTATAAGATCTAGGCTTAGAATGTTTCGAAACTACTGTTCCTGGCTTCCACTTATAAGTTAAGTTGCATTCTGACTGCCGTTCCGTCTTGTAGTGGATTAAGACTCTTAACTCCTTTCCTCTTGTCATAATAATGTTTCTGAGACTGTTTCTCGGAGTCAAAGTGTTTCTTCACCACCTTGAGATCTGGTACCGTGTCTTAAAATTAGGTGTGAGTATTTCCTCGCTCAAAGGTAACAAATTTCTAGGTACAAATAACAAACGAGTGTTTAAGATAAAAAAAGACATATATATTTATATATATTATATATTAGGAACTCCATTTATTACGTAAACACAAATAAGCGGTGTTGCACAGACACGCTAGTGTGCAAATGTACATATAATACTGTAATAGCTTAAGGGAGGCAACTCAAGGAGGCAGGGATGTTTATTCACAGGACATCACAAATACATTATAACAACATATCTTATCTCTAGCAGTCTTTTCACTTCGGCTCTAGACTTGGGCGAAAATCGTTCTTCTCCATCCCAATGTTGACATCCTTCTCAGTTTGGTTTCTTGACGTGCACACCTTCTGCACTAGCCTGGATGGCGATGCGCATGGCAGAGCTATAACAATACCAATAATAGTTATCAGAAGTGCCGCCAAGTCGCCAGTCGAATAAATATAACCACTATAATTATATTATATGTCTTTCGTTACTTTAAAAAAAATGTCCTATACGCATTTCATGTGTCATTCTATAGTCATGCATGTTAATCAAAATTTGTCTAGTCAAATTTGTACAAATACTCCTTCTTCCCTATTGCTATTAGAGCATGAAATGGGTTGCCTGAGCTAGCCAGGAAACCTATGCAATGACTTGGCAGAATTTAAGTCATTGGTCAACGTGCATGACTAGATGCGCATGACGCATATAGAACCTAAAATAGATCTTCCTTTTTGAAATAACGTCTGTATTATATAATTATAAGATAAGATAATAGACCTATTAAGTCAAAGTTTTTATTGTTGGTTTATAATTAAATGATTAAAATAGTTTAAAGATAAATTTATACGGACAAAATATATTGCACGGCGCTCTGCGTTATGTATGGACACGAGAATCTAGCTATACAATTAGTCTGTGTGGAGTTATATTCCACATTTGACCTTTCACCTCTTCAATTAGACCATTTATATTTTTTTTTAGTCCGCGGGCTTCAATAAATTGTTTGGTTGTTAGACTCAAATCTGTACGACTCTTCATATTCATAGCATATCTAAAAATCTAGACTGTCACTTAAACCCTAGATAATGTGGGCCTTTGATCGGTAGTTTTACCGATAGATCTAGATCTTATAATTATATAGACTACTATAAAAATTAAAATAATTAGACATGAACATGATAAGTAAATGATTAGATCTAGTTATTAGTTACAGTAGCTTACACTACTTACAGTGTAGCAAAGTATAACTATAAATTCTAAAGCCAGAGATAATAAATAAAAATCAAAAGTAGATAATATAGACTATATACTAAATATAGACTAGAATATTATACTTTATACTATAGATTCTAGAGTTAGATTTTAGATAGATCTATATTAGTATATAATATAATTATAATCGACTAGATCTATCACTATCAGATCTATCTCAGTATCTGAGAGTTGTTTAGAATATTAGATCTAGTAGTCATTCTAGATCTAGACGTCACGAAATCATTAGATTTAGAATCTAATCTAAATCTACTCTAAGACAAAGTCTTTCTAGATATCAAGTTTTAGTTAGATCTAAATGAGAAACAAGCAGGTCTAAATTACTCTAAATCATGGCATCAAAGCGAGACTTGTATCATGCCGCATCCAATAAGTTGAACAAGCCGTCTCGTACTTCATCTACTGTTGCAGTTGGTACGAAGAAACGAAAGCCTCTTGCTCAAGGTAGACTCGAGATGAATGAACTCAACAACCAACCAAGATATACTAGTCCACAGACTTCACCTTCTTCACTTCCTAATACTGGTACTGAATCACATTCAGACTGTCACCTAGGTCTAGACCTGTCAGTACAAGAAGTAGATCTAAAAGTTTCAGACACAGGACTGACAGGTAAAAAAATAAAATAAAAATAAATGAGATATATATCTATATATATAGAAATTTAAAAGGATCAGTGGGTGGGGGGATCTCTAGATCTAGATGCCTTGGCTTATTAACTCTATATATCTAAATTTATAATAGAAACTTTAAAGATGCTTTATATTAGAATTAGATCTAGATCTATATTGTAAGAATGAATCCCATCATATATTATATCTTTCTTGAAAAGAAGAAATAATTTAATTCACATATATTATTATATATTATCATATCTACCAATATATAGGCTATATATATATAGAGAGAGAGAGAGAGGGGGGGGAATAGCAAAATCTCAACTGTGCATTTGCAACATTTCACTCCATTTTGATGCTTACATAACATTTTCATCAAAGCTAACTAATGATTTCATATGCTAGCCCAACCCTACCTCTTCCACCTCTTGTGAGATCTAGTCAAGGTAGATCTAGATTGGCTTGAAGTGGAGAGACTAAAAAAACCCAGTAAATTTCTAACACTATACTGTTATTCAAGCTATACCGCCATCCAGGCTAGTGCTAGGAGGTGCGCACTGTGATAGACTAGACCTAAAAGGATGTCAACATGAGAGAGGAGAACGATTTCGCTGCCCAAGTTGAGAGCCGAAGTGAAAAGACTGTGCCTAAGATAGATGATGTTTTATGAACTGATGATGTCGTGTAAATAAAGATATATGTGCCTCGTTGAGTTGCCTCACTTAAGTTATTACAATACACACACACACACAAACTTGTCCATATGCATCTTAAGGGTCTGTTGTAGCAAAGTAGGTCTCAATGCATTTAATAAAAGTATCTAAGAGTGGATACTTGAGAAATGGTTGACACTATTAAAGCCGCTGGTTTCTGGTAATTTGTATGCACCACTCAGAACAAGACAACCAATGATGTTGGCTGAACATGACTGTCTATTAATGAGAGACTGCCCCACAGCATTGGAGTATATTTTGCCATGATCTGGCCATACTTTGTTTCCTTTTGTCACCGATGTGTGAAGTAAGAGGAAACAGGGATGCGAATATCATGATTTTCTACATAGTTATAGAAAAATAGATGACCATATAAGGGAAACCTTTCTTAGAATTTACATATTCTTCATTTCTATTCCAAACATACTTAATAAGCTTTTTAGTTTTTATTTTAAAAATATTTCGAAGAAAAAAGTGGTGTGCATTGCACCTATTTTTAAGCATATATCAGTATACAAAAACATGGTGAAATCAGATTTCCAAAGTACTTTTAGTTTTTAAGATCTTAAAGTGACATACAGATCGCATAAACAAATTTCTATCAGCTTTTCCCCCTTTCAGGAGGCTGAATAAAAAATAATATGCACTCTTGAATTGAGAGAAAAATTGTTTATAAAAAAATTGTTTTATTTTAATTTTCACAGATGAAGTTGATCCAAGTATTAGTCCAATCCGATCTGTTCCGAAGCTGACAGAAGACATGCCGCTTCAACCAGTGTCTTTGTCCAAATGTTTAGACTTGTCGGATTCAGAGGAAAGTGAGTCCTCACCACCTAAACCTGTGCTTGTTTGTGATGCATCCCATTTGGGAGTCTCATCCAGCGGGACTGAAGTGGATGTTGTTATTGGGTATGAGCCCTCCCCAGTCAAAGTTGTCTGTCACACACCAGGAAAACATGTTGCTAAGTCCTCTGCACTTACAAGCAGCCATAAGCACCTTGGCAACGAATCACCTACGCAGGAATCATATTTAAATGAATCACTTAATTGTTCACTTTCCTCATACAGAGAATCGCCCTGCCGTACAACAGACAAAAGTGGAAAGCTAGCATTTCTTAAACACTTGTCCACATTTTCTGAACCGCAATCAGCTGAGCCTATGAATTATACACCTTCCAAAGTTGGTGGTGTTATCAGCACCTCTGCGCAGAGTGAAGTGGACAGTGAGCCATGTTCCTTAGATGGAAAATTTGGAGATACTTTGACTGCACAAAAAGAAAATATCACAGGAAAAGCAGCTGATATAAAAAAAATGAAGTCTAAAGAATCTTCTATAGAAGGCCAAAGCAAGCTTAAAAAGGGAAAGGCTACTAGAGTTGTCCAATCACGATACATGCAGGCTGCTGTAAATAAAACACTAAATCTGTCTAAAAATGTTCTTGGATCATCTAAAGAATCATCAGGACACCAGAAACCACATAATATCAAGTCATCTAGGAGTGAAAAACAAAATTCTCAAAAAATGGTAACCTCTTCTCAATCCAATGTGGATCGCAAAACATCCACGCCTACATTTGATGAAAAATCACACTACTTGGATGACATCTCTGCCATTCAGTCTGCATCGACAATGTCTTTCTGCCTCGGCACCACAGCCACCTCTCACCAGCAAGAGCTACTTCCTGTCAACCCACCAAAACCTTCAAACTCAAAGCAGCAGCCTCTCCCCAAGATCAAAGCAGCCTTAAAACCTACAAAGTCATCAGTTAGTAAATCAAAGCAGGAATCTACTGCTTTGGCATTGGACTTTGAGTATACAAAATATATACAATGGGCTTTTCTTAACCTCAAGGCTAAGAGAGCTCTAGCTGAACAAGATGCAGCTGCAAAGTCTCAACTGAATGAACTCTGGCAGCTACTAGAGTGGCAGCGACAGGAACTGGCCCAATCCCAGGCTGAAGTAAAACACCTTAAACGCACTCTTCTTGTTGAGGAGATTCTAGAAAAAAGCGAGTATGCTTTAAACACTGCTGTATCATCTTTCCCACTCAAAGACTACACAACGTTAGGTGCTGCTCTAGATACCACATTGCACCAGCTGCCAGTCAAAGATATTATAGTCCCACATTCTGACCTGGAGAGGCAGAAACTGGACCAAGAGATGATTACTATTTTAAGCAAATCTAAGCAGCTTCTGGAAGAAATACAAAGTGTAGCTCAAATGGAGTCTTCTAAACTGGATCACTATGCTGAAAATTTGAAAACCATCGACAGCTGTTATGCAGAGACATGCTCAGAATTGCAAGATTTTCAACAAGATTTGAACAAAGTGCAGAGTTTGACCACAGAAATGACCTCATTATTTATCCAAGATATGCAGGATTGTGAGGAAAAGATAGTGGACATCTAGATTGTTTTTTTTCCATTGACTCTTTTTTCTGGTTATTAGACACCTGACCAATGCTCTGTTTACTGTTAGAGTACTCTTGACCATTTTGTTTGTGATAACATGTTGTTTTTTTCACATTTCATATTGATTTCTTATTTATATTGTATAATGCTGTTACGATTACAGTATGTTATGGGACATACATTTTCTTCATGTTTAAGTTATACGTTTCACAATAATTGAACAAAAAGACATTTTTTTTTTTAATATAGTATGTTTATAATGGGGATATTTTGTGCCTTATTTGGAGAGTGGACAAAAATTATGGATGTTTTCGTGACGTCTACTCTTCATTAACCCACACGCCACACGATAAAGAGAATCTGTTGTCACCATCAGCCGTTGTACAAATGTCCAGATCTGCTCACACCGCTAAGGCCTCCTCCACAACATAGGCAGCTCAATGAAGAAACTGAATTCATTGTTAACTCTTTCTCTCCGTAATTATTTACCACATTCTAGTGGAATCAACGTTGGTATCGTCAGTTAGGAGAGAAAGAGTTCAGCAACCAATGGCGACTAAGTTTATGAATAAACTGAAAGCCTTTTATTATAGATTGTGAGTCTATGTTTTTAACCCATTACTCATAAGCAATAAGAAGCTCTAACAAATCATGCTAACAACTGCCAATTAGTACATTGCTCTGCTCACCATACAGGTCAGACTGAATTGCATACACCCGTGTCAGTACTGTTACAATGAACTTATTTAAAGTTATGTCCCTTTAATTGTTTTATTGTTCAGTTGTAATCACGGGATATGTCCAAATTCATCACTGCACAAATCTTTATACCATTTCATTCTTTGTAAAATTCATGAATATAATATGGTTTTTGTTTTTTATTTCAATTTTCAACTTTGATGTCCTCTTCCTTTATATCATTGGAAAATCGTTCACAAGATACACACAATAGTTTCATTTTACCGGTAGTTATACAAATCGTATGCCATTATTCTGTTTGACAGTCATCGGCAGCAGCACTGTAGGCTAATAGACTTATTTTTCTAAGTCTATAAAAGGCTGATGTCATGTGTCTTGTGAAAGTGTTGTTTTTTTTAAAACAAGTCACGCTTTTTCCCTTTTAGTGAACTATGGTCGAAATATTGATCACAAAATATCCGTCGCGAACAGTAAGGCCGCTTGTACACTACACTACTGTTTTGACAGTTAAGGCTGCTTGCTCACTTCAGTTATGGTGATTAAGACCCAGGCGAGTTTTTGATGTGCAACCAGTGCAGGATTTACGAATAGGCAACACAAGCTATAGTCTAGGGCCCCCAATTTTTTCGTTCCCACACACACACATCCATTGTCCGAGTGATTGTTATGAATCAAAATGATTAAAACTTTTTTAAGATCTAGATGTTGTTATTTCACTATCTATATAAGTTTAACTCTATATTTGAAACTGACATACTGTTACTTGTAAAGAGCGCCGATTTGGCTTGGGTCTTGATAGCAAATAGTGTAGCCTATAATTAAATTAGGCCTAATATAGTACTAGTTACTGGTGTGTGTGGTTCTATTCAGTACTGGTATGTCAAGTTTAAACTTAATAAGACCATAGAGAAAATGAAACATAAATCATACAGATAAGACAGCGGTTCTATAGTAGTTCTTTTTTTATCTGCTTAGTATATAAAAAAAAAGAGCAGAGCCATTTATTCTTTACAAAACAACAACATCAGCCTCCAATCCTCGATCTAGGAACCTGCGAAATAACAATAACTCAAGAAAACATTAAGAAACTGGAACAAAGACAAAATAGAGCAGTGAGATTCATAACAAACGAATATTCACATTTGACTAGAGTAACACCTTTAGTAAAATCACTAAATTTAGAAAGCCTTCGGGAAAGAAGACTCAAAAGTATAGTAGCAATTATACATAAAACGCTGAACCATAATCTTCAAATACAAAAACAAAATTTAATAAAATACTCTGAAAGACACAAAGATAAAGGCACATTCCTCGTCCCATATGCTAGGACAAATTTGTACAAATACTCATTCCCCAGTGCTATTAGAGCATGGAATGGGTTGCCTGAGCTAGCCAGGAAAACCAGTGACTTGGCAGAATTTAAGTCATTGGTTAATATGCATGACGCGTAGGACGTAATCATCTTCTTTTTTGAAGTAACGTCTGTATTATATAAAATAAGAAGAAGATAATAATGGTTTTTATATCTTTATTATCCATTAGAAAATTTGTCTTACAATGTATGCATTGCACATGACATGTAACTTTCTAACAAGAGCCAAAGAAATGTACGTTCAAATCAGTTTCAAACATTGCATGTGAAGTCTAATAGATCAGATGGTTGGGTATATAGGGTGTTTCATTGATTGCCAGGGGGAAAAAAAGAGTTCTTGTGTCTGTTTTATGTGATCTGTGTCTTGTATCTCTTCTATGATGATAAAATGTCTCAATATCTTTTCTTAGCCTATAAAATACAGACGTTATTTCAGGGGAAAACAAAAAAAAAGATGCTGATTATAACGTCCTACGCGTGTTCTTAAGACTAAGACTGCTTTATTGATCCTTACGGAAATTTGTTGTCATTACAAGGACTCTTTTCTCATGTGCATGTTAACAAATGACTTAAATTCTGCCCAGGGTGTTGTCTCCTTTTAAGTCTTTTTAGCCTTCTTACGATTTTTTTCCCTTCGAATAGTTGTCCATGGGGGTTTGTTATCAATGACCTTAATTACTAGCAGCATTTAGGGTTTTATGAAGTTTACTTGTGTTACAGTACCTCTAAGTAACGTCCTTATTTTATAAGATAAGATTTAACTCGTACCTTCATGGAACCTGCGTGATGATCTTGAAAACGGCTCTAACGATTTTTCTAGACATTTGGCAGTTGATGTAGGCCTATATCGTTGGGAAAAGATTCACTAGCTCTTTGGACACACTGGGAAAACTCTAGTTATAAAGTATAAAAAGAAATAATTGTATATTTTGCTAGAGAACTATACAATGTTTATCTTGAGCAGACTATTTCCGTATTCATTCAAGAGTTTTAATAAAATAATGTTCAGGAACATTTTGCGCATCGTCTTCTGACACTAGTTCTAGCATTTAAAATCCAATGCTTGGAATATTATAAAGTCTATTACATCTATAGGCCTACATTCGATTTACTGAAATTCCATTTTTTTTTTTTTAAATTTGAGTTGGTTTGGTCATATTGTAAGACATGACTCATCAAAAGTCATTCTTCAAGGTACAGTGGAGGGAGCACGAAGAAAGGGTCGTCCAAAGAAAAGCTGGCTGGATAACAAAAGAGTGGATCGGCCTCTCTCATGATGTCCTGCTAGCCGGGAAAAGTGGAGGCCCGGGATTCGGTCACGCGAAACTGTCCCAGCACCCCTACGACGAAAGTCGAGGGCTAGAGGATGATGGTTAACATTCATTAGTTAAGAGAAAAATAATCGCTCTACAAGGTGGGTAAAATAAAATAAGCATCAAATCTCCCCCACCAACCGGTATGCTTTAGTTTTTCTCTGGTTGCTTTAATTCTGTTATGCTGCCTTTATAGGCTATTAATTTCTAACAATTTGTTATTAAGTTAACAACAGTGCCCAGTCGTGCGGTCAGCGTGCTGGACTGATTGTCTCGACGGTTTCGGGTTCATGCCCTGCTCGCTGCCATCCCTGTCGTCCAGTGGGTGCTTTGGACAAGGAAGTTAATTATCTTTAACTTTGAAGGAACTTTCAAAAGATGTAAAACTGAAAATAATAACAGCATTTTTTTTTTTAGAATGACAAATAAATCTTTGAAACATTATTATTTTTGACATCATAATAAAATCATGTCTTGAATATTCCTTGCGAATAGGCGGACCCGACGGCGGCCGCCTCCGAGTTTGTGTGATAACACAAACTCTCTTTGTAATCTTGTTTTTTCTTATGTCTATATTCGGAGAGATGTGGAATCCCAATGGACCTCATTCACCAATCGTAAACAAACAACATTTAGCCACGTGGTGCTCTATCTCTTGTATATAATTTACGATCTTATGTTTAATTCATGATGGTTGTTACGTGACAGTTTTTTTCCGTTGTTTTATCAATAAGATCACGTGACTAAATGTTGTTTGTTTACGATTGGTGAATGAGGTCCATTCCCAAGCTACGCGCGGCCTATTTAATAATCTGTTTGAGAACCACTTAGACAATAACATAATTCTATGCAAATCACTGATTCCGTGATTGGTATAATCTTATCTAGCCAAGTTGCCGTTCTTTGTTAGGTCAGTTTCATTGTCGGTTTCAAGCTTGGGGTAAACTGACCACACGAGGTGGCCAAGGTATTAAGATGTACTCGCTGAAAGTCTTGCTGGTACTGACCTTATCTCTGGCCCTAGCGGCGGGGGACTTTGTCACAGTGTATCTGTCACAGAATCACGACGTTAAAGGCGACACTAGAAAACTACGAGACGGATCGGTCATCAGCATCTTTAAAAATATTCCTTTTTGCGCCTCCACAGCTGGTAAGTCATAATATGGTCTCAGTTATTATTTTTTTTAAATCTTTTTTTTGTTTATAAAATGTTTAAGGCCTACATGTTTCGGATGTAATTCCTTCAAAGTTGAAGATAATCTACATTTTAGTTCAAACCTCCAGCAGAACGGCGGGGGATGGCTGTGGGCAGGGTACAAAGAACCCACGACCAAGCAGCCATCCTTTTCGAGTAGTAGGATATAGTTTCGTTTATGGCTGAAAACTATAAATAGATAGCTTCTTTGGTGTATCCGGTGTACAAAATACAGGAAACGTTGATAATAGCTTGTTAGCACTACGGAATCTATTTTTCAAATCTCTTCCATTTTCCAGGTGAATTTTGGTTTTATTTGGCTGGCAACATTTAGCGTCCTTGGCATTGTTTAGTTTACCGTGAAAACCCCAATAAAATTAATTAATCTAATTTTAAAACAAAGGAAATTTTTACAGCAAACCTTTTTTCTAGATTATTACCTTATTTCTCTTGACTTTCATCTACCAAATAAAAGAGAGATTTATTGAGTTTTACTTGTTAATTAGTGATTTTAATTCTGCCAAAAGTCATTGGGCGTTTAACTATATGGACGGTTTAGGCTAGAAGTTCCATGTTCTTTATAGTAGACCGTATTATACCTAGGCCTACTTCAGATGCGGCCTTAGCAGTATGCGGGGCACCGATCGAGTGTCATATGAGAGCCCGTGACTCGTAAACACAGACTATAGTGGGCCTCTATACCGTACAATATCACACTAATGGGCTCATCCGCCTCTAATGTTGTAGTCATTATTATTGTTACAAAACACAGTGCTTTGCGTAGTTACTGTCTACTATTAGCTGAGTGGCTGTATTATCGTTCTACTTGTGAGATTTTGTCACCAATCCTCTAGTATTGATTTATTGGCCTTTATTTACCGTAACTAATGATTCAGAAACATTTTGAATAAAAAAAATCAACAAACTAAATAATAATCATTTCTGCGATCTCGGGCCAACTTATTTGGTCACCTATGCCTAATCAACCTATATCATTTCTCCAAAGCAAATTTTACTATTTTGGTTAGCCTACATAGTTTTGGAATGTTACATAATGTAGCCTGCCAGAAATTCGGTTTACTTATCAGTAGTTTTTAAATGTGTTGGCTTTGTTTTTAAATTTATATTTTTCACTTCCTTTTTTTTTTTAATCTATCTATCTATTCAGTGCTTTTTTTTTTTTTTTTTTTTTTATAAAAAATATTTGGTGCCGGTACTCAGTGATGGATGGCCTAACTTTTAACTATTAATAAATTAATAATAAACGTTAAAATACAAGAAAAGTAGGCCTAATAAGCCTATACTTTTTCCCCATATTGAAAAAGGTACCGGTGCGTACTGTCACAAAAAAAAGCAATCTATCTATCTATCTATCCCTGTCTGTCTGTCCATCCGTCCGTCTGTCTGTCTACCTTCCCACCCACTCACCTACTTAACTGTCTATTTTGATTTAAATATAATTTCTTTTGAAACATTTCTGTTATAGGTGACACAAGATTTGCAGAGCCGAAAGAAGCACAGCCATGGACTGGCGTTAGAGATGCATTGGCTTTCGGTGGGAGGGCGATGTTACCAGATGAATGAAACTCTCGCTCCAAAATGACAATTTGAGACAGAGGATTGCCTCAACCTCAACATCTACACACCAGACGTCAACGGGTCTCTTCCCGTAATGGTTTTCATACACGGTGGAGGGTTCGACTCTGGTTCGGGTTCATACTCGTTATACGAGAGCTCCACCCTCGCAGCGAACGGCGTGGTAGTGGTTACAATAAACTACAGGCTCGGCCCCTTCGGCTTCCGGTCTACTGTCGACGATGTCATGCCGGGCAACTACGGGCTTCTGGACCAGGTCTTTCAGTCTTACAACCAAGGTTCTATGACGTACCGTTTACAATATTATATACAAAACATAATCACCACAACTACGCCTTCGAAAATAGCACCCTTGATTATCTTAAGGAAATAATTGATGCAGAATACTTAAGGAATGAGACCGACAAGCTTGCTTTGAGAACCAATTTGATTCGAGGTCTTACCGACCTCCTGTTTGCAACAGCACAAGTTCTAGATCTTGACAAACTCTTGGTCCACGATCACGGGAACACACAACACTACCTCTACCAGTTCAACTATGTCGTCGAGTCGATACTAAACTTGCAGAGCCTGATGCCCAAATGGATGGGCGCCATCCACACGGGCGAGCTCCCTCTGGTATTTAGGGACGAATCCGCCTTCGCCGAACTCCTGTCGACAAAGATTCAGAAAGACGTCGGTCTCCCCACACAGAAGCTTTGGACCAACTTCGCCAAATTTGGCAACCCCACCGAGAATGCCACCGCTGTGCAATGGGCGCCATACACAACAGCGAATAGGGAGATGATAATAATTGATGTCCACCCCAGCATGTCTTCCTATCCCAGGCCCGACTTCGTGCCAATCTATGAAAATATTTTGGCTCTTTTCAGAAATAAAACAGACCTCGCTTCTATTCTAGGCTAATAGAATATTGAATCAATTAAAAGGAACTTGAATAAAACTGAACCAGTGACCTCTAATTTTAAATTATCACATTGACAAAACTACAGTCTTAACAATAAAATATTATAAATTAATGTTCAAAATAATTGAAATTTTAATATCGTCTTTATGATTTGTATAATTTAATGCTTGTTTGTTTTGCAAGTTTTGGATGTCCCGGTCTCGTGGAAGAGAAAACCACATCATATAGGCTCCTATGCATGTAGCCGTAATATTGCGTATAAAATGAGTATAACTACTAAGCACAGCTAATAATCGATTTTAGTCTATCAGATTAGTTATCGCCGTTAATTCTGCATCAAAGCATGCAGGCGAGGACGCATGTGCCTGACAGCTTGTCTGGTTTGTGGTCTGGGTAACAGATATAGGCCCCATACCCAGCTTTTAAGGGGTCCTTCATGACCGACCCGTCTGTGTAACAGTAAATGGCATCGGCCGGGTTGGTCTTTAGTGTGTCCATTGCCATTTTTCTTAGTAAATCCGGGTGTGTGTGTCGTTTTGTGGCCTTCTCCAACCCGTGTATAGTGAAATTTATGGGAGGGATGATGGCCAGATAGGCCTATATATTGTGACTGCTGCAAAACCTTTGCAATGCTATTTAATTAGGAAGAGTTTATTTAACTCTTTCTCTCCTAACTGATGATACCAACGTTGATTCCACTAGAATGTGGTAAATAATTACGGAGAGAAAGAGTTAGTAATTTCAATTTATAATGGGAAAAAAAACATCAGGAAACGCAGTCTTTGATTTCTTCAACAATTTAATAATGATTCTTTTATTTTTCATGTCATTGCACAATGTAATAATAGAAAAGAGACAGAGGTTTCAAAAATATGGATCTAGATAGAGCAGCATGATAATAATTTAAGCATGGCAAGTAATTAAGGCACCAAGAAATCTATAATTATAATAATTTCAGGTACAAAGTAATCCAGCATTATAATAACAAATTACACTAATTATAACTTTCAGCACATATTTTTTCTGGCTAGCATGAAACAGATTGCACTAGAATAGTGCAAGTAATTTGACATGAGCTGGAAAAACTTCACAGTGAAAGAAAGTAATACACTTGTTTACTTAAGCTGTAGATTCTGAGTTTGAATCCATGTGGGGGTTAAGGAATACACAAAGGATCTGAGAAGATTTGCAAACCAGGTTCCTATGCTTTACTTATATAATAGTCATAAATATCTGTTCAAAGCCACCTTAACCTGCGATATTTGTGGATGGGAGTGTCTCTCCAAAATAGGGCTTCACAGTCACATGAAAAAAGTGTTCGAGATGAACCATAGTTGCTCTACGAACCAAATGAAAACCTTACTATCTAGAGACCTTGAGATTTCAAAGGGGAATTAATATAGCTATAGATCTAGCTTATAGCTTCTTTTAACTGAATAACTACTTGCAAGTAATTCAACAGTAAAAATATAGTGATTTAAATGTCATTTAAAAAATACCAAAGATTGTCACACAGAAGGTATAGTAGTTCCACATTCTAAATAATGTTTGTTTGTAAAATGTTTTACATGTTTTGGATGTTCCTTCAGAGTTGAAGATAGTTTACTTCCTTGTCCAAACCTCCCGCATGACGACAGGGGATGGGAGCGGGCAGGGTTTGAACCCTCGACCGTCGATAAATCCGAACGACAGTCCAGCGCGCAAACCGCACGACCAGGCACCCATACATATATAAAGGAACCCACTACTTATGGTTCAGTTGTCCTAATTGGTTAAACCAAAAAAAAAAAAACAAAAAAAAAAACTTTTCACTTCCGTTAGTTGAAAACTAAAAAAAAAAAAAAATTAAGATTACACAACGAGGTCAAGGGCACAACTGATAGTTTCATTGTCAATGGTTTCCAAAAAGTGATGTTAGTCAGTGTGAATTTAAATTGCTTTACAGGAAAACAAATTAATTATCATTCGATTTCCTTCTTTTGTAATAAAAAAAATATGTAAAAATGAAATATTTTGACAAAAAAAAAAAAAAAATCATTTAAACATTTAAATGGACAAGGGACCAAACTGATTTCTGTACAGAAAAAAATGTGACATTTTTTTTTTGTTGAAAAACTAAATTTTTTTATACAAAAAATAATTTCAAATGTTTACAAAAATAGAATTTCAATTCATGTATTGATTTGAATAACATAAGAATAACATAAGACAGGAGAGAAGCTGATCGTCCACTTTTAAGCTATACTGATGTATGCCAATGTGACATGAAGCTCTTCAAAATCAATACTAATTGTTAAGTAAAAGAAGCACTGGACAGATCCACAAGTCTGCTGCTCCTAAAATGTTTTTAATAAACTCAGAATTTCCAAGATTCTTTATTGATAGTTTTCATACAAGGAGGAAATCCCAGAAATAACCAGCCTTTTGGGTTAATCCTGTGTGCGAAATACATCATATAATATATTTTACACATTTTTCAACACTGTAGAATCAAATGTGTAAGCATCGTCACTCTTATTTCTCCCACACCTAATTTTGGATCAAGCTAAAATTTTGCACAATTATTTCTTTTACCTGACAACACAAGAATCAATAACAAATTAACCAATCAGTTAATTAACTATTGGTTATTAATTATTTTGTTTGGTATCCTGAACAAGGGAAAGAAATTATACTTGACTGAAGTGGTGGTATAAGTCCCCTTTATCTGATGCTTAGTGAATTCAAACATGAAATAGACACAATAGATAACTATTCAATTTTCTATGTTCACATGCTCTTTGCTAGCAGTATTACCATGTTGGCTTGAGAAGGCTTTAGCTCACGAGTTTGAATTCAAGTCATTCACTTTTTTAAAAAATAAATACTTTAAAAAAATGATCACCCAGATACCCCATTTTTTTCTTCCCCATGTCTTCCCAACTGGCCCAGACAAGAGATAGGATCATAGAATATTGAGAAGGCTAAAAGGATGAAATTGCACACAAAAAAATTGATAAAAATATTTTTAATCGCATAGATTTATTATTGTTAGTCATTATTGTTATAGGGCGTACCTGACTTGTGTTGGGAAAAGTAAAGGCTTTTGGTTATTGTGCTGGCCACATGACAGTCTGCTCCTTAACCGTTGGCCAAAGAAACAGATGACCTTAACATCATCTGCCCTATAGACCGCATGGTCTGAAAAGGGGAACTTTAGTTATACTTTTTACATTCTAAAAAATACCTTTTACAATAAACATTACTTTAATTTATGTCAGTGCCTTTAAAGATTACTGAGTGCCAGATTATTAAGTGTTGGACTATCAAGAGTCAACTGTATATTATTTTATCTAGTTAAAGACATCCATATTATCACCACTAAATTTGTTTTTAGGATTACAAATTGCGGCTCATTGATAGTCAAATGCAGGTGTTTATAAGAAGAAAAAAAGTTTTAATATATGTCATAAAAAAATCCATAAACATTCATGAGTTAAGTAGAAAAATACTAGTAAAATCCAAATTTTAAACAAATGCCAAAAATATAATGAAATATGCTGAATGCCAGCCAGCAAAAATTTTAAAAAAATCGCACCACAATAAATTAAAGTACACAAATAGTCCAAAAGTCAATAAGCTGTCACAATAAATACAAATAAAATAAAAAACTAGAAAAAAAAAAGAAAGTAAAAAAAAAAAAAGATTCTAAACAAATTAAAAAAAAAATAAATATTTTGTTCATGATAAGTGAAAATGTTTATCTGTTGAAGAGCAGAAGTGTTCATGTTGTAAAGGAATATAAACCTTGTTAATAAAAAAATAACTAGCTTAGATCTATTAAAACATTTGTTTTTGGCCATAGAAAATGATCCATGCTGGACCAGTGCAAACAATATGTTAAACACTATTTAATAACTTTTTAATCAACACAGAAAAAAAAAAATGTAACCAAATATTTATACATACATGTTGAATTTCCAAGTACTCATGATGGCAGTAATGGTTTGTTGATAATCCTTAAAAAAAAATGCTACTACCTCAATAGCCTGCTTTTGGACAAACAGTTCTTTGGTAACCTAAAGGGTATTTTTTTTGATGGCACATAACTACAAAAGAACCAAAGATCTTAGCAGAAAAAAATCTAAAAAAAAAAAAAATCCAATTTCACCCACATAAAGTAACAATTTAAACCAAGAAAGATAATGTACACTATCTCACACTAGTTCTATCGTTTAATTACCACAAACAACTTCAATAAGTGTCATATGTTGTTTTTTAAAAATTAAATTATGAAACAAAACTATAAATCATATTAACAAACCATATCATGGCACATTAGGAAATTTGAAAGCCTGGTAAAGTAAACTGGTTCTGAGAAAGAAATTCCAATTGGAGTGAATATATAAAATGTATTATCAGTCTGCATAGTCATAATAACTCATGAGACATGAGAGCCACAGACATCAATGAAAGTATGTGGGAAGAAATAGCGAAAGACCAGAGTGCATGGAGACAGACTGCGCGTGCTGGGACGATCCTCGCTGAGAGCAAAAGAAACGAAGCAGCCTTAATCAAGAGGGAAAAAAAGAAAGCTGCCCTGTCTGCTAGCCCTAAATTAGATGCTTTCACATGCATGAATTGTGGCAAAGTCTGCCGCTCTGGAATTGGCTTGATTAGCCACACCAAGTTCTGCCCCATCTCAAGACTAAACCAAAACCAGTGACTCATCTGGGCGCATCCATTGCCTTTCGAGACAAAAGGAGCCATATATATATATATAATAACTGATGAAGCATTGCCTCTTTGCTCTTAATGCCTTTATGCTCTCGCCTAACATAGCAGCCTGGCTGAGTGATATGTATTTATTATTATAATCTTGTTGCTATCTTATGCAGTCTTCCGCAACATTCTGGATAGGAAGAGATATCTTAAATTCAAGAAATGTCTAGTGCCATTAGATCATAGAACGGTTAGCCTGACTCAGCCAGGACAAGTAATGAATTAGTAGAGTTTATCTGATTAACCTGCGTCTAGTGTGGCACATTATATTCTTCTTTGAAGGAACGTCTGTAATTTATTAAAAGATAAGATAAAAAAAAACAGAACATTTAGGACATGTGGAAGCTGACAACATTTTGCTGCTTTGTATTGCTTTCTTTATTGTTTTGTTCTGAACGTTTCCTCCTCCTAAAGTGCTAAGCTACCATAGTCCAAGTTGTCAGCCATGTTGGCGAAAAAAATGCTTAGCACTGCCATTATGCATACTTTGTGATGTCTTTAACTCTTTGTCTCCTAATCGACGATACCATCGTTGATTTGACCTCATTAAATTAAATTAATTGTTAATTTTATAAGCTTGACTTTGTGTTATATAAAAAGAGCATGCATTTACCTTTAATTCTATACCAAATACAACATTTTCTGATAACAAACAACAAAGCTATTGAAGCTTAATCATAACGGGGTAGTGAGATAGTAATGAGCAAAATGAAGAAGTCCTTCGAAATGTGGAAAAATAATAACGGAAAGAAAGAGTTAATGTGTCAGCCTTTCATGTGATCTTTGTTAACAATGTGCTACAAACTTTTGAAAATACAAACAAATAATTTTAAAAAAATAAAATAACAACAATGAACTTTTGAGATAAATACAACTGCCTTAAATAACAAAGTGAAAAAAAAAGTAACTCAATAAATGAAAGATCTTTCTTGTATTGCCAGAGTTGCACAACTTGCACAAACAATTATTCTTTTTTTTAAAAATGCAAATCTTTTTAAAAAAATCATCCCTAGCAGATCATCAACTTGATTAAAGTTACTTTAAACTTACGGAACAGTTTTCTGGAACGATTCTAAATTAAAACATAAATAAATTAAGTTTGTAAGTGCAGACTAATGTGGATTTGAGAATACTAGATCTATCAAGGAAATAAAAATGCATGTAAATAAAAATCTTGCAGGTATATCAGTTACATAGGTCATACACAAGAATAAGCTCAACGCACCCAACAAATGTTGTTTGTTTTTTATTTAGAAAAGACATAGGTTAAAAAAAAATATTTAAAAAGCAAAATAGAGAAACAAGAAAATCAACATTTTAAATCTATTATACAAAAACATAAATATTATGATTTTTGGCTGCAAGAAAGTCTATTGAAGAATATTTTAAAACTAATAATTTTAAACAAACATGCAAACAAACTCTGATATTTTGAAAATTTTCTATCTAAAATACAGCAATAAATGAATTTTGAAAATACTACTACATCACAAATCTGATACTGTGAATAATTAATTACTTCTATGCAGTTCCGTATAACAACGCTTTACTGTTTAGTAAAAAAAAAAATATGGTAACACAATTCTGCCATAAATTAAGCCATAAACATAGCAAGATGGCTTTTCATAGAAATAGGTGGTTTACCATAAATTTATTACTGTAATTTCAATGCATTATGAAAGTCAATTCTCTTTGTTTACAAAACTAATTCTATAACCACACATGGATTAATAAAGTCCCAAAGATAAAAGGTAACCAAAGTAAAATTGGGGATTCTAAGATCAGGCGAAAAATAAATTTGTTTTTTTCTCAAATTCTCTTAGTACATTTTTTAAAGTTTTTTTTTAACAAAACAAAAAGAAAAATGTTAATTAATTTCAAAGCTCAATAAATGTTTAATGATGCAGAAGGTTTCTAAGCTCGAGTTCTCTGTTTTTCTTTTTTCAAAATGGTAGAGTAATGGAAAAATTGATTCCAATTGCAGCATTTATATCCAAAATAAAACATTTTTATTTAAAAAAAAAAAAAGAAAGAACTGCTTTGGTTACTTTTTATTGCACTGAATAACATAGCTCTATCTTCTTTTTATTAAAGTATTTACTTTGAGTCATGATATGAAGCAAGATCACCAAAGTTTTCTATGGATTTGATAAAAGATAGACAGGGCAGAGCATTTACTAAAATTTCATAGAAGGTAGCCAGAAAAAAAAAAAAGAAATAAAATTGTTGGCTGAGAAAGTTGTTTTTTTTGTTTATTTTTTTTTGACTTTCTACTTTTCATAACCCCTAGTTTTTCTTCGCGGTCAGGGTTTGTAAGCAGCATACTATGCTTTCAAGTCACAGCCTTACACATCTATAATGATTGTACTGTATTACTTCTGCCTTGTTTTAACCAATACAATCACAAAAGCCTGAGGATTCAATAACAAAGTCAGCGTTTTCTGCATTGTTCTGCACTTAGCTTTGTTAATCTGGAGTTGACCTCTTCTTCCAAAACAGAACCAGAGTCACAGCCATACAAGTCACAAAGCCCAGGTAGCCGAAGGACTCAAAGCCATAGCTGGCTAACATATAGCCTCCGATTGTTGGGGAGAGTGATCGTATAAGTGAGTTCACTGCCATACTAAGGCCCAGCATTGCACCTGACCAATATAAGTACATAAATATGTCAATCATCAGGAGTCCAATAGATAAGATTCTATAGAAAATCTAGAATACCTAAGAGAAAGAAAGCCAAGCTGTGACATCTAATTATTTTTAAGCATATCTTTGAATCTTTCATGAGATTATAGGGAAAAAAAAAGAGAAAAACCTCTACTTTCAGACCTTGCGATCAATAGAGCAGATGATGTTAAGGTCATCTATTTCTTTGTCCAACTGTTAAGGAGGAAGGTGTCATGTGGCCATGACCAACTGCCTTTACTTTCCCCCACTAAAGTCAGGTCCTATTAGAGGAGTACCCTAAAAATACAAACATTCAAAATCCCAGTCTTCACAAAGATTAGTACCCAGGAGCCCAGGTTTGAAAGCCAAAAGCTTAATCACTCAGCCATATTGTCTTCATGAGAGATTATCCATTAGGTTATTTAAATTAAATTGTTTTAAGGTGAAATTCCTATTGTGAGCATACATTTAACAATTGAGCCAAACAGTGCAGATAGTTTGCATTAAAGAGGATGTAAAAAACTGAGTGGAGTAGTAAGCAGCTGACAATTGCACTGGAAATATAGTTAACTGTTTGCCAAAGAAACAGACATTCTTTACACCATCTGCTTTGTCTCAAAGAAAATTTTACATACTATTTAAATTATTTAAAAACAACAAGATGAAAGAAAATATTTACCAGATATAATTAAGGGATATTCATCAAGAAAGCAATTATATATTGTTATGCACTGCACTCATCTCTAAATCAAAGTTATTGCTATTATTATTTAATTTATTAAGGGATGGACCAAAAGAAATCTTTAGAAGGACAGTGCTTACTGCATCACAATGCACTGACCTGTATCAGCATCACTCACTGTGTGTGTGAGCGCGCTGGTGGTTATCACATTCTGAAAGGTCAGCCCAATGGTCATTGGGATGAACACAAGGCACATCTCCAGGACCGTTGATGTAAAGGACTGAAAAACAAGCAGGACATTTTTGTCTCATCATAGGAGCCCATATAGAAGTAAGTTTCTACAAGACAAAGTCACATCTAGGATCAAGATCAGATTGAAATGAGTCATTCTACATTTCAATAGATTAACAAGTTAAATCTATATTGTTAGGTACTTTAACACCTCTTTAGAAGGTCAACTTTGTGCAATTTGTTACCATTGCCCTAAAGATAAAGTGCACACAAACTTAACCATATCTATGAAGTTGTTTTTTTTATGTATTCATCCGCATCTATAATCCAAAATTCTTGAGGTTTTAGTATTTAATATTGTAGGTGTAGGCTTAGGGTTGAATACAGAAAGGGGGGGGGGGGGGGGATTTTTTTATATAAACAACAGCAAATCTATCAATATCATATTTTTCTGGGATATCCAATGTACATAATATAACATTTTTAATATTGCCAAATGCTAATAGCTTTTTTTTTTAAAATGAAAACAGTTCACAAAGATATTAATATGTATTAATTAAAACATTTTTTTGGCAACTGTAAGCTACATATTACATTGAGAAAAAAAAAGTACTTTGTGTACTTGTCATGTATACTTTTTTTTCTTTTTAGATTGTAACTCTGCCTTAGTTACTCACTAGCAAAAGGTAGGACACAGCAAGAGTGAAGGCTGACCCAAAGAGAATGTTGAGCTCTGAGAATTTTTTGGTGACCACTCCTATACCAATCCCTTGAACTATCTGATGAATTAGAAGACATTTTATAATTAATTTTTTTTTGTATAGTAAAACATGAAACAGACATTTTTATTTTTTAAAATAATCATCTTTCAACTGGTATCATGAGGTTTCTTTTTACAGTTAAGAAAAACATAAGAATGGACGCAATAAACTAATCTTATGCTACAGTTTCCCCTGACAAGCCATTTCAAGATGAAATTAGGCTAACTTCCATCATTGTGGTTGCTCTTTCTTTGCTTAAGCACATGTTGAGGTAACCATAAGAAATGGGGGGACTTATTGACATCCAAAAGGTCAGGAAATTCAATCTTCATCTGGATTCAGAACCATTTAGTTTAGTAATCAAGGGTTTTACCATTAGGCCACCATTTCTTCTTAAAATATTATATGATTGAATATTAATTGTAGACATTTATGTATTGCCAATACTTGTTAGCAGGGATGGATTGCCTTAAGAACCAAGACTTACTTATTATTATTTGATTGCATCTAAAAAAATATGAATTGAATTATTAATTATATTATCATCAATTTCACTATCTTAAAGATGCTTTTGAATTCTTTTATATCATTATTATATGATAGGATGTGACATTAATTATTGCTCAATTATTTGTCATTTAGCATATAATTATAGAGTGTACGTGTATGTTCAGTCACATCAACAATTTTTCAACATCATCTGCATGCCAATGAGGCGTGAGTGAAAGCATTTTTTCTTGATCAAATTTTTTTGAACTAAAAAGACAATTAGGTTTTTAGTGCTGCCTGACATAATGCAAATACACGATGGTCACTTCTCTTTCTATTTATTTTATAAAAACACAATAATCAGAATAAGTTTATTAGTCACATAGCCCTTACAAATAGACAGTCCCAACAACACAAGTCTACATACCATGGCCATGACTCCAATATAAGACATAATGTAACTATTTTGTTCAGGAGGTAGCTTAAATAAATCCAAGGCAACTATACTAAACATACTTTGAAAAATACCCATCGGTATCCCTGCAATTAGACAATTATTAACACATGTTTATCCACACCAAACATAGTACATTAAATTTACAACATACAGTTATCAACAACGCTTTATTTTATTTTCCTAGGTAAGCGGACTCGAATGAAAAGAAAGGCATAAGGAAACAAAATATTAATTCAAATTCAGTGTTGAACATGTTAGGATTTAATTTATTTACAACAATACAGCATACTGACAGAAAAGAAAAGGTTGTGTTAAGCATAGAGACTAGGTATTTAGTTGTAAATTTTTTTTGTAAGGCATACATATTTATTCAATAATATTGCCAGATAAAGAAATGTGGCTTTCTTATTGAATAAGTATTGCACTCTCTAGTAAAAAGTGTTCAGAGCAGAGCTAGAGGCTATTGAGAGATTCAGAAAATTGGAGGATGACCATCCTGATAAACTACTGCTACAGAGTAATAGGAAAAAAATGAACAAAAGATCAAAGAACTCTGATCTGAATTAGGTACTGAAAAACTAGCCCCAAAACACAATCTACCCAACAACAGAGAAAATTATCAGCTTAGCGAATTATCTTCAGATAATTGCATAGCACATGGAGCAAGAAAAACAAGACAAGATAATAAAATCTCCATACATTGAGCTGGATGAAAGAAAAACAATTACGAACTACTCGTATTGCTCATGGTAAATCTGTTAACCAGACCTAAAGAATACCCATGGTGTTATAATAAATGAAAAGATATAGTTTGCAATCAATAATTTGAACAAGAGACAAAATTTAATTGATATCTGTCTTATAATAAGTATTACCTGTAGCAATTTTAATTGAGATTAGAAACATAGCTCCTGGAGCTTTTAGAAGATCTATTATTTTCTTTATATTGAAGACATTCTTGTCACTGTCTGGAATGAGAGAAAAATTGAATTCCAATTAAGGGGTTACTGGAGTGCGTAATTTATTTTTTTTAATTTTTGCTTTAACTTAATAACTTTTGTTATATTATATCATATGACAACTCAATACAAATTATTTTTTTTTTTAATGTTGTCTAATGTTTTTAGATAGATTTTAGGCCATCTTGAAAATAAACACAAATTAGTTCATATAGTAAAATTCTAAAATTTTTCAAAATTGATAAATTTCAAAGCTAAAAATACTTACACCTTAAAGTATAAAGGTGGCTGGAAGGAGCTAGCTAGATTTTATACATTTTCCCTTAGTATTGTACATTTTTTTAATTTTTAAAAAAGGTAATTTTTTTACCTGTAATGCATCCACATTTTTTTTTCCCAAAAGATCATATATTAAAAACTTCTTCAGATAAAGTCATTAAAACTAGCTGATTCTCTGTATTATTTATCTCTGAATATGTGTACCAAATTTGACACATTTATCTCTATTAGTTCTAGAGATTTTAGAAATATGTTACAGGGGAGGTCAGACAAAAAATGCATTCATTCAAAAACAGTGAATTTGTATTAAGAAAAATATGGAAAATAGTGTTCACCATGCATCATTAAAATGCTTTTTTTCAATAAAAAATGCTATTTTTTTTATAAAATTTTTGGTGCCAGTTTATAAAATACATGTCCACCTATTTAATTACACCAAAATTGAAAAATTGATTTTTTACCCAAAATCGACTTTTTCACACTCCAGTAACCCCTTAAAGACATTTATTTTTATTATCAAAGCTTAAGAGGTAGGATGTAGATTATCTTCAACTCTGAAGGAACATCCAAAACATGTTACAAGCAATTGGACTATAACAAAGCACTACAACAAAGTAATATATACCAGAACACCGTAAAGCAGCTCAAAGGGAAAATGAAAGATCTGTGTAACATAGAAATAAAAATACAAGACATAAGTTGACCTACCAGTATGTGTGACTTTCTTGACTGTTCTAGGTATGTACATATAGATAAGGATGATACTTATGACTGAGAGTATACAGGCAGCAAAAGCTGCTTTTTCTAGACTGTGAACAAATAATAATGTTTGATTTAAAAAAGATAGCTTTATAAACAAAACAATATAATTCATAAATAAAACATAAAAAAAATTAAAAAATTAAGGAATTTCATTTACATACCTAAAATATTTAGCTATGAGACCTCCTGCCACAGGCCCAACAACCATTCCAACTCCATAGGAGATGCCCAGCTTGCCTAAAGCATCTGCTCTCTTTGATGAGCAGACGTCTGTTACAATCATCTGTCCAGCTGGAAACAAAACAGGAGTTTATTCAGTTGTATTGGCATGATTAGGAATTAGTTATTTGTTTTGTTAATAGGGGAAGTTTTGACTTTAAGACAATGAGGCCACTAGTAAAAACAAGAGTAGGATTTTGAGAAGAATAGCGAAACGTAAACAGACTACTTATGACGGCTTTAGAGAGAGGCAGTTTTTATGGACGAAAAGATTTAGCTTGATGACATGAGATGGTTCCCTTCATTAGTATTTAACTTTTCGACATTTAGTATCAGCGTAGACTATCTTATATTGTTGTCCTTTCGCCTCTGTGTTAATAAATTTTGTTATCTGACTTATCATTTATTTCATTTATCTGCATAGACCACAGTGCAGAAGCACCTAACAAATGAAATGCTGGTCTATGAATAATTTACAGCACATGGTATAGGAGGTGCTTTTCCTACCATGCTATAACAAAAGTAGAGCTAAAACAGTAAGTAACCACACACTGCAAAAAACATACAAACATTCATAGGATAAGAAATAATTTCTTGCCCCAGCGGACAACTGCAATGAATTACTTGTTGTTTAGTTCTATTAGTCTAAATAGTTTCAAAACGTTTTGTAATTAGGGATCACAAGGAGCTGTATTAAATGGCTTCTGGGATAGGAAGATTGAGACCAGCTGACGTAGGTCATGTTATGCTTTAATTAAGAAACACTTACCCTGCATGGCATGCATGAAAACCGAAGGCAAACGTGATAAAAACAGCATAGGCATATTTGTTGATACTCCCAGTAAAAAGTAAGTTGATGCAGCTGCCCAGAAGGAGAGCATCATGGCCAAGCGGCTACCAAACAAGTCTCCAAAGCGACCAAACAGTGGCCCACCTGCTAACTGCACAAGGGCAAAAGTGGTTTGCAGATACCCAAACACCACAGGATCTGCACCCAGTTCTTTAGATAAATACTGAAAAGAATGTAAAAATATTAGTATAGGGCAAGTGAGGTAAAGGTCATCTGTTTCTGTGGCCTACGATTAACGAGGGTGTCATGTGGCCAGCATAACGACCAATCGCCTTTACTTTTCCCCAATGTCAGGTACCCATTAGAGCTGGGTGGACTCAGAGACGCCCAAAGATCCCCAGGTTAAAAACCCCAGTCTTCAAACCGCTCAGCCAATGTGCCTCATACAAACAGAAATATTGATTTTTTAAACACTCAATTTTAAGAAAAAGCATGCAGTACATTAAGATGGGGGGGGGGGGGGGGGCTGATGGGTTAAAGTTCACAGATGTATGTGTTCCAAAGTTTATAATTGCCTTCCCTTTCTCCAATATAGTGCTAGCTACCTGTTTAAAAGATGCGTGAAGACACCCGCTACCCTCATCATATCGAAATTTTAAAAAACATCCTGCACAGGAGTCCTGTTCTAAATTTTTCATCAGCAGCAAAAAATGGTCTCGCAGTTGTATATTCAATTAACTTTCACTAAAGATAGCATTGAATCATCTAGTATTTAACCTTTTTTTTAAGTATTGTTTAAGCTTTATAAAAATCTGTTTAATAAATCAAAAGAACAAATGAAACAGAAATTTAAAACAACTTACAGGAAACACTGCATTTTGAATCCAGAAAGCGGCAGAGTATAGAAATATATTGAAATGTGTGACCAACACTATCGTATTGAAGCTGTATCCAAACAGTCTGGTCTTGGGGAAATCTTGATCATTCTCCTGCTGGTCGCTAGTGTTGGCAGTGGAAGAAACTAACGGATTCAGATTGTCGTCAAGGTGGTCAGCCTTACTGTGGTTATTAGGGTCAGTCATAGTATCTTCGACCAAGAGCTTTACGTAGGAGGGGTCATGTGTGGAAGAGGGTCTGAAACGAATTTCACTCATTTCTCTGGCAAACTTGACTCTTTATCTTCTTTAAACATCAGTGATTCAAAAATACAGCCAATGTAATCATTGCTTCCTTCTTGATTTCAGCAATCATAGATATTTCAACCTGTTGTAGTAACTAGATGTGTTGCTTCTGCAAGGAAAGCTAAGATAGCTTCAATCAAAGATTTGTAAAAGTACCTTTTCAGACCTTTTTATAAACTAAAAACAGCTTTATTATAGTTTATTCTATTTAGATTTCAGACATAGTAATGAAGTTAAATATATACTAGATTCTAGATCTATCATCTAGATTATATAGATCTAGATATATAGATCTAGCTTACAAATTAGATCAACTCAAGATTTTAGACTCACTAGTGGTAGTAGTACTAGTAGAGTAGAATTACTAGAATGTGTAGATCTAGATCTATTGTAGTACTTCTAGTAGATACTAGGTTTAGAATCTACATAATCACGATAATAAAATTTAGATCTAGATAGTTTTTACAAGTAAAGTAAATTTAAACTTAGTAACACAAGACGAGACAAGACAAGATCATACCCCTACACTCACAGTAGCAGGTCTAACTCTAAATAGATCTAGACTTCTAACTTATAGACTGAGACTCTATTTATCTTATCTTATATAATACAGACGTTAATTCAAAAAGGAAGATGATTACGTCCTACGCATCATGCATTTAGTCATGCATATTAAGCAATGACTTAAATTCTGCCAAGTCACTGGTTTTGATGGCTAGCTCAGGCAACCCATTCCATGCTCTAATAGCACTAGGGAAGAAGGAGTATTTGTACAAATTTGTCCTAGCATATGGGACGAGGAATGTGCCTTTATCTTTGTGTCTTTCAGAGTATTTTATTAAATTTTGTTTTTGTATTTGAAGATTATGGTTCAGTGTTTTATGTATAATTGCCACTTTACTTTTAAGTCTTCTGTCCTGAAGGCTTTCTAAATTTAGTGATTTTACTATAGATGTTACTCTAGTCAAATGTGAATATTCATTTGTTATGAATCTCACTGCTCTATTTTGTGTCTGTTCCAGTTTCTTAATGTTTTCTTGAGTTGAGGGGTCCCAAACGGAGGATGCATATTCTATTATTGGCCTTACCAAGGTTAAATAACATTTTAGTTTTATGTTCTTATTTGATTTATAGAAATTTCTTTTAATAAACCCTAATGCTTTGTTTGATTTTTTATAGTTTCATCAATATGTGGATTCCATGACAGTTTTTCATTTATTATAACACCTAGGTATTTTGCGTTTTTAGTCTGTTACTGGTTTGCCATGAATAAGATAAGTGGAATTAATTAATATAACACCTAGGTATTTTGCGTTTTTAGTCTGTTACTGGTTTGCCATGAATAAGATAAGTGGAATTAATTTGTTTTATTTTTATATTCCTCTTAACAACTGACATTTTTCTGGGTGGAAAGACATGCTCCAATTTGATTCACATTTCTGTAATTCATCTAATTCTCTTTGTAAAATATCTGTGTCTTGTGTTGTTTTTATTGTTCTATATATTATGCAATCGTCTGCAAATAATCTGACTTTTGTTCCTGAAGTAATGCAATTTGGTAAATCATTTATGTAAATTAAAAATAGTAGTGGACCCAAGACTGTTATCAGTGTTGATTTAGAGCCATTTATTATTACAGTTTGTTTTCTCCCTATCAGAAAATCTTTAATCCACTGATGCAGTGGACCATTTATGCCAAAATATTTTAATTTATTAAGCAAACTATGGTGGTGAACTTTGTCAAAAGCCTTGGAAAAATCTAGTAAGATATTATCTATTTGTTCACTATTATCTATACCTTTTAAGTCATCAATTAATCCTATTAGTTGTGTTTCACAAGATCTATATTTCCTAAAGCCATGTTGGTATGGAGTGAGGACATTATGTTTGTCTAAGTGGTTTATGATGCTGCTACATATTATGTGTTCTAGGATTTTACATGTGATGCTGGTAAGTGATACTGGTCTGTAGTATCTACAATACATCTAATACAAATCACACATAACATTTGTAAATACTTATTAAATATGTATTCTTGCTAACTTCCACTTGTGAAATCTACACCTTAAAATAATATTGCAATCATTATGACTAAATCATTACTATCAAGAAACAAGTTTCTAGCTAAAATCAAAGTCTAGTCCAACAAAGCAAATTTGTACAAACAGAATTCCCTATAATAGTTCAAGGATCTTGTGGAACAAGGACCAAAGGATAGGTGAAAGTTAATGTGAAGTTAGATGTGAACCTGGCCTAACTTATGTCTTATAATGAATATTATATAGTTGCTCTAATTGTTTTGTAAAGGGACAATCTCTTTTTCCTCAAGAAAAAAACTATTCACTATTTTCTAAACCTTTAGAAAAATCATCAATTAGTCCTATTAGTTGTGTTTCACATGATCTATATTTCCTAAAGCCATGTTGGTATGGTGTGAGGACATTTTGTTTGTTTAAGTGGTTTATGATGTTGCTACATATTATGTGTTCTAGGATTTTACATGTGATGCTGGTAAGTGATACTGGTCTGTAGTTTCCTGGGTCAGATTTTTCTCCTTTTTTAAATAGGGGGGTGACATTAGCTTCTTTCCAGTCCTTTGGTACTCTGCCCTGGTTAAGTGAAACCTGAAAGAGTATTTTGAATACTGGGGCTAGCTCATTGCTAAGTTCTTTGAGTAATCTAGCTGGAATACCATCAGGTCCAGACGCTTTATTTGGTTTGGTGGTGGCTAATAGTTTTTGAATTCCATTTTCTTGTACTACTATATCTTCTATGTTGTCTACTTGGTTCCAATTCAGTAATATGTCTTTGTCTCCTGGGGCTGAGAATGCTGATGCAAAGTATTTGTTTAGGATGTTTGCTTTAGTTTCATTATCATTATGTTATGTTCATCTTTTAATGGCGCTATGCCTGTTGTTTCCATTTTCTTAGACTTAATGTATGACCATAGGTTTTTGTTGTTATCTTTAGATATAACATTGTTTATGTATTCACTCTGCAGCTGTCTGCTTACTTTTTGGGTTAAGTGTTTAATTTTTATATACTTTTGTAAACTCTTTCTGCCTTAGTTTCTTTAAATTTTCTATATAGGTTTTCCTTCTGTTTATAAAGCTTCTTTAGTCTATTATTAAACCAGCATTTATTTATTTTGTTTGATGTGTATTTAGTTGGTATATGATTTTCTATAATGCTTTTAAGATGGTTTTTAATGAAATTCCAGAGGTCATCAACTGGTTGGTTAATGTCTTTTTCTAATAAGAATGTTTGTTAAAATTTAAATGCAGCTTGGTGTAGTTGTGTTAGGTTACATTTATTCCAGAGTATTTATTTAACTACTCAGTCTACTGTCAGTGTCTCTAGTTAGTAGTTAAATAAAGTGAAAGTATCATTTCAGATCTAATAATTAATAAGATTTAGATCTATAAGATAATTTTTATTGATCCAATCAAATGGAAATTCAGTTTGACAACAATTGACAACCTCAGAGTAACTACTATAACAATGACATTATACTATTTATACTTCATTATAGATGCAAATACAAACAACATTCACACACAAAACACATACACACTTACAACCAGCGCTTTATGATTATGAATTAGATCTAGACTTCTATGACTATGAACTTCTCGATGATGACACTCAAATTGTTGTGACAGATGATCATCTCATCATGATCTTCAAAGTGAAGGTTATCTGTAAGAATCGTGAGTGTTTTGGGATTGGTAACGCTGAGACTTAGACTCTAAGTTAATTTATACTAGACAAGATCTAGATCAATATAGAATCTAGATCTAGAATCTACCTTTCAATTTCAAGTTGAAGGTCTGCTTATATCATCCTAACCTAATCCAACCTCTCTTGTCCTAGTGCAACGTCATGTTTTAGATTGTTTACACCGGAAAGAAAGATGACTTTTTAAGCTACTGGAAGCGAAGTAAAAACATTTCTTACATTTTTATCGAATTAAAAAAAGAATATATAAAATATTCTTGTTTAAATTATTGGGTTATGACGTTTACTAGTCTAGAGTCTTTAAAAGTATAGATCTAACATAGACTTGATACTCATTGATAGAGAGAGTCTAACTAGAGATAATCTAGTCTTAAATCGAGTCTAGATCTATAGATTTCTAATCAAATCTTAACTCTATAAGGACTCTAATTACTAAAAATAGATTTACCAAAAAATATGAACTCACCACCTAGATCTACATTAATTGCCAAACTACTGATTATTTTAATAATTTATAATTATGCAAACTGTGATAATGTGAATACTCAGTCTGAGTCTCAGACTTCCGAGCAAAAAGAAATGCTCAACAAGTTGAAAAAGAAACAGTTGGTAACAAGAATCATGGTACTGGTAATGATTTGAAGCTCTAATAAAGAAAGAAATAATTTAAATGTTTTAAAAGCTCTCGAGTTCTAAAACAAATGAAGTCTGAACTGGGTGGATGAGGAATTAAATAAATAATATCTATAATTATTTATTTAATAGAGGAAAGCAGCCTTATCTAGCACCCCCCTTTTGTATACCATTACTAACATCTCACTGTATTTTTA
Organism: Biomphalaria pfeifferi; assembly: GCA_030265305.1. Classification (NCBI taxonomy): domain Eukaryota; kingdom Metazoa; phylum Mollusca; class Gastropoda; family Planorbidae; genus Biomphalaria; species Biomphalaria pfeifferi. Next base: position 6,282,970 of record JASAOG010000011.1, read on the forward strand.
TCAATGCGTCTTTATTTTGATGGTTATTACACAAATACTGCGGTAGTACTATGCGCAATTCATTTTTCTAATTTTTAACACATTTATTTTTGTATTCCTATGCAAGATAGTTTTTCTACTATGTGATAAAGTACACTGGGGGCGCGGTGGTCGAATGGTTAAGCGCTTGGCTTCTGAACCTGAGGTCCTGGGTTCGAATCCCGGTGAAGACCGGGATTTTGAATTTCTGGATTTTTAGGGCGCCCCGAGTCAACCCAACTCTAATGGGTACCTGACTTTAGTTGGGGAAAGTAAAGGCGTTTGGTCGTTGTGCTGGCCACATAACACCCTGCTCGTTAACCGTTGGCCAAAGAAACAGATGACCTTAACATCATCTGCCCCATAGATCGCAAGGTCTGAAAAGGGAAACTTTACTAAAGTACACTGGTACGAAAGGGTGTTATGAATGGGGGTTCTTCCAGAACTAAGGCTACTGCAATGTATAACCCAATGATGCATTAGCCAAGGAAGACCTAAAATTAGCCTATATTTGGTTTCATGTATATTACACTTCCCTTGCTTTTCATTCAACTTATTCAGTCTAACCATTTTAGAAAATGCTACATCGAATACAAATTTCTTTTTGAGTGTTCATGTATTTTATGCAATGTTTTCTATTAATGTTTAAAGCAAAAATGAACATAATAATAACATTTTTAGCATCTAAAAGACAACAAAACACATAAGCAATAATTTATAAATACATGCATATTAAACCTTATTTTGACAAATAATGCATTTAATTTTATAAATATAAATTATTTTTTTAACATAATTACTTTCCTTTTCCCCCTAAAATAATATTATATTATATTAAATTTTTTCTCCTCTGACATAGCTAAATCTATTTATATCATTGACAGTGGCTAAATTTTGAATTATAACTTCGACTTGTGTATGACAATTAGTCTTTTTTGTTATTTTTGCACATGGTCATTTAATTCTTGCTTGACCAGAAAATACCTGAAATTCAAGAATTAGATTTAAAAATACATTTTGTTTGATATGGTATACAAGCTGTTTGATATCGCTGTCAGGGAAAAATGTATGATGATGTATACAGTTTAGCATACTTATCCCACCACTCTTTAACATTAGATTTTATTTTAACTATGCATATTGAAAATTGGCAACATATCTAATTTTATAGACAGACGGATGATGTTTTCATTTTTTTTTTTTAGTTCTAGCCAATATGGAGCTAGAACAATTCAAATGCGAAAAAAAATTGCTGCGATTCTGCTTATCTTGTTAATGAAGCAGCTTTACTCTATATGAGTCTAGATCTTTAAACTAAGGGCTTCATGCTGGCATCTAGGATGTCCACATTTCAAAGATTTAACATTTTTAACAAAAAATATCTATAAAATCTTAATGTAAGAAAATAAAATTAAATGAAGTAAATCAACAAATTTCGTTCTTTATAAATATGACAGGCTTTAACATTAATTAATATTATTAAGTTCGTTTATATTGAAGTTTGAAGGAATAGGGGGTTTCCACAAAATTTCATACAAAATATTTGGAACCCTGTTAGTTTAAAGCAAGTAGAAAGGATCTTTCATTTTTTTTCTTCATTTTTCTGCAGTAGTTGAAGGCTTTAAGGCTTGAACAATTTTCTTTATATATATTTAGTCATGTTTATTAAAATATTAACATCAGTCAAAAGAGATCACCTGTTAGTGTTGTGGATGACAGTTATTGAGGGATTATTTCCCTTCGCTTCCATATTATAGTTCCATCAATATAGGGACTTGCAACTCTTCAGCTAGATGTTCTATGATGCAACAGCCACATCCTTTAAAAATTAAATTCTCAGAGTAAATTTTTTCACATCTTCAACAGAGCAAACCAGATGATTGTACAGTCTTGTCAGATGTAGGAGATGAACTTCTAGTTCACTATACAGTAAGTTTGTAATAAACTAAAGTTAGTAAAACATTTAAACATTTTAGAGGCCATATTTAATATAGGCATAACATATATATATATATATATATATATATATATATATATATATATATATATATATATATATATAAAAGAATCCTAAACTCACAAAACTTGTTTGTCTTTATGAAACTGGACTTAAAAACCTAGATCACGTTTCTGTTAATTGTAAAACTCATGTTGTTGGCCTCCTTCAGTCATAGAATGACTATGGTTCATCTCAAACTCTTTTTCATGTGACTATGAAGCCCTGTTTCGGATAGACACTCCTGTCCACATATATTGCAGATTTGGGTTAGGGCTTTGAATAAGCGAGATGAAAGCGTGGGTATTGTTTATGGTCGAAACGATGTCGAGAAAAAAGCAGTTCCCCCCTCTCCACGCAGCTGATCTGACGAAAGTAACGAAATATCTGATAAAGTTTGGTATCATTAGTGCCACAATCTGCCTAAGGGTCACCAGCTCCTGATTTTTCCTCAGTTTCCTCAGCTTTTCCTGTGTTTGGGTATATCCGCAAGGCAGCGGAGGTTTGGATTCAGAGTCTTCCTTCTCCTAGATAGGTAGCCAACCAAGGCTAATGAGCCCCTCCTGCCCGAAGCTTACTGGCTTAGGCACCAGTTGCTCACTTTTGCCCCTTCTCCTGTCTGTGATAACAGTTCCGCTGGGCTCAGTATCTGAACCATGCGTGAAGGCCAGGAGTTGTCTGGTTGTCTGAGACTATTTGAGATGTGTGCCATTGGAAGCATTGATGGGCTTAAAACCATTACCACTTCCGGCGTTAGCACTCATAATCAAATAAATGCCTGATTTTAAGAAGGACATATTTTGAGGTTGTTCTTCATTCTGTGCTCATCAAAAAGTATTTGAGCAATTTTCTCAGTACATTGCTTATAACTATAAAACTGCTTTGCCAATAAGTTCACCTTTCAGTGGGCCAGTATTACACATAGAAGGTTTGACAAATACCTCAGCAAGCATTAAATTTTTTTTGTTTGCTTTCTTTTCTATTTCTAAAGGGTTACTTGGAAGATGGCACAATATTTGATTCTTCAGAAAAACTTAACAAAAATCCCATCAGTTTTAAAATTGGAGATCGGATGGTAATAGCAGGTAGATTTTTTTTTCAGTGTACATTTTGTTAGAGCTATATAATAAACATAAAAACATGTATGTATTAGACATTGTCTCTATATGTTACACATATATTGTTTTGCTTGAAAAAGTGAAAACACTTTTAATATGATCATGTCTTTTAAATTACATTTGAGTTCTGGAACCCTTATTGACTGCAGTTTTTTGCAGATGAGGTTTCAAATATGGGTGGTTTTACCACTCTTTAGATTGGTTCCTAATGTTACGTATCTAGGTAACAATGCCTAGATACTATTTTTTTTTCTTGACCTGTAGGTTGTCTGCCCCCTTGTGTAATAAGTTTTTTTTTTCTTTTTTATTCGTCAAGCCACACAGACAGTGACCGGTCCTTGACCTGTGTGTGTACCTCTGGTTGAAAGGAGGGTGTTTTTTTTTTTTCTGTCTCTTTGAAGAGCGTTCTAGATCTGGGAAATTGATGACGTATTTGGTTCGAGAAATTCCTAGATTTGTCTTGAGATCGACGCGCGGTAGATTATATAAAGACCGCCCGCGTGACGTTGACGGACAGACATACGGAGACAGCCGTGAGACAGAATAGCGGAGACATTGCGTGACCCGTGCGTGGTATACCAATTGATCGTGTAAGTTAAGATTTTTCTTTTTTTCAAGGCCTTGCTTGTATTTGTAGTTATATTTTCAAACTATTGTATTGTAATATTTTTACATGCCATTTTTGTAAAAGGGTTTTGGTCAACCCTTCCATTTTGTATTGAGTTATATTATGATTAAACATTAAGTTGATATTTTACCTTCCGATTTCTTGTGTCATTTTTTTTTTGTTATTCATTGTAAGTCTTTGATTAAATTCAGACTTAAGATAAGTGACACAACTGCTTTTCTATTGTCACGTTCCCCTAGGCAAGCCATTTCAAAAATTAGAATTCAATTCGTAATACGTGACAAAAGAAGTTTGGGGGCCTGTCCGGGATATTGTTCTGAACCTATTTTCGTCTTACTTGAGTAATTTTGTAAAGGCGAAGTTGACTTTAACAAAAAAATTTTTGTGTCAAAGAGTCGGAAGTAAAGTATCAATAGTATTGACCAAACTCTCTTAAGGTTTTTTGTTGTACTGATTTTGTACTGTATATTTACATTGTATACATTTTTTTTTGCTTGTAATAGTTGTTAGTTAGTCATGGATATTCAGGTTTTTCTTGCAAATCCCTCTGTGAAAGAGCTTGATGCTTGTACTAGGAAGGAACTGGTCCTTATTTCTAAACATTTAGGGTTAAAAATAAAATCAAATGCCCTTAAACAAGAAATCAGAGATAACATTGTAATCCATTATGTAGACGAGGAAGTGTTTTCTGAAGACCTTTTAGAAACCCTTAGACCCGATGAGGGTAAATCAGATTTAGAACTTCAGATAAAATTAAAACAAATGGAAATAGAAGCCCAGTTAGCTTTAAAAGAAAAAGAAATAGAGTTAAAAAAATTAGAGTTAGCTGCTAATGTAAGACCAGATTCTTCCCCTGCCAGTCATACTGCTGAAGCAACAAAATTTTTGAAAATAATTCCACGCTTTAATGAAGCCACAATTGACAATTATTTTCCACAATTTGAACTTGCTGTGAAAAATTTTAATGTACCTGAAACTTTGTGGCCCACTTTGCTGCTAACAGTTTTGACTGGTAGAGCTGCAGAGGTATTTTGTTCTTTGACCATTGAACAACAAAAAGATTATAATGTTGTTAAGGCCTTAATTCTTAAGGCATATGAACTTGTTCCGGAAGCTTACCGAAAGCAGTTCAGGGATTGTCGCAAATCGGATGGCCAAACCCATGTAGAATTCCTGCGGGAAAAGGAGCGACGCTTTGAGAAATGGCTCACTTCCAGGGAAATCGGCACCGACTTTGCAAAATTCAAGAACCTAATGCTGATGGAAGAGTTCAAGAGTTGTGTGCGGCTGGACGTCCGTACGCATATAGCTGATCGTGGCGAGGAAGATGTGCACAAGGCTGCAGTGTTGGCAGACGATTATATAATATCACATCAATTTGCCAAGTATACGACGGATGTCAAGCCAAAACAAGTCAAACAGCCTGAGTCCATTGCTAGCAACTCCATCAAGAACAGCAGTACAAATGACAGAAAACCTACTACAAGTAAAGCTACTTGTTCCTACTGCAAACGAGAAGGCCATAAAATTGACGATTGCTGGAAATTGAGGAAGAGAAACGAAAAAGCTCCTTCAAAAGTCAGCGCTTGCACAGTACAGTGGTCGTCGAGGTTTACTCCCTCATCATCAAGTCATATCAAGAATACCTCGACACCACCTGTTTCAAATGTATTGACTGTACAAGACTCTCCGAAAATGTCTCCACGATGTTCAAATGACTCAACAGTGAGTTCTTCAAATTCATCTTTACGATGTTCTAATGACTCAAACAAGAGTTTTTCAAATACATCAAGCCGATGTTCCAATGACTCAAACAAGAGTTTTTCAAATACATCAAGCCGATGTTCTAATGACTCAAACAAGAGTTTTTCAAATACATCAAGCCGATGTTCTAATGACTCAAACAAGAGTTTTTCAAATACATCAAGTCGATGTTCCAATGACTCTATCCAGAGTTCCCATAATACATCACCCCGATGTTCCAATGACTCTATCCAGAGTTCCCATAATACATCATCCCGATGTTCCCATGACTCTATCAAGAGTTCCCATAAGACATCACCCCGATGTTCCAATGACTCCATCAAGAGTTCTCCAAATACATCCAAAAGATGTTCTACTGACTCAAGAAAGAGTTTCTCCACTGCGTCTCCTAGAGATGTCAATGACTCCAGCGAGAGTTCGACCCAAGTCCAGTCTGCATCAACCAAAATTGATGTTTCCTTAGAGGATTTTAAGCCTTTCATTTCGGAAGGATTCGTATCACTACTCGGTGATTCTACAAGTCTACGACCTATCACCATTTTGAGAGACACAGGTGCCTCACAATCGCTACTTTTAGAGGGTATCTTACCCTTGTCAAAATCATCATCGACTGGGAAGAGCATCCTGTTACGAGGCGTAGAGCTTGGATGTATAGATGTGCCTCTACATCTAATCGACATAAAGTCAAATCTCATTACTGGACCGGTTGTTGTAGGTGTCCGACCAACATTACCATTGGAAGGCATCTCGTTGCTGTTAGGCAATGACTTAGCAGGTGGAAAGGTGATAGCCGAACCCATCGTCACTCAAACACCCGACTTATCTGCCACACCCGAGGAAGACCTAGAGTTATATCCAGCGTGTGCAGTAACAAGGGCAATGAGGTTGAAAGCATCTCAAGAAGAGAACTTCATCAAGGCCAACAGTAACCACGATGATGTGGACTTGAGCACCACATTCTTTGCTTCTCTTGAAGAAGAACCAACGCCAAGTTCTGAAAAGCCGGCATCAACTCGAAAACAGTTGATTGAGGACCAAAAGAAGGATCCAGAGCTCGCCAAACTCCGAGAAACCGCAATGACATCACAAGAGGCAGAGCTAGCATCAACGTGCTACTACATCCAAGATGATATGCTCTTCAGGAAATGGAAACCTCCAGACGCATCCAACGAAGAAGAATGGAGAATATGCCATCAAATCGTGTTACCAGAAAGATACCGAGCGTACATCATGAATCTGGCTCACGACACACCGATGTCAGGTCATCTCGGCATCCACAAGACATACCACAAGATTATGTCACACTTCTTCTGGCCACGTTTGAAGAAAGATGTCATCCAGTACTGCCGATCCTGTCATGCCTGTCAGATGGTTGGCAAGCCAAATCAAAAGATCCCTGTTGCTCCTCTGAAGCCGATTCCAGCCTTTGAAGAACCTTTCAGCAGAGTACTTATTGACTGTGTTGGTCCTCTCCCAAGGACAAAAGCTGGCAACCAATACCTGTTGACCATTATGTGTGCTTCAACTCGTTTTCCTGAGGCTATTCCTCTAAGGAACATAAAAGCATCGAACATTGTAAAGGCCTTAATCAAGTTCTTTACTCTATTTGGTCTACCAAAGTCCATCCAATCGGACCAAGGAACGAATTTCACGGCCAATCTTTTCAAGCAAGTCATGACTCAGTTGGGCATCAAACACTGCATGTCGAGTGCGTATCATGCCGAGTCGCAAGGCGCTCTTGAGCGATTCCATCAGACTCTCAAGAACATGATCCGAACCTATTGCTTTGAGCACGAAAAAGACTGGGACGAAGGAATCCACATGCTGCTGTTTGCAACCCGTGAATCCGTCCAGGAATCGTTGGGATTCAGCCCTTTTGACTTAGTCTTTGGCCATTCGGTGCGCGGTCCCTTGAAATGTATAAAAGAGACTTTGTTGTCACCAACAGCCACTGAAGGACTTTTAGACTATGTAATTAAGTTTAAAACTAGACTTTATGATGCTTGTGTTCTGGCCAAAAATAATTTACAAAACACCCAATCCAGCATGAAACGCTGGTATGATAGAAAGGCCCGTGTTAGAGAATTTTCTCCCGGGGATAAGGTGCTTGTATTTTTGCCCATACCAGGTCAACCCTTGCAAGCCAGATACTTTGGTCCCTATGAAATTGAGACCAAAATTAGTGACCTCAATTACACAATCAAAACCCCTGACCGTAGGAAAAAGACTCAGCTATGTCACATAAACATGCTGAAGCCTTATGTATCTCGGCCAGATCACTCAGAGAAGAGTAATTGTGTTTTAAATACAGTCAAAAGTTGTTCAAATAGCCATGTTTCTCCTATTGATGATGATATTGTAAAGGAGAAATTTGGACAATACAAAATACCTAATTCTTTTGTATTACAGAATTTGGATGTAAAACTGTCTCATCTGTCTTCGACAGAAAGGCCAGTTATCATGAAACTCATTAATGAATTTAATGACATTTTTTCTGATGTACCAAAACAGACTAATGTTATAATGCATGATGTAGATGTTGGCGAGGCTAATCCAGTCAAGCAGCATCCTTACAGGGTCAACCCTGAAAAACTTGCCATACTTAGGTCAGAAATCAAGTATATGCTTGAAAATGACCTCATTGAACCAAGTTCCAGTAGCTGGAGCTCCCCATGTGTCTTGATACCTAAACAGGACAAGACTTATCGTTTTTGTACAGACTACCGTAAGGTAAATGCTGTAACAAAGACCGATTCGTTTCCTATCCCTAGGATAGACGATCTCATAGATCGTATTGGTGACGCTAAGTACATCACCAAAATAGACCTACTTTCAGGTTATTGGCAGGTTCCCCTGACTGATAGGGCAAAGGAAATCTCCGCCTTTGTCACCCCTGATGGTCTGTACCAATACAAAGTGATGCCATTTGGCATGAAGAATGCTCCTGCCACTTTCCAGAGAATGATAAATGCCCTGCTTGCTGACATGGAGAATTGCCACGCATACATAGACGATGTAGTAATTTTTAGCCAAGATTTTTCTAGCCATTGTAAACAACTGCATTGTCTTTTTACTAAACTTTTACATGCAAAAATTACTGTAAACCTGAGTAAGAGTGATTTTTGCCAGGCTTCCATCCAATACTTAGGCCATATTGTAGGACAAGGCCAGGTGAAACCTGTAATGGCCAAAGTAGAAGCTATCCAAGCTTTCCCTATTCCTGCTGATCGGAAACAACTCCGAAGATTTTTGGGAATGTCTGGATATTATAGAAAGTTTTGCGAAAATTTTTCTGTCATTGCCAGTCCTTTAACAAACCTCCTGAGAAAGAACGTCCGATTTACTTGGACGGATGAATGTCAGAAAGCCTTTAACCAAATTAAGCAGATATTATCTAGCTCCCCTATTTTGATGGCTCCTGACTTCGGAAAACCTTTTAGGTTAGCTATTGACGCCAGTGACACAGGTGTTGGGTCAGTCCTTTACCAAGAAGATAATTTCCAAGTAGAGCACCCTATTTGTTTCTTTTCCAAGAAATTTAATAGACATCAAAGAAATTATTCTACTGTGGAAAAAGAATGTCTTGGGTTGATTCTTTCTATACAACACTTTGATTTTTATATCAGTGGGTCCAGATGGCCACTAGTTGTATTTACTGACCACAATCCCCTTACATTTATCCACAAAATGTCTGGCAAGAATCAACGACTTCTCAGGTGGAGTTTATTTTTACAAGAGTACAACCTAGATCTTAAACACATAAAAGGCAGCGAAAATGTTATCGCCGATGCCTTATCTAGATTGTAAAAAGTATTTTGATGTATATATTTTTTTTATATATATCATGATAAATACATTCTGTAATGTAAATATCCTTTTTTTTAATTATTCTAAAAAGATTTCCATTTCGTGGAAATGTAAACTTTTTATTTTTAGGAGGGAGGTGTTACGTATCTAGGTAACAATGCCTAGATACTATTTTTTTTTCTTGACCTGTAGGTTGTCTGCCCCCTTGTGTAATAAGTTTTTTTTTTCTTTTTTATTCGTCAAGCCACACAGACAGTGACCGGTCCTTGACCTGTGTGTGTACCTCTGGTTGAAAGGAGGGTGTTTTTTTTTTTCTGTCTCTTTGAAGAGCGTTCTAGATCTGGGAAATTGATGACGTATTTGGTTCGAGAAATTCCTAGATTTGTCTTGAGATCGACGCGCGGTAGATTATATAAAGACCGCCCGCGTGACGTTGACGGACAGACATACGGAGACAGCCGTGAGACAGAATAGCGGAGACATTGCGTGACCCGTGCGTGGTATACCAATTGATCGTGTAAGTTAAGATTTTTCTTTTTTTCAAGGCCTTGCTTGTATTTGTAGTTATATTTTCAAACTATTGTATTGTAATATTTTTACATGCCATTTTTGTAAAAGGGTTTTGGTCAACCCTTCCATTTTGTATTGAGTTATATTATGATTAAACATTAAGTTGATATTTTACCTTCCGATTTCTTGTGTCATTTTTTTTTTGTTATTCATTGTAAGTCTTTGATTAAATTCAGACTTAAGATAAGTGACACAACTGCTTTTCTATTGTCACGTTCCCCTAGGCAAGCCATTTCAAAAATTAGAATTCAATTCGTAATACGTGACACTAATATCTCCTGGGATAAAGTAATTTAGATTGTCATTGGCCTTGATGATTAATACTTTTGGGTGCCTATTGTTTTTAGAAACTTGTTACTAAACTTTATCTTTTAATATGTTGCCTGAAACTCCAATGATTTCAAGTAATTAAAGCTACACAAGGGTCAAGATTAGTATTTAATTAGCTCACTGAAATGATTGGATAGCCCATTTTGATTGGCTACCTGTGCAGGGAACTAGAGACCTAACATTGGGTTTTTAAACATAACTAAAATGAACTTTTTTTGTTTACTTTCTCAGGCTGGGAGAAAGGGATGACAGGAATGTGTGTTAAGTAAGTTTTTTTTTTAATACTCTTGGGTTTTATTAGTCTTTCTAAAATTGGGGTTTAATTAGTCTTTCTTAAAGTGAGCATGACTAATGTCTTTGAATGTTGTCTTTGCCAAATGGGGTCTATGGTGAAAAGCTTCTATAGTCTATAAAATGCTCATGCAGCTCAAATAGCTTCTGACGACCAAGCCCAACACCTTGCCTGCTCTTGTGGCACTTGGCTTGGCCCGGCCAATCTGCTCCTACTGACAGGGGAAAGGTTGAAGGCAGACTGCATCTCATGATAGATCTGAACAACAGTTTCTGAACTGACTCAGCTTGAAATAGGTACCTATCCTCACTATTAGAAAGCCTTTTTGCACTAAGGCTAGGTACTGGGATTAATCCCTTACAGCTTGGTGCAGGTATCTGGCAGTGTTCTGTAGGGTTCACTTGTTGTACAAGGCAAGACCCTGCATGCAACAGTTCTGTTTCAAGACTAGTCATATCTTCGATTGTGTTTCTGAGCACCTGCATTTGAATTCTGCTCACTGCAATCCCCGGCCATCCTGCATAACTTGTAAAACGATTTCTACTCTTAATGTATTTAGAATGTTCCTAATGAAATACCTAGAAAAACACAAAGATAGAGGCAGATTATTTATTCCATACACTAGAACAAATTCGTACAAGTGCTCCTTCTTCCATAGTGCCATTAGAAAATGGAATAGGTTGCCTAAATCAGCCAGGAAAACCAATGACTTAGTTTAAGTAATGGATTAAAATGTATGAATAGATTTGTCACATGAAATGTGTAGGAAGTAACATCTGTAATATATAAGATAAGAAGAAAGAGGTGCTAACATCCCTTGAAAGTGAAAGTATTAGTGTTTTATGATAACCCTGTAACCATTTTGAGGTGTGGTGGCTGATCGGTAAAGCACTTGGCTTCCAAACCGAGGACCGGGGCTCAAATCCTGGTGAAAACTGGGATTTTTAATTTTGGAATCTTCGGGCGCTTCTGAGTCCACCCAGCTCTGACATCAGTTGGGGAAAAGTAAAGGTGGTTGGTCGTTGTGCTGGCCAAATGACACCCTCTTTAACCGTAGGCCACAGAAACAGATGACTTTTACATCATCTGCCCTGTAGACCACAAGGTCTGAAAGGGGAACTTCACTTAACTTTACTGTAACCATTCGCCATGGAAACAGGTGACTTCTCTGCATCACTTGTTTTTATAATCAAAGTGAAACTATACCTCTAAAAATATATCATTATGCTCTTATTCTTGCTTTTATTATTATCATTTAGTGAGAAGCGACGTCTTGTGATTCCTCCAGAACTTGGTTATGGTAAAACTGGATTTCCTCCTGTTATACCTCGTAAGTCAGAATAAATTTTTTTCATGTGGATAGTTTTATGATTTCATTGAGTTCTATTTTTTCTAATTGTAACCAGATTTCTGATTGTTCACAAAAATTAAGGTTTTGCATCTTGAGACTTTAAATGACTTTTAACTCCACCCCAAACTCAAAATTAATTAATTGATCTTTTCTAAGGTCAGCATATGTAAAGAAGGAAATTTTCTTCCATTCTACCTTATCATTATCATAAAAGACCTATCAATGGATGATAAGCCTTAAGGAATGGCAGGATGTTTAGAGCCTAATTGATAAGACCTTTTTTCCTCCCTTTCAATAGCATAAACTGCCATCTGGTATCCCCCATTTCCTTTTTGTTTTCTTTTCAAAATTTTTTTTTTTTGACTTAAACACAATGCTTAGAGTGAGAAATTTACTTCCACTAATAACCAATAATCACTTGATGAATGTCTTTTGGGGGGTTTGGATCATACTGTTCGACTCACATATAGGTTAAGTTTTTATGATAGAACTCTAGCTTTTGTATTATTTATAACTAGCCAGATATGACCAGCGGTCTGTAGGCCTAAGTTTGGGTGATACTGATCTAGTGGATTGAATTTAGATCTGTTTAAAACATATAAATACTGTTATATAAAATACTGTTAAAGTGGGCTTATCCAATTTGTTAAAAAGTTTCGTTCTTTAATAGAGATACAATTAGGTACTTTTTGTCTATTTTTAGGGCCCTCCAATTGTGGGAGGGACATTAAACATACACTACGGTCTCTGCCATGATCTAAGGAACATTTTTGCCAAGTTTTATCAAGAATAGTCAAACAGTTTTGAGTTTTATTCAGGACATACAATTATACATACATGCATGTGCATTACTTTTTGCTGATTACTTTACAATAAATTCATTTTTTTTATATCTTTAAATAGAATTTTCTTTCATGACTGTATTATCAATGTTTGAGTTAATTTGTTAATATAAGCATGTTCTTCCACATTGGTTTATACAAGCTAAGAATTTATCTTTTTATTTAACTTTCTAAACTAAAATAACTATATCATGCACCCTTGTAGCTGACGCCACACTCATGTTTGAGGTCACTCTTGTGGACTTGAAGAAGAAAAGCTTCTCCGGCCTCCTGAGTGATCCCCTTGAGCACATGTACATGCTGAGACTGCTGGCTGCCCCTGTTGTAGTCCTGTACGTGCTATATTACCTGTATAAGAGGTATCTGGCAGAGGCCCAGGAAGCCAAAGACTTGAAACGAGGAAGGCGTGGTTCAAAGAAAAAACAGTAATGAGAGCTGCTCCTTGTTTTTCTTGTTCAGTTGTTATTTATTAATATTTGCTCATATTGCGACAAAAATTCTTATATGTATGCATCATTATCTGGAAATTGTAAATGCTAATTTTTTATTTTTTTTAAATCTTTTTTTTCTTATTTGCTTGATTGCTAAAAACTATTTTTGATTTTTTTTGTGTGTCGTTTATCTTAAAATTAATATAATGTTTTAAATGTTAAATTATTTCAATGCTCATTATTTACCTAAATGTTTAATTATTTAAAAATTTTGAAAGGTGAAACAAAAATTGTATAATTATCCAATTGTCATTAGGAAAGTTTATTTTTAAGTTTTGGTTGTGTGTATTTTTTTAATGGTGAAAACTAAGTTATTTAGTTAATGAATTGTTAGGAAAAAATTTCTGGATGGAGTAATTCTGGATAGAGTAATTTTCTATGCTCATTTATTGCTGTTATAAAATTGCTTACATAGTTTAAAGATGTTTGGAGCTGAGGTTGAGGTGCTTAGAGGATCTGAATAAGTTTGACTGTAGTAGCTGTCCCCTTGAAGAAAACAAAAGCTGCTATTATTTTTATGCAATCTCTCTGTCATGTTTACATCTCAAAAGAATTAAAAGATCCATTGAAAATCAGATTTCAGCATCTTTATTGTGCTTGCAATAGTTGCATTAGCTCTTTGTTGGTCTTAGAATGGCCTCACCTTTTGTTTTAAAATTTAGAATGCATATAGAACATAACCAGACAATGGGAGGATGATGTAACATGTTGCCTCCCAATTGAAAGAGATAGCATGCACATAGATGTAAACCTATTGGCAAAATCCAAATAAAAGGCAATTTAGCACTGTTATTTTGCCAAACAATAGGTAGACTATTGTAAAGTCAGTCATCTTCATCATGCTCAAAGGTTATTTAATGCTTGTCACAGAACATGTTTTTTGGCTTTAAAATTCAGTATTCTTATTCTATGGATATTTATTTATAAACCATTTGAAAAAAAAAACTGTCTTTTTGCAAAAATTCAATTTTATTATTTTTATGCTTGAATCAGGTTTATCACTAAAACATATTTTGTTTTAAAATTAAGTTTTCTTAGTCTGTGGACATAAATATTTATAAACAATTTTTTAAAACAATATTTTAAAAGCAATTCGTGATACACAATGTTTTAGTTGACACCCAAATGATACAACCAATTCCATCTTCTTCAACATGTTCTGCTTTTTTTTATTCTCACTGTCAAGTTTAGAGCATTTTATAAGACAAAAATTATAAGTTGGTTGTGTCTGGATAGCTTACAGAATGCTAGACCATTTGTAGATTATGTTACACTATAATTTTTATACTTCTGAAGGATAAATGTCTTTTTCTGATTGCTTGCTCATTCTCCCATATTTAACCAGCTTGCCGGTGTTTTCGTTTTTCTGTTAATGTGTGTTCTTTAGAGCAACTTCCTTGCTATTTTATTAGTGTCATCTAGGTTTGTTTGATTCAGGAGAAGACTTTTTAGATAGAACTGTGTTAAGCATTAGTCTGGGAGACAATCTGACTTAGGGACACAATAAGTCATTCACTGACATTTCCCTGACAAATCGTTCATGACTAATCATTCACCCAATAATTCGTTCACCTGACCTGACAAATATTATTTTATTTGCTACAAATATTATTTTATTTGCTACTCTCTTAAGACTTCCATACACTTTAAGTAACCAGAGATAGACTAAATTTAATGTGATGTACACTGTCTAACTGCACCTTCTCGTCACTTGTACCCACTGAGGGTTGCTCTTCAGAAACAGAAACTGAATTTCAGTATTGCGATGCCCTCTGCCTTAGCATTTTCAATGAACTGTTGTTTCTATATCTGTGTATTTTTTTTATCAAGATCAACTCCCGCATATTTTTTCATCCAACTGACTTGTTTGATGCCTTTGAGATTTTACAATTATCCATTTCCATGTTGTCCAGGTTTTATTCTGACTTATTTAAAATTATCCATTGTATATCTTATCCATTTCCGAGTTGTCCAATTAACTTTGAATTGATCTTATTCTTGGATTTCTTCACCAAATACATAAGCTGTTAAATATTTGTGGCGTAAGTGTATTAAAAATGATGCAAAAAGTTTGGAATATTATACAAGCTGTTGAGGTTTTGGGAGAAACTTAGCAAGAACCTCCTACCCTTTCTAGTCGAAATTAAGTAAAATTGTATTATCTTGTTGATTGCTCAAAAATAAACCTAGTTACTATTAAACTACTTGGGACCACAATAACTAGTTTGATGTAACTCTAGTTTAATGTCTATGAAGTTTGGTATTGGTGTATACATAAACTTCTGATACTTATATCTGACTAAAGGGTGTACTTGTAATAAACAGATGTTTGGTAGTTGTATGTTGTAAGGTTTTAACTATTTCATTCTATGCACATCTCTGGAGACCACTGTGCCTTAGACTTACTTCTTTGATTTCTTTTATATTGAAATGTTTTTATCTTTAAGCTTATGTTTCAAAGTATTTTTTTAATAATGTTTTATTATAGCCACCAAAAAGTGTTGATATTATTATCTCTTTTTTTAACTTGAACTTTTTCAATCTCCTTCTGAATTTCTGTGACATACTCCCAAGTACGTTCAGTTTAATTTTACCTACCTTCAGATTTATCTGCTAAATTTTATGTATAGTAGCAGGTGCAACTTGTTTGAACATTTTCCCAAGACACTGTGATGATTAAATGGTAGTTCAATCATAACTATTTTTATTATACAATGTCTTGTACTTGATTGACACCTTTGTATCTGCGTTATAAAATTGCTACCCTATAAAAACTGCTGTTCTAGACAAAAAAACTCCTATTGTTTTTATTTGGTGGGTTGCTATTGGCATTATTATAATGTGCATGTAAAGCTCAAAAACTAATAAATTCTTTCCTAAGGTGCCATATATTAGCATATGCAGAAAATGAGAGGGTTATGATCCAGTATTAAGCAGAGAAATGTTCATCTTTTTTAAGATGTCATAATATGAATTACAGTCAGCAATTTAAAATCTTTCTTTTTTTTTTAACTGATTATATATAGTGCCAATATTTTATTTTACAGAAGATATGGTATATTTAAAACAATCGCCAACTCAACTAAGACTGGTTTTTTGACAAACTGTATGTCTCCATTCAGATGTTGAACTGAATATATTATTTGTTTACATTTTTTTTCACATTAAACTGTTCTATTTCTTTTTTTTACATTTTTGTCCGCTGATCATTGATTTGAGCATGAGCCTATATTAAGATTCAGATGCTGTTCTTTATATCAAATTCTATTTAGTTCAGGAATCATAAACTTGCAGTCATCCTTGGTGTACTGAGTGAAGGTCCATTGCTTGAGGGAATCAATGACCTATCAGCCCAAGCAAAAGAAAGAATCATGCAGTTCAAGTTCTTGAATTAATTATTTCTTTCTAAGATTTATTAGTTCAAACAGAACTAAATGAGGTGAAAAGCTTATTGAAAGTGGGGAATGGATTATAATTATACCAAATGATTTCAAATACAAATAGGAAAAGCCAACCAGTGTTAATTAAGTCTTGTCATAGAATCTGAAGATTTATGACACAGGATCTGATGATATTCTGAGGATTAAATACTGAACCTTATCTGGCTAATGTATTTTAAAAGTTTTTTTTGAAATACAAATTGCTGTTACAAATGTCTGTAAAAGGCTGTTTACAACAACATTTAAAAAAAACAGCCTTGCTGCTCACACTAAACGTTTAGTTCTCTCTGTAAAAGTTCTTTTAAACTTTTCTAAAAAATTAATTGTTACTGCATATACAAAAAGAGAAAATATTTCTAGGTTGCACTAGGTTAGCAGCTACTTTTTCGTAAGACTATGTTGCAACTTTTTGGGATGAGAAAAGATATTTTGGGTAAGGGCTGACATGGAACCTGATTGAAGACACAACAACAAAGTCCATAATTTCTTAGTATTTAATACATTCTGGCACAGTGCGCCCACCTTGACATTTTCATGCTCTTCCTTATGCATATATGTAAATGAGACTCTCCGGACATCTGATCTAGAACCAAACCAGCAATGATCCTTGTCTCATTTGCATATTCATTAGGCAGGCAGTTACATAAACAAATTCAATTATCTAACATTAATTACTCATACTGTGAAATAAATAATAATGTTAATAATTATTGTAATAATAATAGTAATGTAAAGAAGAAAGTTGGATATGTTAATTCTCATCAAAAAGTTTCATCGCATGTACAAAACAAAAAACTTGATCAAATGAAAACAAAAACTATGATATAACAATTGCCATCACATTCATCAAGTCCCCCTTTGCCCCTCCCACCTGTCAGTCAATGTCACCAGCATTAAAAATGTCAAACTCAGCAACATCTATATTTTAATCATGGTGATATAATCAACAAACGTAACATAAGAAAACAGCCTAAAGAAGCAGGCTCATTCACTCTTAGATCACACACTTGAATAGATGCAAATATAAACAGAAAAGGAAATCATTAACTTTCCAAAGTCTCCTTGTTACATTAGGAAAGATGCATTCACTGGTTCTCTTTTGGAATCGTACACTTCAAGTGGATTCCATTTTGTCTTCTTTACAATGTCAACCATTTCAACACCTACTGAATTGAGATTTTGTCAAGTGAAATCATTGCACTATAATGTACAACCTTATTGAATGAGTTCAATACTACAACTTAATCAAGAGTTGAGCATGAGTAGGAAATAACGTCTACCATTGAATATGTCTCTAAGTTTCACTGCTTGGTTATTTCTATTAGGAAAAATGTACTATTTGTCTTAATGCCTAGACAGCACAAAGTGTAGTCATGAATGATTTTAGGATTATCCAAACAACTCATGTTGTCTAGAAGAAACAAGCCTAAGGATGAGACATTCTGCCCTCTCATGACCCATTGCACTAAACATGTCACGAGTAAGGAGGCATAAGAAGATATCACAAAATGTTGCTGAATACACAAGGAAAAAAAAAATCATTGACCATGGTCACCGTCCTCCAGTAGTGTATATTATATATATATATATATATATATATATATATATATACTGGATGAAGATGAAATGTAAAATGTTTACAATAATACAAATATCACACATCTTGAGGGAAAATTAAGAAAAAAAAAACACTAAACAGCAGGACTATCCAGTTGAAAACCAATCCTTTAAAACAAATTTGTAAATATATATATCAGTATGTTTCAGATCATGTATGTGTTTGAATAGTGAGAAGGGAACACAGCCTCGCAGCAGTTGCAGTCTACCGTGGAGATTGGACCATCTAGATCTGATGGGAAATGACAGGTTTAAAACTACATTATAGATCTTGAGTACGGCAGTCATAGAAATACAATTTTGTAGTACACACCATTAAAGTGTTGCCTTTTTTCATGACCTCTAGGCCTACACAACTACATGGCAGGCTGAGACACTCAACATTGATCAGGAACTAAGCCAGCCTGCACTTAATTCTTGTCTACTGTCTCAAAATTTGGACAACTAACTCCTTTCTTTGTGATGAGAGGAAACTTTCAAAAATCAATGATAGTATTCTACAACTGAGCATTAATTGCTTCTAGTTCAATGTATTGAAGACAAAATGTACTACAATAATTGTTGACAGTGTTAAATGAACTGAACTTTGTACAACTCTCTGAATAGAAATAGTTACAAATATATCTTTAAAATACCATCTTGCTTATGTTTTCAACTTCTATTAGCTCTCACTTTCTTTATAGTAAAAGAAAAGGTGGTTAAAAGATGGCAGGTGGCTGTTTGGCTAAGTTGATAGAGCCTCATGTCATTTGTTCAATCCCCATACCGGCCAATATTATGTCTATTTTCCAATGACAAATAAAATATGAATGTTAAGTTGACTATATTATTGGACCATAAAGTAGGGAATTGACAGATAGTGGAGAGAGAACAAAGTCCCCATGTAATAAGTTACGTCAAATAAACAGATACAAGAGTTTGGTTCAATTGTGCACTAACATTTATTTTGTAAGGTCCAATCATTGGACTTGGGGATTACATTCAAGACTCTATGCAAGTACAGTGAAAGATTAAGAAAGAAAAGACAAGGGGAGATCAGTAAGCTGCTTTCCTACCCCCCCAACTACACAAGCAGACGACTAAGGAATGTGAGCCAAAGAAATGGCAAAGATCCAAGATGCATGGGACACCAGGTCAGACAGAAGTAACACACATCCTCCTCACATTCCAACTGCAATGATCACAAAAACAAATCATGTGTATCTTTAAATAGTTCAATATATATATATAAATATAGTATATGTATGTAGTTGTAAATATTATATAAGCACAAAGTTCAAATAACAAAAAAAAATCTTGTGCTTTCACAATTGTATCACATTGAGTTGAAATACCTTTCCAAAAACAAAAGAAATAAAGACCTGACATGTCCCCAAACCACATGACTTTTATTAAAAGTATATAAAAGATTTCGATCTACATATAAACATCTGCCAGTACTTGAAATGGGAGGGGGGGCACCACTGAAATCTATTATCATTGTGAAAAGCCAAAAGCAATAGATGCAGGCAGTGCCCAGCCTACAGCCTGATTATGGCAGAACTATTTAAACTAATGTGATCACCCAATGTGTCTAATTAAATCTAAGATAGACGATGGATTCCAATTTAATGATAATAATGCCCAAGAAGTTTCTGAAAGTCAAGCCTACAACTCACAAGGAGATCGTTATACTGTTTGAGATTCAGGAGTCTTGACTTCATTCTAACCATAGTTAATGCCCAAGCCTTTAACTCATTTTATGAGATGATCCCTAGTCACTTTGCCGCTGAAGGAGGCCATAGGCATAGGTCTGAGCCTTATATCATGCAACTTAAAGAGAAGGTTACCAATTCTGTTGGGTTATTTGTAGCCTATTTATCTTTGAGAAAAAATATATCCACCATACTCAGATTTCACAGTCTTCCATTTAGGCGTCTGATACCTTCTTTTCATGAAAACTGAATGAGAAAGATTGTGTGGTTTTAGGAAAATCTCAAAACTCAAAAAAAGTACCATCTCCATGTTAGTGTACTCATCCCCTTCCTTATCTAGTTCAAGTCTCCAATGAGATTTCTTGCCATAATAGACTTCTAATTCAACATAGTTTATGACCTAGTCCATCCACCAGCCATTGGCGGCATATGAAGTAAACTATCGTTCACCTCTCTAGTTACAATTTAGACACCTAGATAAAACTCTGTCCAATGATTTAAATTAAATCTGAAAATAGCATATTTTCCAATCATTCCAAATACTGTAGCATTTGATAACCTGATCTCTACCACCAATTCAAAAGTAAGAAATTTGTTCAAAGCCTTTAACAAAATAAAACTTAAAAAAAAACACACACAAAACATACAAAATCCTTTCTATCAAGTAAAGGTTGATGTAAACTCTATTTGTCATTCCATACACAGCCACCAGAAGGACAGCAGATCAAGAAGCCTGGGTCCACACTACTTCAGATAATGAGGTATTTGATTGAGTCATCAAACAAAAAAATAAATAAATAAAATAACAGAGTGTTGAGCTGACTACAAACCATCAACAGAGATTGAAACAAATAGTCAAATGTGAAGATGCACACACCAAAACAAAAAGAATGTTTGTTTTTTAAAAACAATATCAACAAATCATTACACAAGAAAATCTACTCAGATGCAGTCCAAATAAATAATGATCTTGCAATGAGCACTAGTAATAAGTAAATGTATTCACACTAAGTGATAAGCACCTTACTGATATATATATACAACCCACAATCTTAATACTACAATACTAGAACTGCACATGTACTAGGAGCAGCTAGATATAAAGATGGATGCATTCCAAAAGGTGTTGTAAGATTACCAAATCCTGCAGATTATGTTTCATCAACTACATCTGATGTTAGGGAAAAGTGTCATCCATTAGAGAGCTTGGAATAGATTGGAAAGTAATTGTGAACTGTGTGGCCATCACACTCATTCATTGATAAAGAAACTTTGATTTCTCCAGCACATTTCCCTTACCAATTTAAGCTAGACAAAACCCAGGCATATACAAGTTAGTAACTATTGCAGTGTCTCCACCATTAACTGCCAAACCTTCAAACCACTGATCCATCCTAAGTTAACCATTTATGAAAAAGTATACATATCTTGTACACACTATTTGTAATCTCATTTCACACTATAATGACAATAAAAGAGTTTCTACAATGCAATGAAATAAAAAAAAAATAACAACCAAATTCTAAGTAGAATCTTTCTCATGATATATTCTACAAATAAATATATCTTGCAATAATACAGTTAATAATCTTTTTTGAAGTAATGTCTCTATTTTTGAAGATAAGATAAAACTGATTACATTCATCTTAGTGAACAAGCCTCTTCTCAATAGGGCATGAGGTTGAGCTTCAATCCACAAAAGCCACAAAACTTCCCGACCAGTGAACTAAATGGCTAACTGTTACATTTCTGCCAAATTGAACTAAACAACAACATAAATACTAAAATACAACACTGTGTGAACCAAAAACAAAACATAATATTACAACTATTTGAAGACCATAAAATAAGCCCCCCAAAAATGCACTGATGAATGCATGCTGAACTCTACACAGCAAATAAAGAAAGACAGAAACCAAAGGAAACTTCAATGCTGATAATGCTAGGCTAAGAATGTCATGTACAAAATAAAAAAAACAAAATGCAACAAAAAAAACTGTATAAGCCCTGAACTGTTCAAATGTTACCAATGTAGTACATCAATAACAAATGCAATCACATAAACAAAAATTT